>CM039437.1:14125079-15325079 GCA_022379115.2 Bauhinia variegata
ATTTTTGGATTTTACAAAATTAGAATCGTAAAAAAAAAAAAGAAATCCAGATATTACTTAAGTTTATTTTACACTATAAAAAAAAATTGATTATGAACAAAATTTTTGAAAGACTTGGATAGAGGAGGTAGGGTTAAATTTATTTTTTAAAATTTTGTACTGTAGACAAAATTTTTATCCCTTGATTTTTTGAGAGACAAAAAATATAAGATTTTTTCAATACCTCAAAATATTTTTATCCAGTATTATTGTCTTTTTTAAAATTAAATAAAATATAAATTTTTTTGTTTTGTCCAATCCATCATTTTAAAGCAAATCAAACGGACCCTTAAGTTCACCAGAGTGCAAGAGGGATTCTTTTGTTCTAGTGTTTTAACATTTCAACGAGCAACTGATGTACTGGTAGACGAGGGGAGACACAAAAAGCAAAAGCAGGTTAATTGTGAAAATGTTGGGTGGGAATCCACTAACTCATCTGCTGCTGCGGCTGTCGCTGAGAATCTCCTTTTCTGCCACCATCTCTCTGACTTTCCCCAAAGATAATCACTAAAGAAAAGAAGGGTACGTGAAAGTGAAAGAGAAGAAAGCCAGTCCTATGAATCCCACTGGAAAATATAGCATGCAAAAAAGGCGAAACTAGAGTCTATCTGCTCGTGTTAATTTCTTTGGCAACGAGTATCCCTGAAAGAAAAGATAGGAAGAAGGCCATTCAGCAAGTGCGGCATAAGTACCCTGTGGAGAGAAAGGGAAGAACGAAGCTGGACCATTTAATTTCTCCATCATCGATTGAAGTACTAGCAGATGAGATGGGATTTGTACGCAATGGATATGAAGGTTAAAGTAGAGAGAGCACGTGTAGAGAGAAACAGGAGTGACCAACTTCTAACTTTGGTGTTATTTTGGGTACGTTCCATCATTTGACACAAGATTAGACGATTAACAATCTTCACATTTTAAAAGGAAATGCATAGGTTCAAGGCATCCAGGTCACATTTTAATAATCTTCACTCATAAAGCATGCTTCTTTGCTAATTCAAATCAACCCACACGTGACCTTTCTCTTTTCCCTTCCTTTTCTTTTACAAACAAAATCACTACAAGATTAATTAATAAGAATTGAATAACTTTGTCTGTAACATTTAGATTTGAATATCATTATAAACAATAATCTTTTAGTAAGTAGATTATAAATACCATTGTAAATTTTATTGAAGTTTATGACATATTTTAGCCTTAGAATTAAACTACTTCTTTTTATCTTAAATTTTTATTATTACAAAAATAAAGTATAAAACTAAATGATCATGATAATAACAATGACAATATTGAGTATGAGTTAAATATTATATTTATCCAATATACTTATAATCTTAATTAATATTGTCACTACACATATTTTAAACTTATTAATTTATTCTTTTACATTTAAAATTTTTTACTAACTTTATCCGAATAACAATTTCTAATATTTTAAACCATCACTAAAACACATAAGTAATTGTTGGAATTTCTCAATGTAAATGTGAAGGGTGAAATCAATAAAAAAATTTAAATGTGAAATTAATTTAATAAATTTAAACTGTAAAAACATAACTATTAAAATTATATGTGCAAGAGATGAAAATAATATTTAAATGTATCAAAGTATATTTACGTGAAAAAGAGCTACATTGCTTCAATGGTAGATGTATCTATCTGTTCCATGAAACTATATTATACCCCAAATTTAAAACTTTGAAAAGATCAATTTTTTAATATTAAAACTACATAGATTGTCATTTCAAGTTGGGAGGGGTGGCTACAGATGTTATTTCAAATGGAGAAAAGAGTGACTTTACAGATTCCCAATGTTGGAAGATAGCGTTTCATCTAGCTTGTGATTGCAACAAGTAGCCAGTAATGGCAGGCACAAGATGAAAACTCAAGTCTTCATCCCCATGATAGATTTGTAGCCGGTGAAGGGTGCCAATCAATTACCCCGAAGAATACTCGATTCTGTGTGGAAGCTTCCACTGATCAGTCTAAGACCTAGAGAGAATCATACCCTTCACTCCTTCACCCATACAATGCTTCAAAGTTGAAAGTGATGCATTTGATTTTGATCCCCACTATAACCACAGTAGCAGACATGGGAAAGAGAGCAAACTTCCACGTAACTATATGTTGTGGCGAAAGGAAGAAATCAAAAAACGTTGTTATCAATATCCAATTCAACATAAAAAATTTAAATTACTAAAAAAAATTATGAATAATTTTATATTATATCACAGAAAATAAACTGTATATTAATGTTAGGCAGATTTGCCAGTGGGAAATGACCATGTAATTTTTATGTGACTTTGTATTATTTGATGGAGTTTGCCTACTTTGTCTTCCACATGCATATCAAATTTGATGTAACCCTTCCTTGGTTTAGGTGCTACAATAATGGCACACCAAGAAAGAAAATGGCTCAATTATGCACTGTAGAGCATTTACAATGGCTGGTGTTTTGTTTCATGATTCACCCCTTGACGCGTAATTGAACAGTGACGACTAAAATCTCTTTCTCTGATTACAAAAGGAAACTAGCTATTTACGAATCTTGTTCATGATGACTATCATTTTCCTCATAGACGTGCAAGTTAAGGTGAAACCCTAATCAAATGAGCTCATCCATGACCTAAACGTTACCATCTATAACCCTAGCTAGTCATAAAACGTATAGATTATTAGACATAGAAAAGAAAAATCCATGACTGCTTTCGACAGATTCTGAAATGGCTTACACGAGACCTTGATTTCCAAATACTTGAAAAATGACAATACCATCTGCCTCCCTCCCACAGTATTTTTAGGCTTTTTCTAACTACTTTAGTTATATTTAGGTGATGCTGAAATGATCGTTGACAATGGCTGCTCACTGATACTGCAACACAGAATTTGGCTCACGTCCTTGTAAGAGTGTTAACTCTCAGAGGTCAATGGGTCCCTTAGCTAGACATCATCAAGTAGTGATGGCTTGCTGAAATTAGGGGACTTTTTCTCCTTTGCATTCAAAAATTTTCTTACACAAACACCAAAGAATAATGTTATTCTCATCATTAATTAAGTTCATATTCATACTATTTTTTTGAGTGGGGAACAAACATTTTCCAATGTTCAAATATAATAGCAGTCCATTTCTCATTATACATAATAAATAAATCCTAATAATTAAACCGATCATAACAATTGTGAATGGGTCCAAAACCCATAATTTTTTTTTTTTTGTGAACCCATAAAAAAGGGAAAAAAAATTAATTTAAATCAGTGAAGCAGTGATTGCATCAGTCATGCTGCTGCAGCATAAATGATAGCAGCAAATAGCCACATTAACATATTGAAAGACATAAAGCCCATAGCATTTCGCATGGTGTTTCCAAAGCTCAACCACATGAGCTACATCAGAGGCAAATTGGCCAATTTATCAATGTGAACTGCATCCCAATTAAGGGAAAGAACCAATGATATTGCTGCCCCGAGCATCCATGTATGCCTGCACTCACCAATTTTCCTAATGATGAAACAGAAATGGAGATTCATGAGCACTTTATGGGTTTCTAAGTGGCTTTGGAATTGAGTATATGGATATTGATAATACAAGTTCCATGCCCAGCATTCATGATTCTTTTGTCCTACCTTCATAATTATCCCACTCCAAGTTTTAAGCCATTTTATATGGTTCAAGTTTACATACGAAACGTATCACATTACATCATGATTTATGTATAGACAAAACACTAGTTCTTCCAATTTGATGTATGATTGAACCCTTAGTTAAATAAGAATTGTGGGGACTAAAGCCATTAGCATGTCCTAGGATGCTCTTGTTCTAAAGGAGAAAATATAGCCAAAGCTTGAACTATACAAATATTAAATAAAGGAGAAAAGTTTCAAAAAGAAGCTTTTGAAGATAAGGAAAAAGCTAAATATATAAAATCCAATATTTTCCTTTCCGTTGGGGTATTTGGAGTATTATTTTTTTTTCCTCTGTGGGTACCCCAAAAGTTCCTTCTAATCATCATTTTAAGGTTGGACTCCTTCTTGGTTATGTCCATGGATGACTCTAAATTACACTAACACAACACAAAGCGGCACATTAACCATCAAAGATTGTCATGTTGATATGATTAGAATCGAAGTGGTGCTTGCAATTTGCTGTACTTGTAGGACTCATCAAGAGGGTCTTGTCTCATTACATTACATGTACCTAATCCGGATATTCGGAAGATCTTACACCCACGAATTCCACAATAGAGAGAAAAGCAAATCTGAAAATGAAATGTATTTCTGGCTTGCGTGTTCATTTGAATCTATGCCATGCTTACCATTTACTAAACAAAGTGTGGCTAACCTCTTTTTAGATTGGGATCTTCACTGAAAATAATGATAAGAGTTGGAATATTTCTTTTAAAATTTATTTTACTCAACAAGCTTCATTATTTATTCACATACGTGCCAAAAATTAATGGAACAAGAAATAAAGTTTTTTTTTAATTAAAATATATGTACCCTTTTTTATTTTTTATTCATGAGTATTTTATATCATATTAAATATATAATCAATTTTTATTTAAAAAGTAAGAACAATTATAATTATTTTTCTTTTTATCATTTGCTTTCTTATGGGTTTAAATCAATATTATAAAAAAATTTCAATTGTTTAACTTAATTTATTTACCAATCATCATGTTGGTCCTTTTTTTAACTTTTGGTACGTAGTATGTATAGGCTCTGCAACTTGTAGTCATTAACTATCTTAATTTCTAGTAACTACTAGTAGTATTCAACAATAGCTATATATGGGCTTTCTAGGAAAATACTACAGAACTATGGGGAAAGAAAATGGTTTAACTTATAGTATTTGATAAGCAGTGATTTATTACTTCGCGTGATATTGATCTCTTTGTTAACGGTGTTTAGAATTAGAACTGCCTAGAGATGGACAAATTGTCTTGCATTGGGTGGATTTATAGGGTAATAACGATAGGATAATGATCAAATTAATATGTAAAATAAGTTGGGTATGCCATGCAAATTACCTTGAATCAAATAATTAATTAATCAAGAGTAGGAGAAAAAAGGGAGACAAGGAGCATATTATGGAAAAGGTTAGAGGGGGAGTGAACGAAGGTGGTCCCTTCCACCCACCAAGCACGATAATTTAACTCAATGATAAGGAAAGCAAATGCTGATATTAATAGAGATCAAAACCATCCAACTAAAGATCGAATGCTAGTAACTTTTTGACTGGCAAAGGAGTAGTTCACCAAATTCTTTTACATAATTGGCAATTTTGTCAAACTTCTTTTTTCTTTTAAGAAAAGGGATTTTTTTTTTCTATGTGTAAAAATGGGATTTGCTCTATTGGATGCAATTTTTTTTTTTTTTGACACGGATGAATCTCCCCTTTACAATTTTGCTTAATGGTTTAATCCCGCACGGAATGACTTCATGTCTTTTGATTGTTATCCTCAAAAGATCACGGTATATATTTATGTGTGTATATATGGGGTAGAGAAACTAGTGGCAATATAAATTTGATCGTTTAAACGTAATATTTACATGCAATGCATTAGCAGTAATTCGCAACAATCAATTAAACCATAAACTATATCATTTATACCAACAATTAATTTATTATATTGTTCACAAACAAAAATTAATATCTCAGCGAATGAGATCTAATTATAATGTATAATTAGGAACGGGAGTTCTCTATTTTATCAAGGTAATGGATAAGTAGCTGGTTTCGTGAATGATTGTTTAATTTGCAAGAGAAGACGCTTAGCAATTAGCAATTTTTCAAAGTTAGAAGAGAAATTAGAGATTTCAACTTAAAGTCGAGAGGAGATAAATTCTCTAGTATGAAAACTAACATCAATGTTAAGGATGACATTATGATCAACCTCTTTCCTCTTACTTTTTTTTTATTCTACATATCCATGCATATGATTACCTTTCAGATGTACTTACTAAGAATTATGATTAATTTTTCGAAGATTTCGTAAAAGTTCAAGTATTTATATACTCAATCTTTAAGATTTACGGAGATTTTCATGTTGATTGTGGTGTAATTATTCATGACTTAAATGTCAATATTTTCTCGCATGAAAATTTCTTATAAAAAGGTATGTAAATATATAAATAGTAATATGAATCTGATCGAAGGGGGATTAAAATGAATTTCCAAAAGTACTTTATAAAAAATTAGATATGAGATGTGTCTAAGTGACCCTATTGGACAATTCCTGCAAAAGAAACTAATGATCAAATTTGGTTCTTATGTATATATTCTTTGATAATTTTTCTGAGGTGAAGTTGATGGACCTGTGACCTCTCAAAGTCCATGCCTAGTATGCGTTTCAATACACCATCACTACAATCATTTTTTTTAGGCTTTTAAAGCCAAACTGAGAGGGGCATAAAAGGACAAATCTTTGCTGCACACTTCTAAATTTTACTTTGGGTACTACTGATGGAGTTGTCAAAATTTAACCATGGATTAAAAAAAAAGTTAAACAAGATCAAATTAAATTTAAGTTGTATAACTATTATTATTATTATAATAGTTATATAAAGTTAACCATAATATTATTGAAGGAGAAGAATTCACGCAGCAGGGAAGAGAGGACAACACTATAAAAGAGAAAGCAAGCAAGCATGGAACATCTCCATGAGTGCCAACAATAATAAAACAACAAATATATACTACTAACAGATTTCTTCTCTCTGAGAGAGATAACCTGCAACTTCACTCTCTCTCAGGTGTACGTTCCCGTCAGATCTCTGAATTCTCTTGGTCCATAAATCGAGCTCAACCCTCCACCAAAGGACTCAAGTTTGGATCTTTTCTGAACCCCTTTTTCCCATTTTTTAAGAGCAACCAGTACCGTATGTTTCTTGCTTACCTGGTGTCCTTAATTGTACCTTGGACACTCCCATATTCTGCCAATTCATCCGTAAGAACCGCATTTATGAGGCTAACTTTATTGGCATGAAACCAGAGAAACCGCACCAGAACCACAGAGAAGTATATTTAAGGTACACCTCGTCTTGGAATTGGGTGCAGAGAGGGTGAAGCGGTGAAGGTTAACACTTAAAAGCTCTGCAGAATAAGCTGTAATTTGTGTCCTGTCAGATGGCGCTGCTGTTCCTTTTTTCCTGAAGAGGAAACGCGTTAAGTGTTTTGTTTTGGAAGGTGTTGCAAGAAAGCTACCTCATTTGCTGGCTGTCACACAAACATCTCACTGAAAGGTCTCTGCTTTCCTCAGTTCCTCGCTTATAAATCTGCGAGAGAAACCTTATTCTCACAAAAGCAACATTGACCAACGTTGGGTACCTTTTTTCCCTTTCTTTTTCTACTTATTAGTTTGGTATCTTTCACAGAGCAAAATCTCTTTTATTCTTCATTTGGGTTTGGTAAATGTCTAATTCAGTGTTTGGTTCTGTTTATGTTTTTGCAGATCTTTATAATCTAGTGAAGCAATGATTCCCCAGAAACAAGCTGAAGAAGCCATGATCTCAAGCCTCAACCAGACGATTGAGCATGATGAAAGAGAGGAAGAGAAGGGAGATAATCAACTTTTTAGCATCAAGAATTTACTCTGGCACGGTGGGTCTGTCTACGATGCCTGGTTCAGCTGTGCCTCAAATCAGGTACTAACATATGAATCCACAAATACCCATTTCATAATTCATTTGGAAATACCATATCCATGTTTTATTCATGTTTGGTTCATTTTATGGGTTTTATTTTCTGCAGGTTGCCCAGGTTCTGCTTACTCTGCCTTACTCATTCTCTCAGCTGGGAATGCTTTCAGGCATCATATTCCAAGTCTTTTATGGCCTCCTTGGTAGTTGGACTGCTTATTTGATTAGCATTCTGTACATCGAGTACCGAACCCGAAAGGAGAAAGAGAATGTCAGCTTCAAAAACCACGTCATTCAGGTTAGAAACCGAAGGAAATCTCTTCTTTATTCCAAACCCAGAATCATTTTTCTCTAGAAATCAATTCAGAACAGAGTTTTATGGCTCATTTTCAATCAATCTGCACAGTGGTTTGAAGTGTTGGATGGGTTACTGGGTCCATACTGGAAAGCCATCGGATTGGCCTTCAACTGCACTTTTCTCCTATTTGGATCTGTTATCCAGCTTATAGGCTGTGCAAGGTCACCCTCTTTCACCTTTAATGCAAAAACCAAACTTTCCATCTCCTTATCTCATAATCTTGACTATATTAAAATGGGTTTTGTTTATTTTACTTAATTTCTCTGGTTTTTGGGTTTTGTTTATTTGTGCAGTAACATATACTACATAAATGACAATTTGGACAAGAGAACTTGGACTTACATATTTGGAGCTTGCTGCGCCACCACCGTGTTCATTCCCTCATTCCACAACTACAGGATTTGGTCCTTCCTTGGCCTCGGCATGACCACCTACACTGCCTGGTATATGACCATTGCAGCTTTTGTTCATGGCCAAGTAAGCAATCAACGGTCTTGATTTGTTCAAAGAAATTTTATTTTATTTTATTTTTGTGTTTTCTTCCGTTGCTTGGTTTAAAAAACTGTTTTTTGCAGGTTGAAAATGTGACGCACTCGGGCCCAACCAAGCTGGTTTTGTATTTCACAGGCGCCACCAACATACTGTACACTTTCGGCGGGCACGCCGTCACAGTGTGAGCCTTTTTATATTTTATCTTTTGCTCATTTAAGATAGTCAAGACAATGATGATAGCATCCTTTATTGTCTAGGCCAAGCGTAAGAGAAGTTCATTGCAGGCCACTTTCAATTGCAGCTTTTGCCTGCGTTCTAATGAGACTTGGGAATCAGACAAATAGTAAATCTAACACTTTTCAACAACCATTAGCTTGTGTTACAGTTATGCTCTGTCATTAGCAATAAAAAAATCACAGATCTGTGTTGAACCTTTATTTTCTGTGAAGAACGTGGAGATTTTGCTTTTTCTCCAAGACACCGCCGGTATGGTAGATTTTTATATAGAGCATATATATTCACATGTTGGCTTCTAGAGAGCTATTATAAGAAACATGTAACGTAATTTTGGTTAGTGTGTACTTGGTACTAAGATGGCACAATTACTTGCTTTAAGTTAGACTCTTCAAAGGGGACCTAATTCCTTTTAACATGTTTCATTTTATGAATTTGTATGGGTCAGTGAAGAGATGAGTTAAAGTTATACTAAACACTAAAAAGTGGTGTTGTGGACTATTATGATTACAGGGAAATCATGCATGCAATGTGGAAGCCTCAGAAGTTCAAATACGTGTATCTCGTGGCCACTGTCTATGTGTTTACTCTCACTCTTCCATCTGCTTCTGCTGTCTACTGGGCCTTTGGTGACAAACTCCTTGACCATGCCAACGCCTTCTCGCTCCTCCCTCGCAACGCCTGGCGTGACGCTGCTGTCGTTCTAATGCTCATTCACCAGGTATATCCCATTCCAAACTTGCTTTACTAAACGAATACCAACTGCTTGACGAAACCACTAAAAGAGAGATTTTTTCTTTTTCTTTTGTCTAACTAGTTTGGTTATCTGTTAGTAACTGACGTATGTATTTCTATGCCACTTGCAGTTCATAACGTTTGGGTTTGCTTGCACGCCATTGTATTTTGTGTGGGAAAAAGTGATAGGAATGCATGACACAAAGAGCATTTGTTTGAGGGCTCTTGCTCGGTTACCCGTGGTGATACCAATATGGTTTTTGGCTATTATTTTCCCTTTCTTTGGTCCCATTAACTCTGCTGTGGGGGCTCTTCTGGTCAGCTTCACCGTCTACATCATCCCCTCTTTGGCCCATATGCTCACTTTCAGATCTGCCACAGCTCGACAGGTATATGGTCAAATCTATTTACATCTTATTTCATTTTCCACCTATTGCACGTCCAATACAACTGGCTTTACTGAATTGATTGTGAATTTCTCTACTCAATTCACTTCTTATACTAATAATTCCCAGCATGGTACTTCAAGAAAAAAATGGTTATTTTGAAAGAATATTTAACTTAAGTTTCATATTGCTAATAAACTATATTATGCCTAAGCAGCGTTACCCATTAAATTATTCAGTTCAATATAACTGTCCTTAATTGAACATAAATTTGTGGGTGTTGGGCATATTCATCATCACATCAGTACCAACCTGTAATCTCCATAGAAGTACACAATTGATTCTGGTGTTCTGGTTTCTGTTTTACTACCAATATGTTTATAACCTCAAATTCATTAAACCTTATAGAGACTAGCAGCCTCTAACCTCTGTAGACGTAGAATATGAGTTAACCTTCGTTATCTAATTTTTGGCCCAGCAAAATGTTAAAACCTGAAAAGACAGAGCTTGAAATGAAGACGGATGGAGTGTGAATCTAGAATTGTCTGGTTATACTTGCCAGATTTAAGAAAGAACCTGAAGGGATTCTTAACCCTTTATTGTGCTATGCATAATGTGTGGGGATAAGGATATGATACCAGTGATTTAACTTGGAAATGAATGACTTCTAATGTCACAGGCAGCATAAGGTACTAGTCCCACTTGTTATGTTAATTATTCGAATTTGAAAATTTACGAGACAAGTGAGTTTGGTGGCACTTCTTTGTCATTCAGTTAAATGCCTATAGTCATTCTAGTGCTGATACTGAGCTAACTACATCTTGCAATAAGCTGGGCCAACCTATTATTGCTTCCAAGTGACCCTACTCATTATTCAGGTTACTAGTCCCATTCTTAGTCCTCCAATTGTTGCTCATAATGAGTCGGCCAGTTATTACAATGAGCTGACACTACTCACGTCATGTTAGTAGATGAAAACAATAGTTAAGAATTTCAACGCTCTTTCTTCATTTTCTCATACAAAATAAAATTGTCACTCTCTCTTACATCAGTTTGGGTTGAGAATGGAGATTTTTAAGTTGGAATACTCTGTGAAAGTAGTATGTCGTTGACTTGAAAACTATTCATATTTTTCATTGCAAAATCTATGAGCAATATTGATTAACGCATCTGTTTCTGTTTTACACAGAATGCAGCAGAGAAGTTACCCAGGTTCATCCCAAACTGGACGATCATGTTTATAGTGAATGCATTTATTGTGGTCTGGGTTTTCGTAGTAGGGTTTGGATTTGGAGGGTGGGCTAGCATGGCAAATTTCATCAACCAGGTTGACACATTCGGACTATTTGCCAAGTGCTACCAGTGCCCCACAAGAAGTCCTCCCTCGAACCACACAGCACATCATTAAAAACTCAGTCCTAGAATACGAAGGGAGGCATCAGCATCTCCCCGTCAACCATGGTGTGCTGTATTTTCCCTATCCTTTTTTGTTTAATCTATACGTATTGATACATTATCTTGAATGCTGATGTTCCCTTTTGTGGTAAGGCAATGTTATAATTTTTTTTTATAGTTTTCTCAATCATAGACATAATTATAACTGGCATAGGGTTAATGTTTGTCCTGTAGTGACATCAAGTATAGCATGCAAGTTTCTAATCATGTTTCCCATTCTTTTTTCTTTTTTTTTTTTTAAATCATATAATTCTCTGTTTTTTCTTTCCTGCTTCATCATATTAACCATTATAACTAACATTAGGCAATAGTTTTCTGCTTGAGATCAAGTGGACCCTATGTGGTTTCTAATTAAATGATGGTATTATGCATAACTTTAACACACTGGGTTGCTTCAATTTTTTTGGGAATACACTTTAACTTCCTATGATACAAAAAGGTCTATAGGGCATTGCTGTGTGGAATCTGCATCACATGGCTTGCACAATGGCTTCAGTAATGCCCATATTTTCAAGCCTTTTACATGATTCCATGAACCAACTGTATGGCAATAATTAAGAAGCTAATAAACCAACCCATTTGACTAGTGTTCCTTTAAAATAAACCTAAGGATTCTCTCTTCCACATGAGGCCACAATCAATATGCCTTGGTGCCTTGGTCCAGTTCTGTTCAATCATAAGCTTGACTCGTCAGATAGGAATTGAATCAATTAAAAGGTATCAAAGTTTTAATGACATTGGAGAGTTTTGTGAGTTTGGTGGGTAATAATTGAGGGTGGGGAAAGGAATTGTAAAGGCTTTTGTTTGTGTTTGGTGTTTGTAGCTATCACCTTTATCTCAATTCGCTGAATCTTAGCTATTCGCAATTAAGGCCTCTATAGTTCCACCTTTTTAACATCCAAACTCTAATTGCTTCTGATATAGAATCCTAAGGTGGACCTTAGATTAAAGGGTAACAACCAAAATGCTTTAAATCTATGACAATGACACTTTTTTATTTTTTCCTCATGAAAAATTCCTACAAGTAAAAGAACTATCCATGTTCTTTTGGTGTCATTGTCAGTTCCACCTCATTGGAGGAACGAGGAAGACCTCTTTGGACTCAATCCAAGCCACTTTTGTCCGTCAAAGCGAAAGAAGAAAAGCAGTATTCTTCCATACGGTATCCAAACTAAAGCATATGTTTGTAACTCTTACCATCAATAGGGTTTCATCACTTTAAATGATTTAAAAATATTATCATAACAGGTTAAGAAGTAGTAGAATCTTTATATTCTTATCATAGCTCTAGATAAAATTGTTTTCTATCTTTTGAGGACTCTACTGAACTAATATTTAAATCAACATTTGACTTTGAACCTCCCTCTCAAAAAAAGGGTATTCTTCTGGCACACCCCGTAATTTCTAACCACACATCCTAAATCCTATTTGTGTCATATGGGTGTGGTTAGAAAATATAGGGTGTGTTAAAAGATGTTCCCCGTAATTATTTGATTATAAATTGGGACTAAGTTACGCATTGGGCCCTGACTCAAAGGCCCAGCCGAAAAGCCGGTCAAATATATTCGCAAATCGCAACGTCAATTTACCCAAAGCTTACCTTTGCCTGTCTGGTTGCTTCCATGTAATTTTTAACATTCACCGATAAATACGATAAAACGCATAATAGGTATGAACTAAGAGCTAAGAAATAATAATCTGTTAGCTGAAGCTGAGTTCTTGATTAGTTAATACACTAGAAATGGCTTCAGCTGGCGTTGCCTTCCTTGCCATTTGCATGCATGGTTATGCCATCATAGTTGGCTAATTCCTTTTCCATGTTATCAACCTCATTGAGTACCTGCACCTTGTTCTCTTCTTCCCTTTCAATCCTGCCCTTCAAACACAGAATTATACTCTCCAGTCTGCATTTTTCCATTCTGTGATTTTAGCTTTGGTTTTCAACATGACAATCTCCAACTTGGACTGCTTCAACTCAATCATCACTTCTGTAATCTCTACCAACCTTCTTCTGATTGAAATCACATTGTATCCCATGCTCTGCAACTCTTCCATTACCTTCCACAGCTCACTGGCCTTGTCCCAGAAATCCTCTGCTTTTAGGTCGTGAATTTGCTCCACTGTCTCTTCAAATATTCGGTCCCACGCAGCCACCGATCTATCTCTCACCATTTTAGAGTATCTTCGCAGCTGATGAAAATGAGGGCTTTGAGGTATACCTTTCAGAAATCGCTAAATGGGTATCAGTGCCAAAGACGAGTTTGGTGCTAAGTCAGGAGTTTCTTCAGGTTTTTCCTTCTCCTTTTCATTCACCACATCCTTGGAAACGGGAGCACCCGTTTCAAAAACATGGGTCTCCTTTTTCTGGGTCGTTTCCTGCTTCGATTCAGTGAAATTTTCCAGATGGCCTGATTCGCTAAATGCATTACCGGGGAAAGATTGTGGAAGCTGAGAAAGAATTGTAAGAGGGGGACGTGACAAAGGGCTTGGAGATATTAAGAGTAGCAGTAGCTGAGGCGGCGGCGGAAAAGCAGCCGGCACCGCTCCTCCTCGCGGATCTCCGTTTTTTGTTGGAGGAAGAGGTGCTGAGAGACAAAAGACATATTTTAAAAATCTTTGGAAAGATGTAATCTCCTTTTAGACTCTTCTAAAAGTCAATATTAATTTCCAAATAACAATTTGCTATGGATATGAAAAACCAATTTGAATGTTTAGAAATTTAAATTGATTTTCCCTAATGGGATAATTAACAGTCTTTATACCCGATAAAATATACTAGAAGGGACACTGAGAAGGAGCAATGACCATGATAAATGATATACCTTTCTTCCAGCTGTCAAATGTTGAGATATTCTTCTTCTTCTTTGTTAATATGCTGAGATATTCGTTTACTGCTCCATTTTTACCCGTGCTTAGAATTCTTTACTCTGTTGCTGGGAAATTTTGTTTTGAACTGCTCTTTTTCACAAGGTTCAGGTATCTGATGAACAAATTGAAATTGATGCCATGTTCTGTTAACTGCATGTTCAGATTCTGTTTTTCGGTTACTAATACAAAGATGCATGTTTGAAGGTAAGAAAAATGCATATAGTAAAGAAGTTACTGTAGATCATGCACAACGCGATGACACAGACAAGTGCTTATACTCGTAGTGCAGCAGTGCTTGTTTGAAAGGAGATAAAAAGTGAGTTTGCAGAGTCAAAATCCAAAATTTGAGAATCTTCATCAAACCTTTCAAGCCAACTAACATTTATAAGCATGAATAATAATAATAATAATAATAATAATAATAATGTGGTTCCAAGTGTACCCGTCAAAAAGCAACTTTGCACCCTTATGCTGGTGAATGCTTAAAATGGCAATAAATCCAAGAAAATAAAAGTCAAATATAGTATTCTTAGACAAATTTATGGGGGATAATAATCAAATTTTATCTTGAGCATAAAAAAGGAAGGAAAGTAAAAAGAAAAGAAAACTAGAGGACTTGACCCGCTCCGTCAACGTAACGGATGTCATTTGGGAAACAGTGATGCTAAGTATATTTTCATTCGTGCATACTTTTATATATATTTTCTTATTTTTATTTATTTTATTTATAATTTTATTCTTCTAAATAAACTAAAAATTAAGAGGTGTCTTAGATGTGAAGCAACGTTTCCCTTTCAAGATTGCCAGTTGGTTCCATACAGCAGCAGAATTGGAGTAAAAGCGGGAAGCAATGATATCATGGTGGGGACGCTGGCACGGCTCCGAGTCTTGCGACTATGTGGTCCCGTAAAAACCTTTGTCTTCCCTGCTCCGTTGATTCCTTCCCACCTTTAGCACACACCACTCATTACTTGAATACTACCTGATTTGTACTGGTTTTAGAGCCAAACAAAGTCGGGCAGCAACCCAGAACCTTCACACATTCTCGTGGAGGTGCCTCTCAAAGAAAGCACCTTGTCGATGATCTTGAGTTATGTCCTCCATCACGATGTCAACGAAACTATCTATGGAATCGTGCGCCGTGTGAAACGTAGATTATCGCCGTTTCTTTTCCCGTTCCCCGCTCCTCCGTTTTACCCCACCTGCTCTGCGAACAGGAAGGAGTAAAGCTATGGCTCATCGGAGAAGAGGAAGAGCCGGAACGGTTCCATTTCTTAAACCTTCCCATTTTATTTTTTTTGGGTTTTAACCATCTCTTCTGAAATGGGTTTTTCTGTGAAACCCGTAAATCCTTAAGCAAGTTCTCAACTTTTTCCGTCTTTAACTGACATTTCCTTTTATCTGCAGAACCCAACCGTTGGTCTTAGACGACTGGATGCAGCTCTAGATGCAATGCGTCCTTATGAATTTCCAGAACAGCTCGTTCGGGAAACGATTGACCAGCTTCTAGAGGTTGGTATTCTCACTTGAGCTTCTCAGATAATAAAATGATTTTTCTTTTTCTTTCTGATTTGCTCATAATCTATGGGGATGGGCGGCTGCGTGAGGTTTCTCCAGGTTTATGGAGGGAAAGAGGGGTGGCCTTTCATTGAAGAGGCTTCTTACAGCGTTCTTCTTGAAGTCATACTTGAGAAGCAAAATAATTCTGCGGAAGAGGAGGTAAATATTCAGTTAAATTGGTTTCATTTTACTTTAAAGTTTATTTCTTTTCCTTTGGTACTAAGTTAACTTTAATCTTTTTGCCTGATAGAATCTAGAAAAATAGAACTGAACGTTTTATGAGATGCCTTGTTTGGTTGCTCAGAAAGTTAATGAGAAAGTAAATAGAAATGAATTTCTGTGCTTTTCATTAATTTTTGTTCTATTTTTGGTTTATATTATTTGATGTGTGATCACAATAGTATCCACCCAAGACGTCTACTAAATAAATTGGTCTTTTAAGTAGTGCATCTTTATAGTGTTCATCAATTGCTAGTGAAATGTTGTTTTTAGCTGTTTGTCAACTGATCTATATTCCAAAATGACTGAAATCCTTGCTTGAAAACTGTATCAATAATGGTGTGTTGGCACTAAAATTGCTTTTGGATTTATACATACTATGGAGGAATTTTTCCATGTTGAACTTGTGATTTCTTTTTCATTGTTCTATTGGTTGTATACTATATCCTTCTTCACAGAAGTAGTTTGTGAACTGGGTTCTATTGAAAAGACATGAATTTTGAAAGGTTCAATCTGTATGGACAGCTTTCGAGATGCCCCATTTAGCCTAGATTGTTCAAGTAATGGTACTCTATGCAAAGACTAATCTATATGTGCCTCGTCCCTCTTCATAAAAAGAAAAAGGAAGACCTTTTGCAGGGTAATGCAACCAAGGAAGGAATTCCGGAGACATCATCAAATGCTACTACGTTCACGACCACAACTACAATATCTGAAGCTAGCTCCTCTAATCGAGTGCCTCAGGACGCATTATTGCCTACTAGTGATGGTTTGAACACCAATGATGTTCAAGACTCTGCCTCGCTTGGTAATGCTGAAACTGGTAAATAAAATTGTCATTTTGTTAGCTTGTTTCATATCTGAAAATTTCTCCAGCTCGTTTGGCAATAGAAGCATGCAACTCGTTGAACTGCAGTTCCTAACTAACAAAGCCAGATATAAAGGCTCTTCCAAGCTGATGGTTATCCATAACCATTTTTCATCAAACATAGGTTGCAAAGGGAGGGGAGGAGATAGTCTACTCTGTCCTTGTGCAGACTTTACTTATCAGCTAAAAGGCTTTCTGTTTCACGAGAAGGCAAAAAGTTATCTCTTTGGTGATTCTTTCTATTGAAGTTTGAAGTGGAAATACTGGGTATTTTCTTTGCAGGCGCTCAGGATTCCACGATGGGAGCTGAAATAGGAGGACATGTGCTAACGCCCGTGGATAATGCCATTGAAAGCTGTGAGAACCCCCCAATGAGTAAGCGTAAAAGCTGCCATGGATGGATTGGAGATGATGACGACCACGAGCACGATCTTATTCATCTCCCATCAGCACCATTACCTAAGGAGCTAAAGATGCTACTTAATCAGATAAAGAGCTCTTCAAAAGCAGCCATACACAAGGATGGAAAGCGAAGGCGCAAGAGTAGATGGGACGAGAACCCAGAAGGAATGCAAATGGAATTTTTTTGATAGGATTAGGATTGCATTTGGCGCATGTTATTGGGTGAAGGGTCAGAAAGCACACACCCTGTTTAAAAGGATTGAAACGATAAAGAATATATATTTGTTTAATCCATATTGTACACGTGTCAAAAATTGATTCGCACACCTAAGTTCGCCCAGAAACGGGAGAAAATATCGTTTACGCGGGTATTTAAGCAAGTAAAACAAAACAGAACAAAAACCGGATAATTCGTTTGCTTCGCTCGCTCTCGCCGTCTCCCTAGATAAGCCTTTTAGGCACTAAATCTTGAATTTGTCACAAAACTTTGAAGACTTTAATGGTGCTAGGGTTTTATATGAATTAGAGCTTTCTGTAAATTCATTCGAAGAGAAGTAACTATGAATTCTTCTGCAACTTTTCGAGGGAATCTGATTCCTCTATCACAGTGTAGCTTGTGCTGTGGTCTTCATTTTCAGCCATGTCTAGCTCCCTCCAATCGCCCTCAGCATAAACAATGTCGTTGGACTAGCTTGAAGTTGATCCAGAATCGGAGGTAGGAATTACTTGTGCTTCTTTTGAATGATTTCGAGGATAGCCAGGAATTCCATTTCGCAATTTATTGATTGTTTATATTGGTGTTATAGTTTTAAACTTAGATATACTGGGAACAGAGAGATTGCTTGCAGAGTTACTGAGTCACAGACCGATCCAGATAGTAACAACGAGGAGGTATTTTCAATTTACTACTAAGTGTGTTTGAATTTCATTTTCACTTTCGGTTTTCAAATCCTGCCATAAATTTTCTTTAGTATTGGATTTTTTTGAGGAAAGGTTTTGACAACTGTCACTAAACTGTTGGAATTGGTTAGATGTGCTCAGGGTTCTTTGGGGTTGTATTGAGATTTGCCTTAAAAAGTTTGAAAATTTGTTCAAACTGCTTGTAAGGGTTTCTGGCTTTCTGCAATTAAGAAGTTGGCTTAGTTATGGAATTCCAGTGGAATTTGGAAATTAACTTGATTTAGTGGGAAGTTGGGTAGATAAATTTGAAAATTTGATTAAAATTTACAAGACTGATATTTGTGGGTGGGGCTAAGCACTTGCTATTTGAACTGGAATGTGTATGTTTCAGAAAATTAATGGTGAAGGGATTTTCTGTGCGCCTAGTTAACAGAGCAAAATAAAAGATTCATCTTCAACAAGCACCTTGAACGCATTGTAGAAAGAAGGATTATCAGATCTCTGAGATACATTGACCTTCATTATTTCATCCTTTTCTTGACAAAGGACATTTCTTGAATGTTCCTAGGAGATAGAAGAACATAAAAATGGTGAAGCACAACCTTCGGCGGATTCAATTGAGCAAAATAACCCACAGCCTGTAGACACGGAGGAATTAAACAAATTCAATGACGAAACTCAAGATCAAAGTGATGCGCAGGTGATACTTAATTAATATATTTATATTTTAAACTTTTATGCACGTATTTTAGTATTAGCAGAGTTCTAAAGACCACTCTAATCAGAAATTGCTGTATTACCCAAGTTTGGCTTCTTTAATAAATAGAAGTCAGTTCACTGAAATGTTATCCGTGGACATAAGTATTCTGGAAACTATTTGATAAAGTTACATTGATTCTTTTATTTCACAAGACGAGCAGAAGAGACCTTTTTTTGTTACAGTTAATTATGCTTTTCTCTAGACTTCTAAGACTATGACAATAATAAGTATAAACATTAAAGAATTACTATATCGTAAAGGCTCTTGATCACTTCTTGGACCTGGATAATATTTAAATACAACAAATCTCCTGTAAGTCCAATTCTTTGTGATTTGGATAAACCAAATCCTAGGTTCTCATGGAACCTGAATTTTGCTAGTCTGATGTAGCATTTCTTGCTCCTTGCCACTTTGGTATCTAAGCCTTCAGGTTTATTCTTTAATAGATTATAATAACCCACTGAAGATAACTTTTCTCAATTTTTTATTCTGATTGTGATTTCTATTTTAGTTTCAGATTTCAAAACAACAGGAGAGAAGTTGTTTTATTTGTTAACGGAAATGTTCTGTTATTTTATCTCTTATACTTTGTGCTTGTGATTCAATCAGAGTATGGATAACATAGAAATTGCCAGCGGATCACCTCTGCCAGGTGTGAAGGTGATTACATCTAAAGGTTTTTTTTGTATTAAAATAGGAAGTTTCCATTTTTGATTTATGTTCTTGGTATCTTTTCTTGAGCAGCCACAGCAACTGGATGAAGCAATAAAAATTCCCAAGGAAACAGTTGAAATTCTTAAGAACCAAGTTTTTGGCTTTGATACCTTCTTCGTAACTAGTGAAGAACCATATGAGGTGTGTGCCTATCTTATGTTTCTTTTCTAGAAGTTAAGAAACATGGTTCAATTTTATCTATAAGTTAATTTGCAGAATGGAAAATTGTCTTTAGGGAGTAAAGGATGCTTTCCTTTATAAGGATAATAGATGGAACAAATTTTTTGTAAATTTTTTGCAGCACTAATTTTACTTTTTTCCTTCATTAAGTAAAAAAATAAAAATAAATAAATACGATGCCATATATGCACAATTGATGTCTTGTCCATGAGAATATTGGATTTTTCGTACCTTGCCTCTAGGGTGGAGTGCTGTTCAAAGGAAACCTGCGAGGACAAGCAGCTAAAAGTTATGAAAAGATTTCAAAGAGATTGCAAGTATGTTGCTCGATGCTTCTTCTGTCTTGCTGTTTATGAGAATTTGTGACTGATTCTATGCTAATTCAATTTCTGCATTAATTTTATTATAGGATAAATTCGAAGATGAATACAAGCTTTTCCTTCTGATCGATCCCGAGGATGACAAACCAGTGGCTGTTGTAGTTCCACGAAAGACCTTACAACCAGAGACAACTGGTACTCATCTAGCTCCTGCAAAATTGCAAAGTAGATATTCTTTTACTAAAAATTTGTGGTTCCCTTTGCAGCTGTACCTGAGTGGTTTGCTGCAGGAGCTTTTGGACTGGTTACTGTTTTTACCTTACTGCTCCGTAATGTTCCTGCATTGCAATCCAACTTATTGTAAGTGATTTCTTTCTTCTTCCTCACCTTCTCACTTTCTCAGCTCTTAGGGGAAAGTGTACCTCAAACTGTCTAATAATTTCATTATCTGCACTGACCAAATTATGGGACATCCATCGTCTAACTAACATTTTAGGGGACTGTCTTTACGAAGACATGTTGGTGTAAATAAATGCAGATCTCTTAGGATTTACCTTTCTTTAAGAGGATGGTCTTAGTAAGCACTCAAACTTTTGATGAAAACTTGTCTTGTCCTCCTGTCTTAGCGCCAATCTTCACCATAACTTTCTAATTGACAGATATTGTTTCATATAGTAGACGCTTCAGTTAGTCATATCCTTTTAACAATATGATGTAAACTTTGTTTTTCGAAATCTTATCTCTTAATTTCCATTTGAATTTGATTTTGTTCGTATGTTTAATTGTTGATAACCTTTCAAAGTGATATGCATTCTGACATGTCTACTAGGATTTACTTTGAATTTGGATTGAATTTTGTGAATAGATTACTCATGCGTTTGTTGTTTCACCAACAGTAATATTATTAATGTTCCAGATCAACTTTTGACAATCTCAACTTGCTAAATGATGGATTACCTGGAGCCCTTGTTACTGCACTTATTTTGGGAATACATGAACTTGGCCACTTTTTAGTTGCCCAAAACACTGGAGTTAAGCTTGGGGTGCCATACTTTGTTCCTAGCTGGCAGGTTGTTTTATAGAATTCAATGTTTTTAGTATGAAATATGTGTTTTATAATTCTTTTCTATATCTTTAATTCATTGACATAAATATGGAGTGAGTGCAATTCTTCCCATCTATTAAGTTTCTTATGAGGAAGCATAAAGTAGTAATAAAATTTTCGTATATTGCTTGTCTTACACATTGTTAATGATGATCTATTCCATTTTATTAGTCTTCTTGGAATTGCTTTTGTTGTTTTTATTAATAATTCAATCTCAGCATCTTATTTGCTCCATTTAGTGATTTAAGTCTTAAAGTGTGTCCAGAAACAAGGTCAGTCTAAATTCTTGAGTAGCAATTAATAGGTTTCAGGAAGAATATAATATTTTGATGTTTTTTCGACTTCATATCTGTTACATGTTGTCAATATTGGTGCTGGCTATATCTCATGTGCTTGTTGACTATTACGAGTCATCTTCTTCATTTGACATGTGTTTTTCTTTAAAAAAGATTCTAAAGATAAAGAAATGAAAACTCTCTAATGATTGTTGGTGGCAGATAGGCTCATTTGGCGCTATTACAAGGATAAGGAACATAGTATCCAATCGTGAAGATCTTCTCAAGGTTGCAGCCGCAGGACCATTAGCTGGGTTTTCATTGGGCCTTGTGCTACTGCTTTTAGGATTTGTCTTACCTCCCAGTGATGGTATTGGTGTTGTCGTTGATTCTTCTGTATTTCATGAGTCATTTCTTGCTGGGGGTATCGGTAAGCTCTATACTTCAAACAAGTTGAGAAAATTACATTGTATCGAGCATTTATTCATTTTTGGCTTAGATAATTTCTTTCCAATAGAATTTACTTGTAGTAAGCTATATCAGAGCATAGTATTTATCCATGTACATTAATGATAATTTTATGGCTTGCTTCATTGATTAAGGAAAAAATTTATGTAGTGACCGTTTACTTTACTTGTTCAGCAAAGTTGCTTCTTGGTAACGTGCTCAAGGAAGGAACTCCAATCTCTGTAAACCCGCTTGTGATTTGGGCTTGGGCAGGACTCCTTATCAATGCCATCAATAGCATCCCTGCAGGAGAGCTTGATGGAGGAAGAATATCTTTTGCCATATGGGGAAGAAAGGTATCCCGTATCCCATCTAGTCTAGTAATCATTTTAAGTGAAACTTGGTATGCCTGCTAAGCAAAGTCTATATTTTCAACAACTGTAACACACTTACTTACTTACATGTATTGCACAGGCTTCAGCTCGCTTCACTGGGGCTTCAATTCTGTTGCTTGGACTGTCTTCTCTGTTTAGTGATGTGGCATTTTACTGGCTTGTTCTCGTATTCTTCTTACAAAGAGGTCCAGTTGCACCCCAGTGTGAGGAAATAACTGATCCTGAGGACAAGTATGTAGCTCTTGGAATTGTAGTTTTGCTGTTAGGCTTGTTGGTATGCTTGCCATACCCTTTCCCATTTACAGATCAAGTACTTGTAGATTTTTAGCAGTAACAGCTACAT
Source organism: Bauhinia variegata (assembly GCA_022379115.2). Taxonomy (NCBI): domain Eukaryota; kingdom Viridiplantae; phylum Streptophyta; class Magnoliopsida; order Fabales; family Fabaceae; genus Bauhinia; species Bauhinia variegata. The sequence continues at coordinate 14,147,770 of CM039437.1, forward strand.
AAACTAACTCTGGTAGCTGTGCCAGCACACCAAATTTTGAATTTCAGTGTATGTCAATGACTCAAATTACAGGAAAAAAGTTCAGCATCATAGTTTTGACTTCCGCTCTCGCTGTTTTGGGATTGTAATTATCCAATTCTCTCCGATTTTTTCTAAAAGAAGACATTTTCGTATCAGTTTAAGAGTGATTTTTTAAAATTAAATCAAAGTCAAATTAGAAATAAAAAGGAAAAAGAAAAAAGTCGAGATTCATCGATTATACCTTTATGGAATATTTGTGGAAAATCAAAAAAAAAAGTTGTTTTATATTTTTTTTTCTTTGTATTTCTCTTAATTTTTAATTTTTTATAATTTTACTTTTATAAAATAGTTACAAAATATGATGTAAAATAATTATATACTGTATTTGTAGCATTTTCTTCTTTTATTTAGCATTATTATTATTAATTAAAATTGATTGGACTCATAAGTCAAAGTCTCTTCTCTCGACTCTTGAATTTTAATGTCGGTCCTTTCCAGCGCTATCTGTAACTATCTGGTAATGTTGATCACGTGGTGAACGTTCAAAATATTGAGAGCGTATATTCTTTTCGGAGAAGGGACTAACCAAAAGCTGATGACCAAATATTGTGAAAAATAACTTAGCAAAAAAAAAAACAATATCGTCAAGAATGGAAAACGTTTGGCGTGGGACCAGATGACTTGCAGTCATTCTCTGTAGTCGCTTATCCAACGGTTGCGATCAGTCCTCAATCATTCAACGGCTGCGCTCATTAAATAAATTCGATGGCTGCGATAAAAGGAGCGGCTGAGGACAGATCGCAGCCGTTAGATGAGCGACTGCAGAGGGTGACTGCAGGTCATCCGAATCCCACCACTTCATACCTTCACTATCATCAGTATACACTGTACGAGGAGACACTCTCAGTTTGATAATAAAAATAATAAATAAATTATTTTTTATACTTAAAATTTAATTTTATATTTTATATTTATTAATTTAATTTTTAAAATCTTTATAATTTTTATTTCTTATACTTTAAATTTATTAATTTTTTTAAACATATTAATACTAATGTTTATTTATAGTACTTATTCATTCATAATTAATGACAATTTAAATTACTTTAAAATACTGAAGGAATCATATTAAATTAACAAATTTTAAAAAATTAATAATATTTAAGTCAATAAATTATACGTTAAAATAAATGGCATATAATAAAAAATTAATGATTGAACAAGTTTTAATTTTTTAAAAATTAATTATAACTATTCCTTTTGTTAGCTAGAATTTTTTTTTCCTGATAATCTTAAGAAGAAAAAAAAAAAAAGTGAAGATATTGACTGATATGGCGAAATTTCTAGTTCCATTTCTAGTCAGCCAGTGCATTTGACTTACCAATCACAAAAGGCATCATGATTCAGAGTCTCTTTCTTTCTTTTTTCTTTTTTTGCCCCAAATTTCTATTTGGACTGAATTAAAATTTGAATGAATCTTTAACGGTTTTGTTATGTTGGATATCGTTATTTTCCCTTTTATTAAATGGGGCAATGAATTTGGCCCACAGTCACGTGACGCAGCACGCAGCACTGTTCACCATCCCTACTCTTAAAAAAAGGAATTTTGTATGGATATACATGCAGGGTATCTTTAATGCTTTTTCTTCAAATATCAAATAATCTTCGCACTGAATCAAATGTGAATTAAAAAAAAAAAAGTAAAAATCATAAAGTGTCTCAATAATTATTTTTCTTCCTTTATTTTCATATATTATATTAGATTTGCTGAATCGATATTTCTAAAACACAATCCACGTAAATCATGTGTCAGAAAAAAAAGAATGCAAATTCTTTTTGCGATAAGTATATATATAGATATAGAGAGGCATATAATATAATATATATTTATAATTTTGGACGGGTCAAGTTCCGAGATGCAGAGGCACATTTTTTCTAAGAGTGGAAATTTATAATTTTTTACCAATAAAAGAAAATGAGAGTAAAGGCGTTCATGAAGAAGTTCAGGTTCATTCCCATGGAATCAGTATAAAATGTCGGATTTTTGTACCAGAGGAAACTTGGACTGAGTAGCACCCTCACCTATTCAAAGCATAACGCTCCCGACAACTACATTTACGGAGATGATGTCTGCGACACTTTCGACGACCCCCACATTCGGCATGACTGTCCGCACCTCCACAATGCAAGCCCCTGCCTTCTCTCACCGCTTGATTCCTTTTGGCCGCCGAATCTCTCCGCCGGCGCTGGTCACCGGCCTTTCAATGGGTAACTCTGTATCGGTTGCTTCTGCTTTTACATTGAGGTGCTCCGCAGTCCAAAGCACCTTCCTGGGTAAGTCAGTGTTTGCAAGTATTCTTCCTTGAGTGTTGACTTTCCGTTTGTTTTACTTGAAATTCTGGGCAAAGGGAGATGAATTTAAAGTCTCAACCTTTGTTGAATCCTGCTCTACGTTAAAATCAATCATGTATGGCACGGACACATTTCTGGAAAAATTAGCTTGGAGTTTCTTTTCTACCGTGCTTCCCCTTTTTCTTGGAATTGGCTTTTGCAAAAAGAGAAGTACTGTTAAATTGAATCAACCTTTGATAAATATGGATAACTAAAGGAGTCTAACGAAGCATCAATTTTGTGCGTTGAGGGTCTTGAGTGAACCGGCTGGTGCATCAGTTATGGTGTTTTAGTTCTTGTGATTTCATTATTTGCAGCATTTTCCTATCTTGGACTAAGCACTTGTTATTTTGCAGCTGAGGAAGCAAGAAAGTTCGAAGAAGCTTCAGAAGTTGGAAATTTGATTCCGCTTTACAGGTGCATATTCTCTGACCAGCTGACTCCTGTCCTTGCTTACCGCTGTTTAGTGAAGGAAGACGACCGTGAGGCTCCAAGCTTTCTTTTTGAGTCTGTAGAGCCTAGCTTTCGAGTATCAACTGTTGTGAGTATACTTCTGTGGCTTCTTGATTTTAACTCTCCAAATTGTTTGCTTGTATATTAAAATTCAGGATTGGATTGGATTGGTTGTAGGGTCGCTACAGCATTGTAGGATCTCAGCCAACAATGGAAGTTGTGGCAAAAGAAAATAAAGTCACAATAATGGATCATGAATTTGGAACTTTAACTGAGGAAATTGTTGATGATCCCATGTTGATTCCTAGAAAAATCTCGGCGGGTTGGAAAGCCCATCTCGTTGATGAACTTCCAGATACGTTCTGTGGTAAGAATATTATGTTCATGTCATCTCTGCTCCAATTTATGATCTTTCCAATATGTGGTTCAAGCAGTGGAGATTTTAGACTTCAAACTAATGGCTCAACTTCAGAGCTCAATGTTGTGGAATTTGGCACTGACACAAACTGGTAGTATTCTAAGTATGAATCCTAGGTACTGACTATGTAATGTGAGAAATGAGATGCAATCTACTTGGAGATTAAGGAAAATCCCAAAGCTTACTTCAAAACAAGTTGAACACACTTGCATGCTAACATATAATGTTTGATTCATTGTTGATATGAGAGCTAATAATTATCTACACAAGTTTGACAAGTGCAAGCTGCTGTCTTAGGTGGATGGGTAGGATATTTTTCATATGATACAGTTCGTTATGTGGAAAAGAAAAAGCTACCATTTTCAAAGGCTCCAGAGGATGACAGAAAACTTGCAGACATACACCTTGGCCTCTATGATGAGGTGATCGTGTTTGATCATGTGGAGAAGGTAACTGACTCTTTCTGCTTGACTAACACGATTAGCCATTTTTCTTTTGTACTTCATTAGTTCAATTCCTTTCTTGTTTTTTGTCCATCAGAAAGCATACGTGATTCATTGGGTGAGGCTAGACCAATACTCCTCAGTTGAGAAAGCTTACAAAGATGGAATGGAACGATTGGAAAAATTAGTGGCCAGATTACAAGCTAGAGAGCCGTAAGCTGGCTGTTCTTGTCTTTAGCAATGTGATAATTGAAATGCAGTCAATGTTAATTTAACTTTGAATTTCTAGGCCAAGGTTATCTCCAGGTTCTGTGGACTTGCAAACTCGCCAATTTGGTCCTCCTTTAAAGAAGTCAAATATGACAAGTGATGCATACAAGGAGGCTGTCCTTAAAGCCAAAGAGCATATTCTTGCTGGGGATATTTTCCAGATTGTATTAAGCCAACGTTTCGAGAGGAGAACTTTTGCTGATCCATTTGAAATTTATAGAGCATTGAGAGTTGTGAATCCAAGTCCATATATGACTTATTTGCAGGTTTGTTTGCCTCATATATAAAGTTATATATATATCCTACAGCTGCTTCATTCAGGAAACCGTGGTTCAAATCTTGCCTCTTCTAATAACTATTTATGTATTTTCTCAAACAGGCAAGGGGATGTATTCTGGTTGCTTCAAGTCCTGAAATCCTTACGCGTATGAAGAAGGTGGCTTTTTTGTAGAGATATACACTTATTACTAAGATGCTTATTGAAAAACTGAATACAAGATTGCGATCATTTTACTAAAAGACAATGTTTTTATTATCTTGTCATGAACAGAATAAGATTGTGAATCGTCCATTGGCGGGGACAACTAGAAGGGGGAAGACACCAGAAGAAGATGAAAAGTTAGAAGCAGAGCTGCTTGGTGATGCAAAGCAATCTGCAGAGCATGTCATGCTGGTTGATTTGGGTCGCAATGACGTTGGAAAGGTTTGTTATGAGATATTCCCTTTAGTTGTGGATATTCCTAAGCATTGCTCCCTGTTCAAGGCTATTTGAAGCAATAGATTTTTCTACTTCCTTCCTCTGTGACAAGTATAATACAGATATAATTCTATACTTTGCTTTAACCTTATTCTGTTTTAAATCATGACGCAGAAAATTGTTTGTATAGTTGTATCCTTTTGGCTGTATTTTTTCTTCTTATCTCTTCTAACTTTTCGGAAAAGTGAGAATTATGTAACTTAAGTTGTTGAGTCCAGTTCTGATAACAGAAATTCTATGCATAGGTCTCAAAAAATGGTTCTGTGAAAGTGGAGAAGCTTATGAATATTGAACGTTATTCCCACGTCATGCATATTAGCTCAACGGTGAGAACCAGTTCTTCGGCCAATAGCATTTATTTTGTTGTGCTCCTTTACAAACCAAATAACTATTTTTCTTAAAAGGTTATTGGTGAGGTACAAGACCATTTGACTAGCTGGGACGTCCTGCGTGCTGCATTGCCTGTTGGAACTGTGAGTGGAGCACCTAAGGTCTGTCACTTTTCTTGCCTCTTTTTAGCCACCTTTCAAGATTTGAGATCACGCACTCAAACATTCGTTCTATCTTCAGTGCCACATAATATCCTGTGTCAATTTTACTGTCCATCTGATTGTTTTGTTGCTTGGTGGTGGATGCAGGTGAAGGCCATGGAGTTGATTGATGAGTTAGAGGTGACAAGGAGAGGGCCTTACAGTGGTGGATTTGGGTTTATCTCTTTTACAGATGATATGGACGTAGCTCTAGCTCTCAGGACAATGGTATTTCCAACAGGAACTAGATATGACACAATGTACTCATACAAAGATTTAAACAAGCGCCGGGAATGGATTGCTTATCTTCAAGCTGGTGCTGGTATAGTTGCTGACAGTAAGCCTGACGATGAGCACCAAGAGTGTCAAAACAAAGCTGCTGCTCTTGCTCGTGCCATCGACTTGGCTGAATCGGCATTTGTTGATAAATGAGACTTGAACTTCTATCACAGAAACTTGTTCTTTTGATCCATATAGGATAAAATCTAATGTCTCAATTTATGTTATTAAATTTTAATTAGGCAAAAAATTATAAAATAATATTTCAATTTTACATCTACTGATCAATCTAAATCCAATGAAACATGAAATAAAATAATAAATTTCTTCCCCAATTGCAATTCCACCTTTTTATTGTATTAATCACAAAATTTGCGACATTCATATTTCTTCTATAATAATAAAGATTCAGGCAGAAATGTCATCTTAAGGCCGTGGTCAGGAGGATTTTACGTATTTTAAGAATGAAGGCATCAGAAAGAACCATTTGAATTGCAATAATAACTAATATCGAGCTGCATTCTATTTATGCTTTATTTTCGCTGAAAGAATTGATGTTCAGAGTCTGTAGTGGTTGGCACAGTCACCAGAAGGAGACATCTACGGATAGCATGTTTGGGAAACAACTTGCGTAAGATTTTAGGCATTGCCAGAAGTTGTAATCGAGATTGTGGTGGATTCACGTTTGCTTGTCCCATTTGATGAAGACCGCGCCACAGCGTGGTTATGAGGCTGCAAAATATGACAAAGATATTCGGAATTCCTTTGCTAGGATCCGAATTGCATGTTCTGCAGAATTGTCTATTATAGTGAACTAATGGCTCAAGAACATGTTATAATGGAGTTGCATGCAATAAAAGCTCCTTTGCTCTAGGTATCAGCATTCACATATACAAGATCTTCTCTCAACTGTTTTCATAACTCAGGAAAACGGTGTAATTCTGCTGTCAGTGCCAAGCAACGGTTCTGCTTATTCACGCTGCTCTACAACATTCATGCCATTTATCACAATTATATTAACGTTGTAGCTGATGAAAGTGGATATTGCAAAAAGGTTTTCGGGATGGTGTATCCATCTAGTAAGAGTCGTAGGATAAGTGTGTTCAAGATAGCATACTTACCTTCCACAACGTCTTTGTTTCTTCTTCATTCAAAACTTCTTCAACTCTTACTATGCACACATTTGAAGATTGTGACAAGAAGCACTCGTTTTGATTGATAATTATATACCATTGCGGAATTTTTCGGTTTTTTTTTTTTTCTCTCTCTTTGCTTTCCTGGTAATTCACATGCATTGCCAATCAAGGAATACTTGAACTGATGAAACCTTCCTATAAAGCCTCTATAGGAGTTCCAGAATAGGACTTCTTTGAAGGTAGCAAAAGTGGAAGGAACCGAATCATATGGGAAAGACAAGATTAAAACAAGATTGAAGCTCAGAAATTTTAGTGTACATTTACGACAGCTAGAAATCTCAGTTTTCTCTTTGCAAATTGCTGCTTGAACCAATTTAAGTAAAGCTATGCTATCGTATGAATGCTTCCTTTGTTCTGATAGCAACGTTGTTAGTCACAATGTCAACACTTCATTGAACTAAGTTGTTCAAAAATCTGGAATAGTCGATTACAAGTTATCGATTCAGAATCAGAAGCAATTCAATGCAACAAAGAATCCATCTTTACCAAACAGAGAACAAAATTTACAGGAAAAACTGACACTAAGAAAAAGGGACCATACCAATTCCAGAATTGAAGTAATTAAGCGCTTAGCATCACCAAATAGAGTTTCCTTACACAAACAAAAACGATATTCCCTTAATTATATACAGAAACAGCTGAAAAAAGCGTACAAATTTGTGCACGTGGATCAGGTCGGCGATCAAATCGGGAGCAATTCAAGCAAAGAAAGGAAATCTCATCGCTTGTTGTCGTAATCAACGATCTCGGAATCAGTGACCGATCTGGAGTGCTGCACTATGGACCGTCCGATCGAGTTGATCCAATCCTCCTTCTCCTTCTCAGAATCGGCGATGAAGTACATGGTCTCGGAGCGGGTCGAGAGCTCGAAGGCGTACTGTTTGTTGAGCACGTCCTCTGCGCCTTTCACAGTGAGGCACGAGGCCACTGGGATCACGCCACGTGGCCTAGATGCGCGTGTGACGGCGGAGTCCTTGAACCAAAAGAGCTTGCCCTGTTTGAGCACGAACCACCGGCGCCGCCACGTCTTAATGTACTCGCCCTGTTTGGTGAGCCAACCGGTGCGTTCTGGGTTCGACCAGAACTCTACACCGTCGTAGTCGTTGGCCTTGTCCGTTTGGCCCGTCGCGGCCCGCCACAGGCTTGCCATCGGAGATGGGTTGTCTTTATCAGGACTTCGAATCGTAGACAGAACCGTACGATTTACACCCCTCGAGAAGTGTCTAGACTTTCACAGTTTTTAGATTCTCATGCATTTTCTTAAAATTATTATTTTTATCATTGTCTTGCAATTATTTATTCTTATTCAAGGGCACCGGATAAATGAATAAATGCATAATATACCCATCACATATTTCGTATTTGAAAACAAGCCACAGACTTAGTTGACGTAATCAATTTAGTTCAATTATGCAACAAATTTCATAAATCCTTCAATCAGGAAGCAACATAGAATATTTGCAAATATGAAATTCCAGTTGATAGTACTTTTAAATAACCTTAAACTGAATTTCATTAAAAAAAAAAATTAATCTGATTGTGGGAAATTCTTCAATCTTATAGGTAAAAAGACATCAATAATTAGATGATTTTGAAGTTTGATTTCATCTTTTTTATTAAATAATGACAAATGTCACCTTCTGACGAATTATCATGCAAATTGCCACAGCAAAAAGTCAGAATCTTTCCCAAACCCATGCATTACACTGCACCTGCAGACTTGTTATTTTCAAACACCATGTAAGGCATCTCTGATCTGATGTAGCTTTTGGGTGGTAACCTGCATGGTGATTCTTTCTTTGGGAGACTCCAAACAGCAGGCAAGTCCCAACTCGAAAACTGATACCAAACAATCGTGGATTTTAGCATCTGTCAGCGTCTGACTTTGATTCATACTGGTGTTTCCTCTTTCTGCCTTGATATCTTCATAAAAATTGTTGCAGCTATTTGCTGCATTCTCTGCTTCTCTCTGAACGAGAATTGGGTCAACAATATCAGCAAGGTTTTGGCACAACCCAGCTTTGACGTAATTATGAAGATTGAAGCCGTCTGTAAATATCTCGTGGGTGGGTCTTTTTCCAGTGAACATCTCCAACAGTAAGATTCCAAAGCTATAAACATCTCCCTGCTTTGATGCCTCACCTCCCATTGCATACTCTGCAGTTAAGTTTCATTTCCTTAATCAGTATAAAACTATGCAAAAAGAATGAAGAAAAGTTGTTGTTCAAAGTAAAACAGAATTTTACCTGGGGCAGCATATCCCACAGTGCCCTTTAATCCAACTGTACTGCTTTGCTTTTGACGAACCTGGTTTGTGGCGGAGAGAAGCCTCGCTAAACCAAAATCGCTGACATGGGCAACCATGTCAGAATCAAGTAAGATATTGGTAGGCTTTAAATCACAATGAATGATTGCTTGTTCACATTCATAGTGAAGATAGTGTATAGCAGAAGCCACATCTATTGCAATATTTTGTCTCTGAAGAAGGCTTAAGGGTTGATTCAAACCTTTCTCAAGGTGCAACCAGTTCTCCAAGCTTCCATTTTCCATGAATTCAAAGACTAGAGCTTTGAAATCATTGCCTTTGTAATCAGTGCTAGAGCAACAAGTTAATATCTTAACAAGGTTTCTGTGCCTGATGCTTCTTAAGGCATTGCATTCAGCCATGAAACTCTTTGAAGCTCCTTTCTTCTGGAGGTTTAGGACCTTCGCAGCTACTGGTCTTTGCTCGGAATCCATAATCCCTTTATATACAGAACCAAAACTACCGGATCCTATCAAGTTACTGGAAGAAAAACCACCAGTTGCCTTATGTAGCCTTCCATATGAAACCTTAGAAAGATCCTCCTTTGTTGAGGAATTAGAAGATGATGTCTTCTTTGGTTTTCTGATCCAATAAATTGCAAAGAGTGCTGCCAATAGAATGAAAAATAAGACCACACATACAATTATGATGACTAACCTCAAGGTATGACTTTTTCTGCGTTCCATCACTTTGACTGGACATGGTGGCAGCTGCAGTTCCGGTACACCCCCACAAAGTAAACTGTTTCCAGCCACTGATATGGCACTAGCACTTCTGAAAGCTCCTTCTTTTGGTATCTCGCCCTCAAGATTGTTAAATGATAAGTTCATATATACAGAAGAGGGAAGTCTTTGAAGATCTTGTGGAATTTCTCCTGACAAGTTGTTTTGTGAGAGGTTTAAAACACGAAGACCACTTAATGAAGCCAAAGTTGAAGGTATGCCACCTTGAAAGGAGTTTCCTTGCAAGTAAAGGTATTCTAAGCTCACACATCCTCCAATAGTTTCAGGAATTTCACCAGACAAATCATTTTCCGAGAGATCCAGTGAGTTAACATTCTTCATATTGCCTACTTCCCTAGGTAGGCTCCCACTTAATGAATTTCTTGATAAGTTGAATAGCTGTGATAAGGAAGAAAGACCAATAACCTGCGAGGGAATCGTTCCACTGAGGTTGTTTTGTGACATGTCCAAGTATTGCAAGTTTCGGAAATTTCCCATGCTTGAAGGAATGCTCCCTTGTAATCTGTTATTAAACAGAAAAAGTCTATTCAACGGAGTAAGATTTCCTATGGAGGGTGGAATAAGTCCAGACAATCTGTTCCCACTGAGAGACATGACTTGCATCTTTTTGAGGTTCCCAAAAGAAGTAGGAATGATGCCTGTGAAGAGGTTGTCCCCCATGGTTAAGACAGCCAAGTTTATCAGATTTCCAATTTCTTCTGGGATGTTACCAATTATTTGATTGAAATCAAAATATAGCTGCCTGATTTGGGTGGAGAGATTGCCAATTGTTTTGGGCAAAACACCTCCAACATTGTTTGAACCCAAATCAAAATACTCCAGGTTGCTACAGTTCACTACAGAATCTAAGAAATCTAAGTCTTTACTCGAGTTACTTCCAAGGTTATTTTCTCCTAATCCTAGCCACCAAAGACTTTGTAGATTTCCCAGGTTTGTTGGAACTGGTCCCACAAAACTATTACCATAGAAATCAACGACTTGAAGGCTAGAAATATTGGACAATGAAATTGGAATGGAGCCAGAAAATTGATTGCCACCAAATTCAAGTACTTGGAGGTTAGGGAGTGTGAAGCTAATGTAGTCTGGTATAGTTCCATTTAGTTCATTAGCTGTGGTTGAGAAAGTGTTCATGGAAGATATATTGAAAAGGGAATAAGGGACTTGACCAGACAGCTTATTACTTCCAATCAAGAAAAGAGATAAATTTTTTAAATGGCCCAGATCATCTGGAATGGTTCCCTCTAAAGTGTTGTATGTTACTCCAAAATATTTGAGTGATGAAATATTACCTAAGGAAGTTGGCAAGGCTCCTGTCAGGTTGTTTTGATCAAGAAAAAGCATTTCCAGTTTTGCCAAAGATCCAAACTGGCTTGGGATAGTCCCTGTCAAGATATTTCCTGCGAGGTCAATGGCTCTAAGCTGAGAGCAATTGGCCAAGCTGGTTGGGATTTCCCCTGTAAATGAGTTATTGGCAAGCTCAAGATTTTGCAGTCGAAATAAATGACTAAATTCCTCTGGAATTTGGCCATGCAAGCTGTTATTTTTCAGATTTATGGATCTAAGGAAGGAGAGGTTTCCAATATAAGGTGATATGAATCCCCCAAGCTTATAGCCATGAAGATCCAAGGCTATCACTCGCTGGTGCTTGCTGCTGCACGTAACTCCAAGCCAGTTGCAGAAGTGAATTGATCCATTCCACATACTCAGTACTTCATTTGGGTCATTGCTTATTGATTCTTTAAACTTGAGCAAAGCCAATCTATCAGTCTCATTTGTTGGAGCACAAGTAGACAGCACAGGTAGCTGCCACAGCAAGTACAAAGTGAAGAGAAGAATCATTGGAGGGTATAAGGAAGAGAATGCACACGAGTAGGGTCTGACAGGATTCATTTTGTTTGGAGAAGCAAAAAGGTAAGCTAGATAGTAGTAGAATGGGAATGCAAATGAGTAGGCTGATTATTATATAGGCCATGCTTGTGTTGTGGTGAAAGTTGAAAGCTTTCTACTATTCTATTTGATATTCTCTTCAATGCTTATCCCATTAACGTCGGAACCCTTGACAACCAATACAATAAATGTAGGCCGGAAGGTAAGGTCATTCAATCAAACACAACATATAATAAGGTTTCTGCTACTGCTACGTTATCAAGATTTTCATTATCTCAAGGATAGCGCAGTATGAACGTGTACTTGAGAACATGAAATTTCGTCTGTTGCTCCATGTGTCACGCTAACTTTTGACTTTCAGCATTATGCAGATTTCTTAAAACTTTCATTTGTTTATTTCCTCTAATTTCATTATCCTTTCAAGAATTAGTGATGAGAAGTTGACCAGACAAGGTGGGATACTCCTGTCAGATTTTATTTATTTATTTTTTTTGTCAACAGAGTTTTCAAAGATTCAACAAGGAAAATATTTCCATGGGAATTCATCCAGTAAGCTTATATGTTACAACCAAGGTAGGTGATCCTGAGTCTATAACACTAGGTTATGTTAACTGCGATTTCTCCTTCGGTAAGGCATCTTGTTTCCCAAAAAGGAATATTAACGTTTAAGCATATGATTGATCTACCTAATACCATAAGGTTACATCATCACTTTTGGAATTTTAAGAAACTTTACATCAATAGAAGCGTGGTTAGCTCCATAGGCAAATCTGCTATGGCTGGAACTCATAAGCACATGGTGCTATCCAAAGTGTGAACTGTTTACCTGCCCCGTACACTGGCAGGAGAATGAACGGCTCTCTCGCTGCCAATATCATCATCTACTTCACTAATATCTAAACAAAGACCATTGTTGTTTACACTCACTTCGGAACTAGCATTGCTGCTTGTGGCATGAGGAGATCCCGAAACACTAACTGTTCGGCTACGCTGAGGCCCTGACCGCACACTATACAAAGAAGATGCTGGAATATTTGTCATCAGTGGCCGTAAATTGCCTGGAATGCTTCGCCTTATATCCTGTTAAAGAAAACAGTAGGAGACATGATGAGAACAAAAATCATATGACTGAATCGGTTCTCATAGATTTATCTGGAGAGGGAATCAGTGATGATTATTTTATAGCATGTCATGGTAATGATTAGGAAGAAGGTAACCTATTCTCTCTAGAATCTGTGAGCCATTATAAGCTTGGTCTCAAATGAAAAAAGGAAAAGAAAAAAAAAAATGCATAGAATACACGAAATATACATACCATATGCCTAATAGCCATATCCAGGGATTTCTTTGAGAGTGTTCTTCCAAAACCCGAGCTGTCAGGAGATGAAGACGATTTGCTGGACAGATTACCGCGGGGAGAATTCTTGTCATCCAGCTTTGGTGGTACTAGCTTTCGCATATTTATAACCCTCTCAACCATTTTAGTGCCGATTACGACAGGACTGACGTTGTCGTTCACTTTGGAATGCCCACGACTTACTGCTGGCACAGAGCTTCCACTAGGATGAAGGCTACCATTGGAGGATCGTCCTCTCGAAGGAGAGCACGATTGCCTTCTAGGTCTTCCACTAGAAGCAGGCTCAACAGATGTAGACCGAGAAGTGGGTGCTCCAGGCCTGCCCCTAGTTGCTGACAGTGGCCTATCCGGCAGAGTAGTCCTCAAATTGGGTGGAGCATCAAGTGAAAAACCAGGCATCTCAGACGGCTTCCATGGTCTTGATCTCACTGTTGGTGAAGTGCCTCGCGATGGTACTGGCTTGCTTGATGTCACAGGAGCTGGCTTGGAAATTGGAGAAGCCCTAGCTGAAGGAGCAGATGCACTTGATGGTGTTGATGGTCGCCGAGTTGGAGTAGGTGCCCTAGATGTAGGCCTGGACGCGGGCAAGGTAGGCCTGGACGTAGGTGTTGAAGATCTTGCAGTAGACCTTGACAAAGGTGTAGAGGATCTAGATGGAACTGTGGGTTTTGCTGCAGGGACTGTGGTCTTAGTGGCTGAAACTATAGTTTTCGTGGCAGAAACTGTGGGCTTGATTGCAGAAGCTGTTGTCCTTGTTGCAGCTGCCATGGTCCTTGTTGAAGATAAGGTTGGCCGAGATGTAGGCGTTGCAGGTCTTGATGATTTTGAGGCTGTGCTCAATGTGGGCCGTCCAGTTGGAGTTGCAGGTCTTGATCCCGGGCCACCTGATGATGAGGGCCTTCGAGTTCCACCACTTGAAGAGCTCAACCCAGGGGAGGAAGCTGGTTGTTTAGATACTAAGTTGCTCCTTCCAACAGGCTCTAACTGAGGATTTGCCAACTATAAACACAAGGAAAGTTACACAATTATGAACTATATTTTCCAAAAAGGTCAGGACCACGAATATCTTGGATCGTTAAGGAGCCTCATCTTTGTCACTATGAAAAAGTAATAATAATAATTATACCAAATGATACCCATGAATCTACATAGACACTTTGTGTGGGTTGATATTTAAAGCATGGATAAGTTAACATACATCAGCAAGTCTGTAAAACCTGCAATAGGATGACAAGGCAATTACATAGAGTTAAGGGTGTCATTTTTTGAGGGACATTGCACGCAAACTAGTTATCTGTAGTCAGGCTTCAGTAACTGAAAAACCTAATCAGAAATTCCATTTCTTAATTGTTTAGTAAACCGTGCCTTTCTTAAAGTAAAGTTTATCATGCACGCTGCATAATAAACTTAAATCATCCATGAGGAACAATGATTCATTAGCAAATTCAAACCCTTGCACCGGCCAAATACTATAGATAACATGGCCTGAAACCTTCAATACATGTACTTACTCTGGATTTTAGTTTCGTGGGACGCGCAGTTGGAGTGCCAAGCTGACTCATAACGGTCTTTCTTCTTTCCATCTCCAAAGAAGGAAAAAGGGGAGTCCCAGGAGGAGTTAGAAGCCTGTAAAGAAAAAATATGATGCTTAACACCAGTGCTTCTACACATGAATTTACTTAATAATAAAACAGTAATCTGGGCGGGGAAGGGAGAAAGAGAAGAAACTCTCTCAATATTAATTGCTAAGTCATACATGTAACCAAATTAATTAGGAAACACATTAAAACAGGCTGGTAATCCCGTGATTTCGAAGAACGTGCTTTTTCATGCTGGGGCATAATTTTAAGAATTTGACACTAAGATTGAAATTGTGATTGGCATGAAAATATTACAGATCTATGGAATTACTGAACACTAACGAAGAGGCTGACTTGCAGATTGCAAAAGAAAACAAAACAACAAGTGCAATCTGGATTGTCAAAACATCATTAGGGCTGCAGAATACGAAGAAAACTATCTCCAGATGACAAAAACTTTGGTACTAGTTACTTTAGGAACACAAGGAATAACTGAGCCCCTCAGGTCCACAACAAAGAAGTACTGCTATCAACTGCAGAGAGTGAACCTTTTGATAAAATTTCTTCTTTGGGAAACTAAATACTACAATTGTTCAGCCATCAAACTGATACAGAGAAACTCAAGTTCCAGTTTTTTACTAAGTTTATAAACACAATGGTAGATGGAAGAAAACTAGATAGATGACACATTACCAGTCATAGTCATTTTTATCACTGTCTGAATTGAGGAAATCATCAGCACCGGTCTTACGTGCAGGAGCTGGTGTAGATGTTGAAAGATTAAATATGGGAGAAGTACCCGGTTTTGAGCCTGCATAATGAAAAATACCAGATGACAATGAAAATTCCATCAAAACTAAAATGGCATGTTCACCCACTAATATCAGTGGATTAAAACACAAATAATGTAAAGGGAATCTCAAAACTTTCAAAGCTAAAGACAAGTTTTTGAATATATTCATACCCAAAGGTGCTTCGAACTCCTCAGAACTGTGTAGCAGAAGATCATTCCGTTCTTTCTCGCGCTTCTTCATCTCGAGAAACAATGCAAGCTCCTCTTCCTTCTCCTTCATGACCGAAGACCTCAAAACCCCCATTTGCTGCTGCCTCTGCTTAAGCGCCGCTTGTATTTGCGACTCCTGAGCTCTAAAACTGCGATTCATCACCCAAAATCCAAAGGCCACCAACCAGCGTGGTACAATAACTGATTACGGATAGAACAAACCAAATAAAGAAAAAGTCCCAACAACAGAACCTAACTTAGTTTCTCATTCACGTTAACGATCACCAGACAGAAGTTTATAGGCCAAATGCAAAGTCATCATTCCGGTCCGAAACCAAAACAAACTGCAATTAGATCTAAAACTGAGCTTCTTCGATGCCGCGAATGTCGAAATCATAAATTAGGAAACAACCACCCCGCATTTCGTGGTATTCAGTTCAAATCGACCCTCTTTACGAAAACCATCTCGCAAAGCTCGAATCTCGTAATGAAACCAAAAAGCTCTCAGCTCGAAGAGAACGTCATTGTCACAGAAAGGAACAAAAAAGCTTAGAGCAGAAAGAGAGAGAGGTTCGGCAAGGAGTTATGGCTAGCAGAAACCACCATTGTCGCGTAGCGAAGCTCAAGCCAGGGAAGGAAATGAGAGTGCGAGATCAGAAAGAGAAACTCTCACGATGAAGGAATGATTCAAAGGGGGAAACGGAGTGGCATTTAATGGTAAAATAAGTGAAACTTGATGTCTGAAATGGGGAAGAAGGAAGGAGAGACACCGTGAAGCTGTAGTTGTTTCTCTCACTTAAAGCTTACGTTTCCTGGTTCTGCTTCTTGATGGGCGGATAATCACGATAATGCCCTCTTACGTATTCCTTCTTTTGAATTTTACAGCGGTGACGGACTTTGCACTTTGCAGTCATGCACTCAAAATTTTCTGTATTTTGTGTTTGTGCCCATAGCGCCATTTCTATGATTTGGATAATTTTTAGGTGAAGATCCTTTGGACTTGTCAAAAAATCATTTAAGAATTTTTTTTAAAGATATTTTGCATGTAATATTTCTAAGCATTTGTCTCATTTATATAATATTTAAAATATGTTCTTAACACACGCACGCAAAAAAAAAAAAAACAAAAAAGTAATAAAAGAAAATCATTAATTTCCTTTCATCCTACGTGGTAACAAGGTTAATTTTCTTTTTTCCATGTGAGATAATATCATTGTCATTACTTTTGGAACGGTGATAATTAGTAGAAACTTCACTTTTACTTCCATTAAAAATATTAATGCATCATCTAGGCTGCAGTTACACCCAAAAATAAAAATTAATAGAATATTCAAATCATTTAAATATTGGTGAAAAGCATGATAGCTTAGTAAAATCCTATATAATTTAACTGACTTGTTCTTATGATGTAGGGCATTGCTTAAATTGGACATTGAGTAACTGAACAAGCGATTTCCATTTTTATAATACTATTCCAGGAAAATTAGAAACTTGCATACGCCTTGACAAGAAAAGGAAAATTTGGACTACTATTGCAGGATTAATTTGGGCTGGAAAGTTTGGCCCTGCCAAAATGGTCTAAGGCCTAGCCCAATCAAATTTACACTCCCTTTTCTTTCTAATTGGAACACCCCTAATTTTTGTTTTCTACGTGATGTTCTAGGGACAATTTTTTTTTTTTTTTTTAATGTGATAAGATAGAGAATGTTATCTTAATGTAATATACCCTTTCAATTTATGAACGTGTTGTTCCTTTTAATTTCTTGGTCTTTTCACTTTAAAAAAGAAAAAAAAGTTCTTGGTCTTTTAATATCTTCTTCAATCATTCTCGGGTCTTATAAACGCGTTTTTCATTTTGACTTACCTCTTTTTTTTTTTAAGGAAATTTATTTTCTAAGCATTATTCATTTTCTTCACATAAAAAGTGATTCGTTTACATGATGGATTTAATATTGGTCCAGATATACATTGTGCTCATTCTCTGTAAGTTTATTTTTTAAATAAGTAATATAATAAAGTAATAATTCAAAATTTTTATTTTATGTTATTTTTAAATATGAAAATATTATCATTTTATCTAAAGAAAATGAGAGCTTTTTTTTTTTTTTAGTTATTTTGGTTTTGCTACCCATTTTGTGCATACTCCAGAGTATGTGGCAATTTTCAAGAGTATTCTTCTCTTGTACGTCATATTGCCAAAATTGGTTAATCATCTTCTGAAAACAAAATGAAACACAGAACGAATAAACTGAAGGTTTTGGCCATTGAGATGGGAAGAGCAGACTGCTGGACAAGGGGAGAAAGAAAGGAATCCATATAACGTCGTCGTTTTGCAGCAGAATTCCCCCTGTTTCCCTCTGAACAATCTAGGTAGCAAGAAATTGAGCTGAGGAAAAGAGGAGCTCAAAATGGCGGGGAGGATGAGGAACGAGGCTAGCAGCAGTAACACCAGAAAGGAAAGCGTCGTCGTTGATTGCGGAAGGCGGCGAAGCTCTTGTGGTTATTGTAGATCCCCTGGTCGAACTAGCGTTTCTCACGGTCTGTTTCTTCCAATTTTTCAACTTTGTTGCCAACTTCTTTCCATCAATTGGGTGCTGAATTTTTAGATTTTTCTTTTCTCTGGGTTTTATTTCTTAACTGGATTTGTACGCTGGTCAATTCGTTTTCTTAAACAATTTGAGATCTTTTCTGATAGTTGAACGCGATTCGAAAACGTTTTGATGTATGCAAATGGATTGTTTAACTTCTATTCTAGATAAAATTTAGATTGAACTTTGAAGGTTGGACCTGAAATTCTCCTGGGTTTGAATTGTACTAGTTTCACGGGGCATATGGACAGTTTCCAAGTTCACGTAAATAATTGTGTGTTAGTCATTCAAAACTATTACGAGTGCAGGGATGGTCAGAGAATTCTTCACCGTAGGTGGCATTATGAGCAGAGATTTTTAACTAGCTTAATCAGCTTCACTTTAGAATTTGATAAGATGGATTAAGCCACTAAAGTATTCAATCGCTTGAGCATTTGTTTTGGTTACTTTAACTTCGTAGTCCACATGGAACATAACTGTTGTTTTGATTGTTCTGTCACGAAAATCCATGTTCTTAACTTGCATGTGTATTAACCCCACGCCAACTGGTAGAATCATCTTGATTCAATCCAGACATTTTCTAAAGCTATCTGGAAACAGGAAATTGTCAATGTCTACATGGATGTTTCATTTCCATTTTGGATGATCAGACCGCTATAACATTGATAATAAACTAGATTCTTTTCGATATCTTCAATGTTTTCTTGCTTTCCCCTCTTTCTTATGTAAAATTTTTAATCCTCTTAAGGGAGGATAATTCATGTAATCTAGCAATTTTCTGAATTAGTTTCTCCAATTTTTTTCCTCTTTTGCAACAGGTTTGTGGGCACATAGCCTTACGGTGGATGACTACCAAGGTTGGTCCAGTTGGCACTCTACATTCTCTTATGTAACCAATACTTCATATACTTAGTTTATGTACAAACATGTAAATAGACCCTTATCTGTACTTAACACTCTTCCGTCTTAACAGTTTTATGTTATTCATTTGTACAGTTTATAATGTCAGATAATAGTATGATTAAGAAAACCCCTGTACTAAATGATCTCCTACTTCTCAATTAATGAACCAGATCAGTGTGTGATGTGGTGATTGGCGTAGCCATTTATCATATGGTTTGAAATCTATGTTGCCTTTACTTTCTCTAGTACAAAACTAGATTGATGCCACTAATTTTAATTTTAATATTTGTCTCTCCTGTACATTGAGTCAAATGTGTTATTCTGTTATGTTAATTATTAATGCAATGATATCTTATGATGGTTCAAAATATTCCAAATTTGCTTCTCTTCTCGCAGACATGATTGGCTTCTTTCATTCTGCTGATGACTAAAAGGGACATATTTTGATTGATCCTCTGAATTGATTTGATGATATGACTTTGTTTTGATTAATTATGTTTCTTTTTGTTAACTTTTAACAGGTCTTCTTGATCGTGGTTGGAGAAGGTCTGGATGTTTTCTTTATAAACCAGAGATGGAAAGGACCTGCTGCCCTTCTTATACTATTCGCCTAAAAGCAAGTGACTTTGTTCCTTCAAAAGAGCAACAACGTGTGTCTAGACGAATGCAAAGGTATCCTTGTTTCATACCATACTTGTGGCACATACTTGTAAATTGATAACATTAAAGTGCAGCCTTTTTTTCCATATAATTTTTTAAAAAAAACTTTTAAATACTTGCTGCTTATCTCCTTCCTTTATTGGATTTGTATATGTTAAGGTTACTCTATTTCATCTTTCTAGTTTGTAAACATGTGGTGCTTTTTTTAAAAAAAACAAAATTCTACATTTTTTACTAATAGTTTTATGTGACTAGGTTTTTGGATGGCACTTTGGAGGCTAAAAATTCTGAGGCTTTGGATGACCCAAGTACTTCTACGAAATTGAAGAGCTCTGTTCATCATAAGTTCTTAAGCCCCAACTCAGAAGAATCCATGCCTGCTACCAGTGAAGAACAAAATGAGGTTGAAAAAGATTTGCACTTTATTTCAGATCAAATTGATAATGTAGTCCGTGAGTTCACTGAGAAGGGGGAATTTCCCTCTGGTATTCAATTACCCAAAGCTTCAGTCAAAAAAGTTTCGCAAGGTAAAAGGAAGTTACTTGTTAAGGGATCTGAAGATCTCTTGTACAGTAGCAACATAGCGTTCCAAATTGCAGCCTCAATAAGGCGAGCGCAATTAGGTGACAAGGATGTCCAGCATTTGAAACTGTCAAAAGATTGTGCAGAAGAGAATGGATTGTCTCTGAAAATCATTGCAGAGAAGCTGGCAACACCTTTAGATCAGGTGGTGAAAAATTTTGGTCTTTCTGTCAGAGCTTGCAATGGACATATCAATTTTTATTCTTCTGGTAAGCAAGGTTCCTTGAGTGAGAATGTTAAAAATGCTGCAGTTCCTAAAAAATCTGGGACAAAATGTGAGGGTGACGAAAATTGTTTGAGTAGCACTCAACATTGTCAAGTGAAAAGGAAGAAGCTTGAGATCCGATTGAAAAGATCTAGTTTTGATCCTGAAGAATTTGCCTTGTATAGACGATATCAACTTATAGTACATAATGATAAACCAGATCATGTCACAGAGAACTCTTATCGTAGGTTTCTGGTTGATACTCCATTGTTATATGTTTCTTCTACTGGTGATGGTACTGTTCCACCTTTTGGCTTTGGCTCTTTCCATCAGCAATATGTAATAGACGGCAAGTTAGTGGCAGTTGGTGTTATAGATGTCCTTCCGAAATGTTTGTCTAGTAAGTACTTATTCTGGGATCCAGACTTTGCCTTTCTATCGCTAGGCAAGTATTCTGCACTTCAAGAAATAGGTTGGGTGAAAGAAAACCAAGTTCATTGCCCTAGTCTTCAGTACTATTATCTTGGCTATTATATTCACTCTTGCATCAAGATGAGATACAAAGCTGCATATTGGCCATCAGAGCTTCTATGTCCTCTTCGTTATCAGTAAGTTCTTTAATTTCAACACTCTCACAAAACCACTTCTTCATTATGCTGTTAGTTACTTAATGAATTTGTAGAGCGGTTACCCATCTCTGTCTCAAAACTTTTGGTTGCCATCCAATATTTATCTTCACCACTCGTAAATAACATCTCATTTTTCCATCTGTATGTTTTTGGAATTTGTCATAATCCTGCTGATTTTAGGTTATGCAAAATGATCAAAAGATACCATCAGATCTTATAGTGTTTTGTAGCATCAATCTTTACCTGCGATTTTGGTTGATACAGATTTCAATTTGCCAGTCCCTTTGGTTAATATAGATTTCTATTGTTTATAAGAAGTTGACGAACAATGCATGATCCGCAGGTGGGTTCCATTTGATATTGCCAAGCCTTTGCTTGACAGAAAGCCATATGTTGTCTTATCAGATTCAACCATTTTACAAAATGGAGAGTCATCCTCTACTCAAGTTGCTGAAGCTCTCTTGGAGAGGCAGCATGATGAGATGGAGCAAGATGCAAATGATGTTCCCATGGATGAAGATGAAGAAATGATTGAGTCTGAACTGGAGAGCTCTGATGATGAGCCTGGCCCGGAAACTTCTACTGAATATGGTGAAACAGTAGATGGCGACATAAACAAAATTTTACTGGGGTTAAATGGATCTCGTTTGAGATACAAGGTATGATTGCCGAAGTCTCTGGTACAAAAATACTCTGAATTCCTCCTCTTCCTGGCGCCCTACTGTCAGATAAAACATTAAAGAAAATATAGTAATTACTAATTAGCTGTTTCGTTTGAGATACAACAAGGTATGCTGTTTCGTTTGTTGGTAAGTGGTGCTATGCTAAGATGTCATGCAGAACCCATTTATCAGTTAATATCTTTCAAATTGATTGCTCTCAGGCCCTCAGCTATGACGTCCTTACAAAATAAGCCTGTTCTAGTTCATTAATGCTGGACAAAAGACACAAATCTATTAATCCAAGAGGAAACTAGTACTTGGTTGGACATTGCTTTATGTTTAAAATTTCTGCAGTTTCTAACTCCCTTTCTGTCTAACTTTCTGAAGGATGTGCGAAGTGCTTTTGGTCCTAAGGAGCAGAGTTACTTGGAATCCCAGTTGCAGAGATACATGAAGGTTGTGGGTCAGGTCTTATCTGAGCGAATGGTATATTCACTCGGATGATTTATATTTTAGCCCAAGAATTAATAAGTTTTTACTGCAAATAAAATGCATGTACTTTGTAGTTGGAGGTGAATTGGATGCCTGATTGTCTCTAGAAGTTCATGTTGGATCAAAAAATGATCTTAAGTTGTTGAATTCTGGATTATCTTTAATATTATCTGTCTTGTTTCATTTCCTAATAACACCACAGCCTTCCTTAAAAACGCATTTCTTTAGCAATTTTCATCGCTAAAATCGGAAAGCATATCCTGTTGAATTCATAATATCACAAGCGAACATTAGAACAAGATTCATTAAATATAACGAAGAGGTAAGTTTAAGATAATTTTCAAATAACCAAATTCTATTTTTTTCTCGTATTTGGTACAATGACTAATGAAATTATTTTCTGAAAAGTAACTCCTAAATGAAGAATTTTATTCAAAAAATTATAAGCTATAAGCTGGCATATTATTTTTAGAGTATCGTTTTTTTTATTAATTTAAGATTTTTCAAAGCCTACCTTCCATAAAATATTTTAGAGTATCATTCTTTTACATTACACTTGGCATATTAACCGTATTTGAGACTGCAACTACAACTACAAGTGCCGTGGCGGTGTTAGTTACGCCAAGAAAAATTCGAAGCTTTACAGTTGAAACCTAAACATGAGTCGGTTACGTTTGTTTGCGTGTCTCACCGCTCTCGTATAATTCCCATTCCCATTACACACTCATCTGATTCTCAACTGCTCTACGTTTTAATTTTATAATTTTATTCTCATAACGTAACTAAAAAATATTATAAGCATATTTATAATTGTATTTTTATAACATAATTAAAATAAATTAAATGTATACAAAAATGTACGTTATAAGTGTACAACTAATATTTTCCATAATTTTATCCATCTAGTCAAGGTTCTATTTGTGACCTCATGCCTGCCTTTGTCTACAGTGAATTTGTTATATTTTTATGGATCATATAAATATTACTTAGTGAAAGAGTATGTCAATCTTCGCAACTCTACCCCATTGTTTCACATAAGCGACTAATATTATTTCATTAGAACGAGCTCATTTCAATAAGTTCAGCAAAAGAAATTGAGTTTGATTAGGTTACATCTTTTCAGTATTCAATTTATTAACGAAGAGATAGCAGATTAAAGGCAATTTCCACCTCCAAGTTCCAACTATGAGCCATGGTGCTAGGCCAGCCGAAGATTGATGACATTTTGATGCTACAAATTGAAAACAGATTGATCAGGAACTTCGATTCTTGAACATCAGAATCAACAAGCAGATGTATCTTGAATTATGTTATCAAAAAGAGTTGGGAAAAATGCTGAGTTTGCGAAATTGCCCATACAAATTCACATTCACTGAACAACAACATGGGGTTGAAGAATATACAATTAGCAATTGGGGGATGATTAAGCATCATCTGCATCACTTCCACCGACATGTGCTTCATGACTGATCCAATAATTGCTTCCATCAGGACCAGACACCTTGTACCTGCCCATTCATAAAACCCATCTAAACCACTTCATAACACACAAGATTACTTCATATTAGATTATTAACATTTCTACTCACCGTTCAAGTACAGATTTTCCTTCTTTGTACTTCTGGCTCTTTTCATGGGCAGTCTCCTGAAAGAAACCATCAAAGTAACTAAATGCTGTATAAAGACAGGAAAAACCACGACTTGTAAACCACTCCCTCCTAATCTTACATATTTCCATCCCACAATTGATCCGCAACCCACACAGAATATGTCAGCCACCGTATGCAACCCAGTCATCATCAGTCTGTCCTCTTTCTCTCCAACAGAAGTGTTCACTCTGTTAAAGGATAAAAGGATTTCAACTAAATCCGTGAATGGAATCAACTGCAAATATAATATACCTAGAGCTTCAGAAGTCCAAAATCGCTCAGGTTCACACTGTAGATACGCAAGTTTCAGGATACAGAATAGCCTTAAAAAGTTTGATATACCTAAAGCAGTGGAGGTAAATTGGACAGGTAGCAATTGCGCATTGTTTCTTATCAAGTAGAACTTAGGCAAATTTGATTCTTAAATTGATTCGCAAGTCTTATGCAAGATGGAGTAACTTCACCAACGACATAAAGCAAGGATGAACACAGCATGTACATTCTCTAGTAAGTTCTTGGACAAACAAATTGTTGATAAGATGAATCTTGCTGTTGTCTAAGATTATTTACCAATTTACTCAGCATTAGATACCAAAAGGAGAATTTTTTTTTTTTCCCTTTTCTTTTGTATCCTCTATCTTTTTGGTTTAGCAGGACCTAACACAAAAATCATACGTGGCACGGAATGACATTGACATATTTTATTGCTGCTGGTCTAGATACAAATGCTATAAGATCATGTCCACTTCATTTTCTTAATAACTTACAATGATGAGATGCCCAAAATTCAGAGTAACTTACACCTTATTGAAGAGATAAGCTTTTCCATGTCTGCTGTGGAAAGACTGAACAAAACAACACCGGCAAAAATTTTAGTCCGAATGTCTGTTATTACACAAGTGCCTAAATAGCAACTCAGGATCCTAGCAATGGTAAGTACCAAAAGAGAGAGAGAGAGAGAATCATTGAGCCTTTTATCCATATAGACTTCTATCTAGTATTACTCATAACTATATCCATAGATTTAACTATGCAAACGCAAATATATAACTTTCCACTGCTGGTCTGCGTAATATGCAGAACCAACCAAGTAACACTTAGTGCTAAATTTCATTGAGACTGAGGCATCTATTTCTTCTCTATGATAAGAGAGCCATGGATTTGTTATTTCCTCCCATTTTAGTTGTGTCAGAAAACTCACCTGAAATAGCCAAGACTGTCCAGTAATATATTTTGATAAAAATTGGAACTCAATCAATTAACTACTGTAGATCCTAACGATTTCCAGGTTTAACTATAATCACTCTAATAATCCAGTTGGAACCATCAAAATCAAGATACTGGCAGCATTTGTAAGCGTTTGTAAATGAACACTCACATATTCCAACCATAGTACATTAAGTAAACACAAATGTCATAGGAGAGTAAAAACAGAAAAAAATTGACACAGCTTCAAATATAAAATTGTGCATTTCTAAGGAGGGCAGGGAAGAGAACAACAGGTTCTGAACAAGTATTCAAAGTCACGAAACTCTCTAAATCATTCATTATATGTGAAATACGTGAAACCCATGTAAATCTCCAAAGCATCATCCACTTTGATTGTTTCTATCTAACTGATGAATGCCCATTGATTTCAATAGCTACACACATTATGCAGCCGAAATCATCTAACAAATAAATTAACATCTGTATGAAAATCTACCAACTATGCTGTGAAACCAGAAAAAAAATTTGACTCATCAAAGGCTAGAAAGTGGTCAAACCTTAGAGACGATATCTTCATAAAGTGCAAGATGGGTCCTGCAGTGTTTGCAGCTATAGATCTTCCCCTCGAGATTCACCACAAACAACCTCCCCATAACTTCACCTCTCAGTGCAAAAACTAAAGATGAAGGGTGATATAGATAAAGGGTCGTGGTAAGAATCAACAAATAATCCAATTTAACAGAGATCACGCGAAGATCGAAAGAATTGAATCGATTATCGGGGAATACATGAATTGATTATGAAACAAAGTTAAGAAGATTAGAGATGCTCACGGAAGGAGGAAGAGAATCGTTGAAAATTACCTCTTCTTTCTTTCTTTCGGTGTAGTTCCAGTTGCAAGAAATGTGGACAGAGAAGCAATCACATTTATCGCCTTTACTGTAAAAGCAGAATCAGACAAACGTATATAATACGTTTTTCTTTTTAATATTTCAAGCTCTTTTCATACATTTATGGAAACTAATTGTTTGCAAAAACAAAACTTTATGCACCAAAAATCAAACACGAGAGTGCCTGCCAACTAAATTAGGGGAGAAAATACTCCTTGTATTGCTTAATCTCAATTGCTTATGATTTGTAACCAAAACGAAAGATAAAATTTTTAATTATCTTTTAAAGGGTTGGTGGTGATGACTGCTGAGAGCAACCTTTACCATATTGATGATGAGATGATAAAATTGCTTGCACAATATTTTATTTATAATCTTATGTTGTCTACATATAATTTTATTAAGTAAAAATTATTTTATTTTTTAAAAGAAAAAATTTTCAATCTCAAAATGTAATATCGTGTAAATTAAAAATTTGAATAAGTTTTGAGAAACTTTTATGAAGCTAACACCTTTTACTATTACTAGTGATGATCCAAAGGGTCTAATAAGATTTCATCAAGCCACAATTTGAGGTAAATGAATAGAGGCACCCAAAGAGTAAAAGATTGGAAAGTGACACGTGCACTTATTATTTAGTAAAGATACCTAAGCTTCCTGACAAAATCATGAAGCAATTCATAATATTATTATATGAATTATGTTTCCACTTAATTGGGTCCGCCATTTAACTTTCGGCAAAGGCCCAATTATTCATGCCCATTATGGAAATAACCCATAACATAAAATATTCATTACATTATACAAATGAATTATACCTCAGCAAAATCCATTTATTTTGTCACAATTATTTCCCTCTCCTCATTTCTCACTCTCATCCCTAATATCCAACTTAAACTTTTCTTATCCAATCAATTACTGGTCATGATGAGAAGATTTCTTATCCAAGTTAAAAACTGAAAATACTATTGATTTTATACACTAAGGTAGATTTTGTAAATAGAGCATCATACAAAACATACACAGACTACATACTCACACTCTTCCATGCGTACATGATTATACATATTTTATGGTTCTTAACTTGTGTGGGTCTAACATAAAAATAAAAATAAAATAAACTAATGAAGTTGGAGTAGAGTTGAGTTGAGGCGATGATATTGTAAAAGTCTGGTCATTTGTTAAAGGTAGCAACAAAAGCGATAGGGCCCTTCCCAGTTGTAGCAGCTATGATTCCAAAGATGAGGAATGCCACCATGGCCAAGCGAGAATGCTTAACCTCTGCAAGTTTAAGTCTATCAGTTTCTTCAGGGCTCTTACTGGTCAAACCCAAAGGATCAAAGTACTTCCCACCTGGGTATAACCTTTTCTCTGGGTCAAGTTCTGCATTCCTTTGGAACTCAATGTACCCTATCAATATCACCTCTATCCAGATCAATTGCGTCAGCGAGAACGGAAGGGTAAACCCCAGGTACGAGGATCCTTCCACGAGCTCCACCTGAAAAATTACAGTTCATAGCTAGATTTTATAGTTGAAAAATATAAACAATGGAAATTTAAATACAACTGTAAAAATTTGTCTTCATCCTTATGGCCATACAAGTCATTTTCGGATTGAGCCGAGCAGCATCGGTGATCATCATACAATTTGGTAGTGGATAACAATAAGACACGCACAACAAAAAGCTGTGCCGTACCAGGTATAAATAATGTGACGTTTACGTATAGCTACACACGTACACGGGACAATGTTATTTGTCATTAACCGTACATACGCCAACATAACAGCCAACAAATCAGCATTTCTGGAAAATTAAGACTTCCATTTTGAATTTCCATGCGCTAATCGGTATGATATGAAATGAAAGATGAATTGAAGATACACGAAATCAACGAGAGATGCATATTATCGCTAGCTGTTTGAGTAAATGCCGAGCAGAAAGTGTACCTTTCCTGCGTCCTGCCACGAGACACCAGTGAGTGCCTCAACAGCCAAGGCGCCAAGTGATCCCAGCATTGCCCACCTACCGTGAATGACCTCACACTCTCGGAACCTTTGTATGCCAAAGACTTCAGAGTAGGGCTGGAATGGCGTCGGTTTGACCTCCGTGGCATCCACCCTGGTACCGATAATTTCTCCTGCAACATTCTTGGCCAAATTCTGGTCCAGCGAGTCCAAGTCGAACTGCAAGTACTCAGCGGGTTTTGCAAACCCGAATGGATCGAATCCCCGGTCACCGATCATGGTTCCATCGAGCCATTCGGGTGGTTGGGCACCCGGGAACCAGACGAGACTACCCGAATCTTGCCTCGGAGTTGGTGGGCTTTTGGTTTTCTTAGGTGGTGGCGGAGCCTTCTTGGTGCCGAACTTCAATAAGGCTTGGACTCTTCCCGAGTTTGAAGCGGCGTTGCCGAGACGGGTGCCGAAGAAGTATGAGGCGGCGGCGGCGGTGGCCATGGTGAGTGGACGGGAGTGGACAAGCACAGCTGCAGAGAGTGTGAATGTATATCATATAATAATATCAAGAATTTTGTGATGGATGTGAGCGTAAGCTTTTTAACAGATCTGAGCCTTATCTCTATATGTGGGCGTTGGATGGTTAGTTGTTGCTTCGCCACATTTTTGTGGGCCCACTTCAAAAATTGTCTTTTTCTGTTGAGAGCTGTCATACGCAGTGACTCGATTTTCATGGCCCACGAAGCATACCCAACCCTTTTCTTCTTATCACACCCACCAACACCAACCAAAGGGTGGTGGTGTAAACAAAAGAAAAGGCCCAAGAATAAAGGCCATCCTCAAGTCTCATGGGCTATGCTAGTGTATCCGGATTGAATTATTAAAGGGAAACCACTTTCCGAAGCGGGGCATTAGAGGAAGAATAGGCTGTAGGAAGAGACGTGATTGACACGTGTTGATGTCGGAGTATGTCAGCAGAAAGTGAAAAATATTGATGGACAATGGGGCAAGTAGGGCCGTGATCATGATGCAAAAAGCCTCCCACGAGGCCAACATATGGTTTCCAGGTGCCCCTAATCATGATTTAGCCCATTATTTAATCCCCCCTCTAATCTCATTGTCGCTGGCACGAATCATTTCCAATGTCAGTTCCAACTGTTGCTAATTCCTCCTTCCTTCCTGTTACTCTTTTTGTGCACTTGCCATTGTCCCACATTTCTGTCGTGTTTGCACGTGTGGTGGGCCTACTCTCTATAATCCCCTTGCTTACTTCACACGCAACTCATTAATTCCTATCTTAATCTCAGATTAATTACATAAAATTTCACATCGCATACAATAAGATATTGTGATAAGCTTAAATTTTTTAATTCAAACTCAAACCAAACACACAAAGAATTAGTATGTGATTGATAAAAAAGAAACAGAGTAAGAAAACCAAGTACTATTGGAGAGATGTGAATGGCATAAAGTTGAATGAAGATTTTGGAGGAAGGGGCAAAAGGGCATGCCGACCGTGGATCATTCCTTTTCAACCTACTCTTGTACAATTTTCTAGCTTTGTCTCCTCGTTTCTCAAGCAATAAGCCAAAATAACAACTTTGCATATCAGAACAATAATAATAATAATACCAAACTCTAACTGCTTTTCACTATTTCTTCTTCCTACTTTTAACCTCTTTTTTTTGTCAATTTGATTGGTTTATACTCGAAGAATAATATATAGTCGATTAAAAGAATGATTATGAAGTTTTAATTAGACCTAGATAGGTTTCGGCATTGAAGGATATTAATCATGTCCAATTGTACAGGATGAATTAGAGAGGAAGTAACTATACCCTAAAAGATTAAAAAGGACTTTTTTTTATCCGGCAATCCAATGTCAATGAAAATATATCAAATCACTTTCTATTTGGAAAGTAGAGTCTTTAAATAATTATGTGTTTTAAAATACTCCCTCCATTCTCTAATATCTCTAGTTCTATTAATAAAGTTTGAAATAATGAATAAATAATTAAATTATTTAAAATCTATTAAATAAAGATTTAATCTTTAATTATGTATAAAAATTTATTTAAAAATAATAATTTATAATTATCGTTTATGAAATATATAATATTTTTCTGTCATGTTACCCGCTCTATCTCTTATTACATTTTCTTGACCAATAAAACTATAGTTAAACACGTGTGATTGAAACTTGTGTATGCTGATTAAAGTTAGATATAAAATTTCAGGCTAAAAAATGGTATGCATATCCAAGCATAGTCATTAGGCAGAGTCAAAACATTAGTGATATTGACATGTGTTGTGCACGTAAAGTGAACAAATCTCTTGGGGAAATGAAACTAGTATGGAAAATGCTTACCACATTTTGGACCAAATTAGCACTGAGAAGCTGGAGACAACACAATTCAAAGTGGAATGAATTGAAATTTGATTAAGTGGAAGTGAAGTCAAAACTCAAAATTGAAATTGAGAATGAGAGGCAGAAGAAAAATGTCAAGAAAGAAATGAGAGGAGGCATCGTTTTGGCCACTAGCAATTCCATTGCATGTGACCCTGCCTCCCTCCCCCCACTTTTATTTATACTCTAACACTAGCTCATTAGCCACAAGCCCCAGTGCCCCCACTACTGCTAGCTAGCTAGTTTATTAATTGGATGGCACACGTGCAAACACAGAATTACCCATTCGTGCGGAGAGCAGAAGGTGGCAGACTTTGGAAAGTGCATGGAATGAATGAATGGACAGAGAAAGGAGGAGGCTGCGGTGACACGTGTAGAGCAGACCTCGTGTCTCGTAGCTGACCACTCACTACGTCTTTGTTGACTCGTGACGTCACTTACTGTATTTAATTTTTTATTTAATAAATAGAAACATTAAATTTAAGAAGAAGATTTGTAAATGAAAGTTGAATGAATAGTGTTTGGTCCCTCATAGAGAGAGTAGATTTGATAAGATTGCGTGGTCCTTTTTATTTTAAAGGAGTAAAGTGTACAATGACATTTAAGCACCGAAGGAGCAGGCTGGCCGGGAATATAATACCGATCACTTTATTAATAACCTTTGGTCCTTGTCTTGTGGTGCCATTCACAAAAATAATGAATATTAATAGGGGACCTCGCCCTCGCTAAACCAAACAACTTGATCAATTTTCAAAAAGTACATGTCCTTTTCTACCCAATTTTTATTTGCTCCTACTAAGCTTTCACATCTTATCTTTCTAATGGTTTACTTTCTTATATTATTATTATTTTTTTAAAAAAATATTAATAATAAAAATAAATTTTTTATATAAATAAAAAATATCTTAATAAAATTTATTTTTATTTTTAACTTAATATAACAAATTTTATTTTATTTTATTTAAAACATAATTTTTTTAAAATTAACAATAACATAAAAAATAAAAATAAATTTTTCTCGAAAAAATACCAAAATAAAAATAGTGTCGGCAAACTCTACATTCTAAATTGCTATGTAAATATTTATTTGTTAACCATTTTATGTGATATTTTCCCTCGTAAGATAATTATTTCATTGGAGAGATGAATATGAATGGATTGGCCCAAATGCACATGTATATATAATTAATATGGCCCTTGTAAAATAGACATAATGTATGATTAACACAATACATCCACGTATGGCCCTTGATGGAGACTTTGTATGGATCTACAATTTTCCTCTATTCATTTTTAAATGTCATATAAAGACATCTCTATGTATGACTATACTCGATATAAGATACAACATTATATGTGTATTTATTTTATTGTCATTTAATGATGGAAATAAGCAAAGTCTACCTCCTACAACCATCCTAATCCCATATTTAGATGCATGTAAGTTAATGAGTTTGAAACCAAATATTTGTTAGAATTTCGTCTTTTTAATTGCTAATTAATATTAATATAAATTTTATTTGACCTACAAATATATTTATATTTATACTCTCATATTAAAGTATAACTAATCTCATTGTTTATTTATTTTTTAAGACTTACTTTCTTATAAATTTAAACTTTTATAATATTATAAAAATATGAGTGTAATTTCATCAATTAAATTATTTTGATCATCTATTTAATATAGATTATTAATTGAAAGCAATTAACACTGGAATTGACCTCAGATTCCCATATGCCAGCAGTGGTTATGTAGTCCATCTAATTAAACTCTAAACAAAGTGGGAATTAATTTGTCCAAATCAAGGGTCTGAATCTGTCTCTAAACCACAAGCCTACCTACATTAATTCCCAACAATATGTAACACAATGTGTCATTTCTTACTCACAATTAGTGCTCATATTATATTAATTGAATCATATATATATATATATATATATATATATACACAAATGGGGCTCAAGGGAATCATCCAAAAGAATAACACCAATAATATAGGTTAAGAAAGTTTGTGTGGTGAAGTTTCTTGATTTGTACAGCCTGAAAAGTGAGAGTATCCATCTCACACATGTATGATGGGATTCTCTCTAATGAATCAAATGAAAGTCTTTTTAATTCCAATATTTGAAAAAAAAAAAAAAGAGTAGATCGATATGAGTTGCTCTCTCTTATAGGATCATCATTTTCATGGTTTGCCTAGTGGGTAGAGGGCTTCATGTCCCTTCATGGGGACCATGTGGTTTAACGTGTTATCATCATCTCATATAAGAAATTTAACCCATAATTTCCATTATGCTCTCCTTCGTGCTTTCACATGTGCCTCAAAAATAATCTTAATTTCTTAGAAGAAGCATCTGTGGGAGCTCACAACCCATGTTAGCTCAAATTAATTAAACTAGTGTTATTATTTATTAATGTTACAAAGTATGGGATATGGGTTTTAGTGATTTCAAACCTCTATTGCAAAAACTAGCTTTTAGCAGAGTGGTGCAATTGGCATAGATATTAGTTACTTATTTGATTATGGGAACATAATCAATAATTAATAAAGATCATTTCAAAGTAGCTAGAACATTTTCAAGCTCAACATATAAGGTTCACTTAGCTAACAACTGCAACAAGTCTTAATTTTATATTAATTGCGTTGTGATCCATATCCGTACAAATAGGTTTCTAATAGATAAAGCAAAGATGAAGCTTCAATGTAAAAATAATGTAAAGAAGTTGCATCTTATGCTTTTGACTTATGAACAAGATGGCACACATGCAAATTCATACCCATTGCTTCCCTACTAGCTACGCCTACTCTAAGAAGCAATTGATTTTTGAGACAATACTTAATATAATAATAACAAAAGTGTCCTTCGTGTTCTCTATATTGTGGGCCAATTCATCCACATGCATCTCTAGAAATTAAATGTGAGAGAGTAGGGAAGTCAGCATCATATGAGGGTGCAAACTTTTTGCTCTCCCATCCTCTTTTAGGTACTATGCTAGTGGTTTTATGAGTTTCATAGCAAGATAGAATCATAAACAAATGAGAGCCACATGCCAATTTAAGGGCTTCCATTAGCTTCTGCTTATATAAGTTCGTGAGCACATGTTGCCCTCAGCTTACTTTGTAGTCAGCAGAGTTTCCAAAACATACTAAAAAAATATGATACTACATTTAGAGTCGTTTAAATTTATTTTTAGGAAAGTGTTTTTTTAATTTTAAAAAAGTATTTCTATTTAATTTGTTAGTATTCATATTGGCTTTTCTTCAGAAGAAATACATGTAAAAATAAAAAAAATTCTTCTTTAAAACAGATAAAGAGATGCTTCTAAAAAAATAAATAGTAAAAGCTATTTTGGCCAACTTCAAATTATAATATTATTACTAATTATTGTCATTTTAATATATTAAAAGTATTTATACATTTATGTGTCTAAATACATTCTTTAATAAAAAAATTATTAAATAATTTTTAATTTTTTTTAAACTTCTCTTTTCTTAAAAGTCAATAAGAGTCGTTCACTTAATATATTAGCAAATCATGGGCAATACAATGTCTTGGTTTTTAAGTGGAAAAAAAAAAAAAAAATTCAAATCCTCTATGTATGTTGATCAAGCTAGTCAAATTTAATTCATAATTACAATGACAATTAATTGACTTTATAATAACGAACCAAACTAGAAAAGTCAAGTGTTAGACACAAGATAATTACTATCTTATAACTTTTATGATGCCTACAAATTGATTAACATGAATTTCTTGCTTGAATTACTTTAATAGCAAAGAATTTTGAAGGAAGAAATGTGCATTAAATTAATGTTTTCGTTGGAAGGGCAACCGAATATTCCCATAATAAAAAATGGGTCATTCTAATTGCTTGTTTTAAATAGATAGAAATGGGTATGTGTCCATGACAAAGGGTTAACTAACTAAAACCAAGTTTAATTTATAAAGATTCTAATGTACGAACAACATAAAATGAAGTTAAAAAACAAACTCTAGCAATCACACATAATAAATGCAAGGCATCTCATTGTGGGGCGAGATTTGGTCCAAGTTATATTAGTCTTAACTATTGAGGCAATGCAATGATTTCGGTAGCTAGATTCAGCAGATACGTGACCATCTTCATTCAAATACAATGAATTTGGTCTGTACCCCAGCATAATTAAGTTGAGATATTTCTATCCTAAAGCAGCTCAATTCACTTTCAGCAAATAATCTCATATCTTAATGGATATATATAAATTTAATTTCTTGTTTAGGTTAGTTAACATGCTACTTAATTGCATCATATGTGTCGCTTAATAGTATTCTCCCCCACATCCCCAATTAGTTCCACTCACAAATCCCCATTTACAAATCAATATTTTTTTTTAATAATTAAAAATTATTACATGCTTTGTATTATATGTTATTGAATAAATTGATAATATAATTAGCAATTTTTAAGCTAAAAAATTGAACACAAATTTTCAAGTTAGGGAAAGTGAATTCCTTTCCCAATTGTTATCCTGAGATGCAGAAAGAGATTGAAAAAGTGATTTAAAGGGAAGTCAGATACAAAAATCTCCGACATTTATTTCTTCTCATATCCATCCATCTCTTTCTCTGCTCTTCTCTCCCCATTTCTTAGATTCTGAAGCTGATACTCTTCCCCCCCGTGCGCCTCACTCCCTCCCTCCCTCCATTAATGCACCTTCCTTGAAACCATCAATCGACAACTATCTTTCTCTCTCTAAGCCTCTTCTCCCCTCTCTCTCTCTCTAAAGATATTTATACGCATTTATACATACATACATACGCTGTGTATATATTTATATACAGGTGTATTCTATCTATAAATACTGGGTATTGTGGCAGCTTTTACATTCCATGGCGACTTTGGAGACCCTACTCTTTGTGATCCTCCCCGCCGTGATTTTTCTGTTCCTGCTCCGGAAATACCGTTACCGGAGGCTTCTGCTGCCGCCGGGGAGCTTGGGGCTGCCGTTCATCGGCGAGACCTTGCAGCTTATCTCTGCCTACAAGAGTGACAACCCGGAGCCTTTCATCGACCAGAGGGTGAGCCGTTACGGTTCGATATTCACGACACATGTTTTCGGCGAGCCGACGGTGTTCTCCACTGACCCGGAAACGAACCGGTTCATTTTGTTGAACGAAGGTAAGCTTTTCGACTGCAGCTATCCCGGTTCGATATCCAACTTGTTGGGGAAGCACTCGTTGTTGCTCATGAAGGGTGCTCTGCACAAGAGGATGCATTCGCTCACCATGAGTTTTGCTAACGGTTCCATCATCAAAGACCACCTCCTGCTCGACATAGACCGCCTCATCCGGCTCAACTTGGATTCCTGGACCGACCGGGTCCTTCTCATGGAGGAGGCCAAGAAGGTATCCATCCTTCTCATGCATTATTTCAGTTTAACGACCTTCTTCTATTAATAGTCCAACAAAACTGCAAATTAATTAAACTTTCCCAAATCAAACTGAGTCAGCTCGGAGTGGACAAGTGCTTTCTCTCTGTCACCCTTCTTTTTTTTCTTTTTTTAAATTTTAAATTTTTAATTGTTTAGATTAATGAGGGAATACATAATTAAATGAATTATGGAATTCGTTAGTCAAGTTAAGCACGTCATTATGTTTTACGTTATGGTAATGGACCGAATGTTGGTGACCCAGATTCCATGGTTAAGCCACTGAAAGTGAAAAGCTTTTTACGGCTACAAAATAATCATTCCCTATTTGGGCCATCATCGCCATCATATAATAAAGCATGCACATGTTAACTGACATATTAATACTACTTTCATTTTATTCTTTTTTGGAAAAAAATTTCAGTCGTTTCATTAAAAAATGTGAAGTAATGATGATGATGATTATTATTATTATTATTAATGATATTTGTTTAATTAATTTTTCTTTTTTCTTTTTGGTTGGTTGCAGATAACTTTTGAACTAACAGTGAAGCAGCTGATGAGCTTTGATCCAGGTGAATGGACTGAGTCTCTGAGGAAAGAGTACGTTATGGTGATTGAAGGATTTTTCACTCTACCCTTCCCTCTCTTCTCCCCCACCTACCGCAGAGCCATTAAGGTATATATGCTGCATGTATATAATAATAATGGATATTTATATTTATTTATTAGTTATATATAAGTTTGTTTTTAATTGATATCGTATATGATATTACATTACATGTTTAATTAATTATAAAATTAGTAATGGTTTTTTCTTTTTGTAATTATTGGAATTGGTTGTTAATGAACTAGGCTCGAACAAAGGTGGCGGAAGCACTGACGTTGATAGTGAGGCAGAGGAGGAAGGAGAGCGAAGCCGGAGAGAAAAAGAACGACATGTTGGGGGCACTGCTGGCCTCCGGCGACCACTTCTCCGACGAACAAATAGTGGATTTCATGCTGGCTCTGCTGGTCGCCGGCTACGAAACCACCTCCACTATCATGACTCTCGCCGTCAAGTTCCTCACCGAGACTCCTCTAGCCTTGGCTCAGCTGAAGGTACGCATTGTATTGTAATAATTGATAAACATATAGTTATTCTTTTTATTTTTTTTTCTTTATATAATATAATAAATATATTTGTAGTTTGGATAAATTAGAATGGGTTTTGAAATACTGATATAAATAGAGATTAGGGAGAGGTAGTGGACCATGGTTATAGCTAGTTGTAGTGAAGGTGTCTATAGGAAGCAGAGAGGGAGGGTTGGATTGGAGCCTCTGATGATGAAAATGGGACAATTGAGAGAGACAAAAGCAGAGCAAAAAGATTTGATGCCTCCCTCACTTTATTTGTTGTTAAATAGATTTGAAGCTTCTACTCAAAGCCTGTCTCCGAACACTTTTCACCAGCGTTTCAGCTTTGTTTGGCTTTTTTATGGTGATGAGTATATATTAGTGATTTATCTGTATAACAAGTGAATTTGGCGATTAAGTAACGGTAAATTGAGGAGAGAAATTAGATCTTGTTCAACTCCATCACCAACAGAGAAGTTGATTTATATTTATAGGACGAGGAAATAGATTGATTGATACAGATACATTAGCATAATCAAAAAAATAAGAGTAGGACGCTTTGGGACATTACCATCTATCTTTGTGAGGTACGTAAGTAGCGTCGCAAAGTCAAAGTAGGAGACACATTGGTCTAACCAAGAGACAAGATTGTTACCTCCAAAATGCACGCTTGGTTGTTCTCCTGCCTCTCCTTTTACAAATTACAGATACGAAAAAATCAAAAGCGTCAGACGTGTCAGAGTCTGATTCCCGTCCGTGTTTGACCAGATCAGATCGTTTATATTTGGTTTGAAAGGACGGTAAAACCCCCTCTCACTAACCACCGTCAGAGGGTGTATCCGTCATATTGTTTAAAGTACATTGTGACTCGTTCTTCTGCTCCACAGTTATTGTGGTTGGACCTCGACCCTTTGGTTCCTAGCAGAAATATCAAAGTCATGGGTACTGATTTCGAGGAGATGGACCATTTTAAAATCGACGGTGCAAAGCGAAAGATAAAGATTACCTGTGTGCCTTGCCCTCTTTGATTCCTAGGATTGTTTTGGAGCCTCACGCATTCAAAGAATTATAATATAATGTTTTGAATATAACAAAATTGAGTAATAAATTTGGTTGCTGTTTTGACAGGAAGAGCATGAGGAAATCAGAGGAAGGAAGAGTGATTCGGAGGCAAGTTTGGATTGGAGTGATTATAAGTCAATGGCATTTACTCAATGTGTAAGTATAATAGAATGGTATCGGCATTCAACAGTTTCTGCCACAAGTCACTGATTTTGCATTTGCTTCTTCTACTAACCAAAACCAGGTTGTTAACGAGACTTTGCGGATCGCAAACATCATCGGTGGGATATTTAGGAGAGCAATGACAGACATCAACATTAAAGGTATATAAAGTTGCACTCCAACTCGGCAATGAGACTGACAAATTTTAATTAACTTTGATTGATTTTAATGCCTCGCTTTTTTCATATAGGTTACACAATTCCAAAGGGGTGGAAGGTCTTTGCATCATTTCGTGCAGTGCATCTGAACCCTGACCTCTTCAAAGATGCTCGCACCTTCAACCCATGGAGATGGCAGGTACCTCGCGTGCTTTTGTTTCTCTTTCTCTCTCTACTTTTTCACTTGGCTTGATTACTGTGACCAAATTGAACAGAATAACTCAGAAGCAACGAGCCCCGGGAATGCATATACACCATTTGGAGGGGGGCCACGGCTTTGCCCGGGCTATGAGCTAGCTAGAGTTGTGCTTTCTGTCTTCCTTCACCGCATGGTTACTGGTTTCAGGTACACTTACACTTGCATATGCCTATGTGTAAAGTGTTTGATGTTGTGAATTTCGTGAGTAAGTAATTAAATTCTGAATGGCTTGCAGCTGGGTTCCTGCTGAGGAAGACAGGTTGGTGTTCTTCCCCACCACGAGAACGCAGAAGAGGTATCCTATCATAGTGAAGCGTACAGATGAGTCCAAACCTTGTAAAGAGGAACATGTGCACAACAGAACAGAGAGCAAAGAGAGATATATTGTAGGTTAGCTCAAATGAGTTTCCTGTCCATTCTAATAAAATTATACGAGTAATTAATTAGTAGCTCATATTATCTTAATGCCTCCAATTCTTTCACCAATCATTTTAATATTTTTTCTGAAATAATCATTTGGCTCTTATCGTAGAAAAAGAAATGAATAAACTTAAAACTCATATTGTACAAGTTTTTAACGTACACACATCATTGGCACCTTTGCTCGATGAAGTCTATACCTTTATTCTATATAACTGGGCTACAATTGCACAATATAGGACAGCATCAAAGCATAGTTAGGATTAATTCTCTACTGCTTTCCCGGTTTTTCAACGCGGACACAACAAGCTTAACCCTTTTCCAATTGTCCCTATTTACAAGCGAAAGCTTTTTCAAGAGAAGATTGAAGCATGGATACCTGGGCACCTCCAGTATAACTGTTCTTCCCAGATATTAGTTTTTGTTGCTTGCGTGT
This sequence comes from Bauhinia variegata, assembly GCA_022379115.2. Lineage (NCBI taxonomy): Eukaryota > Viridiplantae > Streptophyta > Magnoliopsida > Fabales > Fabaceae > Bauhinia > Bauhinia variegata. The sequence continues at coordinate 14,187,263 of CM039437.1, forward strand.
GCCTTCTCAGCCTTGCACGGAGGGCTTCAACAGAAGAACGCAAAGCATCCAATAAGAGTTAAAGAAATTAGAATTTAAAATTTCAATAAACATCCGATACTATGATAAAGGAAGAAATGTAAACAAATTGTTCATTACCAAGCTCATATTGAAACTGCCGCTCTGCTCTGGAGAGTGGTGTTTTGTGAGCACCAAGTAACTTAATCAATCGCTGCAAGCGCTCCTCCAAAGAACATTTTGGAAACTTTGTGAAGAATAGTGAACACTCGTTTGAAGAGTAAAACAGCGTTAATGCCATAAATAAATAAAACAAGACAGCGACTTAAGCGGTCTTTCCTTGGATAAATATGTAATAAGTTCAAAATTAGGAATCAGAGTAAAGCGGTAAACACAGCATTGAATAACTGCTATATTCAGCTGTTCTTACCTTGAGTGCATGCTCTACATAAGTTTTATGGAAAAGTTTGAAATACTGACGTAGTGTTGATCAGCCTTCAATTGAATCACCTGCAACAGAACGTAAACTTGGAGAAGCCTCGGGAACAAGTACCACTTTTGGCCCACTAATTAGTTCTTTGCTAATGATAGTTAGTACGTCTTTCTCTTTGGATTCCTCCTCCAATTGAATGTGTTTCTCCATAGCAACGCTTATAGGCGGTAAGAGGGTCCAAGTTTTCATCTCAAGTACAATGCATTTTTTAGAAAGAGTGACTGCAATAATCCATGAATATCCAAATGAATCTGATAACAATACAAATCCACAAAGTGGAGATGCTGAGGTGCACCCAGCCTGGCATGTGTTTAGAACGGGATGCACAGAAGTCCTCATAATACCATTGTTGCCATTTACCTGACTTGTAAATGGAAGAAAATGCATCACTACGAATCAATCTCTCCATCATGAAGAGAATATATTCCCTCTGGCATAAGGGGATCAGAGAATAGTACAATTTTATAACCACCTTCCACTCTTGTTGGTGGAACCAAACAAACAATACCCAGTCTCAGCAGAGCAGGAGGATTGCCTAGCCAAGCAGTATGATCTAGCTTCTCTGTATAGCCGCAGGTACCAAGAATATGCGCATGTAAATCAACACAGACGTGGTGAACTACCAACTCTCCAGACAGGTTGAATCTCATTAGCCAAAGCAGATTGCCCACCACTCCATGCAGTAACCAAAACCAAGTCTTTGCTGACTAAATTATAGAGCAAACTAACTGCAAGACCTTCACATTCTGTGCTACGGCAAGCAAATTTTCATCCCCATCCTGACCGACTTTCTGCAATGGTCCCTAGAAAATTCAAATTATGTAGATCTTGCAACATACCATACCGTTGAAGGAAACTTGTTTCTACTGTTGAACAACTGAGATAAAGTGTAACTCAGAATATATGTACACCTGCAACAACAGAGATGCATCAAATACAGCATAAGAACGAGCTTTTTGTGCAGGCAACCTGTCACCAACAGTTTCATGGTTTTGTAACACACGAAATGTTGCTTCCAGCCAGAAGATTGCCAATTTCGAATTACTGGCACCTGTGGAGTGGTTGAGTTTAGCCCAAATGTATATGATGATCATTGTAGATTTCTGATACAGATTCCATTTGAATCACCTATTTTTTGCTCTTACTTCTACTTCCAAATGTTCTGGATTGCCAAACATACTTGGCCAAATATGACAGACATTTAAGAAATCTTCAGAAAAAAGGGAGCAGCATAGATACTGCCTACATATAATAATTTCAACTTCAATTTTACAAGTTATTTCTAATTTTTATGGCGGAGTACATCCTTTTCATATAAAATTTTCTGTCAACTTCTTTATCTCTTGTTTCTATGCTCCCTAGAGAAACAGACATTCAAAAACAAAACCTACCCATTTCTTTAAGTTTGAAACAATCTTAAGAACTTCAAACGTTCATTAATTTTGAAGTCCTTATATATGTATTCCACAATGAGACAAATAATTACAGTCATTTCTTGTTCTTTTACAGACTTAAGAGAGCTAATTTCATATCTCCAGTCACTCAACTGTCACTACTCCCCAGTTCTAGCTCGTACTCACAGGCCCTTCAGCTCTAGCAATTTCTCAACTACCAAACAAAAAAAGAAAATTAAAAAAAAAAAAAAAAAATGACAACGAGAGTGTGATAGAGTGAGGCACCTTAGAGGGGGAGGCAGCGAGTACAGAAGTAGGATGAGGCTCGCCCAAGCGAAGAGACAATAGGTGGAGGCAGGCCATCAGATTTCTGAAACTGGAACCGCCGTCGAAGGTGGCTTTGGTGGCAGTGAACATAGGGTGTTTCTGAAGTGGAACCCATTCAATTTCTTCTTTGGCGTTTGAGAACGAGCTAGAACGTGTCTAGCGTGATCCGCATTTCTGTTACCCAGAGGCCACTCCAATGCCTTCTTCGCAGCTGTAGCGCTTGCAGTTACTGGACTCTCCCTAACATCTGCCCGCCTTTTTTTTAGCGCGAGACACCGGCGCGCTCTAGGATTTGTCAAAACGCCGCCGTCGAGAATCTACATTACGCCTTTCGGCTGCCATTGTAAATTTCTCCCAGGCCCAATGAACTTTCTATTTTTTTTTTAAGTAAGAGGCCAACGAAATTTTAATACAAAAAGGATTTACCCGTAAAATATGCTGCCAGTACGATGAATATGAATATTTAACGGAGAATGAGGTTTTTAATATAGAGTTTTAAAATTTTAGAGTGATATGTTTGCTGGAAAAAAATTATTATTTACTGCTAAAAAAATTGAAAAACTTGATCAACTTTTCTCAGGAAACAAGCCACCCGCAGTAATTTTTTAATTAATAACACGTTGATTTCACTATTTAACGGGGAATGAGGTCTTTAATATTGCGTGTTAAAATTTTAGAGTGATATGTTTGCTGGGAAAATTTATTATTTATTGCTAAAAAAACTGAGAAACTTGATCAACTTTTCTCGAGAAACAAACCACCTGCAGTAATTTTTTAATTAATAACACGTTGATTTCACTATAGACCTTTGACAAGTACAAACAATGCCTTCACACTCCTTTTATATACACACAAGAATAGAAGATGAGAAAAACAAAATTAAAAACACACAATAACTCTATTATATATATACAATGGTAGCTGTAAACTTCTCTATCCACTGTTAGCTTTCTAATCCCTTCAATGTCAAGGTCTCTGGAATCCTTTGGATAAACCTGAACCAATAGAAAAACAGAAGAACCAATTATGGATCAACTCGGTGTAATGCAGCAGAAAAGGCACAATTTCCTTTTTTTAAAAAAAAAAGAAAAAGAAAAAAGAAAAAATAAATTTACCTGAGTGTCCTTGACGCATTGAAGAGCAGGACATGAATTGTTGAATGTATAGTTAAAAAATCTGTGTTGCCTTTCATATTCAATTTAATGTTAGTGCATTCACTTTACTCGTTCTTCCTCAAAAATCTTTGCATATCTTTGATACCCATTCTTGCACGCCGAAATCTGCAACCATACCAAACATTAACATTAGCATTTGGGAAAGAGGGGAAAATTGTTTGTGCTTATATTTTAATATGAATAAATATAAAGATACCACTTTAAAAATCATTACATAAATTCTAATAATTGACAAAAACCAATCATTAACTGTTGCAAGGGGTGGGCGGCCACCGAGGTTTGGGGAGTCCCCATAGGGATGACAAAGAATGAAGGCAGTGAATTAAGGTTAAAATTTCGGATTCAACATCAAAATAAGTGAACATAGTTGCATATGGCACATGATCAAATAGTTAGCTATATACTATTTTTTATATATTATATGGTCGGCCTTGGTCAGCAATTTAGAGCGGCTGCACATTGTCTGCAGATTCTCAGAATCCAAAGCCATGTGTGATTTCTTCATTTTTATTTTTTTTTAAATTATAACATAAGCAATGTTATGGTTCACATGGGATGGTGAGGCAGAGTCATATTCTATCATAACCCACATCAAAAAAAAAAAATAATTTAACGGGAAAAATAAAATTTTATTTTATTTTTTATAGATTATTTGACCAAAAGTCTAACTTCCGTGTTCCCCGAAATCGCCTGCCCAATTTCCCACCAGCCCAAATTCTCTGCCTTGGGAAATTAGCAGATTGATTTTCAGCCTAACGTAACCAACCCAATTTGAAATCAGGTTTGGTTTTGAAGCATTCAAGATGAGGATTGAGAATATATTGACCTTCCAGAAGCCAACGAAATTCCACTAAGAAAAAGTCCTTAATGAAATTTCCCCCTTCTTTATTTGGTGGGACCCCACCTGTATTCCCACTTGCAAAAATATCAGCCGTAAATGAACTATTTTGAATTTTCACTCCAAGAACCTTCTATTTTTCTTAATTACGCTATTTCCCATTTCACATCATATTTCAACTTTATCAAAACGGACAGCACAGAGAGTATTGTTTCGTCTGGGAGAGGAATTGTGATAGAGGACTTACAGCTTCAATGTCAATTTTGTAAACCAGAAGCTTCCGTCTTTCTCTGCAGCTTGTTCTGTAGGCCACAACGATATGCCCAATAGCCAACGCGTAAGAGCAAACGAAAAGAGCAATTTCGAAGGCTCTAACGTATCCTCCTCTTTCCATACCCGAGAGGCTAAAGACATACACAGCTTTGAACGAAACAAATATCAGGGAAGAAACAGAGCAAATCGTCGTGATCCCCAAATAAGGACCTCGAGAAAGTCTTGGCCCATCGCACAAACTATAAACACCTAAAGAAAGGAAGAAAACCCATTAAAAATCAGAAACAGAGAAAACAGGGTATTGCTTTAAATTCAAAAGGGTACTCAAAATTGATTGAAAAAAATAAACTTTGAATTTACTGTACTTACATAAGATGACGACGGATCTTATAATGGATATGAGGGGAATATCAATGAGGGAGGATCTGAAATCATAGTTATTGAGATGGGAAGAGAGATTTTGCAGTGAAAGAGAAGAAGGGGAAAGAGCAGAGAGCAGAGCTGAAGGTACAAGTGCATCAGCTATAACCAGAAAAACCGGCGCCGAGAAAAGAAGCAGCGAAAAAACCATGGTGATCAAGAAAAACAGAGTCTTTACACCTCTTAATATCCGTTTCTCTTCCTTACCCATCTTGGTTACTTCCTCTGTTTTCTTTCCAATTTTCTCTCTGTTTCTGGCTGGCTGAGAAAGCTGTTTCTTTGTTATATATATGTACCAAGCGAGAAGCAATTACACGAGACAGTTCACAAGGGAAACGAGGAAAGATAGATTGGAGAGAGGAAGGGGTGAAGGAGCAGGCCGAAGTGCAGCGTTTTTGACCGGACTTGTACACTCTGGGAGTGATGACAAAAACTTGTGACTTTACACGCAGACATTACCATACATATAATATACGGGCTTCAAGTCTGAAGGCTCTCTTACCTCAACGGCAATACCGAAACACTTAAAACGACAATTAACTATACACCCTTAATTTAAGGTTATATTATTTGGTGGAGAGAGGTAGATACACTGTGAAGTCCCCATCGCAGCACTTCTAGATCTTTAGAGATTAATTCTATGAAATTCTTTTTTTTTTTTTTGGTAAAAAAAATTAGGGTGAACAAATATTAATTGTCTTTGACTACATTACAAACTGCCTTGTCAGCTCGTTGGCTATTTCAACGTTAAGTTACGTTAATTTTCTTGGAGCTTACTAATTAAGAAATTCGATCAAAAAACTGCAATTTACATTTTTTAATTAACGACCAGATATTGATATTGGGGGTGACTAATATATTTCCGCTAATCAAGCGGGTACGGTGGAACCGAAAGATTGTTAGCATGTGATCACATGCAGTTTGTTGTCTTCATGTATCACTTTTTTTTCTTTTTTTTTTTTTTTGGTTAATCAATTTGGTATAGAGAAATTTAAGTATAGTATTTTGTGACTGGAAGATTATTATAGTATATGGTCGTATTGGATTCCTGCTACTTAATTGATTCCATAGACATTTTATAGAGCTCTTAATTAATTCAGCACGTATTAGTGTCTTTATTGGTTGGCATGAACTGTCTTTATTCAATAGGCTTATTATTTATGAGTCCGTTTAAAACAGGGAAAATACAAAAATTTAGTCTTTTTTTTTTTTTTTTTTCTTTTTCTGTTGGGGAATCTTTTGGAACAAATGAAAAGAATTATGTTGATTTGAAGCAATGATGAGATGTCCAATGATAGATCCTCACATCCAACAGTCCAAATTCATCAACGAAGGAGCCAGAGAGTTTTCTTTTTTAAAAATATATATAAATTAATATACTTGCTTCCACTTATTTGAAGAAGTGGTTAATCATTTATATTCAATTGTTAACAATTAGATATTTATAAAGTTGCATTTTCTGAAGCTCAAATAGAATATTCTCGGCTGGATATTCAATAAAATGAATCACAAAGCCAATGATAACAGATAGACATGACAGAATTCATTCGTTCAATAATTGGTAGGTTCTAATTATTATTAAGATATTTTTTAATGGAGAGTATATATTTTTAATAAATTTTATAATACTATATTATTTTTTATAACTCTTTTAATTTTTCACTTTAATAATGTATTTTTAAATAAAATTGACATCTTATTTCATAATTTTAAAATTAATTATAATCAAACATGACTTACTTAATAAATTATAAAATCTTGTTTTAGTTGCTCTCAAAAACAATTCACATATAAATTTTTATAAATTACATTTTAATAATTACAATTTTTTTTAAGTAACATAAATTATATAACTTTATATGATATTTCTCTTGAAAATAGTTTTAATAATTATATATAAATATAAAAGAACGTTAGATTGGAATAAGCTTTTAACGACTACCCATTCATCGATAAGGGAATATTTTCATCTTTGGATTCTGGCCAAAGCATTGATTTTATTGTAGACGCAGAGACAGCTATTGTTTCTTGTACCTACCTATTTAATTTATTTAACAACAGTTAATATGATTTTTTTAAGGAAAAAAAAAACGATTGAGTTTTTGGTAATTAGATTTTCTGGAATGCAAAATTTCGTCAGCGCTTATGACAGAAATGTACCAGAATTTTCTGCATTAATTAATTATATAAATAATGGAAAACATGTGAAAATGTTGACAGTAGGTGATCCACCAAACCCTTGTTTACGTGAATCAGGACCATTTTAGCAGAAATAGTAGAGTATTAATTTTAAATTTAATAATTTAAATTTTATCATGCCAGTAAATAATTTTTTAAAAAAATAAGTTTATTTAAAAATTATAAATTTACTTTACTATGTAATAAAATTTAAATTATTAAATTTAAAGTCAACAAATGTATATATATCAATATCCCTTATTCTTCCTAGAATATTAGAGAATGCTGATCTGTTTACGTAATTAAATTGTCAATAAGCCAAAAAGGGAAATTTCTTGGTGGAGTTGCGATGCGAAGCAGCCATAAGATAAATATTTAAGTCAAATAATACCACAGAAATAATATATTAAGTTGGTCCTCATCAGATACTTCTATTTGATGGTTGCCGAGGAACGCAGTCAAACAAGGCCGGCTCGGGCATCTGGTCGCCAAGCTAACGGTCAGATTACATTTGTAATTGTCCCAGAGACACCTCGTGCTTCTAGAATCTAAATCCCTTGCACCAACTGCAACGACACGGGATCAATTGTTTTGTTTTTTTTTTTTTATGGTAATAGATGAAAAATTTATATTCATTCCACATATTTATTAAATGATAAATTGGACAACAAATAAAAATCTTAATAAAAAAATCAAACACCAACATATTGCTCACATGCTTGCATGTTTCTTTTAATTCCACCCAGTTGCCTAAATCTCTCCCATGCATTAATTGTATCAAGAGGTAAATAATATCAATTTTTTTTGGAAAGAATATTATGCACGATGATCCAATATTTTGTTGAAATTACAGAATACTCAATTTTAAAAAATAAAAGTCATCGGGATGCAATTTTTTAAAGCTAAGATGCTGGTATTAGTATTCTGATACTGGGAATTAGCACGAGTTAAAAATGGTTAGAAAAAACTTTTAATAGCCAAAACATTCGATCAAAGTTGTTTGACTTTTCTAATTAAAAAAAAAAATGTTGTATGACTTTTTTTTTTTTTTTTACAAAATAATTGTAAACTTGGATTATAGGGTGAAAGCGGTTGGTCATCTTCTATGAACTTCGAATTGATCATTTGACCTAATTAATATTCAATTATTGGAGTTGACCTCTCAACGTTGATTTATTTTCATTAGAAGTTTGAAGAAGTCATGCATAATGCTTTTACATCGGGAAATATATAATGATTGTAATCAACGGTATATATAAGTTATTTAGACATAAGAATATCTAGAATATTGAGACTACGGCATGGGATTTATATTTATATTTTGAATTATTGAAATGTCAATGCCTTATGACTGGGACTGAATAGTAGGTAATATTCAAATGTATAAGTTATAGTTAGAAAATTAATCAATAATCAATGGTAAACAATAATAGTGAAAGGGAGAGAAATAATTCTACAAAGGAAAAAGAGAGACAGAGAGAGGAATTAAGGTCAGTGCTTAATATTTCAACGGAGAAAAATATAAACAAAACGGAAAAACCAAGGTTCGTGTTAATTATTTAAAGCTAGCCTCGGCGTAGTATAGAGGTATTAAGTTTTTTTTTTTTTCTTAACTACCAATATCTACATGAGTAGAATAAAATTATAAAAAATTCTTCATATTAAATTTTAATACAATTATATTTTCATAACTTAAATTTTAAATATTTAATTAAATTATAATAATTTATTGTCAATTTATCTACATTTAGAAATTATTAAGCTCACTTCAATTAACTTGTTAATAATTATGTCTTGAATTTGAAACTTTATAATTAATAAAAATATATTAAAATTAGATAAAAAATATTTTATAACTTTTATCATTTTATTTAATTCAAATTTAAATTAATTAATATTATTAGATATTAAGTGATTATTAAAATAGAAAAAAATGCCAGCTATTATGTCTTGTCGATTCGGTATCTTCTAAATCAGTGTGAAAACAAGAAAGAAGAAGAGGATTCTTGCATTTAAAGCAATGAATAGGAATATCTTTCTGTCATATCCATAAAATACTATTAAATAAAAATGAAAAAAAGTAGAAAAAAAGGCATAAGGAAGTCGAAGAAAGGATATTGGTGTCCCGGAAACAAAGCATGCTTCGTTACCTTGTGGCCCTTTTTTCTTGTGACCCAAGGGATAGATGGCATGGCACGTACTAATATGCACACGAATGCTAAGCGGAGAAGCTAGTATTGTTTTAGATAATTAGGATAAGAAAGCGAGGGAATGTGACATCACACAATCCTCATCTTTTAAATTTTAAATGCTTGATTAGTTGTACAAGATACATTTTCTTTTTCTTTAATACAATATTGCCAATATGAATGCTGCATGCTTATTAAATATAATATGTTTTCATTTATTATTACACTATAAGTTTAAATTTAGACTCGCTAATATTTATATAATTTTTTTTTATGATTTATATTTCATGTTATTCTCTTAAAATGGTTGGACCTAATTCAAATGAATAATGTGAAGGATTTAAGGTTGAGCAACTATGCCAACTATTATTGTTTATCAAAAAATAATAATAATAAAAAAGAAAGCTATGTGATAATGCGAACTATTATGGATAGATGTGACTGAGAATGTTGATAACATAATGGGCCACCCATTTGGCCATTTGCAAGTAAAATAAATATATGTGAGAAAAAGCAAATGTCATGTCTTGTTTCTATTTATCATTTTCACAAACTCAAATGACGCATGTATTGAAGATTTTTTAGTTTGGCCTTTTATTTAACAACATTTTAGATGTGGCATTAACTAGTCATTATTATAATGTAATACCAGATATTGTGCGTAAGATTTCACCCACTTATCTTTCATATCTTCATTATCACGCCCATTGGTATAGTGGACGATACTTAGAAATAACAAAAGTGGTTCCATTTTTATTTTTATTTTTTGAAAAAAGAATCAAAAGTGGTATTTATAAAATATAATTGGATGTCATTAATTTATTGTTAAATTTAACTATATCCTTTTTTTTTTTTGGTGATGTAAAATTTGACTACATCTTTAGGTAAAACATATGATTAATCTTTAGAGAAGAGTATGATAAGGTTTACATAATAATTCACGTTAAAATTGCTTATAAATTACCTATTTAAATAGGGAATATTTTTTTTTCTTCAATAACTATAGTGCAGTTTTTTTTAAAAGGAAATTGAGTGCAAATTTGAAGCTTTCCACTTGCACAGAAAATAATTATTTTTTTATGAATTGATTCTTGTCAACTAAACTAAGACAAAATTAACTTATTATTCTATTTTATATCTTATTGTCTTTAATTAATTTTGAGACTATAAAATAATGTTTAAATTCTATAATTAAACAATTAAAATACATTTAACACAAAAAATAAAATAACAGATTTTGTTCAAGCCAAACTCAAATACTAGTTTTGAAGAAGAAGAATTAGGGAAAATGGCTAGTCAGAAGTCAAAACCCATTGTTAATTGTCTTTTTTTTTTTGGAGCTAATAATCTATTATCTGGGTTGAAGAACCAAAGCATTTATTATAAACCCAACAGACCACCCGGCCCATATATCAGATTGTAGCCTTTTCTATTGATCGTTTTTTTCATGCAGACTTTTGTTTCGTAAGTTGAACGCAACTCACTCGAACCCTTAAACGTCGTCGCAGGGTTGTCCATCACACTATCCAGTCTCACTAAAGCGACTCACCTGCGAGCTTGGTGTCTCCGTAGGGAACGAACCAGGATACAGGAATCACAACGTTTTTATTTATAAAAACAAGATGGCGCGGCGATCGTTATGGCGCGCTGGGGCGAAGCTTGCTGTGATTGCCTCCACCCTTGGCGCTGGCGCCGCTGCGGCAACTATAGCCACTTCCGATGACCCGGCAACTACTCTTAAGCTTTGCACAGCTATCCCTCATCGTCTAATCCGCGGCGCCGTCACTGCCGCCAACATTGCTTTCGGTAATATAAATCTAGCCGAACTTCCATGATTAGCGATGGCCTTTACAATATTAACTTAAGGTTTCTGGAACCCAAAATTTTCTTTTTAATGCGAATTCGTTAGCGTTTGGTTAAATTCTTACCTCAAAAAATGGAAATGAGTTTGCGGAGTTTCTTACTTGGGAGTATTCTGCTAGTGTTTCTGTTTAGGTGTGCCAGAAGATGATTAGGTCTTACAATTGAAACTTCTTGAACTTTAGCAGCTTCTAATATGTCTGCGATTCTTGTTAACGACATTATTCTATGATAATATGACTTGCTCACTGCTGATTCAGCTAAAACGTAATTGTTTTATGCAGTTTCATATTGATCAGCTAAATGATTTGTATCTATTGGTAGATTCGCGTGAAAATGAAGCTTACCAGCTTGACTGAGCTGCCTATCTTGTGTTCTCAATAGATTATGAATATTCATTGTGGGGATTGCCGGAAGGAAGTGATGAAAGGGAAAGAATCAAGCATAAAGTTCACCTCCGGTCTGCACATAAACTTCAAGAGCTGTGTTTTAAAAACGGAGGGATATATATAAAGCTAGGCCAACATCTTGGGCAGCTGGTATGCTTTTCATTTTCTATCCGATTATCTATGAAGGAAAATATATACAGAGCAATGATTTCATTATCATTCATTTTATGCATAACTGGTAACTCTTGGTCTATTTATTTTTAACAGGAATACTTAATTCCTCAAGAATATGTTCAGACAATGAGAGACTCTATGTTGAATAAGTGCCCAGTTTCTTCATATGATCAAGTATGTGAAGTCTTCAAGAAAGAGCTTGGAGAAACACCAGACAAAGTATGTAGATTTTTTCCCCCCAATTTCTGTTGAAATTAATGCATCAATTTGACCAGGAAGATTTAATATTCCTTAGTGTCCATTCATAATACTCACATTCTTCTCTACTTTGTTTTATTAGTCATAGCTTCAGTATTTTTTATGAAAAAATACCATAATGAAAGCTGAATTAAGCGTTCTTAATCTGACGTGCAGATATTCTCTGAGTTTGAACCAGTTCCTATAGCAAGTGCTTCCCTTGCACAAGTTCACGTAGCACGCACGCATGATGGTCAAAAAGTTGCTGTGAAGGTTCCACTTGTTGCTAATCTTTCTCAGTTATTTGTTATCAATAGTTTGATGCAGCGTTTTTGTGTTTGATTTTTCAGTATTAGTTTTTCTTATTAAGATTTATTGCCCATGTTTGTGTAATCTGTCAACATTCAGGTTCAGCATACTCACTTGACCGATACTGCAGCTGCAGATCGTGCTACTGTGGAATTGATTGTGAATACTCTGCATAGGTTTTTCCCCAGTTTTGATTATAGGTAAAGCATCACTTCCTTTCTTTAGTTGGAAAATATCAGTGTTATAAATTATGAGAAACTTAGAAGCCATTTAGTTGAGATGAAATTATCCTTGTAATTATAGAAATAACTGAGTGCCCTAAGTTGTGTGCATAATGAAGCTTATCTGTCTTCTCTAGGTTGCCTTGCATTGGTGGTATTCTTAGAGTTCTGTTCATTCTTGTTTGTAGGTGGTTGGTTGACGAGATACGTGAAAGTTTACCCAAGGCAAGTTGTTATGATAATTGTTAATTTCAGAACAATATCCATGTCAGAAATATACCCATACATGCAGATTTCGCATTTGGTTATACTTGCTTGGAAGCATAAAGTCATTTTTTGAACCACACACACACACACACAAAAAAAAAAGAAAAAGAAAAAAGGCTGGGCAATGTACATATCACTGATTTACATGCTAATCTATGCATATTGAAAGGATTGTTTGACCAATAAATCATGCTATCACAAAAATTTCTGTTTGAAATAATGGTCTGCAAAGTAGTTAAGTGTTGCACTTGATTTCTTTTTTGTTTTTTTCCACTTTACTAGGTAATAGAATTGTTGTTTTTGTTGGATATAAGACTCTTGCTTAAACTTCTCTGTCCTTATGTGGTAATCCTCTGCAAGATTATTGATTAAGACTGTGACCTCTTTTCCTGCATTAGTGTCAAGAAATATATTATAAAGAGGTGGCTTTAGAGATATGATTGTGATACGCATGCTAGCATGACTTACATCTGTTTTGATTAGAAATAATTATATAGAATTTTGGAATTTCACATGTCGTATATGTGTCTTGGGTTCCCTATTCTTCTCTTCCTCTTTTGTTACCCCATTTAACATATGGTTTCTGTATATTATGGCTGCCAGGAATTAGATTTTTTAATTGAGGCAAAGAACAGCGTGAAGTGTTTGGAAAACTTCCTAAAGTTTTCTCCTCATCTTGTAAATTGTGTATATGCACCAAAAGTATATTGGGGTCTGAGTACCTCAAAGCTTTTGACCATGGAATTCATAGATGGTGTGCAAATAAATGATGTAAAGACCATGAGGAGGCTTGGAATACAACCACATGAAGTTTCAACATTGGTGAGCTCTTGCTTTTGTGTTTCATATTAGATGTTTGTGTTATATGTATCAATGATGAAGACATTTTGGACCTCTGTTGTCCATGTGGTCATTTTTGGACATGTGTGCTTCATATGTAAACTCTTTCCCTGGTTTTCGAATATTCATTAGTTTACCGAGTAGATCCTTGCATAATGATTAATATTTTTATTTTTATTTTTTTTAATGACATGTTATAGATTCATGTTCTGACATCTTTGACTGCATAAGGAATGGCCTGAAGTTGGGCAAGTATATGATAAGTGTTTTGATTTCCTTGTGCAATTGGCATCCGTATATCTGTTAATCAGCTAAGCAAAGTAGGATCTTTTCTGCAGGTTAGTCAAACTTTTGCTGAAATGATGTTTAAGCATGGGTTTGTACATTGCGATCCACATGCTGCTAACTTATTGGTTCGCCCATTGCCTTCTAGCAGAAGGAACATTCTAGGTAAGGATTCCTACCCCACCAAACTGAAACTTTCTTATTCCTCTGTTGTTCTACCATCCATGCATTGACTGAGTATACCTTAGTTATGGCCCATGGGCAACTGAAATGATTCATTAGTTGGCACTGAGCCTGCTAGAAAGTAGTCTGTCCCATATTATTTGTCATGCAATTTTACAACAATATTAGTTTTCTAGTGATTAGGTTGGCAAAAGTCTGATGGCCATATACAAATGGTACTAAGAATTGAAAGTTCATTAAAAATAAATGTAATTCCCATTCATAAACTCAGATCACTAGTCCATTTAATTATTTTTTGGCTTCGGCTATACAGATATTACCCTGTAACCTTAATCCATTGATCATATTCCATATAACTTTTGGCTTGTCCACTCGCTTGCATAATGTTTGTTTTGTTTTCAGATAAACTATTTTGTAGGTATTCCCTGTTTTTCACTCTCTCTGTACAAGAAGAAGAAAAAAAAAGAAAAATTCTAAGATTTCTTTCTTATCTTATGGGTAGGCAAGCGAAAACCACAATTGATACTTTTAGACCATGGACTCTATAGAGAGCTTGACTTCAATACAAGAACTAATTATGCTGCACTGTGGAAGGTGCATAACATTATTTCGTTCTCACCAATATTCATTCTCATATGATGTAACTAAATGAGTCTCTTTCACTCTCTATGATGGTACAGGCATTGATATTTGCTGATGTTAATGCCATAAAGAAATATAGTGTAAAACTGGGTGCTGGAGAAGATTTATATGTACTATTTGCTGGAATTCTAACCATGAGACCATGGAAAAGAGTTGCTGACCCATCCGCTGATCATTTAGTTATACAAGGACATGACAGTGATCGATCAGAACTGCAGGTCAGGCTGTAATGGAAGTTCTAACCTTCTCATGAAATTGTTCAATTCCTTTCACTATTTAAAAGCAAAACTGTACCTGCTTTATAAGATGTAAAGTTTTAGTGTACGGTCAAGTTTCCTTTTCACCGAGATGGGTAGTACTTGAAATACATTCATCGATCTATGCCTGGTCAGCTGGAAAGAAGCATTGAAATGACAGTGCTATATTCCTTTGCAGATGTATGCTGCTCAATATTTCCCTCAAATTTCTGAGCTTCTAAGGAGACTGCCACGTGTAATTTTGTTAATGCTGAAGACAAATGACTGTTTACGATCAGTCAATAATGCTTTGGTACAGATCATGTCCTGTTATTTGTTTTCCCTCATCTTCATTGCATATCATGTGACCTTAACTTAGTTTAAGAGCTTGCAATTGACGGGGGAGAGACAAGATATGATGGAGCCATATCAAACAACACAAATTTTCTCCTTGATGGTCTTGAGTGCTCAAATCCTACCTTGCAAAACTTCTTTAATGTTATTTACGAAAGTTATCCAAGTAAAAGTAATCTAAAATATCCAGTCCAACAGTCACAGATAATGCTAGTGTTTGAGAATGTTTCCAAGTTGAACAAGTTCATTCGTATAAGTATCTATACACTTTATGGGTTAATCAAACGATCCTCTGAAATCAACGAGTAGTGAGTAATGTAAGATCATCTTCATTAATATACTGCATAGAAGACTAGTTGCTTCTGTTTATAATGATTGACTTGTTGATTTTCTTTTTGATATCTTGAACAGTTACAGGGATCTTCTGTGGAGACATTTTATATCATCGGAAAAGTTTCTTCTGAAGCTCTCATTGAGGCCAAGATGTCACAGAGCAAGTCCTTCTTAACTTGGTTTTGTGTTTTATTGGATGAAATTTTGCTAGAAATTCGACTATGGGGAATGCAGGTAGCCTTGTGGCTCATACAACTCAGAAAGGCATTGTCTTGGTCAAACTAAGAATCACAGATAAGACCTAGTCTTTCAAATTGTTTCCCAAGATATTCTTTCGTAGAGTAAGTTCTTGCATTCTTGGTCCCCGCGGTCGGAGCTCCCAACCTTCTGGTTCCTTGAGCACGGATTGACTCATTGTTTATTTATTTATTTTTCCTTTTTTTAATAGTTGAGTGAGAGAGAGAGAAGCGGAGGCAAAGGTACATCACTATGTTGTATAGATGTTCGTGTATTCTTGTACTGTATTTATGTTGTGAATCCCCATAAATAAGGGGATTAATAGTGTTAGAAACAAGGACGATACTTTGGACAGAGCGAATAGAACTCTTTCTATTTTTTTGTTCTTATATTTAGCATGTTAAGTGTGATCAATTAGACAAGCCACGTGTTAAAGGGAGTGCAATGCACCATATTACACCCCCATTCTGCTTTACTATATAGATATATAGATATAGATTTGAAGGGTTGTGGTGAAAATATTACACATTATCCATCTTCTCTCTGTGGCTAAGAGCATCCCAGAATTACTCTGCTTAGTGGAGTTACTGCATTTCAGAGACGTGTACAGTTTGACTACTGCACTCGTATTCCTCAACCACTTTCTTCTCCTGTGTTTTTCCCTGCGGTGTTGCACATATGCTGCCATGCCCGTAATTGGCATTGAATTGTTGGAGTCTGCGTTTGGTGGCCTACGCTTACCCATCTAATTTGTATTTATTGAATTGCCAGCACCGAGTCGGTAGCTGTAGGTGGTCGTTCTGTCTCATTAAGTTAAGCTGCTGGTTTTGGTTTCCTTCATGTTCGATGAAGTCTCTTTCCAGCTTAAATAGCACATATAAAATACGGTGGAGCAAGTTACTGTTATTGTCCATTCCTATTTATGGTCTTCACGCCTAAATGCTGAAATCCCAATAATTGAAGTTCCACATTAAACTAAATTATGATTATAATATCATATTATCAGTAAAAAATTTACCCTATGTTTAGTTGAACAAAGATAACTTTGTATCACTTTATCAGCAATTCTAATTTTAGAACCCACCAATGAACATAGTTGCATGTTGCAAACAAAACAATTTTCAAAGAAATAAGATTTTATTTCAAATAATCATATATTTACACATAATATAACAATCATACAGTGACTGTCATAGAGTTTTGAAGTATTTTATCATGCCAGGAACCTTATTTTATTATTATTATTATTATTATTTTTGCAGCACATACCAGGCACCTTATTAATTAAACTTAAAAGCTAGAGTTAAAAGAAAAATAAAGAAATGAATTAGGCTTTCCCACGTGAGCGAGAACGGGAAGCGAGTTTAGTCTCCCCACTCTCACCGCGCACGCGGTATAACGAACGAACCAAATATTAAGCTGGACATTTTACATTGTTTTGGTCGATTTCCTTTTTGATTTGGTTCATCGTTTTCAATTTCATTCGCCTGCGAGAGCGAGGAAGCATAGCAACGTGGTCGTCGTATCAGTGCCGCAATTTTTTTTCCATCTTGGCTATAAAAGACAGGAATGGTTGGACCCGCGAGGCCCCAGTTTGTTCTCTTTGGATCCTCCATTGTCCAACTTAGTTTCGGCAATGGTGGTTGGGGTTCCATTCTTGCTGAAATTTACGCTCGAAAGGTAATGACTTTCTGTCTTTTCTCTGAATGACTTTGATTAAATTCGACGGTGAACGAAGTTTTGTTTTGCTTATTAAGACCCTTATATTAGTTAACATTATCGCGCTTGATCATTTGTGATTGGGTCGACAAAATGAACTGACCTACTTGGTGTGAAAACCACTGTTTGGTTGTTGACTCAGAAACGAGCTCATAATGGCCCCTTCAGGGCTCGCAGAGGTTATAAATTTAGTTTATTAGACTCATTTGGGTTTGATACATGCTGGATTCACGAGATTCTTGACTTCTGAGGGCATGTCTATGTGTTGATCTCTAATAGATGTCTTGCAATTCTTCAATGACATCTCCCCAGTGTCTCCAAACTCTATGAACCGCCGAATTTATATAAGTATAAATTTTGCATTAATGTTTTGCTCTTTAACTCAGTGTGATGTCTTGAATTAGGTCCAGGACCTTGGAAATGCTTTACGTACACTTGTGTGTCCTGGTGAAATTGTGTCATTGAAAAAATCTAACTAATGCTGCGGTGTTCTTTCTTGCGTAAACTTGTCTGGTAGAAATAAAATTTAAATTATTTTGTAAATACGTAGGTTTTACTATTTGAGTTGATGCTTATCAACCCAGTTCTTCCTTAACTTAAACTTTCATCTTCCCAGTTGTGTTATTCTTCTAAACCTAATTATAATAAATGTTGGTCGATACATATGGCCAAGTATTCCCTCATTTATTCAGCTAATATAATGGAAACAGAACAAAAAGAATCATAGAAGTGGTTAGGTTTATTGTAATTTACAAATTCTTTATTCTTTTCCTCCTTTCCTGTCTATCTAATGTAGCTGCGTCTCTTGATACCGGCAAGAGTTCTCAATCCTTTTATTCCCCTTAAATGTGCTCTGAGTGAAAATTAGAAAGTTGAAAACTTATATGCCATATGCACACATTTACATATAAAAATGTTTAAAAGATGATGTGTAATTTTTCTATTCTTAAGTCGAGAAGGCAGGATATGTAGGCTCCCACTTTGGTGGGAGTATTCCCAGAATTTTTCTCTAGAATTCTCCGTCAGATGGGAGGTCAATGAAGTTGCTTCATTGTGCTTTTTAGCTCTGTCTAATCGTCAGTGGCATTGTAATTTATTGTAGGCAGACATATTGTCGCGGGGTTACTTTGGATGGAACTCACGGCGAGCTCTCCAAGTCCTCAATCAAGTTTTCCCAAAGGTATTTTACCTCCCTTCGTAAAAAGCACATGTTCAGATGCCATATAACTACATCAAAACTGAAGTGATACTTATGAGTTATGTGCTGTATGTATTTCTGGGTAGAACTGATTGATGAAGCATGCGTAAAATCATTTATATTTTAAAGAGGAAGTCTCTTTATGAGGATTGCTTTCCCTGAATTGCAAAGGGATTGGCGTTTTGAACTGTTGTGATTTCTCCTACTTCAACAAGTTCTAGGTGATAATAATTTGAGTTCATATTTGGTAGATTGGGGGTTTAGAGAAAGGGGTTTTAATTAAAAAATTTGCACGAGAGCATTATATAGATCATCATTTGTGTAAAAGTAAATGTAGATTCAAGTACTGTAAAATTTGATTAAGAAGGAAAGATTCATTCCGTTTAACATTAGGATCCATCTGTTGCTTGCGTTTAAACTATTTGTGCTTACCTCATATGATCCTTTTTTTTTTTTTCCACTTCCCAGGATGCTGCTGTACAGCCTTCTCTTGTTATAGTATACTTTGGGGGTAATGACTCAATGGGACCTCACCCATCTGGCCTAGGTCCTCATGTACCTCTTCCTGAATATATTGAGAACATGAGAAAAATTGTGATCCATCTTCAGGTACGTTTCTTCTCCAATACTTTTTTATCTTTTTTGGAGTGACTGGGCTATTTCTCCATTAGCACATATTAGCATGTCTTAAGGGTAGGTTTTTACCTTACAGACTCATCTGGCAGTATAGCACTTTGTGATATGTGGGATGCAACTTTTCTCTAGTAAATATATATATACATAAATTAATTTAGTCGCACTTTTCATGTAAATTTTGTTGGCCCACTCTTAAATTTGGGTGGTCGTTTGCCTATAAAGATAATTCTGTATGCATTTATTTTCTCATAATTTAATATAAAACCCCTGAATATCAGAGCCTCTCTGAAAAGACACGTGTCATTGTTCTTAGCTGTCCTCCCGTCAATGAGGCTAAAATTCGTGGAAATACCAGGTAATCTGATATTCCTCCCTCTCTACTGTATGAGATGATACCATTACGTTCTAAAGCTGATGGTTTCTTTTCCTTTGTTGAAATAGTGGAGTTCGTAGTGAGGTGGTAAGAACAAATAAATTATGCCAAAGCTATTCCGAAGCTTGTATAAAGCTATGCCAGGAAATGGGTGTGAAAGTTGTTGATCTTTTTACCTCTATACAGAAGAAAGATGCTTGGGAAAATGCTTGTTTTACGTGAGTTTCCTTCACCCGTTGTACTCCATTTTCGTCCTTCTTGCTTGTGAGTTATGAAAGAACCATTTTGTATTTTCCTCAAGTACTAAATTCAAGATTTCATGAGTCATTATAGCTTCCAGTTCAGCTGAAGGCTTTTGTTGGCTAAGCTAAGCATAACTAAGAGAGAGAGAGAGGCTCTTGCTATCCTACTGTAAATGAGAACATTGCTAACTATGGCCAGTGTATGAGAAGTTTAATGTCTTGTTATCTTCAATGAATGTTGCAGTGATGGAATCCATTTATCTGCTGAGGGAAGCAAAATTGTTGTGGAGGAAATACTAAAGGTGCTTAAAGAATCTAACTGGGATCCATGCCTACACTGGAAGTCAATGCCAACTGAATTTGCAGAAGATTCTCCATACGATCTTGTTGCAGCTGATGGAAAAAGTACAGTAAATCCATCTGATTGGACTTATTTCTGGGAGATTCAGTGGAAATAGATTGTTATCCTTTGCTCTGATCTGCATTTTAGAGCTGCCTTCTATAGCCTGCAGGAACTAGCAGCATCGTTTTTATTTTAGTGCAGATATATTGATCGATTAATCCACTTAAGATCCATAGGTAGAAGTAGAAGGTTCCACTTAAGATCCTATTTGTCATTCATCAGCTTTGTGTTTGCAACTGAAATGAAAATGAGTAAAATAGATTAAGTCTATACGTTTGAAGCTTTTTAATGGAGTCAACAAATCACCATGCTTACATGAAATATGTAATCACATGAAGAATGCTATTAACACATGCCTTGCGTTTAGATTCTTTTCTAATTTTCTTCCTCTCAGCATTTGCTTCCCAAACAAAGTGCACGTTGTGTCCAAAAAGAAAAAACATAAAAGAATACGGTGGTTAAATGGTTAAAGAGAACTTAAAATTTGAGGTAGAAGCCTATCAAAAAATTGAGAAGAAAAGAAAGAAGCAAGAAATGGTTTTTTCGATATTTGGTATGGTTTTTTCAATTTAATCAAATGAATATTGCTTCTTTTTTTTTTTTTTTCTTTTTTATCTGAGTCAAAGAAATATGCTTGAACCACTTTTAAATAAACAGTTTTTATCATTTATTTTTATGTGTTAAATGAGTAAGTTAAAATAATAATAGTTTATCATATCAAAAAATAATAATATTTTATAATAAAAAAGTTAAATTAATATATTCTCTTGATTGCGGTAGAGCTATATATATATATTTTTTGAAAATTTTTAAAAATCACTGCAGAGAACCCGCCACCAGTTTTTCAATTCTTTTCGATGACCTTTCTCTCTTTCCATTTTTCACCACACCAGAGGGGCCGACGTTATTGGTTAGTAGATACGGCACCCGAAGACCCCCTCCCAGGTAATTTTCTACATCTATTTCTTATTTATTTACGTTCTTTTTTCCCAAGTACAATTTTTCATTGAAGCCTTTTTTTGGTGCTTAATCCCTCTAGGGTTTTCATTTTCATTTTAGAATTTTATCATTTGAATTTGAAATTCAACCATTCAATTTCTCAAATATGTCATTG
Organism: Bauhinia variegata; assembly: GCA_022379115.2. Classification (NCBI taxonomy): domain Eukaryota; kingdom Viridiplantae; phylum Streptophyta; class Magnoliopsida; order Fabales; family Fabaceae; genus Bauhinia; species Bauhinia variegata. The sequence goes on from CM039437.1 coordinate 14,208,799, forward strand.
TTTATGTAATTTCTCCAATTCGAAGCTCTTTTAGAGCAACAGTTCTTGGCAATTTTCCGAGGCTGTTAGTAGATCATGGCTCACTAGACGGCTAGGGCACTCTTGTTTGTGTCTACTCTCTCCGCTCAAAGAAGATCCGGCATTCCTTATATCGCAATTGAAGGCCGCCGAGCTAGACAGGCGGGTGCGGTTTCGGCAGAGCGGTTTCTAGGTGGTCACTCTGGTTTTATGGTTTTGGTGGTTTTTATGATTTTTGAATGCAACTTTGTTATCGAAGGGATTGGTTTGTGTTTGTTTCCTGTTTCCGTTGCTGGGTTGGGTAATTTATTCCTTTATCTGCCTTGGGTTTTAAGATAATACACACACACACACACACACAAACACACACACATATTTTATCTCTTTTTCATTTCATGTTTCAGAGGTAATCTCTTTATGCGTTTTACATTTGTGGGTTTTTCTCCTTTTAATTGCTGAAAGCCCACCTTATGTGTTGATGAACTATTAATTACAAAAGGACCATGCATCATACAGTTATATGTTATATGAATTTGGTTTTCCATAAAAATTTGAGAAATACAAAGGTGCGGCCTCTGATAAATACGAAGTTTTAACTGTTCTGAATCTGATTTGTGGCATCATTTTCTACATATATCAAATTCAAGTTCCTCTGTGCAGTTCTCTGGTAAGCTGTCTTCGATGAGTCAGGAGAAAGTACGAGAGCAGTAAGCTGCAGACTAAAATGGCATCGTACTATGATATCAACGATATCATCATAGAAGAAGAGGTTATTTTTTCCACATTATCCAGGAACTTGCTTCATACCTTCTTAAACTTCTTATAATTTTTCCTTTTATCTTCTCATCGCAGATTGTCTCAGCTACATTCCAGAAGGCAGCATCTGGAGTAGGAATAGATCCCAGTTCTGAAACAGACTATGTAATACTGCCGACACTGGTTTTACCAACCCCTTCCTTTGCAACCGAAAAAAGAAAACAAGAAGCTGCTGAAACTAACAACTGTTTGATGGAACTCTGAAATAATTTCAGCTGACTCTGGTATATTTAATTTTCAGGTTGAAGCAGGTTCCAAAGTTGAAATCCCCTTCTGGCTTGCTCATGAGTTACAGTTGAGACAAGCCGTATCAATCAATGTTCCCCCTTGTTTCAATCAAAAGTAATGATCTTTTTATCTGTGTACCATTTATGTCTTAAATATAATAATGATACAGAGTGTTATGACATTGATATTGTGTCAACAAGCAATTTGACTGTATTTTTTTCTGCTCTATTAATGGTCTGGAGGATCTGGGGCTTCAAAAGTTCTACTTGATTCTACTCTGGTGCCCTTTCTTTGGCGTCTTTTGTTGCGCATGATTTTAATATTACTTGCGCAGAGGCAAAGAGTAAGTGCAAGATGATGTATGCGTAGTTACAAAGTTATAGAGTGATCAGGTTTCGTGGATTGATGGAAGGTTATAGAAACTAATTGCAACATGTGCCTGCAAACCAGCTTCGTTATTGCATCCAAATGTATTACAAAAGATGGAGTTACTATTGGATTGATTTGGATAGAAGATAGTAGTGTTGCCTAAATTAATATTTGCTGGCACTGTTCATACTATTAGTGATTCTTGATTTCAGAACAAGGCTAGAGATTCAGGCTGATTCAGCATGTGTGGATCTGAGATCTCGATGTCCATTCTTTTATGAATTTGGATGCAAGATAGCACCCCTGTAAGTTCTATGCCTATACTTGGTTGCACCGTCTGTAAAAACTTTTTTCTATGGCTTTAGTTTTCCATTCTTATTTGTAGAAAGCATATTTTTTTGCTTCGTCCTTTCTCAAAAGATAGAATACAGGTGCCCAATACATTCACATCGAGCATGTACCTAGGAATCTCAATTTTTTTTCCTTTTAGCATCATTGTTCATGTCATCATCACTTAAAATTCCACCAAAACCAGTCAATTAAATGCATGGTGATAAAATGTCCATAAAACTGCTTCTCATAGTTGTGCATACTTCTTTTTCATTCAAAATTTTGGCAACGTTTGTTGTTGTGGCCTTTCTCAATCCCAATCTTCACCTCCAACCTTGGGGCATCTTCATGCATAGAGCGAAATGAAATAATCCAAGTGGCCCAAAAATTGGCCATAAACCATGCTAGACATAGACCATCCTCATTTTGGCCATACAAATGAGATTTACAACTTAATGATTTGATTGGTTATTTCCACCTCTTTCTTGTGTATATAACAATAAATCTCAATATAAACAGGGGGAAATGCACATTTTCCTTCTAGTTTTTTTACTCTTTAAATTAAATATAACTAAATGTGTCGAAATGATGTTTTTGGTATTCTTTTAGTATCGTCCTGCCCCTTCTTCATGTGAATATCTGATTGCTTCTCCAAATTTTGATTCAATTATTAATGCTTTGTTAGTACTTGATGGCAGGGTTAATGATAGAACCATCGGATTTCTGCTCCTGTCTGCATTTAAGAGTAGGTACAAGGAAGTCCTCACCAAGGCACACACTGCAGCATTTGCTGCAGCCTCCAAGTTCTGGGCAATTTTAACAAATGAAGAGATCTATTGTGAGATTTGTTAAACACATTAAATAGAGCATGTTTGCTATGTTCATTTTTATGTCCACTTGATATCTAATTTCTACTTTTCTTGGAGGTTGTTGCTGAACATAATTTATTTTGTTTGTGATAATGTTTTCTGTAGTGTATCAGGCAGCTCAATCCTCAATGGCATCCTTCAAGAAGTGGCGAATGGGAGGCCCCAGGTTTCAGAAAGCTTCCGTTCTTGGAAGAAAGAGAAAATCCACTGAATAGTGACACCTTAAACACATTAGACATCTATTTATATCAATGTCACGGAATAATTCCTGTAACTGCACAAAGAGTAATGTTAAATTGTTTGTTAACTTTGATTTTCTGATAAACCTATCAGTATATTGCAGTGTTTTAATCATTAGTAGAAGGGTATTAAATAGAACGCACTTTGGCCTCTGATAAGAAATATACGATTTAAACTTGTACTTAGTTTACCACTGGAATTTAGAAATGAAATTTGTTGACAGATTACGGGTATGTTGTGACAGAACAGCCGAATACTTCATGTTCTGGCAGTTGAATTTTCTGTACCACTGATCTGTAGATTTTTTTTTTCCCTGCTGAATGGCCGGCATTTGAATAAGTTAAAAAAAAAAAGAAAAGAAATCTAGATTTTTTTTTCAATTTTACTTTAAAAAGATTGTTATTTAAAAAAAAAAAAATGAAAAAGCCATTTGAGAAGCATGTGGGAATATGCAAAAAGAAAAATGGCAGTTGGGTGTGTCCCTTTCGGCTTTTTCCCCTATTCCCCTTTCAGGATGTAGAAGATATTAAAAGAAGGTTGAAGACCAGAAGTTCGGCAAGCACAAAGTAGTTGCGGTGGAGTTCGTGGCACGGGACCATTCCTCGTTGCTTCGCTTTAGCTTCTTCTGTTTGGGATACTCGGAGGTAAGATATTTATTTATTTATTATTTTATGACGGACACGTAGGCAAAAGCGACTGGCCTTTTGTCAACGTGGCAGTATGGTTCCATGCACTTTTCACTTTTTTGTACAAAAAATTTCCATCCCAAAGCTCCATGCAATCATCACTCGCACTCGCACTTGCGCGTATTTCTTATTTCTAAGAATGATTAATAATTTATTAATCCATTATTAACACCAAACCTACTAAAATTAAATTAAACAACAATTGACTTGCATAAATTATACCTCGTATTTTGTTTGGTTTGATATTGTGGATAAGAATTTACATTAATTGCACGCGCTCTAATTGTTTGGTTGTTCGCGTAAGCTAAGGTGTTGGTCACTAGGTCTGCAAGTGCAAGAGTTGACAAATGCTTCGTTCCCATTGCAACTGCGAAGTGGAATCCATGTTCTTCCTCATCCCCAAACTCAAATAGGGAAGAGCTCAGATACTTATATGTTCCCTCCGTCTCTCTGATTTCGCCAGACCAAGTCGCAATGTCTCTCTGAATTCACCTTCCCTTATTCTTCTACTTTCATGCACATGAACACAATTGATTCCTCCTCCTCCGCCGCCGAATCCAGCATGGAAGACCCCTCCACCCGCCGCCGAAACTTCGGCAAGGAGCAACGCCAACGCTCCACCACTACTACCACCACCATCAGCACCACCACCGGCGAGTCTGACGGCGAGTTCGAGGAGGCCGAAGAAGGTGACCCTGAGGTCTGGGCAACGTTCAACAAGAGCTTCCGTCAGGTCCAGTCGGTGTTGGACCGTAATCGGCTTCTGATTCAGCAGGTGAACGAGAACCAGCAGTCGAGGATGCCTGATAACATGGCCAAAAATGTAACATTGATTCAGGAGCTTAATGGGAATATCTCCAAGGTTGTTTCTATCTACTCTAATCTCAATTCCAATTTCTCCAGCACGTGCCAGCAACGCCCCAAGAAGTCTAGTAGCAGACGAGATAATTGAAGGGCTAGGAGCATTTTCATCAAATTCATCCCAGTAATTTCGAATTCGATCTCCCTCTAATAGTGCTATGTCTCATTTGGAACTCAACTACCGTTGGTTGCGGTTCTCTTCTCTAGCTGTGTCTGTCTGTCTGTCTGTGTCCAAGTTACAGTTGTATTCTTAAATGAGTGCTTATGTCTGTAGTGGTAATAATGATTTCAGTATCTTATAGAATGTCTCTGGTGCTGAAGGAGTTCTGTTTTGTGATCGGTAAGGACGTTTCAGGCGAAGCGATGTGTCGTCCTCTTGAACTTCTACACATATTGAGGTATTTATGTTCTGTCACTGGCCTTTTGGCCAAGTAGAATAATAAGTTGTCTGAGGTTGAGTTGTGGTCGTTGGTGTCAGTTTACTTGAAAGCAATGAAGTTGTGATTGCAATAAATACCTTGTTCATCCTCTCTGTTATGAGAAGAAAGTGGATGCGCATGACTTCTTCGCTGATCTTCCTCTGCTGGTCCTTTTCAGAGAAGCCGAATCCGCTAAAATTGAATAACCACGGCCAGAGTCTAGTCCTCATCTACAGCTTATCTATCATAAACAGTAAGATGCCACACAACCCAATTTGTTAATATTGCTAGTCTCTGATGTCACCTCTTTCCTTATGGGGTAAGACCGTAAGAGATAATGGTTTAAAAATTTATTGATGCTTTGTGTCTAATTTACCAAATATACCTAGTTCTTTGTAATCCTTATACAATTTGCTCGTCGTGTTAAAGCGAATAGTCGTCTGCATCTAATTTTGAGGCGCTTTTGGTCAGTTGCGTAACAATGGGTGAAAATAATGGGAAATAGAACAATTTCAGCATTTTTTAGATTTTACTCCACAGTGACTTCTCTATTCTTAAGTATATATACTTACAGTGTGTTGAAGGACAGGTCTCAAATGGTGTGTGTACAATATTCTGAGTCTGAGCTTACACCTTGCACACTTGTTTGTTAAATTCTTGTTGCTTATTTGGTGTTATGTCGTGGTTTATAAGGTTGATGATGGCAGGATTGTTAACCATTTTGATCAAGCCACATGCTTGAGGGAGAGGTATTACTATTTATATGCCCCTGGTATATCCATGTGAATTTTACTTTGTTTTGAAATATAGTAGAGGTCTAGAGAGGATGCATTCCCATTTTCAAACCTGATATTCAGAGCAGTAATTAGAAAGAAGCTTGTGCTCAAGGGGGATAAGATACTAATTTTTTTCGGCGTTTTTACATAGTGGTCCTCCGAGGAAGAGGAGAAAGTAAAGATTATATTTTATTTTATAAAGCTCTCTTTTAGATTGTTTGATATGATTTACGTTGTTGAATCTTGTATTCTTATCTAAGCAAAAATGTAAGGTAGTTGTATATGTGTTTCTAGCGGTTAAGACATTTTCCTTTTAAACTCTAATAAAATCACCTGTATAATTGTTCACTAAGTGTAAATTTTGTGTTGGTGGTATTATTATTACTTTGCTATTTTCCTTCTGAGAGGTCTCTTGTGAGAGGGTAGGATGAAGCTCATTTGATTAGAATTTGCAGATTAAGGATTCGCCATGTAACTGATGATGTGAAACATTCGAGTGTTTCAACTGGGGACTTTTCTCATATCAAATTTTTTGTTGTATTCTTAGACAACTACGGCAAATGAAAGTACTTTTTTTGCGTATGATACTACTTGAGAACTTGTCAATACCAAGATATTAAAGTACTGGTGTAAACTATTAAGTGCCCCAATTGTTTCTGCAGCGCTTTTAAAAATAGAGGTTGTTGTTTGCTGATGCAAGTTCTGGTGCCTTTTCTCAACGTGATGGCCAGTGAATTGCTTCTAGTGGCATGCATTGCATAAGTCCTTTTCTGTCTTTCGTCCTATCCGAATTACTTTTTGCTTGAATTTTGTCATGGAAAGTAAATGACTCCTGAAGGACCATATGGGTATAAAGCTAAACGGTTCAGAATTTCCTTTCTTATCCTTTTGGTTTTGTTTCACTATCGTCACTTTAGAACGTTAACAAATTTATTCTTCAGTCTAACTCTTTTAACTATCAGGTTAAATATGCAACTAGCCATCATATATGTTGTGTCCAAGAAAAGAAAATGTGAAAAAGAGACTTTGCTAGACTTTGTCTTGTATCCTTTATAAAGGGATATCTCCATTTACTTACTGGTTACTATAAAATTCCCTTTACCCACTCCTTTTCTCTCCGTATCATCTGTTTTCATACTCCACAGTCCTATCTCTTCCAATCTTGCTTTCCCCTTTCATCAAAAAAAGCAATGAGATTGAACAACATAAAACAACTCTTCCCCGGAACATAAGATCCAAGCAACCACATTACCACGTGCTAGAAAAACAAGAAGCTCCTCTTAGCCATCTTCACTGCTCTGCTTCTTGTGGCTGCCATTATCAGCATTGTCGTCCACAACAGCGTCAACTCCGTCCACAAAAACAATGTCGATTTCCCCCAATCACACATAATCAGAACCTCTTGTAGCATCACATTGTAGCCAGAACTGTGCTTCTCTGCCATTTCCTCTGAACCTGATGCTGCAACGAGTCTCCAGCCAAAGAGATGTTATAGAGTTGTCTTTAAACATCACAATCAGAGCTGTTCAGCACAATTACTTCACCGTTTAGAAGCTCTCAGCCAAAAAGGGCCTCACCGAAAGAGAGAAAACTGCTCTCCATGATTGCTTGGACACCAGTGATGAGACCCTCGACGAGCTTCAGAAGACTCTGATAGATCTCCGAGAGTACCCAAACAAGAAGTCCTTGACACAGCACGCAAATGACCTCAAGACTCCGATCAGCGCCTCCATTACCAACCAAGTTACTTGCTTGGATGGGTTCTATGACGATGGTAACAAGGAAATCAGGGAAGCTCTGCAAGATGGACAAGTGCACGTGGAGCACATGTGCAGCGACGCATTGGCTATGATCAGGAACATGACTGATACCGACATTGCCAATTACGAGAAGGATACAAGAATCACAAGCAGGAAGCTGGAGGAGGAGAAGCAGGGGATTGTGTGGCCAGAGTGGATGTCGGCGGGAAAAAGGCGGCTTCTTCAGGCGGAGACGTGGAGGCCGACGTGGCGGCGGCGCAGGACGACAGTGTTCATCGCTGCCTTCTCCATTTTCTCTAGACTACACCAACTCTCTCTGTAAGTCTCTATAGTACATCTTCCTTTCTCTCTCTCACTCTCACACACACCCAACACAATGAACGGTTTGTGTTTTAACGATGAAAGTGATCAAAGACAAAGTGATTGTGCTTAATTAAGATTATTAATGGGTGCAGATTTAAAACGTTAACAAGTTCCACTAACGGTTAGATGAGAGGATAGATTTAATAATATTTTAAAATAATGAAAGTAATTTTGTTAAGAATGAAATGTCAAGAATATATATGTTAATGTTATATAATATTTTTTCTCATTTATTTATGAATAAGGGTTCTGGATTGTGTTTTGCATAAAATCCAGATGAGGATGTTGAAGTGATTTGAGATTTTAAATCAGAATCAAGAGTGCTTTAAAGTGAAAATCGTCTAACAGCAGTTGCAGCACATATAAATCTTATCATGATGCTTAGAGTAAGTAATAAGCAATAATGCAATATAGTAACCAAAGGGGCTCAAATTACACAATTGCGAGCATTTCAACTGGAGATCTTTTTCCTTTACTAAGCAATAAGCAATACAGGACCGTTGTAAATTGTAGTATAGTTAAATCCAACTTGTCAACCGACTTATAAACGACAAACAGAAAAATGGTCATGAAGATAATTCCCCACTGTCTAAAATGACAACTTTGCTTTTGGGAAGTCCATTTTCACTTCCTTCAGCTTCAATCTTGTACAAAACGTCCATTCCGTCCAGCACCTTGCCAAATACAACATGGCGTCCATCCAACCTTTCACAAAACCAAAGGAAGCATGTGAGCCAGGAAGGTCTCAATAATATGACGAAATGTATAAGCCAATAGTTATGAAAAATCACCAGCTGGTTTTGACAGTAGTTATGAAGAACTGTGAGCCATTGGTGTCAGGCCCAGCGTTTGCCATCGACAAATATCCTGATAATCACAGAGGAAGAGTGAAATGAACATTCTCAAATTTGCTATTCAGTATCCAGTAGCAAAGCACGCATTAGCTCACCTGGCTTAGTATGCTTCAGTTTGAAGTTTTCATCAGCAAACTTAGCACCATAGATTGATTCTCCACCTCGTCCATCACCTCGAGTAAAATCACCACCTTGGACCATAAAGCTGGGTATAATCCTATGGAATGTACTTCCTTTGTAATGAAGAGGCTTACCGCTTTTTCCCTTTCCTTTCTCTCCTGAAATGAAATGTACCCACTTTAACTCGAGATAGACAAGAATTAGCTGTAACACTGCTGAAGTTCCTAATACCTAGGGCATATACTTAAAAGTTTTTTTTTTTCCTCCAAATTTTCACTTGATGAAGAAAGGGGGTTAAAATGATCATATATATAAGTAGCAGCTTCCACATGATGCTAAATAATGAAGGTGGTGAAAGTTGCTGAGCTACCCGTGCAAAGTGCTCGGAAGTTTTCTGCACAAAAGGGATGTAAGATTAGTAATCAAATCCTTAACCTGAAACAGAGAGCGGTTGTAATTTTGGTTATTATACTATTGAACCGTACCTACAGTTTTAGGAACTGTTGTCCCAAAAAGACCCATCACTATGCGACCTGAAGAAAGAAAGAACATTTTGCTATATGTTGAGTCAGAGTGACGGATTCAATCATCATGATAAGAATAGAATCATCATTTTTCTTACGTTGAACTAAGCATTGAAGAACAACTGAGCAAGTACAGATAAAATGGGGATTAAATATCTGCTCTACCTTCATTACTAGTCAATGTGATGAAAAATAAATAAATTGCACATGGAAAGGAAGTTCCAATAAACATCTCCATATGTAATTTGCACATATTTCTAGTATCTACGGGATCATAAAAGGAATATATTTAACAAGAATGTGACAGATAAGTCATTCCTGCAAGGAAATATATACTGGAAAATAGATTCTTGAGTTACTTCGCAAATATTGGCATGGCAAAGTAGCCCTTTATTCAACCAAGCTGCCAAGCTATCATACACAACTTGCAATATGCACATGCAATAACAGGAAGCGATTCCCTCACTATTTGCAGGCTTACTGTACGCTTCTTTTCATTTCAGAATCAGATAACCCATAGTTTGCGTTAAATTTGGGAATATTAATGGCATCTCTGATATGTATATACTATTTTTTGTTGAAGATATTCGCTGATTATTCCTACGGGCGTATTTACTAGAGGAGCTCTACATCAGGAAAAATCAGACATTGCAGAAAAATCTCAAGTCGTTTGTATCAATATATTCAATTCAATGCCATCTGAAAATTTCTACTTTCACACAAATTTGAAGTCTAATTCCAAATTAGCAGCCAACAACAATTGCAAAAAATCTAGCGATGAAATGAAAATGCGAGCTTAAGTTGTGGATGAAATTTAGTGATATATTATCTAATGAATTGAAGCATACCCGCAACTTTTCCATCGATCTCTACATCAAAATACACTTTGTGAGTCACTGCCTCCAAATCTTCTCCCGTTGAATTTTCCTGGAAGAACCAAAAAGAGGAAATAAAAAATCGGATTTTTCTTTAGAAGATGAAGAATTCCTTGAGAGTCTGAGTTTGACTGTAGACTGTAGTTTCAACACGAATTCTTACCTCAAGGAGCTCACTTGTTATCGACCTCTTCTCAGAGGAGTCTCTTCCATTGTCTACCAACTTTACCTGAAAGCAACAACAAAGGGAACCTTAAAACCAATGGGTGAACAAAGAAAGCTCGCGATTTCCCAATTTAATATCCTTGCAAGTTGGAATTACTTGAATGAATGCTATAGTAGCGCAAAGAACCAGAATCCACACAAGACAGACCAAAATCAACGATCCAGTAGATCTTGTGGCCATTTCAGCCGTTCGACCTTAGAGGCCGATCTAGGTCCAGCGTTTCACATAACAAAAACAAGTCGAGAACTTGGCCGAAAAAGGCATATGCAAAATTATAAAATTTCCCTCCAAACTTTTACTATTTTATGGATTTCGTTCGTGATGATTAAGTTCCTCAATTTTATCCCTAAACCTTTGTCCGCACAAAATTTACTTTGAGAATCCAGTTAATAAATAAAATCAGATTCAAGAGAAAAATTATAAAACAATATTTTTTTTCATGTCCGAATTTTTTTTTTTCTTTACATCATCTTCATTTTTATTTTTTTTGTGTGTAATTTATATCTCATTCTCATTTTTCTTGGCTTTTTAGTTTTTCTAAAAATAATTACCTTAACTACTCTAAGATGATTTCAAAAATATTAATAAGATTTAATTCTCATTAAAGAAACTCAAGATTTACAGAGGATCCACAATAATGAGTTCCCGCATTAAAGCGCCAAGCGTTACGGTTATGCCCAGAGCCGTGTAAAGGGGAAGGCAGCTAAAGCAATTGCCTTAGGCCCATTTTGATAAATATGTTTTTGTTTTATAAATAAGAAAATTCATAAAATAAAATAAAAAACTTGAGAAATAAAAGATAAATAGTGTAAAAATTAAATGTAAATAGAAAAATGACAGATGATTTTATCTTATGTAATAGAACGAAAGCAAAAAATTTAAATTTCTACGACAAAAATAAATTAGATCTCATTTATGGGCATAACTGTCATAACTATCGTATATAACTATTGACTCTCTGTTTATTACGATGAAAAAATCTAAATTTGTTTAGGACCCGAATCTCCTATAGTCGGTGCACGATCTTGCAGTCGACTGCAAGTCGTCCAATCTATCTACTATTGCATAATTAACAGTTAACTATATAATAATAAGTAAATCAGACGACCTGCAATTGATTACAGAGTGTATTCGATTGCAGAGAATCCAAATTTGTTTAACTACCCGGGTTACAAAAAGGATCCACTCCTCGTACTGAAGAAACCAGGACACTCACTCTCCCACTACACTTCATTCACATTCTTACTTCAAAATTATATAAAACAAAACAACATTAAAACATAAAAGAAGGACTCAAATCTAACGCAGAAAGAAACCATTATCCATATCTGTTGTTAACTTTGGAAGGCTATCTGCAACTTTTTCTTCTTCTTTTTTTTAAAGTTTATTTTTTCATTGAGATAAGAAGCTTCTTAGAAATAAATTAACACGTGCACATATAATAAAGCGTGTGTATATAGTGCTATGCATGCCTCAAACTCATTATATTTATTACTCCCTTTGGATTTATATTTAAAGTATATTTAATCAAATTACATATATTAATAAAATTAATTAATTTTTTTGATTTTTTAGAAACACTTTAATATTTCAATTTCACCCTCATTTAATGTCATTTCTCATTAATAAATAATTAAAGAACGCATAATTAAAGTATTTATTAAGAGACAAAGAATAAAAAATAAAAATAAATATTTTTGTAACATTTGTAAAATAACTTATAATAAAGAGATTTAAAACTTTTTAAAAATTACTTTATAACAAGTACATAGGCCAATGAAAATGCATCACAGCACAAGATGCCAAAGAAACTAAAGCAAAGCTTAGATTCCAGGAAAAAGCATCCATTATAGAGTTCTCAGAAAACGAATGACCAAATAGAACGTGTGTGCATAAAATATTTGCATAAAAAAAACGCAACTATGTATTTTAAAGCTGCATGGATAGATATCCAGGCCTTCGAACTCTCTCTGACCCCTTCCCAGAATCCAAGTCCATTAACAAATAGGCCTTGAGTGTGAAAATACAGCAAAGCACCTGATACTACCGTCTTATTGTATTTAAGTAACAACCTTTTCTGTCTCTTTTTCCATAACAACCTTTTTCTGATTGGCTGAACAAAAAGTATAAAAACTGGGGTGACTAAGCTAATGCCCTGTTGACTTGCCTTTTTTATAGAGGTTTTCTTGACTTTATTTTTTATTCCAAAATTTATTTTTTTTTGCATATGAACACTTGATTTTTCTGTAATTAAGTTGATACTTGATGCTAATCGCATACAGAAATAGTTTAGTTAGTGAGCAATGCAAAGTCATAAACAAGAAAAGGTTGACATAGTAAGAGGACACAGATATTCTCCTTCAATTTCTAAGGCTCTGTCTTCTCTTACTTGTTTCTTCCGTTTTGCCTCTTTTCCTGGTTTGTCTTCCAAACCCATTATGGAGAAGAAGCAGAGTGATACTAAGAAAAAGATGGCCCCGAAACTGGGGACCTATAAATACAAGTGGTTGAACATCATCCCCAGAAAGTTTAAGGCCAAGGAGTTGGATCCACCTCAGGACCTCAAAGAAGCTTTTTTTAAGTTTTCCGGTGATCGGCAGTACATGTCGTCCGATCAGCTACTGCGGTTTCTGGTGGAGCACCAGGGCGAGGTTGACTGCACCTTATCAGATTCAGAGCAAATTATTCAGAAGGTTTTGCAACTGAGAAATGGAGATCAGTGTGGCGAACAACAGGGACTCATGTTGCACGAATTCATCCATTTTTTGTTTCATGATGATTGGAATGCTCCTTTGAAATCCGAGGTGAGCTCTTTGTTTCAACTCTCTGTTTGAGGAAGAAAAATTAGCTATTCCACTTTCTAGTTTAGTAAAATTATAAGGTTTTGATCAAAGTCAAATGTTGTCATGCCAGGTACATCAAGATATGGATGGGCCATTGTCACATTTTTTCATATATACAGGGCACAATTCCTATCTCACTGGGAATCAGCTTACCAGCAATAGCAGTCACAAGCCAATCAAAGAGGCTTTGGAACGAGGTGTTCGAGTAATTGAACTAGATTTATGGCCTTCAGCAAAAGATTATATCAAAGTTGTTCATGGAAGGTACAAGAAATCTAGGCATAAAATGCAATTCCATCTATGAATCTAGTGATTGCCTCATCTATATATCTCATGGTCTTGAATTTTTCTTGGAAATAAATGTAGGACTCTTACTACACCTGTTCCACTCACCAAGTGTCTGGAGTGCATAAAGGAATATGCTTTTGTTAAATCTGATTACCCTGTGATTATAACTTTGGAAGACCACCTTACAACAGATCTTCAGGCTAAATTTGCAGAAGTAAGCATCCTTCACTTCAAGTCAGAAGTCGTATTTAAGTTTATTCACTATTTTGCTCTTGATTTTTCATCATGATTTCATTTTATTCTTTGTATGTAGGTGGCAACTCAAATATTTGGGGAAGTGCTTTTTTATCCTCAAACAGATTGCTTCACAGAATTCCCCTCTCCAGAATCATTGAAAAGGAAAATAATTTTATCCACCAAACCACCCAAAGAATGCCATCGCTCTGATAGTATCAAGGATGGGAGCAGTAGTCCTGATATGCAGAATGGAAGTGAATCATCTGAAGATGAATCATGGGGAAAGGAAGCATTAATCTCTAGGGTGAGAGACAAATGTGCATTCTTGTATTGACGATATGATTTGTAACTTGTGTGTGTTTATGTCATCTAATTTAACGGATTGCAGAATGGAAGTGATGAAGACCAGGAAGATATAAATGCTTGTGATCACAAATCCCAGGAAAGCGCCCCTGAATATAAACGCTTGATCACAATCCATGGAGGGAAATTGAAGGGTCATCTAAAGGATACACTGAAATGTGATGGCAAAGTTAAAAGGTTAAGTTTGAGTGAACAGAAACTCAAAAAGGCTTGTGAATCTCATGGAGCTGACATTGTAAGGTACTGTCCAACTATCTTGTAAGGCTGCAATAATGATTATTAGCATTTCTACAGCTGACAACATCAAAAGCCTTATGCTCAAATGGCTATTTCATGGCTAATCTGATCCTCATTGTTGAGCTTCCAGGTTCACACAGGAAAATATACTCAGAATATACCCGAAAGGAACACGTGTCCAGTCGACAAATTTCAAGCCACATAAAGGGTGGATGTATGGAGCTCAGATGGTTGCATTCAATATGCAGGTTAGAAAATTATGACCAAGGACAAGTCTTCCAAATAAAGAGGAGTTACTTGACTTTTTTATTTTTGTTATTTTCTGTGTGCTTCTTTTTATGGACTGATATTGGTTAAGTTTGTGTGGTTTATGATATGTTTCTGAACCTCACCTTTAGTGAAGTTTAAGTGATGAATTCTATGATTCTAATCTCTAACAGAGTTTTGATATCCAAATCTGTAACCTTTCTGTTTTCCCATAACAGGGGCATGGAAAAGAACTGTGGTTGATGCAGGGAATGTTCAGAGCAAATGGAGGGTGTGGTTATGTTAAGAAGCCTGAATTTCTAATGGAAAAACAATCACATGACGAGGAGTTTGATCCTAAAAGAGAATTGCGATTGAAGAAGACTTTAAAGGTATGCATATATTCTTTTCTAGGCTATAACTGAAGGAGAACTCATTGGCTTCATGGCATCTGACTACTATCATCTTCAACAATAGGTAAAAGTATACATGGGAGATGGCTGGAGCTCAGATTTTAGTCCAACACACTTTGATAAGGCTTCTCCACCAGACTTTTACACAAAGGTCACTTCGATAATTGCCAATACATTTGTTAGATTTGGAGCATTAATATAAGAAATTATAGTACATGTATCTTACTGTTTGATCAATTTTATGACAGGTCCAAATAGTTGGAGTGCCAGCTGACTCTGTCAAGAAGAGAACAAAGGAAATCATGGACAATTGGTCTCCTGTTTGGAACCAAGAGTTTGAATTTCGTTTAACTGTTCCAGAGCTTGCTTTACTCCGAATAATAGTGAAGGACAAAGATCAAGGAAAGGATGATTTTGCTGGGCAGACATGTTTGCCAGTCTCAGAGCTAAGACCAGGATTTCGGTCATTCCCTCTATATGACAAAAAGGGGAAGATGTATAGTTCTGTAAGGCTTTTAATGCAGTTCAAGTTTGACTGAACTGTAGAAAGACCAGCATATAAGATATATGGCCTCCTTGTTTAAGATGACTATTTGTAACTGGAATCCTGTTCATTTTCTTTAGCTTGAAGAATATCACTTTTTTGTACCTTTTTCTAGTTCTGTCTAATGGTAAAAGCTGACGCAAGTACTAGAACAATTTACCAACAAGTAGTGAATTTATTCTGCCAATTGATACGAAGCAAACAAATTCTTAAGGAAAACTTAGATGCCTCACTTATTTGTTCAGGTTTTCATTATAAACTCAATATGCCCAAAGTAACTAATGTAAGTCCTAACTCCTAAGGAATTACCGGCTGGTTTAAACTGTTACGAGAAATTTTGGGCTTATAAACATTAAAACACACAGTCACTTTTTGTCTACTACTTGTCTATTCAGTAAAAAAGCATTCAATCTCACCTGAGATAGTATGCTTCAGTTTGAAATTCTTGGCTGCAAACATCACATGATTCTCCACTGCTTCATCTTTTGGGATGAGTAAATTACCCTGGTCCATAGAGGTTGGTATTTTCTGAGATTCTGAAATGCAATTCAAATCACCCTTTTTCAAGTAGAAATTTGGACGAACACTTACTGTGCAGAATGTTAAATCTGCCTGGTATTCCTTTTCAATATTTGGCATTATACTGCAGTACATAGAGGCATCTTCAGCCCACTAAGGCAGCGCTAACAACAAACATATTCATGCGTTATTCACCATCACTGTAGAATAATGGTGGGAAGCCCTTCGTTCTTTGATCGCCTTTTTGAGAATGTGTGACGCATTCGAGGTTTGTGTCATTTTTGTGCAGCATCTTATGCTGCCACTACAAATGAAGTATTCCAAGAGAGATGTTAAATGGTAAGAACCGCATACCAATATATTTGACTCTTTTTTTTGGGAAAGCAAAATATTTAATTCGTGGATATTTCTCAACAAACAATTACTAAAAATATTTAGATAAAGAAAGAGTGATTGAAAACTGGAAAAGACTAGAGAAAAACAGATAAGAAAAATGATAAATAAAGTCGAAGATTAATTTTAGTAATTGAGTATATTTTAAAGAGTAAAATGTACTTAGATAATTGCTAACAGAATATTAATAAAGTGATTTTTTTTTTAATTTATTCAGATCAATATAATACTTTTTATCAATGTAATACTTATTGATTTTTATTTGTAAATATTAAATATTAATATTAATTCTTCATTTTTTAAGAGCACCATTCACTTAAACAAATCACATTCCTAAATCAGATTACAATTATCCATTTGCCAAAAAGATGAGTTCAAATATCTTGGCAATAAATAAACAGATAAGCTTTGCACTTTTTATAGATATGGTAATATCTAAACTTAGTTACCACTTAATTTATTTTTGTACATTTTTTTTCAAAAATAAAAATTCTGTATCTGGATATTATAATGTTGACGTCCAATAATCCCGCTTCAAACGCTGTATTCTGTCGTTTTTCTCTCTTCGTCCCCGCCAAAATTTATGACTCAAGCTTCACGTTGTGATCTTTTCTGCAATTTCTGTCTCATTCTCTCCTTCTTCATCTTCTTTTTCACAGTGCAATTTAATGCATTGAAAAGAAGAGTGGCTGTGTTGTAATAGAATTGGTAGCACCATGGGCACCTATAACTACAAGATGTTCAAGTGCTTCAATAGAAAGTTTACCTTCACCTTACCCGGTCCACCCCCCGACGTCAAGGAAGCCTTTTCCAAGTTCTCCTCCGGTAGTAATTACATGTCCGCCGATCAGCTCTGGCGATTCCTAGTGCTCCACCAGGGCGAAGTGAATTGCACCTTACCGGATTGCGACCGAATCGTTGACAAGGCCTTGGAATTGCGGAAGCAGAATTACGATTACAACGAAGATCATAGTATGGGAGGCGGAGGCGGACTCACCCTCGACGAATTCTTTCATTTTCTGTTTCACAATGATCTTAATAATCCCTTGAAATCTCACGTAAGTCTCTGCCTCTGTCTATTTCTTTGCTGGGAAAATGTAGGAAAGCGGGAAAAGAACGTTTTTGTTTTTCTTAAGGAATATCAGCATTACCCAATTGACGTTTCGAGAAAAATATTTTTTGTCATTGAGACAAGCTCTTCCTCTGCATGAATTGAATCGCCATGTTCTTTTTTTTTTTTTTGTGATTTGGTTCAAGTAACCTAAACTTTTTGATGCAACATATAAAATAATTTATCAGAAAACAATTTTCACGGAGCAAATGTTGACTACTCTTATATTTTCTTTTCTTAAAGGAATCCAACTCAGCCAAAGAAATGAAATATGAGATTTTTCTGGGATGGTTTTGATCGACTTTTTATTTTGGCCTCTTTCTGCAAAAAGGAAAGTGGAGATAACAAAGGGAAATTTATAACTAAACTACAAGAGTGGACCCATACCAATTAAAGGGTCACGACTTTCCAGCCTTCTTTTTTATCTTCTCTTGGCCCGAAAATCAACGGCAAAACTGAGATATCCGGCATGAAAGTGTAAAGTCTATATTATTCGTGGAACTTATCAGATAATAGTGCCAAACATAATAGTACCTCTTTTATATTGGTAGGAATTTCACACGTACACACACGAAATTGTTGATAATTTTCTTTTGTGATACTTTTCTTCTTTCACGTTCCCTGTTTTATCCATCCGGAGAACCAATGAAGAAGAATGACTAATTTGGATAAAGCGCTTGAAATTACTTTGTCAAGGTTGACAATTATTTTTCAACAATCTCATCCTTTGTATATAAGTTTATCACGTTCTTCTGCATATAAATGCTCCCTTCCCACTCTTATGGAGCATTACATTTAGGATGAACATTTTTTGAAGTACTGTAAATGGGCAAAGTTTAGGTTTCGGCTTGACTATGCATATGATGTGTCATTCCAGGTACATCATGACATGAATGCTCCTTTGTCACATTATTTCATATATACAGGGCACAATTCTTATCTGACTGGGAATCAACTGAGCAGTGATTGCAGTGATGTGCCAATCATAAAGGCTTTGCAACGAGGTGTTCGAGTTATTGAACTAGATTTATGGCCTAATTCAGCTAAAGATGATATTAATGTTGTTCATGGAAGGTACTTGCTGATCTTCAGTTTCATCTTATAGGGTTTGATGATTATTTCCTTCTTATCGCCTTTTGGCCTTGTGGTTTTGTGTTGTAATCATAACGCGACTTCAGCAGCTTTCACTGAATGCTTGCAGGACCCTCACCAGTCCTGTCTCACTCATCAAATGTTTGAAGTCCATAAATAAGTATGCCTTTTGTAAATCTCATTACCCTGTTATTATAACTTTAGAAGACCACCTTACACCAGATCTTCAAGAGAAAGTTGCAGAGGTTAGCTCCTTTCTGCGCTTCCTCTTCAAGGATTTAATTGAAGTCCCTATGTTGCTTTTGCTTCTTCATTTTGATTTTGTTCTTTTGGTACGTAGATGGCAATTCAAGTATTTGGAGAAACTCTTTATTATCCTGAGACAGATTCTCTGGATGAATTCCCCTCACCAGAATCACTGAAAGGTCGTATTCTTATATCGACCAACCCACCAAAAGAATACCTGAAATCCAAGCGTGTCAAGGACAGGGAAAAGGAATTGCCTGAAGAAGTTTCATTATCACCAGACTTTATGGCTGAAATGGAAGCTGATGACAAGGTGAGGAAAGAGATGAATTCATGGCTTTTTGCAATTTGATTTATAAGCTCTGCTTGCTTAAAGTAATTATTTTTCAACCTTAACTGGTTGACAGAATGGGAGTGATCTAGATGGGGCGGATTTGAATGCTTCTGAATGCAAATCATGCCAGCTGGGTGCACCTCAATACAAGCGATTGATTACAATCCATGCTGGGAAACCTAAGGGTCAAATAAAGGATCACTTGTACGTAGATGGTGATGTTAGACGCCTAAGCTTGAGTGAAGATGAACTTGTAAGGACTTTTGATTCTCACGGAACTGATATTGTGAGGTATAAGTTTATCTTACTTTGCAGCAGTAACTGCAAAGAATTTTAGAAAGTCCTAACAATGTGATACATACTTTTCTTATTCCAGGTTTACACAGAAGCATATTCTGAGGGTGTATCCAAGAGGAACACGTGTCAACTCCTCAAATTACAGGCCACATATTGGGTGGATTTATGGAGCTCAGATGGTTGCTTTCAACATGCAGGTCAAGGACTTATCAATTATGACCAAGCCTGTGTTTATATAGTGGATAATTTTCATCTTTGAGCTGTTTTCTTTTGAGGGGTGTGAAACTATCTTATATGCATGGCGAAATAATTTCTGCAAGTTTTGTGCTGTGTGTGTATAGTTTTACTTCTACGTTGCATTTGATTTTAGCTAGCTGTAGTAGTAACATTTACTGCTACCGCTATACTACTTTATATTTCATATGAAGAATTTCTTAGAGGAGTTACTTGTTGATAATCATATTAAGGAGCAAGATCCGGTCTTCCAAGTTATTTTCTTGAGGCATCCTTTGATAATTATACGGCAGTGAGTGAAGTAACGAAAATATAACATGGATGCATTAAAAATCATTCACATATCACATAATCTTCAGCAGTAAGTAATGGAAACCTTATAGCATGTATTTTCATTGTGCAGGGGCGTGGCAAATCACTCTGGTACATGCATGGGATGTTTAGAGCAAATGGAGGATGTGGTTATGTGAAAAAGCCTGAATTTCTATTGCAGAAAGATTCAGAAGGTGAGGTGTTTGATCCTAAAAGAAAATTGCCAGTGCAGAAGATAATAAAGGTGAGATATCATTTAAAAGGGAAATTTATTTCTTTGATGACATCTTCTAAATATCAGCCATCTCCACTTATAGGTAAAAGTATATATGGGGAGCGGCTGGAGTAAAGATTTCAGTCGAACACACTTTGATGCATTCTCCCCACCTGACTTCTACACAAAGGTGAGTTAGCAAATTATGGTTATATTGCAGACAAGGAACACTAACTACCCAGTTAAGTGACTTACCTTTCACAATTCAACTTGTTGCTTGGCTTAGTTTCCATGCTTCACTATTGATAATAAACTACCCTACCTAGAATCAATTAGTTGGCTGGTTCTTTTCTTTATTCATTACTGGTAAAATTCTTTCGTTCAACTCATATGACAGGTTTGCATCGTTGGAGTACCGGCTGATCGAGCCAAGAAGAGAACAAAGGTGATTCTAGATAATTGGTTTCCTGTGTGGAATCGAGAGTTTGAATTCCCTTTGACTGTTCCAGAGCTTGCTTTGCTTCGGATAGAAGTTCGAGAGCATGACAAGCATGAAAAGGATGATTTTGCTGGGCAGACATGTTTGCCGATCCCAGAGCTTGGCACGGGATTCCGGTCAGTGTCTCTATACGATAAAAAAGGCCAGAAATTAAGATCTGTCAAGTTGTTATTGAGGTTCCAGTTTGAATAAATGCTTGGGTCAGTCATCTAGCCTGCATGGTCCTTTAGCTTGGTTTGTCTTCTGCACAGTGTTATGAAGAGAATCATTGTAAATTACAAATTTATAATCACAACTGCTTGGAACAATAATAGGCTTTGTAGGGAAGCTAACTTCACCTCCAACATCAATACAAACTGTACTGAAGAACTTCTCACAATTTATCAGACAGCTTATAGTGATAGCTATCAAAGTTTTAGAGAGTACTGGTGTAAGATCTTTAACTAGAAGCCCATATAGGTGGGAGTTAGATGCAATGCTCTTTCAATAAGTTTTTTCGGTTGATTGGTGATTATCACCACAGCCACACAGGGGGTATACAGCTACGTGCCACTAGCTTACAAGATCCATGACCCACATCAGCAGTGGATGTGTCATAATCATAATCAAATCATTTTACTTATGCCACTCTTACCATTTTATTTCTGTCCTATCTCTATTGAAAGAGACTACTCTTTTGCTCCATATTCATGGGACAATGGAAAGCCAAAGAGGTCCACTACTACTAGAAATCATCACATGTTCCATTCCTCTGGTTAAACCAAGGTACCCTTCAACTCTTTGCACAAAAGATTGAACCAGATTTTTTTAAAATTTATTTTCTATATGTTTCATATATAGATGGAAAAAAGTTTTAAACTTCAATAACTTGACTTGTTTAAGACAACCATGCTCATCCAAAATATTTACACATGTTGGCAGTGCCAAATTACTTTACAAATAAACAGGAAAATAGTTGACTTCTTTAATGCATTGAAATTTAAGATTGGAGAAAAATAAAATATAGTTATCTTAATATAATATATATATATATATATATATATATATATATATATATATATATATATATATATATATATATATATATATTTTTGGTTATATTAAAGTATCTTTAAAGATTAATTTTTTGAGACAAGATTATTAAAGTGGATATACTTTTCTTAACAAAACCTTTTCTACATACATAGTCAAGAATTAAGTCTTTATTAACATATTTAAGAGGCTCAATTATTTGTCACTTATATTAATTTTATTAGTTATTTTAATATGTTTTTTCAAACGAAAGAAAATGATTTAGGCATGTAAGTATCTCATTATAAAGGATGTTATATGTAGTTATTTTAAATATCACATTAAAGGAGGTAAATATAAGTATAACTTATCTCGCACTATTTCTTTATTATTTTTTTCAAAATTATTTAAATGATCTAGATGACTCTATTATATTCCAAATAGTTGGATGGATAAAAATTGTGAGGTGACTTTTTACTGTCAAACAAATTCTAAACAAGTAATTAGATTGTACTCAATAGATGGAGGAAAAAAAAAATCGTATTTTCTTTTTTAAAAAATATTCTCTCATTAAAAAATCACTAGTCTTTTTCGTAAGATCTAACTTTGTTTAATTTAAAAGAAATAATTGCCAAATTTTTATTCCCGGCCATGCATGCCACCAAATTTAGCGACGGATTTGTACATAAATAAATTCTGTCAATTTCTTGTTCGGGCAACAAGATACAATTATATTTCAATAAACGATAATATAATACTGGATTTGTGTGTGTATAATGTTACATTAGTAATTAACAACGTTATCCAATTTGACCTTTTACGGCTTTACCAGCGAACTGATTAGTTTCTTCGTCGGTCGGCATCATAGCACAGTTCAGTTCCCAGCGTAAATGAATGCCAGGTATCTAGTAGCTCATTGGTTGGAACAGACCTGTAGGGCCCACCACCATTCTGGAGAAAACCACCAGCTCTAACGTTCCTTGCATATAAGTAACGCATCCGACGCAAGACGGGGATCAAAATTCACACACACCCAGTTGTTACACGAAGAGCACATTGCGCAGTGTCTTTCTGTTTCCAGTGAGCTTTGGTGCCGGAAAATTGCGGGAGGCTCATGTCGAAACAGACATACAAAGTGTGCTTCTGCTGCAGCCGGCGGTTCAAGCTGGGCGTGTCGGAAGCGCCGGCGGAGATCAAAGCTCTTTACGAGAAGTACTCTGAAAATGGGTTTATGGGAGCTGCTCAGCTCCAGAGGTTCTTGATAGAGGTGCAGAAACAAGATAAATCCACTGAAGAGGAAGCGCAGGCCATAATTGATGGCCTTAAGCATTTGACTATCTTTCATCATAGGGGTTTCAACCTTGAAGGTTTCTTCAAGTACCTCTTCAGTGACAGTAACCCACCTCTCATACCTTCTAATAGGGTAATTTGCTTTTATTCTTTTCTACCTTCCTCTAAATTGGCGAATATTTTTGTTAGGGAGCTCTGGATTTGCCAATAAATCATGTTACATACTTGTATTATAATCAGGATGGATTTATTCTCCATTGAATAACCTTCTCTTCTTTTTCTTTTTCTTTTTTGTAATTTTTTTTCTTTTGTATGCTGTTTGCTTGTTGCCGACACTTGCTATAGTACCAAGTTACCAACCATCATAATATTACGACCTTTTAGTGTTAAGAGGGTTTTCGGCAACTTAATTTATAGATATTCAAATTTTTTGGTTTCAAGTTTATTCCTTCAATCGTTTATATGCATTTTGGTCGAACCCATTTGCTACTTGAACCTGCACTGAAGTTGCATTTTGCGAAATGATGAACCAGGATGCGGATGAGGTTTCTTCAACATGGATTTAAGCACTTAACATTGATCTTCATAAAATCCTCCCACGAGTCGTCTTTAATCCCATATATATTAATTCTTATTATTGTGCTTTGTATCATTATTTTTTCTGTTCCAGGTGCACCACGATATGACCGCGCCCCTGTCTCATTATTTCATATACACTGGTCATAACTCCTATCTAACTGGGAATCAGCTTAGTAGTGACTGCAGTGACGTCCCCATTATAGAGGCTCTGAAGAGAGGTGTAAGAGTAATTGAATTGGACATATGGCCTAATGCCAAAAAGGATAATGTGGATGTTCTTCATGGAAGGTATAAGCTTGCCGTGTAAATGGTGTTAACTTTTGAACATGAATTAAAGTGGTCTCCAAAATTTTTATATATCAGTTATAAAAATTGAAGTTAGAGAAATCTATATATCAGTTATAAAAATTAATCCTTTTCAAACATCTTTTTCTGCTTTTGTTAGCTGTTGTCTTCTCTCTCTCCCCCCTCCCCCAACCCTTGCGTGGGGGCTAAATGCTGTTTCGCTTGTTTGCTATATTGAGGTTAACCATGGGTTGCCTTTAGAACAAACTTTGCAAGGAAAAGAAGTATATCCATGAACCATGATTTAATGAAGAGCCATTGATCTGTTTACTTTTAAAATTGATGTTATCCGGATCAGATGAAGTAAAAAGGATGACAAACAGTAGTATATTTCTCGGAATCCTCTGTTATAACTGACATGATAGACAGATAGCTCCCTGTTCTGTTTCTTAAAAGTTTAATTGGAAGTCATAGTCTTCAAACGTGTTATTTACACATGTATTTATCCATGCAGGACACTGACTACTCCTGTGGAGCTCATCAGATGTCTGAGGTCCATCAAAGAGTTTGCCTTTACAGCATCTGAATATCCAGTTGTAATTACTCTAGAAGACCACCTCACTCCTGATCTCCAGGCTAAAGTGGCTGAGGTTAGTTACTTTCATTTTCTTTTTGGTGACAGTTATTTTCATTTTATTGGGATTCAAAATGCTTATTTTCATATAATTGACTATTAGATGGTCACTAAAACATTTGGAGATGTACTATATTCTCCTGGCTCAGAAGGCTTGAAGGAATTTCCTTCTCCTGAATCATTAAAAAGGAGAATTATTATATCAACCAAACCACCTAAGGAGTACCTTGAGGCAAAAGAAACAAAGGAGAAAGGAGACGATTCACAGAAGGGAAAATCTTCTGGTGATGAAGAAGCTTGGGGGAAAGAAGTCCCGAGCATGAAAGATGGTAGTATAGCTGATTACAAGGTCTGGTGAGATACTGTAGTCTTTATATAAATTCCAGTACGTTTAAGTTTGTAAAGAGGTTTGATGATTTGCTTTCTGGTTTACCATTTTTAGCAGAACAATGTGGATGAAGATGTTAATGATGAGGAAGACCCTGAAGAAGCTTATAAAAACCATCAAGATGTTGCACCTGAATATAGAAGTTTAATTGCAATTCATGCTGGGAAGCCTAAAGGTGGACTAGATGAGTGTCTCAAAGTTGATCCTGATAAAGTTAGGCGGTTAAGCTTAAGCGAAGAACAGCTTGAGAAGGCTGCAATAACTCATGGACAACAAATTGTCAGGTATTGATAATGTCTTAAGTGACTTCTTCGAGAGAAAATATTTGTGTGTGCTTGGGCTTCCTCAGTACGACATAATGTAGCCTTTTTCTTTATTGTAATGTAGAAGTAGTAAACTTTGATTGCAACCAAGGTTTTGTCTCTGTCTTTTCTAGTTCTAAGGAGTGTAAGAAACGACAATTGATACTAGGTAGTCCTTGACCATGATGGTATGGCTGGTTGGAAAATCTCTTAGTCTGACAAAGAAAGTGATCGTAATAGATACTCCTGAGTCCATTATTGATAATTTGATTCAGGTGGCATATCAATGGTTGTCTAATTCTTTGCAACATTCCTAAAATCTTGAAAAGCTTTTGAGTTGGTGGACTCTCTATGTTTCTCATTGTATCATGGTTTTTGTCGTTTGACTTCTATTACTAGATGTTTTGCATTTGTGCATTTTGAATGAAAGCAGAAGTATTTATTTCCTGATGGCTTGCTTACCATAGGTTTACTCAGCGGAATATGCTGAGGGTGTATCCAAAAGGTACTCGTATTGACTCATCAAATTACAACCCACTAATTGGGTGGATGCATGGAGCTCAAATGGTGGCATTTAACATGCAGGTGTTCCTCCTCCTACTTTTATTTATAAGCGTGCATGGTGGTTGTGCATGCCCACATTTTTCAGTTAAGGCATATTGTGATGCCTTATCCATATTAAATATATTCTTGATTACGATATTTAGATCGCGAAATATGTCCACTCATCATTTTTTGTGTGGGTGATTTTATGGCAGGGGTATGGGAGATCACTTTGGTTGATGCATGGAATGTTCAAAGCCAATGGTGGGTGTGGTTATGTTAAAAAACCAAGTTTTCTATTGCAGACTGGCCCACATAACGAGGTCTTTGATCCAAGGGTCAAGTTACCTGTGAAGAAGACTTTGAAGGTAAGTGCTTTATTGCGAGGGGATTTGACAGACTCCAGGATTGATAAACCTGTGTAAATCAGCTGCCTCTTACTTATGTCTCTAATTTGTCATCCTAACAAAGTTCAAACTTAATTTACTCTTGTAGATAACTGTATATATGGGAGAAGGATGGTATAATGATTTCCGGCCCACACACTTTGACCAATTCTCGCCTCCAGACTTCTACACAAGAGTGAGTTAATATGATATGCTATATCATTATTTTTCACATGACTGAATCCCATGCTCTAGATGTTCCACAATGAACTTCCTTTTTTGTTTGGTGCTTGTCTATTATTCTGCATTTGCTCTTAATGTTGGTCTTTTATTCATCATAGCTTGGGAAGTTGTTTTTCCTGCAATCTATTGCATATGATCAGATATCTTCTCTGGGGTTTTCTTCTATCCCTCAGTGTGTTTTCGCCCAGTTCATGGCTTTATTTTTATGCGACTCATTTCATTTCAAACTGATTTGGTCAATCTTCATGAAGGTGGGAATTGCTGGAGTACCTGCTGATACTATAATGAAAAAAACAAAGGCAATAGAGGATAGTTGGTTGCCTACCTGGAATGAGGAGTTCGAGTTCCCTCTAGCTGTTCCAGAATTGGCTCTGCTTCGTATAGAAGTTCATGAGTATGACATGTCTGAGAAGGATGACTTTGGTGGGCAAACGTGCCTACCAGTGTCAGAGATAAGAGAAGGGATTCGAGCAGTTCCACTGTGTAGCAGCAAGGGAGATAAGTACAACCATGTAAAACTTCTTATGCGCTTTGAATTTCTTTGATTGATTTTCTGCAGCCTTCTATTTCTATGTTATGTACAGCCATTACAAGTGTTGAAGAAGAAAGGTTTCGTATGTAGCTGTTGTGAATGTTTCTCATTTGAATGATCTTTAAGATGTGTAAATCTGCTTCACTTTGCAGAGGAGTCCTGTGGGAGTGGCGTTGTGTAATAAGGCCTGTCAATAGATGAAAAGTTACACTTATGTACATACTATATATATATATATATATATTGAGCTTGCATTTAGTTCCTGCAATATTTTCAATCTTTGTTTTAGTTGGGATTGAAAGTATAAGAAATTAGAGGGCTTTAAGTAAAAATATCTAATACTGCATCAATGCATTTTACAGTAACTTGTTTGACTTTACCTTATTTCTATCAAGCATGCGCATACCCCAGAAAAATAAGATTCTAACTATTACCAAAAGTACTCTAATTTTATTTTATTTTTTTTCTTCCGGAGCATTTTGCTCTTTTTTGTTATGATTTTTTTAATGCCAAATCTCTGTACAACCCAAAAATAATGAACAAAATGCTCTAAAACATTAAATAATTATAACTGTTAAACTCAACCTATTTTGAATTAATAAAAGTAATACAAACATTTTTTTTTTTTATCTTTTTTTATCATAGATAAGATAAAAATTTAAACACGTTTAAGAAAAAAAATCAAGTTTAATCTCATCAAGACAATATTATTATTAAGTTAGGTCAAATTTCACTTATGCAAACATTTTTTATATTTTTTTAAACAAATAACTTTATTTATTTTTTACACGTAATTATAAATTTAAAGTTTAAATATATGACTTAAATTTCTTATAAAAATATATGATTTAAAAAATATCACTTTGTTGAGATATTTAAAAAATTCCAATAAAAAGACTGTTAGATTTAAAAAAATCACTTCGTTAGACTTGCATATCCTATCTAGGAACAGCTAGTTAAAAAAAAAAATTCCGTGATACAGAGTAAAATCGAATAAGGAATTGAGTTGCATACATCACAATTTGCGCCAAAAACTACCAAGCTATTAACAGAGTATACCAGTTCCCAGATACACAGCTCGATTGCCACATTCCAAAATGACCTCAGTTAGCCACCACCCACCGCCTCTCTCGGACTCCGACGCCGATTCTGACCATGGGCATTCTACTTCCGAGCTCCTCCGTCATACGGACCTCTTGGACTCCATATTCAAATCCTATTTCGAATTCACTGGCCAATCAACGGCAACTGCAGCTGATCTCTCAAAAATCCAATCTTTCCTCACCTCCTCCTCCTCTGGCGCTCTATCATGTTTGATATGCCTCGAACGCATCAGAATCTCTGATCCCACCTGGTCATGTACCTCCCTCTGCTTTGCTGTCTTCCATCTATTTTGCATCCAGAGCTGGGCACGCCAGGCAACGGACCTCGCCGCTGCACGCGCTGCAACGCGCCTCCCCATTACAGCTGACAAGGCTGCAGAATCTGCTTTATGGAACTGCCCCAAATGCAGGGTCGAATACTCCAAAACCCAAATTCCCAAGTCTTATATGTGTTTCTGTGGAAAATTGGAGAACCCGCCTAGTGATGATCCATGGATTTTGCCACATTCATGTGGTGAGATTTGCGGTAGGCCATTGAAGAACAATTGCGGTCACCATTGCCTGTTGCTGTGCCATCCTGGGCCATGTCCATCGTGCCCAAAACTTGTCAAAGTTCGGTGCTTTTGCAGTTCTATCGAGGATGTTCGCCGATGTGGGTTTAAGGAATTCTCCTGCAATAATCCCTGTTCAAAGGTCTTGGACTGTCGTGCTCACAGATGCTCGGAGATTTGCCACGATGGTCCATGCCCACCTTGCCGAGCCCGTGGGGTTTATTGGTGCCAATGTAGGAACAAGAAGGAGGAGAGGGAGTGTTGTGATCGCAATTTCCAATGTGATAAGCCGTGTGAGAAAGTACTTAGGTGTGGGAAGCATGTTTGTGAGAAAGGGTGTCATTCGGGTGACTGTGGCGAGTGCCCTTTCCAGGGGAAGAGAACTTGTCCCTGTGGAAAGAGAGTGTATGAAGGAATGCCTTGTGATGCTGCGGTACCTTTGTGTGGAGCGACCTGTGATAAGATGTTGGCTTGCGGGTATCATAGGTGTCCAGAGCGATGCCACCGCGGGCCATGCATAGAGACTTGCAGAATCGTTGTCAAGAAGTCCTGTCGTTGTGGAAGTTTGAAGAAAGATGTAAGTATTAGAACTTGATTGCATATTGATTTGTAGTTTTAAAATCTCACAGTAGGCAAAGTTAATTGAACTTAGAATAGGTTCCTTGCTATCAAGATTTGTCATGTGAAAGGAAGTGTCAGAGGCTACGTGACTGTGGCCGGCACCCATGCAAACGGCGCTGCTGTGGTGGGGAATGCCCTCCATGCTCAGAGGTGCGTGGCCCTTTTAGCGTTGTTACTTCATTTTAACGGGAAGCTGGTAATGGCATTGATTTTCTTCTTTCTTTATTTTTTTTTTTTATATTGAATATCAGATATGTGGCAGGAAGCTTCGTTGTAGGAACCATAAATGTCCATCACCATGCCATAGGTTTGTCCCTTTTTCATGTTCCTGTATTTGCACGAGGTTGGCCTGTAGCCCATTTGGCAGTGTTGGTGAAGCAACTGAAAACTGAAACACTATCTTTATGTTCTGATGTTCGAATATCAATTTCATGGACACTTGAAACCTAGTGTCATATTCTCATTATGCTTCCTGGATAACGCGATTTGTTATGATCCTAAATCTATGTTATAAATTTTGAAAGTCTTTCTTGTAGGCCAAGATTATAGACTGCTCTCTGCAGTCCGTATGGATATGGATATCTGTTCTATTAACTATAATCATAATTCAAAGCTTAGCTGCAAGAGTGAAGTTTTACATGAGAAGTTGAACTTTTGACTTGAAAACTGTTTCATTATTTTGTGATGCATGAAAAGATTAGGATTCTTGTTTGTCTAATCTGTAATTGCTGATTTTTTAATGGTTAATTATTTTTCCAGCTAAAATATATTTAATGATCCCTATATTTTGCATGGGGCTTAATTTGGCCCTTGCATTTATACTTGACTTGATTGAGGACCTCAATTTCACAATTGATACAACGTAATCCCTCCACTTGGTGCTCACAATAATCAAGTTTTCATTTACTCACTATAGCTGGCTTTTTTTTTTTTCCGAAAATATATTTTTTAATCGTAAACACCTCAATTCACATTTAAGAGTCAGTCTGCATAGGTGGCTCTGACAAGTAAATTCAAATCATTTTGGTAAACGATCACGAACTAAGATATCATGCCATTATTTAACAGCATGACAAGATTGGAGGGACAGACATTTTTTTGTCTTTTGTATAAATTGAGGTCCTTCATTGTTTACATTAAAAGCATAGGTACCTGATAGCGTTTTACTATTGAACTCAGAAGGTCTGAAGTATAAGATAGTGGTAAAACATGACAACATGAGCTTTGTTCTTGCAGAGGTGCCTGTGCTCCTTGTCCAATAATGGTGACAATCTCATGTGCTTGTGGTGAGACGCATTTTGAGGTTTGAGTTTGGCCATCAGAATTTTGTTTTATATTTAGTAGTGGCAGGATCTGCATTACATGAGTTTTAATTTCATGTGTGCTTGCTAGTGAATATTGAAATTATCTTCTATTCCTTACTGTATAATGTAGTGACCTGATTCCTACAGCTTGACATTCTTGTATCGTAACTGATCATATGGACAACTTATTATAATACACTGCACTGTTCATAAAATTGAAGCTTGCACGGTGCCAGGTTCACTGTTTTAAAAATTTAAGCACAAATAGTAAAAAAGCTTTTAGCACAGAAGGTTTTGGCTGTTTCAGTTTGTGTTTTCCTTCATGCTCTACTGGAACTCAGAACTAAAGTTCTTGAAAAACTATGTCTTTGTACCATTGTTCAAACTGGAGTTTTGTAGATAATTATGTAAATACTCAAACCATTGCCATTATTTTTTTTTTTATGTATTTTTGTTGAAGAAGTTAATTATTACTTTAGTAATCATGCTAATTTTTTATTTCAATATACAGACATATTTTCTCTCATTTCTTCCTTTGTATTTTGTCAACTCTCTATGTTCTATATTTTAATTATTAGCATCATCTTTTTTTTTTTTTATAATACTTCTTGATTTTGATTCTGTATTCTGAGATTCCATCATATTTTGCTGAACACTTGCTGAAGCAGTGTGTCTTGATTCTGTACCAGGTTCCTTGTGGTACTGAGATGGATCAAAAGCCACCTAAATGTCGTAAAAAATGTGACATTACTCCTTTGTGCAGGCATGCATCGACATGCAAGGTACCATTGGTTACTGACTTGGTTTATATTTCCGAGAAAAGATTTTTTGGTATGTTGTGTTAAAATCTTTTGTTTTGGGGGGGGGGGGGGGGGGGGGGAAGTGCTTGTAGCCATGCTTAGGAGAGGAAGGGGCATTCTAATTTAGAAAAGGTATTTTCATGTCTTTCTAATATATTCCAGTTATTAAACTGTAGAGAATTTGAAAGTGCTTCTAAGACGATTATGTACTTATTGGATGATTATCGTCAGTATTTATCTGATCATCATTACCTATCTGAATCTTGAATCAATTTTTAATTTATATTTTCTGGAGTTTTAAAGTCACAATGGTATTTCGCAGTGTATGCTTTTGAAGTTGAAATAATTCATTTGGTACAAAGTTGAATTTCTCCTATATTGGGTACAATTAATTTTGAAAACCAGTTTAGAAATTTCATGACAGAGTTCTTATTGATGGAAGAAAAAAGTTCATAATGAACACTAACAGCCCTTTATGTTTGTGTTTCTCAAGAGTTGAATAATCAGAGTACCTGTATATTCCCTAATGTAAAGACAGTGTATGTTTAGTTCTTGATTGTTTATCTTGTTTTTCCATATTGTTATATATATATATATATATATATATATATATATATATATATATATATATATATATATATATATATATATTTTTTTTTTTTCTAGCCACACAAATGTCATTATGGAGCCTGCCTTCCTTGTCGGCTACCTTGTGGAGAAGAGTTTCCATGCAGCCACACATGCAAATTAAGGTTTGGGGGATTTTTCTCTTATTTAAATGAATTTAGAGAATATTTTTGTTTTATTTTCATATTAAAAAAGGGCTGTGAATTCCAAATTTGAAGCCCAGACTTGAAGTAATTATGAGTTTGGGTATGCTGACATGAATGGGAAGTCCAAAATTTGGGATTCGTTCTGTCTCATCTTTCTACCCTAGCCTTGACATAGTATTTTCAAGTGTTATAGTTTCATATAACTTAACCACATGGGAACTTACATTAAATTTGCTTACGATTGCTTTTCTTTTTCCTGGTAAGGTGTCATGGAGCTAAACCTCCTCCTAAGCCAGAGTTTACACTGAAACCAAAGAAAAAGAAGACAATACAACAGAGTGAATGTGTTCCTGGCACTCCATGCCCTCCTTGCCCAGAACTTGTGTGGACACCATGTCTTGGCCAACACTTTGGGGCAGAGAGAATGGTTTGTTTTGCTTCATCTCCGAAGCCTTACATGAACATTTTGACTTAGCATGATTCTTTTAATGAATTCATCTAAACATAATTTGCATTAGCGGTTATCATTGTTTTAATAAGACTAATTTTGCTTCTTCGATCAGATGGTCTGCTCTGATAAATCACAATTCTCCTGTGAAAATTTGTGCGGAAACCCTCTACCATGCAGTAATCATTATTGTACTAAAACCTGTCATGCCCTAGAGAGCCAGGCATCCTTGAACCAAAGAAGTGAGCCTTGTGAAGATTGTCGTCTTAAATGCGAAAAGGTATGGGAGCTTCCATTATATTTATTCTTTCCATTGTGATGATGTCTTTCTCATTCCTGATTGTATGTATTATCGTAGGTGTTAAGATAAGTCATTGATGTTTCTCTTTTGTTGTATTATCTAGAGTTGAGAAGTTCTCTCTTTGCTTAGTTGATAATCTTCCTTCATGTATAAACTCCAATCAGGAAAGAAAGCCTATCTGTCCACATCCCTGTCCTCGGCGGTGCCATCCTGGAGACTGCCCACCATGCAAAGTGCTCATCAAGCGATCGTGTCACTGTGGCTCAATGGTCCATGTTTTTGAGTGCATATACTATAATAGCTTGTCTTCAAAGGATCAAGAGACTGCCCGTTCATGTGGTGGTCCTTGCCATAGGTAATTTGGATTAGCTATTAACTATTTATTATATCTAAGTTAGCATTTTAAATCCAAAAGGTTTTTCATAAACTCCACAAATGAGGGGTTTGTTGCATTGTTGGTAATGTGTTTGATCTTACAGAAAGTTGCCAAATTGTACACATCTATGCCCAGAGACATGTCATCCTGGTCCATGCCCATATCCTGAAAAATGCTGTAAAAAGGTACTCAGATAAAATAGTTATCACTTTCGTGGCTTGGTAATGAAGATTATGTAACTAACAGTCTAGTTTATGCTGATTCTTTTCTAGCTCCCTTCTTTTTATTGATATGATTGATCTTCTGAGCTCTTTATTTTCAAGGTCAATGTTCGTTGCAAATGCCAAACATTGAAAAAAGAGTGGTTATGTCAAGATGTCCAAGCAGCTTACCATGCTGCTGGTTGCGATCCAAAAGAAATACCTAAAAATCAGTATGGGATTGGGCTTATCCCTTGCAATTCTGATTGTAAGAGTAGAGTTCAAGTCGTTGAGTCAGAACTACAGTTACGTAAATCTAGAGTTGTAGAGGTAACTTGCTTCTTATCAGAACTTTCCATACACTCTTGATCACCTGCTTTGCTTTGTGTCTTCTATTCACTATCATTATTAAATTGTTTTGCACTTGTGGAAATTTAGCAATGTGAGCGCTATTTTTTTGTTTTTTTTGGTATTCATTATCCTTGAGATTACTGACAAACTTCAGAACCAAAATCCTTGCAATATAAAGAATTAATATTAAAGATAAAACAAATGAATTCATATTGATGTAGTATACCTTTTTTACTTTCTGGACAAGATAGGATGAAGACCAGATAGTAAAGTATAAAGTTTAATGGTTAAGAAAAATCTATGGGAGGGTTCTCCAAGTCTGTTTATGTCAGATTAATAAACTGTGGTTACATGCTACATAATAAACTTGTGAGTGAGCTCTGCTGAGGTGATTTCTGATACTCTTGCGTGAATGTTAAAGGAGAAAGAGCCAGATACTGAGAAGTCTGTTCCGAAGCGAAGAAAAAGGCGGGAACGTGTACAAGAATCCAAGCAAACATCAAAACTGCAGGTACGTTAATTCTCCTAAGTGGGGTAAACAATGACTTCCAACTATATCTTCCTTTGCTGATCATCAATGACTTTAATCTTTGAACAGAAAATTGTTTCCACCACAAAGCAGCTTCTTCTATTTGTCGTTCTTTTCATGGCTCTCCTCGCTGCTGCATACTATGGTTACAATGGTCTTCTGTGGCTCTCTGATTGGATGAATGAAATTGAGGAGCAAAGACAAAGAAGATATTCTCGAATTTCATGATTTTGGCAACCTTTGTTTTCACTTGATTTTTACAGCATTGTGCATCAAATTCCTACATGCATTGGATGGCTGCCCTACACAACTTTTCCAATAGACAAGGAATACTAGCATACGTTCTTTTTTCCATAGACGAGGGATTAATAACTCAGACATGTTTCAGAGGTTTTACTACCTGGGATGTGGTCCTTGTATACTATAACACAGACATGATTATGAGGGCGATTTATGATTATACATTAAACGTTATTTGATGTACTTCATTGACAATCATGTTTGAATTTTTCGAAGTTTTCTTCAGCAATATGCGTTGGCAACAAAAGATAGGAGAATGGGAATTGAACCTTGATGATAAGCTGAGGTTATTACGATGGGAAATCGTGGGTGGAGTTAATTAAATATTCTGTCCTGCCATTCGGAAACATATACACATGCAATGAATGATCTTCTTTAATTGGTGGTCAAAGATAATTAATCAACAAAAGCAATTGAATAAACAAACAAAAGAGGAGGTTATAATTAATCCAAATAGAATTTATCTTTACGGAACTACCAAGTAGAAGAACGTGATTTATGGTCTAAATTGGTGACAAACAGTGAACTATACATTTTTTTGTTCTATAAACTAATGAATAATTCAACTGAAATATAGGCCATAGTCTCTGAAAATTATTACTATTCATAACAAAATATTGACAAAAAAAAAGCAGTCAAAACAATTCTGCCTTGGTGTCGTTATCCTCAGTCACATTGAATGTCATAAAAAATGCAGAAATAATTTAACCAATCCATTAGAGATTGGAAATCTGAGTACTGAATTTTCTTCAGTCAAATATTTCAAAGAAGGGCGTAGACCAGACCGGTCCATTTTTGGCGGGGTCCATGTTTGGAAAACATTAATTCAATATGGGAAAGCGCTCAACTACTCGGAGAAAAACAGCAATAGGTTGTAATTGCAATTGCAGAGTGCATTTCAAATCATTATCTAAAACCCAATGTTCACACTGTTGGCCTCTTCTCTTAAACGCCCGTCAAACCGGCGGTGGACTTGGTCCGCTATTCACACCTCCACAAACACAGGTTTAAAAGCGATTGTGAACCAAAAAGCACTTTTAATAATTGAACCGTAAGCACATGTTTATAAAGTTGTTTGGGAAGCTTTAAAAAGTTGCCACGTTCACAACCAAATCTATTATAGACATTGCATTTTCAATATTAAGAAGATGGCAAATTGTTAGATGCAGGAAGGATTAAATTGAATCAGAAAATGATAAATCCTTTACGCTTGGCTGTTAGTGCTCACATAATTCAACACTAGAAGAGCATAAATGTTAGTGAGAATCCTAAGCTTTACACCTCAAGGTCAAAGTGAAGGGTATGGTATACTGTCATCCCCATGTAATTTATGCAAAGAATGAGACAATTTTCAATGTGTTTCTCTTTTGCTTTGAATCATTGTGAAACAATAGAGATATTACCGCTGGAAATGCTTCCGTGACTGGCATCAATAGAATCCAAAGCCCGCTCCAAATTAGACACAATATCAGCCATTGTTGGTCTATCCTTCCCTTCCAAATTTACACAACGAACAGCAATAAAGGCTACGAGCTCCACAGCCTCTGCTTCGTTTGAAGATGGTGGACCAACTCTTGGGTCCAAAACTTTGACCATTTCTCCACCCAGAATTGCTGGCACTGCAAAATCCACCACACTGATCAGGGTGCCTCCATTTTCATCATCCTTGAATATAGCTCTCTTCCCCGTGAGAAGTTCTAGGAGAACTATTCCAAGACCATAAACATCACTCTTTGTTGTCAATACGTTAAGACCATAGTACTCGGGATCAATGTATCCAACTGTTCCTGCTGCCTTGGCTGGCCGGTAATCTTGCTCAGAATCTGGACCCATCATTGATAATCCGAAATCAGACACTCTTGCCGTCCATGTTGCATCAATTAGAATGTTGGAAGACTTGATGTCTCTGTGAATTATAGGAGGAACTGCATAACTATGGAGATAATCGATTCCTCGCGAGGCATCTAGCGCGAGTTTGATCCTCATTTGCCATGAATTCAATACACTACGGCTCTTTTCAACATTGTTCTTCCCATGCAAATGATCATATAATGCACCATTCTTCATGTATTCGTACACCAAAAGCCTTTCCTCCTTCTCTTCACAGAACCCAACTAACCTAACTAAGTGCTTGTGGTGTAGACGGGACAAGAATGCCAATTCAGACTCAAAAGCACTTTCTTTCTCTTGAAATT
Source organism: Bauhinia variegata (assembly GCA_022379115.2). Taxonomy (NCBI): domain Eukaryota; kingdom Viridiplantae; phylum Streptophyta; class Magnoliopsida; order Fabales; family Fabaceae; genus Bauhinia; species Bauhinia variegata. Next base: position 14,245,600 of record CM039437.1, read on the forward strand.
TCTTCAACTTAGAACCTGTTTCCCCCCTTTTAATCGCCACTTCGCGGCCATCTGGAAGCTTGCCTCTGTACACAACACCATAGCTTCCAGCACCAATCTTGTTCTCCAGAGAGAAATTGTTGGTGGCTGCTACAAGCTCAGCGAAGGTGAATTCTTCTGCTCTATCTGGGTGCTTTGTTGAGGAGGTTCCACTCCTCTGCCGCCTCATTATTCTCGAGCCTTGGCGCCTAATGGTAGATGACCTTGAAGGTGGACTATTATTTGAATTGGCCCCATTATTGGAACTTCCACCTCTAGTGATTGTGGGTTGCACAGAATTGTGGATTTTCTTGTTCCCAAAACAAACTCCAGTCCACAAGCAATAAATTATTGAGCAAATCCCAGCAAAAGCTCCAACAGATCCAACAATGGCAAATGCCAACAGACCCCTTCTCAACCCCCTAGATGTAGACGATGGAGGAGAAAGTGAAGGCGGTGACGCTTGTGATGATGGTGCCGGTGGCGCCGGCAATGACATTGGTGGCCAACATGGCCTGCAAATGCTACCAGAACCAGAGCATATATTTTGAGAGGAAGGATATATTCCACACTCACAAGATTGAACACATGGCCCTGGAAGAATAGGGGGCAAGGGAAGCACAGAACTTGAACTATTAAGCCAGCCAGGTCCCCAACACATGACAGATAAATTGCTTGTTATCAATCCACAAGTAAAATTCGAACCTGAAACAATTAATTCAAAAGAAATTCCTTCTATCACATTAGGCGAGAACCGCCCTCCACCGCCCCAACAAACCACTGTACCATTCGATCTTCTCATTGCGCAGGTATGCTCTGCTCCCAGTGCCAAACCAGTATACTGCGGAGACTCTCCCTGAGGAACATTGAGTTGCTCAGAACTGTTACTCCCTTTGCATAACAAAAACCCGGTTTGATTCAATCCACAAACGTGGGAATCACCAGCTACCAGAGTCGCCATGGTCATGTTTCTAAACTCATCCTCTATCTGATTCGCAATGAACCTGTTCCCCCAACACCGAACCTGAGAACTATTCCTCAAAATTCCGCAAGAAAAACCAGACCCAGATGTTATAGACGTAAATTGATCAGACTCGGACCATTCAAAGGTGTTATTAGTTCTCCAACATCTAAGATTCCCAGAACCCACGATCGTCGCGCAAATTTGGTTATCCCCGAGTGCGAGATTCTCCAATGGAACAGTATCATTGTAATAAAGCCTTTTGCTTTGAAAGCTGTCATTGGCAGAGACTGTATTCCAGCAAAGTAAACTGTAGTTACCGGACCTAAGGCCACAGAAATCGTCCCTCCCGCCGGAAATGGACGAGAATGAGATGTTGGGAGCAACGGGGATGACCTCCTCGCGACTATAACATTCAATGCGCTGCCTTGGCTCCTCTGCTACGATACCGCAGACGGTGGCGGAGGCGTCGTTGATTGAGAGGGTGGCACCGGAGCCGAGAGCATGGGATGAGATAATTAGAGAGAAGAGAATTACAGCGACGGCGAGACTAACGTTGACGGGGACTGTGACGAAGGGAGAGGGTACTTTCTTCATGTAAAAGGTTGTATTTTCACGTCCGGGGTGGTGGGTTGCCGTCTCTTTTGAATCATTTGCAGAGTTGGCCAGAGGAAAAAAGGGACAGCTGAAAAGGGACAGAGAGAGAGAGAGTGCGAGAGCATTCAAGGTCAGTGTTTATAGGGAGAAAAGGCTATGATGCTGTTTCAGAGTATTAGTTGTGGACTCGCACAGATGCTTTACAGTGTTCAAGGCTTAAAGCTTTGTAGCTGCTAAGGTGTTAAGTCGTGTTTGGTTGCTCTTTAATGAACCCGCTGTTTCTTTATTTTACTTTTATATGTGAAGTGAAATTTTTCCAAATAGCAACATAATGTTGGTTTATCTAAAATAATAATAATAATAATAATACGTTTTTAGCAATCTAAATTTTTTTTTTAAGATGTGGTTTTGATAAATATAATAAAAACCATGTTTGATTTTATAAATATTTTATGATATCGTCCTTTATAAACTTCTTGGTTGTGAAAAAATGGAAAGCAAACATAGTCTAAAAGAAACATTTTATGTTTATAAAAAAAAAAAAAAAAACTGATTTTCTAGGAATTTAGGAATAACATTACATGTGTAGGACAGTTATCAAATACATATTAATAAGTCGGTTTCGAATAGGGAAATATGAAACCTCTTCTTAATAAATATAAATAAATTAAACTATGTGGTTTCGTGCAAGGAAATTTAAATTCTTCTCTAAATGCCAAATATATGAGCTTTATTTTTTTTTCTGATAATTTGGTTATAAATGTAGATTTGAATATTATCTATGTGCCTTAACTGTCTACTTGTCTAATAGAGTTTACACGTTTCTTTTCCTAACCTTTTCTCAACCTTTTCTCCTAAGATATATGACAAAACACATGCTTCAAATTACTAATGCAAACAATAACAAGTAAAGGCACATGTAGAATCATTATTATTAAAACCAAATTAAATAATTGTGTTCCATATGAACAAGGAAGTAGGAAACAACCGAAACATCACTCACATGAATAATAGCAAAAGAAAATTACATTGCATAAAGTGTTTTGCATATCTTATAATTGTCACATTCATTTCACAATTATTATGGTAAAAATCTTTTCTTGACACCACCAAACAGATGATAACGAAAATAAATCATACAAATTGAATTTCAGTTCTGAACCAAACACGCCCTTTGTCCCAACACGGTTGTAACCAACGGGAGCTTTCGAGGAAGCGTGTGGGAACACAAGTCAGGTTTCACCAAATGAAGTACCCGCTACCGCCGACGTCCACGAGTAATATTAATAATTTTAGTACACGCGCCTCCGACGAAGCACGTGCATTCAAATACCCAGCGGAGTCCAGGTTTGACCCATTCACGGAATCTTATATTATCTTATTGCAAAATCTGACCCAGTTGTTTTTCAGTTAAAACATTTCCAAAAGAAGTCATTGATAATTTGCTTATGGCATGAATTTCAAATCTGTTTGGGGAGAAAGAAAACGAAAGAAAAAGCGAAGACAAGAAAGTTCTCTGTCAAATTTTAACACAAGGCCTGAATACTAGTTTAAGAAGACCTGGTCAGAGTCACACACTTATAGGACGACCGGAACCAAGGGCCAAAAAGGAATATATAATTTGAAGTCAAAACACACATTTGGAATATATATATATATAGATGTATGTAGCAGCATTTCATATCTTTTGGATTTAGCAGCTGAGGTGATAAGACAGCAGTGTTGTGTAGGTGATTGATGGTCGCATTTTGTTTCTTAAAAAAATTACCTGGAAACTTCTTAACTGGAAATCGTCTTTAATTGCCAGCTGAATATTCAATCTATCTATTTTAATGGAATTATTATAAGAGCTCATAGAATATGTATTTTATTATGAATTCATAGCCAAAAAATAAGAATGCTTAAGGAGAAAAAAAAAATTGGAACAAATATAACAAAATTGCTGATTACGTCGGCTTGTAGCCCCCAAAATTGAAGCAAGAGAGAGATTTGAAGTTCAGATAAACCAATATCTATATTGATTAAATTAATTTGAAGAAGGATCTATGATATATATAATGTCCTTAATATAAATACATGTGCCTTAATTAAGATAAATTATATAAATTGAATTGGCAAACTATCCATTAATTACAATCTAGTGAACTATCTTAACGACCAAGCATTAATCAGTGCTTACGAATATGTAATTTTTTTTTCATCCAAGCAGAGAGTTAAAATGTGTTACAAATTTATTTTTTTTAACACACAAGGTATCATCATTTCTAAAGGGTATGGAATTATCCTTATTCAAGACTATGAATGTATATTAAATTATAATTTCTTGTAATAAATAAAATTTAAAAATTTTAAACTTAACATTTTAACTTAAAATACTTAAAAAAAAAAAAAAGTCTTTTACCCCTGAGAAATTATTAGAGGGGTTGCTTGAATCGCAAAATGACATAGCATATTAATGGTGGAAAATGTAACTTTGTAATTATCCAAAAAAAAAAAAAAATTGATAAAATGATGAAGGGGTGGTGAGAACTGAGTAACTAATAAATGGCAGCAGTGAATATAAAATGGGCATAATAAGTAGTAGGTGAGGCGGGCTAGAATTTGTCCAACAATAACTTGTGCTTTCAACAGCCAATTTTTTTTTTTATTATTTATTTTTATCAATTTCTAACTAAAATGATTTGACCGCCATGCACTCATTAGCCATGCAACACTGTAACTATATCATGCAATTTATTTGAAACATCAATAATTGATAACAATTTTAATTATTAATGAATTGAAATTGTGATGGGTTTATTCCTCAAGCATTGCTCTTGGCTTTTTATTCTAATCTTTCCAATAAGTAATATTAATTGTATCCAGTTCAAAAGATCCATGTATGCACAATATATATGTTAACGCGTAAAGCCCTTTCTCCAAATCTATTATAACAAAATTGAAATAACACAACTAAATGGTTTGCTTCTTGACCATTTTATTTGGAACAATGGTCGAGAACAAGGAAAAACCTACGTATGAAGCTTCAAGACATTATGTTGTAGCAATAATCATGAATGCTCCAAAAGTTTAGAACAATGATAATACGGATGAAATATAATTTAATGATTTTACTTTTGACAAACCAAACAATTTATTAATTAATAATAAAATACCACAAAGAAGACAAACATCTTGGATACATTTTCCAACCAAATCTTCATTGTAATCATGTATAGTATTTAATTTAATACATATATATATATATATGTTTAATTAGAATGGAAATGTCCAATTGTTCGTTCTTGTCGGTAAATTATGTGATATAATCGATGCAGACCACGCAGGCCAGATGGTTCTAAATAATAACACTAGAATATATTTCTTTCTCTTTTATATTTTCTAAGTATATTGATACCTTTGATTAAGAAAAGACTTTCGTAAGACAAAAATAGTTGTTTAAGTTATAATCGACACTTTATTATGTTTAAGGCCAAGGATTGTCATTGACTAATTTTGCTATCCTAATCACAATCATTTACACTTTACGTTGGCAAAGAAAAAAAAGAATTAAGAAATTTACGCCTTTAAACTCATAATTAGAAGAAATTTTGAACAACTTTCCATAATAAAATAAGAGCACCGACATATATGTACTCTTGTATAACGTGCAATTTACTCATCAAAATACTCAAAAAAGAAAAAAGCTTGATCATTACTCGAGTGCATGTGAGTAAGATAACATGGATAAGTAGTGTCTAAGTCAAAAAGAGCCATTTTGACAACGAAAATGAACTTGGTGGATAAGTGCTTAAACAAATATGGGGAACAAGAAAGAGTTGCAATTTGCAAAACTGAAAAGGGACCACAAGAGCACCCTAGCAGCCTGTGAATCGAAAAGGGCATTGCTGCAGTTGCTGAGGTATATAGAGAGAAATTCTGGATAATGCTTGTGCTTTAGGGACAGCCCTAGCTGTAAAAGGAGTTTCTCTAATACCTAACCTGATGTGGGATTGCTAACCCAATCATTAATTAAGGGTTAACTCTATTTGCATATTGTGGCCATACTTTAAATAAAGAGGGAAAAATGTCAGCACACTTAAATATAGAGGTGTACTTGTTATGCTGTTTTGGTTAAAGCTAAGTTTTATTAAATAAAAGCTGAACCTGACCCTCTTTTGGGTGGTAACATAGGGCCATACTCTAAGTAAGTTTAGCTTCTTTGCATGACATTGCCAGAGACTTTGTGATTGTGACAAACATATATGCCTTCTAAGATAACACATCCCATATTGTTAGGGCAAAGGGAAGATGCTTACAAAGTTTATGCCATAAAGGGAGGGATTCTTGGACCCCCTCTTCCTAGTTCTGTCCCCTCAAGTCTTTTGTTCCTTTCCTTGAAAAGGGATATTCCCAACCCACATTGTTTTCTTATATCATTTTTGTACTGATATATATAGATTTAAGATTAGATAGGAAAAAAAAAGAGTACAAGTAACAACCATTTTTCTTGATAGTTTTTCTTTATTGTTTTGTGATTAGAAGGGCTAAGGTGACTCACTTTCTTCATCTTGCATTTTAATTGAATAATGATGGTTTAGCCTTCTCATTATTTACCATTGTTGTTAGTGGGTTGTTCACAAGTGATTTACTAAATCAAAATAAAAGAGAAAAATAAGGGATTTGGAGACCTCTCTAATACCTAAGTTAGAACTAGAAAGTATGACAAGGGTAAATAATGCTATGAGATCTTAAGAGTTCTACCTAAGTAATGATGTGATGTACACTGAGCCAGTTGACCAATCTAATTGATATGGCTAATTAGGTCAAAGAATGTGGTCATACCAACCATAATACATGAAAAGCAAAGGACAAATTAATCTTCTTAGCAAAAACCTAATCTCCCTTCACCCCTATCAAATTTGAAGATGAACTCTCAAGTTGAAATTCCGAATATTCAAAGTTTTCTTATAATTTCAAAGTGTCTTTTTTGGTTCAAAGGATGCGAAAGTACAATGTGCATGATACATACAAGCATTATTCTTATTGGGTGCAAGGCAACGTGACAAATTTTGAGTGGGGTTTGAATTTGCCATTGCTAGATTAGGTGAAAAGCTACCTACCTCGAGAGGCGACAGGTTTAATGTCGGGTACATGATTCAAGCTAGTACGTTAAGGTTAGCTGGTGATCAGACTGAGGTTAAGCAAATAAGAATGTCTGCTTTCTCCGTAAGGACAATCAACGATGCCTAGCGCCAACAACATTTTCTACCATTCCTGCCGTGTATTACGAGGATACTATTGCCAGCTAGTAGTACTAACTCGTACACATAATATAAAACATTGATTGTTTCTACTGAGTAAATATAATTACCTCAAATGGCAATCCTGTTTGTGGCGTCTATAATATCACAAGTGGCATTTGCATAATTGGGCACGTGGGAAATGTTTGAATTTCTTAGTAAAAAAAAAGAAAAGAAAAGAAAACATATGAATGTTTGAATTGCTAATAATTATTGATAGATAATTGTAAACAAGAGACTAACAAGATACATTCCGACAGATTGCAAGCCTAAAAACAAATTACGCAAGAATGAGAAATCTAGCAATCTAAATACATAACTGGCCAACTTGTTTGACTTGACGAAGCAGGACATGAAACCCCTTTGAAACAAATTGGTGCTATACAAAAAATAATCTATCAGTGCGATGCCTGCCCTCCAAAATAATAACTGTGAATTGTACAAAAAGCTGACTTTAAATGCAAAAGATTTAAAAACTACAACAAGGTCCAACTTGATGCTGGGATCCCTTGCTTTTGGAACCATTCAGGCATGTGGAATTTTTCATAGAGCACAGGTCTCACGTCTTTCGGCTGAGAGAGCTGCTTGAGAAGTGGAAGAATCACATCTAGAAGCTAATCAACATGCAAACACAGACAACAGAGAGGGTGAGTAATAAATAAATAGTTAAAAGTAAGAGGACGGATTTTGAATTTTCAAAAGGTGAATCTTATGCACCTGTGTATCTTGCGGTTGCCCAGCAGAAAATGGGACGCAAGGAATTCCATTCACTGGTTGCAATAAAAAGCTGAAGGGATTGTTATCAACGATGACAATGCGGCATAAATCGTTTGTTAGGCAGGAAAGATCTTTCACATGTTCCCGATATTCCCTGTAAGCATCGAGCATTTGTGAGAATATCACAACCAGAGGTTCATCAAAAGTATCTCAACTTAAGATCTCAAACATACGCATAAGAGTCTTGTTGTTAAAGTAACATCATAAACAACAATGTATAACTTACTAGAAAAACTGAAATGAATGCAGAATTTGTATAACTAATGAACAGTAATCCTTGCTCAACGGTTCATTTATACGGACGGAAAAAATTTCATCCATTTAGCTATGCAGGACAGTTTCAGTTATCAACCTAACATAGGCATGCTATGTGCTATAGGGCCAATTGATATTATATGAACATAACAAATTGAATCAAGTATCGGTGTCTGGGTTTGGCACCATTTTCATTAATCTTCAATTATCTTACTTCCAGTTACAGGGAAGGCAGAGATAGAATATGAATAAATATTCATCAGTTTAAGGTGACTGCATAATGCATACTTATCCAAATTGTCAAAGTGAGTATTGTAAAAATTAATACATTGTTAACTGGTTACCAGCAACAAAGGGATAGAAGGATAGATTAATTAGGTAAACATAGGGTAGTTGATGCGAAACAAGTAAGAAATACTTACGTGCTAATTGTAGAGGGCCGATAAAGACGTTGAATAAACTTATTTTCAATGTCTATTCTGTCAACAAGTGGTCTAGCATAACCTGTCAGAATTCGTGAAGAATATTATTTGGAATCATAATAAAGAACTCCTAGGGGAATCATCGGCAGGAGAATAGCTCAGGATTAAAGCAAACCTTCAAGACCAGCAGTAAACAGAACCAAATCTGCAAATTCACTCAGCTGCCTTAAGAATTCTTTCAACCCAGGCCGTTCAAAGACTGTTACATAATTGATTTTTGGTTTTCCTTCTGCTTCCTGGAACCACAAAATGGCCAAGATATGATACTCTAGCTCTAGGAAAACAATTAGGTACACGTAACAAAGTAACTCACTTTGTCTGAAGATATACATTCCAGCTCAAACCAATTCAAGCCAGCTTCCGTTGCTTGAGTACGAAGTGAAGCTGGCAAACATGATGTCTCATATGCACATACCAGTGTTTCATCCAAGTCAAGCACTACCTACAAATGCATATTGTCACGTCAGAATCTAAATCAAAAGCAGTACATTCAAGACAAAATAGGAAAGAAATCAACCCACCCCACAAAAGAAAACAACCTGAACAATGACACCTTCTAACCGCCACTCATGAAAAAAAAACCTGGTGGAAGACAGTCAGACACAACATTATAAGATCTTTTCTTAATTGACCTAAACATCTTCGCAACTAGCATTAGTCTTATTCACACATTTTCTTAACAAAATGTATTCACTCAGATGTTGAAACTCAAAAAGAAGGTGCAAGTCATATAATGCACTCAAACAGCAAGAACAATACAATTTTTCTATAGAATAATTTCACTTCCCATTCACTTCAACCTGAAATTAGTTTCTACAGAATGCCATATGTTGTATACCCAAATTCAATTATTTGTACTCATGTGAAGGACTACAGGGCAAACACTTTAGTGATAAAGAAGTCAAATTCCTGACAATGCAATTACAGAACCTCAACAGAAAATATAATGATTAAGTCATGACAGCACAACAATCAACATTATACCTTACATGCAAACTGAGGCATATTGAAAGCTCTCCAATCAAAGAAACAAAATAAAAATATCAAGAATTATCTCCGTCATAAGAAAGGACAAGATATGATAGATTTTTAGTTTCATAGTAAAATTCATATGTTAAGACAATTTCTGCTCAATTCTACGCAATGTAAGTAAAAGAAAATGGTAAATACCTCCTTTCATAGAGGATTAGCCTATGCTATTTTGTTTCAAATCCCTAATATATACAACTTCCTACACCAATATTTTTTCTCTAGTCTGTCCTATACTTCCAAAACCACTTAATCAGATAGTGATTTACCTCTTTCCAATTTAACAAAGTCAAGACAATTCAAATTCACCTTATCAAAAGCACACATTGTAACATCCAGGAATTCATTATAAGAAGAGACAGAAACAAGACGCAAAAGCAGGGAACAAATAAGTACAAGTAAACAGCAAACAAAAGAACTAGCAGGCTGAAACAAAATTTGAAGAAAACCAGAAAATAATAGGAAAACTATTAACTGGATGCATCCTCTCCGTATTTGGCATCAGAACTCAAAAGTTTCTCAAACACATGAATTTTCAACTATAAATGAAGGTAAAACGTACAAAAGTTATTTATCACATCAATTAAAGAGGACAAGGTCAGAAGAAAGACCATATTTGTCTCTTCTATTTTTGCCACCAGGTTTGCCCATATAAAATGCTCATCGATCTTTACCTATCTTAAATAACTCTCATGCCCTCTACAACTGCAACGACAGCAAGGTCAAAGGAGTTACCTAGTCTACTATTAAGAGCAAACTTATTCTTATGGTGTTCCACTTTGTTAAGCGTGGTTTGGCGCAGTTTCCTCCCTTACCACGATAACAGCCAAACTAGTTCTCCTTACACAACAAATTCCAAATATTTTACATACAACTCAAACTTGGTCAAAAATATAGAAATCAATTAAAAGAACAAATCCAGCAGTTCTAATCCATTGATAGGCAAAATAACCTGCATAGCAACTCGTGTTTTTTATTTCCTCTCCCGTTGTATTCATGGATGCTTATATATGTACATCCAATTTAGTTATAGCAAAGAAATCCGAAGTCAAATATCAGAGAACTATAGTTTAAGTCTCCTGCTATGTCAAGAAACTATCATACACGTAGTAAAACCATAAAAATTTCTCCCAGACAACAAGAAAGCTGTTTGTTAAGAAATTTCAAGCATATCCAGAGCTAAGTCAACTATCATGTGTGAACTTTGTAAAAACTAACCGTTTACACAGGAGGAGTTTAATGCCAGTAAACTAACTACCGCGAAGTTGGTTGTGATCAAGGATCATAAATACAAATATGCATTCTGGTGAGCGATATAAAAACAGATCAGACAGGCGCAAATCTATCATACCGTGAGTTTTTTGATAGGTTGGTCTGCGCAGGGAAACTCAGCTCCCCCAATTTCAACGGCGGATGAAGCAGGCCAATCATTTTCTCGTTCCTGCAGCTCAACTGCGGGCAGAGGCTTGAAAGAGACCGAAGGAGAAGACGAAGAAAAAGAGAGCAAAGGATGGTGACCAAGGGCTCTAATAATCTGAAAGAAGATCTGGAAGAAGGAGGCCAACCAACTCAACAGAGCCCTCCACACTTGTTGGGTCCTCGGAGAGTACACCACCTCGGCCTGAGTCAACTCACCCATAACCCGGAATCAAATCTCGCAGAACCCCCAATTCAACCAACCAGAAGACAGCTACGGTGGTTAAAATTGCGCTGGTGTGGCCAGTAGTGCCCTGGTGCTTAACGTGTTCTTCCAGGAGTCGATAACTAAATTTGTAATCGTTATTGGCTTCTTCTCTTTCTTTCTCTTTCGCTGTGTGATTTTCAGGGAGATGTGCTCATGGTGGCGCTTCGACGAGGTCTAGAGAGAGTGGGGCAAAGGATGTTGGTCACGCGCTGTTGAGGCCAGTGTGAGAAACTCCGAAATGGGTGGACGGAAAGGTGTCTACTGTGATAGGGAGGAAGCGAGCCGCAATAGACAGTGTGTGGATGAGAGGCGCGAGGAGGGGGAGGCACGCGCGATGAGGGAGCGTGAAGAGATACTACAGTGGACAAAAAGTGGAAAGAGGGCAGCTTTGGTAATTACAGACAGAGCCAATAAGAAGAGACAATGTTGAAGTCTTTTAAAAGACCTCGTTGTCCTTGTTAATTATTGCTCTTGCCCGGTGTCTGGAGTCTGGACCGATTAAAAAAAGTGTAAAATTCTCAATTTTCTTTAAGATAAAAATATTTTTATACATATTAAATTAATATAATTACTTTAATTTTGGTTAAAACTTACCCATCTACACACATATGAAACCACATTTTTTTAATTGTACGGATGATATCTATAATTTTTTTAAAAAAATTGATTTGTGCTCACCGGTTGGGTGGGAATACACCTAGTATAAAATTAATTTTTGTTCAAAGTATAAAGAATAACTCAGATAATTAGATAAAGAAAAAAAAAAGTATAAATAAGAACTAATAGATTCTTGTAAATAATTGCAATTCCAAAATTTAGAAACCTTTTAAAACTCTTAGCATTTGGTAAGGTGGTCAATATTCTTCTTTTGTATTTTTTTTATTATTATTATTTGTTGATCTTGAGGAGGACTATGTTCAATGGTCATCTCAACGCAATACACAAAAATCATTACTTACCACTTCATTTATATGTGTAAGCCAATTGCTAATTAGTAACATCAAAATTATCAAAAAAATAAAAAATAATTATCAATTTGATGAAGATATTTGTCTAGTATATACTTGGATTTTTATTGATTGTATACAAAACCAAGGGAAAACCGAAGATTGGTTGTACAAAATCGTTCCCATCAAGAAGATTATGCAGAAAAAATATCTCCAAGATTACAACCTAGACTGAAAAGTTTATCTCTAATTCTGCTGCATACTTGTCTGCTTTGGAAAACTTCAAAGGCTTGTTTGGCCAATAAGGCTGAAAATGACTTAGAAGTCGATAGGTTCGTGGTTTCTAATTGTTGGGTCCAAAGAATAGCTTTCTCATTGACTTCTTCTTGCCCATTCGGCACTGCATTTAATATATATAGCAGTTATTTTATATAAAGGACTTCACGTTGGACCAATATCCTCTCTCAAATAAAAATGTTTCAATCCAGTTGATCCATGCATGACGCACACAAGACCAGACTTGATGCGGTGTACTAGTTAATTTTCAGAGTCCAAATTCTACATAAACAACAGTTGCGTTTCATTGGTTGGCTTGGGCTGGACCATATTGATCGGGCCGCCAGTGACTCCCTGTCCTGATCTGGTCCTAGTTCATCACAGGGTTTATAATTTAGCAATAGTTTTATTGATTGAGGGTCTGCTTCAACAAATGCGTTGAATTTGAACAACCCAATATTGTTTTCTTTTCTTTTTTTCTGTGTTAAAAACGAAATGGGTACCAGAAAAATGTTATCTTGGTAATGCTGAAACCCCCATCCATGGCATGGAAGGCAGGCGTAAGTTCTGTACAAAAGAACATAAATGATATAGAACAACAGAAAATGGGGGAGGAAATATACAAAGTGAATTTAGTTGGTGTTGGATACAAACAAACCAAAATTGTGATTGCAAGCTCCGGTATATACTGAGAAACTCAGCTCACGTATAAACACGGGAGAGCCATGGATGCTTCAGTGCCCGTCTTGCAGTTGGCCGTCTTTTGGGGTTGACGCTGAGCAAGTATCTGACAAAGTCGATAAACATTGCATCATCAACTTGCAGATGCTGTTCCAACGATGATTCCTCAGGAATTATGTACTCCAGCTGATTTGTATCCTTTGCACAATACCAGAAAGAAATCAGTTGGGACCAAATGAAACGGTGTTTAAAACCAGGATTCTGTCTTGTTGATGAAGAAACAAACCTCATTTACATAATAAATATCATATTCTTTGGTGAAGTACTTGTGTGTGTCCTGCCCCTTCACCAACATCTCCAGATCAATAGCACCAAGCATTCCAACCATGCGTGCCAGAATCATAGCAACAGCCTCATTTGGAAAGAGCACCTAGACAAGACACCAGGACCAGTTTTCGGGACAATCAAACTTACGTTGGAGTGATAGAAAAATGAAGTTTATAAGTATGACGCAGGTAAATTAGAACATACTTCACCAGAGCATAGCTCGGCTAAAATACAGCCAATAGACCATATGTCAATCTTTTCATCATATTGCAGGCCCAGCATCACTTCAGGAGCCCTATAGGATCGTGATTGTACATATAGGCACAAGCTGTCTGTCTGGAAGCAACTGCTTCCTAGATCAATGACCTTTATCTCACATCTTTTGTAGTTTTTTATTAGAATATTTTCCGGCTTCAGGTCACAGTGAATGATTCCCAACTCATGCAAGTATTGCAGAGCCTCCAGACACTGGCGAGTTATGAGCTGCAAAAAAGATAAACACAACCCCAGTCATTATGTTTTCATAGTTTCTCTGTTTCTCTATACTAAGATGAATCCCATATTATTGGTGAGAACTATACATCTAAAGATCTGGCGGTAATTTAAACAACTAAATCAGATAATAACATAAGAAGTTTATAAAAAAAAAAAAATAGAATAGGTTCATACTTCATAGTCTAATTGAACAAACCTGCAGCCTTCTCAATGTAAAATATGGTTCCCCACCAGATTCCTGATTGAATTTCTGAAATTCATATAAATTTGCTCGCAGAAGCTCGGAAACAATGAACAGATGCTCCTGTAAGGTTTCGTTTAAGGTGATCACTGAACAGTTAAAAATCAAAGATTCCTTATTTGTAGAAGTTCGTTAGATCATTCTAAATTCTATATCAGCCAGGTTAATTGTAAGATTCCTTAGCTATTTTGCCAAATGACATTTTGCATAACATACATGTCAAAAGCAACCATCAAGGCATACCTGATGATAGAAGTAGTCATAAAGACGCAATAAATGGCGCTCATCGGCTGGATCATGCTTATTGACAAGTTTAAGAAGTTTGATTTCATCCAAGCTTTGATCCAAAAAGTCTTTGTCATTTTTGATAATCTTCAAGCAAACATCTATTCCAGCGTGAAGATCACGTGCCTGAACAACCTTACTGAAGGCAGCCGAACCAAGATATTCTGTGATATAGTATCTCCCAGCTAAGACTGTATTTAGCACAATCGGTATCTCCTTGCTTTCTTCAAATCCAGTCCTGTGGATATCATAATGTTTTGAGTCAAATGGCACTTATATAATGCTAAATGATGGAAGAGAAAGTACAGGATACAAGACTATCTGAAACAAACCTGTTCTTTCTATGTATAATTCTTAGGTCAAATACTTCATATTCATCATCTTGAGTATACTTTAGAAGCTCGTCATCAGTATCATCCCCTCCATCTGCAGTAATCTCTGGCTCTCGGCATTCTTCAGTTAAATCTCCATCTCGAAATTCATAGCTATCAAGTCCATTTGTTAGGTTCGTCTCTGGATATTTGAGGGTTAAGTCATAGGAACCTTTAAAATCCTTACTGCAGCCATTGACAGTGGGGTAGTCAAAAGTTTGGTTATTATTCTTTGGAGCAGAATCATAAGAAGCAACATCGTCAACCATCTTTAAATGACAATCACTGAGAATGTCTTTCAAACTAGGGTAGCTGTAGTTTGCAGGATCCCCACTACAAGACTCTCCTGAATCTGCATAGCATTTGCACCAAAATGGGACTTCACAACCATAGGCAAGAGTTTTTAGCTCAGGTTTTCCCTCTAAACCTCCTTCAAGCTGGTCTTTCTTACCCTTGTGACTGTACTCTTTCAAATAAGTCACATTCTCATCATCTACTGAGGAATGATTGAGAAGGCATGCTTTATCCATGCAATTATCATTTTCCTCTAGTTTAAACACTTCATAGCCGTAATCAAGACCCTTAGAGTTCTCGTTCTGGTTTTCCATTTCTGATGTCATGACAAACTTATCCTCGCTTTGACAGCCTAAGAAATCTGGCCCTTCAAAACTAGGAGTCATGAATTGGCCATCATCTTTCTCATTGTACCAGTATGGTTCATTTTGCATGTCAAAATCATTGTAATCACGCGCAGTTCCAAATTGAGATAATCTATCAGATGAAGATTCGGAATCATTTTGAGTCTGAGATGAGGAACGTATTCCATATGGATTGATGAATTCTGCAAAACAAGGTTTCAAAATAATTTAATGCATCCAGAGTGAGTATCTGAACAATGACTGTTTGCAATTTACTGATAATAGAAAAAGGAACTAAGATTATTAGACAACTCACATAAATTCTAAAAAAATAATAGAATAAAAAGGAGAACTTTTAGAGAATTTTCGGATGATCAACCGTGTAGTCCTCTTTATACACATGATTCAACTTAGATAGAGCTTCAAACCAGAACTTCCAGTCTTCTAGTGATCAACTAAGCATAAGTTTCGTTGCTTCTCTGCTACTTAATGCATTCAGATAAGCAGCAGAACAGAGTCGAGAACAGAGCACAGTAAATGTTCCAGCACCCAGTGATCATAACGAGCAATTTGTTTGAATATAAGTATAGATTCTATTGAAGCAACTACCTGAAGCAGAAGTAGATGACTTCAAGCTCTGAAACTCATCGTCGGAGGACACAGAGCTCGATTTGGAGCACTCTCTGCCGGCGGGAGCATCCGGCAACCGGGCACTCGATCGGGTTCTGACGGGTGGAGGCGGTGGCACCATTGGGAAGAAGAATTTCTCGTAGTCAAAGGATCCCAGATCACCCTTTTCAAAGATGTCCTCTTTGAAAGCAGACTCTGCTTCCGAGAACCCATTTTTCCTCAGGAATTCTAGTACTGCTTCGACGTCGGAGACAGCCATGAAGTTGGAAATTCAGAGGTGGTGAAGAGGTAGCAGCTGACTGACGCAGAGGGGCAACAACATGTGAATTAAGGAGAGTGGAAGGGACAAAAATGTAATAAACCACATGTTTAAAGGTGTGCATGCTTGATAGTTTGAGGAGAGAGAGTTAGAAATAGAGAAATTTCTGTCTCTCTCTTTCTCTTTCTCCTGGTTGTCTTTGTTTTTCTGTAAAACAGAAGCCAAGCCGGGGGTGACCTTGTCTTACCAACTCTGAATGGAGAGCCGTTTGGATCCCGAAACGTTTCGTTTTGGTGGGGTCTAAACCATAATAGGTTAGAGGATGGTGACGTGGAGATATTATGTGATCTACACGTCAAATCCGGTTTCTTTAATTTCTTTTTTCTTCTTTATCTGTTTTTATTTTTTTTATATTTTTTATGGTGAGAAGTCAACATGGACATGGGACCATTTCATAATTTCATTTTGCTTTTTCTTGAGCATTTTGTACTTTTCATCCTCCATAACATGTTTTTCCTGTTGATTTTATCTTTTTCCCTTTTTCTTTCTCTTTTTTTATGCCTGAAATTGAATAAACAAATTACTGGTTCACCAAAAAAAAAAAAGAAGCAAATTACTATAATATTCTGTGTTTGTTTCGAGGGATATTATCTCATATGCTTGAAATGTTCCATTCACATTTAATCTTAATTTAGAAGAATTTATTATTATGCTCAGAATATTCTCATATGGTGGCTTAAGTCACAGTCCAACGAGATTTCAATTAGTTTCAAAATATTTTTTTATTTTTATTCATTTCAGTCTTTTTTACATAAAAGTAAAACTACAAGACCAGAATTTTAATTTTATATCAGAAAAAAGACTTATGACTGTCAAACTGAATTTTTTATATTCAACTAATGACAATCATGCATATTTTTCCCTTTTAAAAGTTACCCATTTTCTCATGAAAGTGATGAAACAAGTGGAAAAAGAAATATTTTTTGTGTTTATTTTTTTAATAAATTTAATAGGGATGGAGAGAGGTTAAAATTGGTTTATGATATGGACGATGTCCTTTCTTCAGCTATTTTGGCAGCTGTAGGATGAAAAACATGGTCGAAAAATTTAAATATAAATACCTTAACAGGAAAAGTGAAAGCAGAAGAAGACAGATAGAACTTTCTATAGAGCCAGATGAATATTTGACAGGAAAAAAAAAATAGAAAAGATAAAAGCTTAAACACAAATAACCTAAACTAATTATGTATTATTATCGGAAATAACTAATAGGATGGAAATCAACCGGGTTCAGCCGAGCAAAGTTGAGCTCAAGCTCAATTCATGTAAAATTTAATGAGCTCTAATTTTAATTGACGAATTAATTTTTTTAACTCAAGCTTGACTAATTTTAAAGTTCACAAACTCAAACTAGCCTCAATTAAAGCAAATTCTATATTAATCACATTTTAATAAAATAAATAAGACAGTATTTTATAGTATTAAAAATAAATATTACTCAATAAATAATCTTAATAAAATAGCAAAAAAAATATAAAACAACTCTTTAAAACATGTGTGATAAAGTGGCACCCAATTAATTTAATCTTAGTAAAGTTTATTATCAAAGTAAACTAAACTAATCAAGACAGGATCAATTTCTTCTTTTGAAGACTAATGTTTTCTTTACTTAACTTGGAATTGGGAAATAGAACCAGTAACAAGACCCACCAATGGCCATAATGTTGTTCTTATGAAACAGAGTGACCACCCACTGCCTTTCCTTTCCAGCTGACCAGACTGACTGGCCACCAGCATCAACATGAACATGAACATAGAATAACAATAGAATAGAATCATTAATCTCTTTTTCCCCTTTCATTTGTTCCCTTTATAATTATTAATGTCCTTTTCATTCCCTCATCTTCTTCTCTTTTCCTCTGCTGCTCCCCCACTATTTTGGTTTGAATTTCAAATCACTTACCCGTTGGTGAGCCCAATCTCACTTTTTAATATTATTTATTTATTTTTAATAGTTTAAGCTCAATATGATTTTAACTCTTAAGATAAAATTGAAAATTGACCATTTATTGTGAATCATAAAACCTTTGATTTCACGTGAATATATTAAATATCTGTGTTGGGTCTCTATCCTTCTAAACGAAAGGTGAAACTTTGAAGATGAATGAATATATTAATGGAGGTTGAATCTTCCTTTTTTATCCCAAAAAAAAAATAAAATTATTATATTGTAACAAAAATTTATGGCTGGCCCCCTTTGATTTGATTAATTAATTAATTTTCTGAATTCCCACTAACTAATGACCATTATGAATATCATCATCAATGTAATTGGAGGTTTCCTCGGATGCCCACGTCATGAGGCAGCCACCTCTTTCAAAGATGAAGTGATGGGGAGAATTGAGCAAAATTAGACTTTCCTACTCCCATTGGAAACCCAAGCAAGACTACCCACATTTTCTAGAAAGAAAGAAAAAAAAAATAGATTAAGATATACATTAATTTTTGTAATGATAGCTACTAAATATCGCATCACATATACAATTAATTTTTGAAAGGCTATTAAAATTGTGTTCTAACTAG
Organism: Bauhinia variegata; assembly: GCA_022379115.2. Taxonomy (NCBI): domain Eukaryota; kingdom Viridiplantae; phylum Streptophyta; class Magnoliopsida; order Fabales; family Fabaceae; genus Bauhinia; species Bauhinia variegata. The sequence goes on from CM039437.1 coordinate 14,264,418, forward strand.
AGACCATCGCAGTTTAGTATTATAAATTTTTGTACTAAAAGGAAAAAAAATTAATCTAAAACAATATACATGTGGAATATATCAAATATACATTAATTAAGATAAAACTTAAAATAGTGAAAAATATTAAATAAAAATTTAGAATAACCAACAAAATGTTGGTTGAACGATAAAAAGTTAAAGCCAAGGTGATTCAAATAAAAAATTTGAGTTTATAGTTTGGGAGTTACATTAGGATTATTAATCTATTATGTATTGAGATAGAAAGATTCAATTTCAATATTCGATGGATTTTTTTTTTTCCGTCTCTTTGGGGGAAGGCTCGTCAATAGACATATATGATCGGGCACTTGCTCCGCCTCTGGGCCTTTAAGAAAAATGTTTATTGGGCCTAAAAGAATTGGCCAATATGTGCAGGTTAGCTTCCTTGTTGTCCCTTTAATTTTGACTGGACCAAGAGTGGATTGGGTCAAATGGAAGTTCATAGTATTTGTAGCGATATATTCATGCTACTTTTTCTTTTTATAATTTTGAATTGTTTAGAAAATTATAAGTGAGTTTGCTTATAATTGTAAGATACATCTAAACCGAGAGCCACAATATTAAATATAATTGCTAGCTATATTTTTTTAAAAAAATAAAAATTTAAAATAGGTGGAGATTATGATGTTTTAAAGTCAAGACATATCATATACCTTTTAACTAAATATTAGTCTTAATAATAAAGAGTTTGAACCATTTAAGTATAATGACTTGAGTTTAAGTTTTTATATATATAAAGAATCCTAATAATTTAATATTTATCAATTTAACCAACTTTTTAGCATAGTTTCGACTGCTTTTTTAGTTTTTTTTTTTTTTTTTTTGTGTGTAACCTAATTCAATCAACCATTTTGAGAGAATGAAAGAATTTTAACATTTGAAGGGTCCAACTTGGATGAATTTATTCAAAATATATCCAATTTAAAAAATAATAAAATGTGTATACCTAAATAAAGTTTTAATTTGATGAAATTGGATATATATGTATGTCTTTTTTGTTTAAAAAATTTCACAAGTTCCCTTCTGTCGCATTTGAGCATGTAGAAGTTACTATATAATGTTACACATATCATATTTGTGTCAAATCTGAATATAATTATCACTTTACCCTTCAAATTACACTAGGGTGTGTTTGGTGGACGTATTTATTTTTTTAATTTTAAGATTTATGAATTATAGGAAATATAAATATTAAAATTTATGAATTCTAAAATTCTTAAAATGTGTTTGATTGATTTTAAATATTTATAGGAAATATCTCATTCCATTAAATTATTTTTAATGAAATTTATGTTAAAAAAATCTTGAAAAATATATTTTATGAAATTTTATTTTTAAAAAAATTCACACTAAACACAAAAAACAAAAAATGTTAAATTAGGATTTCCAAAATTCAAAATAGAATATTTTTACCAAAGACCCTAGAAAAGAAGCATATATTATTAATTCAGCAAACCTTAATATGAGTGGATTCACAAAATGAAGTTGCTGGCTGATATAACTCAAAAGTTAACTAACAAAATGTTAGTTCAATAACAATAGACAAAATCTTAAAACATTCTAAACTAAAAATTTTAGATTTAAAACTCTAGATTTATTAAAAAGAATTATTCGTTCTCATTCTCAAAAAATAATAAGAATATTCTATACATAAACGAAAAATAATCTTTTGGAAACGAATGATGATGAGACTTAGCAAATTTGTTAAAGGGAATGAATTCCCTTTTTCATAAAATAGATTGAAATGAAGTGCTTATTTTTAGACAAGTTATTTATATAACTACATATTTCGGAATCAATCAAATCAATTATGTAGTTAAGGCACATACCATTATAGATTTAGTCTCTTCAAGTAGATATGCTAGAAATATTATCCCCACAAAATAGATTTATGAATGAAATCCCACCTAACTAGAAGTAATTCGAGCAATGAAATCCAAAGACTTGATGTTGATTAGAATTTAGAACCAGTTGTGAAATTAAATTAAATTAAAATTGGAAAATCAGAGAATACCAAAAAAAAAAAAAAAAAAGAAGATTGATGGGAAAGTGGAAATTTGTCACTGAAATAGTGATGAAAGGAAGGAACTAGGTTCCCCACTAAGTTACACATAAATTCCTATTTATGGTAAGAAATAGGAGGCAGGGGCAGCAGCAAGTAGGCCAGACGGCCCCCCCTACCCTTTGAACCCATTACCTTTCTCGAGTGTGCGTCACCTTTTTTTTTTTCCATCTTCGCCCAATTCATAATTGTTTCTTTACGTGATAAAGAAAAACTTTTTCCACAGTTCAAGGATCTCATCCCTCTTCTTCTTCATCATCACACGCATCTTCTACCAACGAATAGGGATCCTACAGAACAAAATTCCATTTCCCCCTCCTTCTCTCTCTATTCCTTTGAAAATAATTGATATTGTTATACAAATAAAAATTAAGGTCACATCTATCCAGGTAAAGATGATAAAAAAAAAAAAATTAAAATAATTGGACATGTATAAAAAAGAAGTTGACAAAAGCATAATAAATAGAATTAATTACATTATTTTTAATCACTAAAAAAATTATAAAAATAAATATCATGATCAACTATATTCATGAACGTATAATTTTTTAATAAAGTTTAATATTATTATGTAATTTATATGGTTAATTTATTATTGTTATATATATTACTTAACTTGGGTGATATATATAAATATATAATATGATAAAGTGCATGAGTGGGGGCACAAGACACTATACACATTTTTGGTACTATATGTGGAATAGGATATACTATTTAGAGACCAGGGAGGGGGTTACGTGTACTACACAAAATTATGAGCAAGGTGGTGAGCATTGGAGCTAGGGCAGGCCCCTTGCTGGGTTGGTTCAACAATAATTGCAGGTTGGTGGGATGTGGGCAAAGTGTTTCGGTTTAGTGGGGATACCATGTCTGGTGCCCTTCTCAAATTATTTGTATATTGGTGTCATATCTTGTTCTTCTTCTCATTGTTCAACTTTGTTTTTGCCTTCGGTGCTCATTTCAATGTCAAGTCAAGCAATAGGGAGATCCACTTTTAAGAGCCAGCGAAGGGAAGGGAAGGGAACAATTACAATATGCGCCATGGCTAGCTAGCTAGCTCGATCGGCATCAAATAGATAATTCAATATTTTTCAATATATATCACTATTTCTTTATAGTTGTAATGATCTTATTTTTGAGATTTGTTTTGGTGAAAAGAAGATGGAAAATTTTGAGAGAGAAAGAGTGAAGTCGCATCTCATTCACCCTTTATGCGACAAGCATGTTTGGAAGTGGTGCCTTAAGGAGTGAGTGTGAGTGAGATTATTCAAGTGAGGGTGTGAGAGTGATGTTGAATATATTCTCCCTCTCACTTTAACATAATCTTACCTTGCCATCAACTATGAAATGAATTTCCTTAAGAGCAATAGGATGTTATTTCATATGCTTGTTGGTCTTAGAATAGACCTAGCTTCACTTTTGTAACATCATTTTTAAGGTATTCAATGCTTTCAACCAAGAGGATTTTAGAGTTTCATAGTTAAGATTTTAAGTTGAATATGCTATATTGATTTAATAAAAAATAGATTAAATCTTAAAACATTCTAAGACCTTAAAAGTTTTAGAATCGTATTATATATATTATTTACTTCTCATTACTTCAACAAAATAAGAGTAATAATAATAATTTTAGTATGCAGATTTGAAACATTTAAATTTCAATTAAGTTAACATATATCCCTAATTAATGTTGTTTTATTGTTGGAATAGTTTATAGAAAGAAAATCTACACCAGTCCATTAAAAAGTTTGCAACAACTAATATCAAAGGCAGTGGCATCTATGGCCTACCCTCTTTTTGATGAATATATTGCCACGAAAAGGCTATAACAAGCATATCACTATCCATAAACATAGAAAATCCTTAGTGCGACCTAAATGTCAAAATCTGTCTTTTTCTTTTTCAAAAGCACTATTGAAAATATATATATAGAGAGAGGTCATTCAGATTCTATTAACTTGCACACTATTTGTTTATTATTATATGTATATTTACAATATAGATAAGCACTTTTAAATTTTAATCATTTCTGTGATGAAGAATAGAGAACGAATTGTAATTTTATACTAGAATAATAAGTTAAAGGCATAAGCCATAATTTGGGATATCTCTAACTTGTATCAGAATTTTAAAAGGACTTCTTTAGAGGGTGCCATGGTTTCAACTTTCAACTAGTTGCCATTATAATAATGTGATTGAAAGCAACAACATGGGATATAGGATAATGGCCTAATGCATCATGAAAATGGCTTTGATTGTAATCGAAAACCAAGCTTTCTGGGCAAATATTAGCTAAATAAATTTAAATTTTGATTGAAATAGAAATTCAAAAATTTAATATCTTTTTCCTTTTCAAAGTTGAGATGCGTGAGTCAATTAATCCCCTTGACTAATCTTAACTTGTGACTGATAATTAGAATCAATTTGATCCCTTTTCAAGTATGACAAAGAGTTTATTTTCGGGTCTTATATATCTCAAATTCGGGAACCGGGTTAGGCCAATCCGGATGGTTGTACTGATAACTTTATTCACAAGAAAAGGGAACTCTAATATTAAAGCAGAAAGTTGATGAGTTCAGATGGAAAAGGGCACAAGAAAGAAAGTGGAAGGAAAAAAATAAAAATAGAAAGAGAGACTGAGGAATACAATTCATGCGCACTGGGAACCAAAGAAATGGTCCATGGGACCATATGAAGATGATGAAAGTCAAATACCATCACACCTTTATATGAAAAGTGATTCAGAAAATGGTGCAGAGACCAATTCTCAAATATAAAGCTGAGACTAACGGCTCTGCAAAATATCCTCCCTCTTTTGTTTTTTCTTTTGGATATTATAGGCCTTGATTCTTTTGCTCATAAAATTCCCCAATTAATTATTGGCTTTAAAGTTTAATTATCTCTACGTAACCTTCTTCTGGTTTTTCTGATTTTTAAAGTTTTTTTTTTTTCATGAACAATTTATCATTCTGATATGAATTTTGGTTGTGAATGAAATAAGAAATATTTTTATTTATTTATGCCTAATTATAAATTTGAGAATTTTTTTGTCCCAGAAAGTTTGAAGATGTCAAAATGTGATCACTATCAATATTTCGTATTCAAAACATAGGCATCAAATTAAAAGCATATGCATAACGTATAAAATTAAAGGAAACTCACAAATGTGTAGTGAGAAAATCAAACCACCAACGTAAAGATACGAGAGCCGAGAGATCTTCCAACCTGGGATTCTTTACTTTTTCCTTTCTTCATCAGAAAATTATGCAGATTGTTTGTTTCCTGAGAAAATCTAAGGCAGCTATATTCGGTGGGACAAAGAATGTATGTCTTTTAGGCCACGAAAACGACATCGCTACACTGAAACCCTATTCTTGAATTCTAATCGTAGATTATTTTGCCATGTGTATGCAGACGACGATGGTTAAGCGTATCTGCTTTTCTTTCTCTTTCTCTTTAGCACCCGCTCCTTTCTTTGTTTCCTTTTATTTTTGGTATGGTATTATTAGCATCCCTTGTTTGTACTATAAAATGGAACAAGGTATATTAACGGACACAGATTGTTACACGTACCTCACAATTTATAGGCTTTTTCTTGAGTACTTCTTTTCCAATATTCCATAGACTTTGTTTTGTTTCCTTTGTGTAATGCCATTATCATATGCTTGCTAGTGGGAGACTCACGAGTCACCATCAACTATAAGTTTACCTTGGTTGTCATTAAAAAATAAAGAGAAGGTTCTTAATAAGAATATTAATTACAGAGTAATGTGTGTTAATTAAGAGAAGTCACTTGACACCATGAACGAAACCCTAGCTAGCTAGACTTGTTGGTTAATTATGTTTTGATCAGAGAAGTTAATATATAGGAATGTTGTTTATCATCTGGCATATCTAGAGGTTTCTTCTATTGTAACCCTTAGATAAGTAGCTGGGAAGTTGACACTGCATGGGGCATTAGGGTTTCTAGTTTTTTTTTTTTTAATTACATTTAAGGTGTCTTGATACTCTTTAAACATGAGATTAATCCTTATCTAAGATTCTTAACAAATATGTAATTTAAAGTTTTAAGTATTGAATATATACAAATACAATCTTAAAGTTTTAAATTCAAGATTTTGATTTAAAACTTAGTTTACTTGGTAGAGTTATTTTATTTCTCTATCTGATCAGTGATCATATTTAAAATTTATTTTGTTATTCAACATATTTGTTAAATTAAAGAGGATCTTAATATTTTAAGTTTTTCAAGTATGAACTTCATACCATAGAATTTTATTAAAGTAAGATTAAAACTCTATCAAGTAAGACTCTCAATCTTATATAAATGGTTAACTTTGATAAATTTTTACAATACCAAGATGTTATTTGAGAAATATTTTTGATTTAGAAGAATTTGTAAATGGCAAAATAAGGTTTAACTCTGATTAAAGTACTGGAACAATTGCTAGTGGTTGCATCGGTAGGGGCTAGGTCTGGTCTAGTACAATTATTATTTTCGATACTAGTGGGTGATGGTAATCTTGAAGATAGTGATATGCTGCTACTACTAGTACTGCAGATGAAAGCAAAGGAATTCACGAAGCCATATTGCGATGACGCAATGGCAGTAGTTGCATTTCAACGCTTGTACTATAATAGTATGTAGTAGTGGCAATCCAATATTCTCGATGGGATGTTTAGATTGTTGAATTATATATTTAGTGATCTAATCTTTTTCGGGGTGTTTCAATCCTCAATATCTTGGGATGTGACTCAATTAAATGTCACATTCCTAAGGTTTTACATACTTAATTCAAATTGTTAGATCAGTAACAATTAATATAATATAAGTTTAATTAATTAGGTTGTGTTTATTTCAAGTTCAATATAATTTGAATTAAAATTACTTGATATAATATAATGTCACGGCAAGTTATAGGGTTCACAGAGCTAAGAAACACTCATCTTTTTCATCCATGATGATAGAAAGAGTGAAAATCTTGGTAAGGATTTTTTTTTTTAAATAGTTTAATCACTGCCAAAGTCAAAATATAATGACAATATAGTGGACACTAGTGATGGTGATAGCAAATGTAGTTGTTAATTAATCAAAGTAATGATAATGAGATGTTTTAAGCATATTAAATATGTATTGGCCGGACTATATGTCGTCATATACTTTAATAAACGAATTGCCAAAACAATTAAAATACTTTAAAAAATCAAATGATATTTTTTAAAGTTTGTAGTTTTACCATGGTTGAGCTTAAAATGATAGCTAGTAAAATATTTTATGCGTGATAGAAATTGTATTTTTTTATTTGAAATGAACTTCTGTTGGTGTTATTATAAACTAGTTCAGGAGTAGTTTTACGATAAGTACTAAATTTACAACAAAACTAAATGAATACATAATTATAGATGCTCAAGATTCAAACCTTATTAAACATCATCAACGGAATGAAAATGGGATGTTGATGTAATTTTTGTTATATAACGAACAAGGCGGTGAAATTAATCAACCTTTTAAAGTAACTACTTATATATAAAAGAAATAACAAAGAAGAAAGGAAAGAAGTGTATGTTATATATAACCAACAAGGTGGTGAAATTTAATTTGCGTAGTTTAAATTTATATTAAAAAAAAAAAGTGTATGTTACCATCAATCAAAGGCAAGTGAAGTGAGAAAGGAAAGAAGAAAGGCATTGGTTGCTGGCGATGCCCCTCCCCCTCTAGTTATTTTGTTTGCACGACACTTGGACCATTTTATTTGTCTTCGTACATTGTTCTTTAGTTTCTGAATCCATCCTTGTCCCTCTCTTTATCAAACGATGCCCTACGAATCCTATGCTTTTATTTTTCTTTTTCCACACCCGATTTGTTTGGTGAGTTACCCCAGCCAGCATTAGCAATCACTCTCCCCATCCATCCTTGATTAACTTGTACCTTAATCAACACTATTATTAAGTGAATGTGTGCATTTCTTGTCACCCTGATATATATGCTCTCTAAACATGCATCTTTGCCTCAATTTAATAATCATTCAAAAGCTATTGTCTAGAAAAGGAATATGACCTCTCTAGGTCTAGGAGATGGATGATGGATAGATAAATAAAGCTCTTTAATTGCTTGGTCAAAGTATTCTGTAACTAATCCATCAAAATTTATAATAGATATTCAAATCAAAAACAAGGAAAAAGCACCATTTTTCTTTTGGTTGAATTAATAAAATAAATTTGCTTAATATTAAAGTTTTATAGTAAAAAAGAAAAAACAAAAATATCTGTGAAACTTTTGGTATTAAATGCGATTACCTTAACTGACTGGGCGTGAAAACCAGAGTTGAAAGAGGGACTTAGTCAACTGAGTGTGAAGGGATTGCAATGCATTGGGCAATTAAGGTGACTTGTAATTCTATTATTGGAGTTGGAGAATGGAATTGAATGAATGGGTGTTTGAGATTTTGAAGGAAAGAAAGAAAGAAATAAAAGGGAACTGAAAAGGTTGGCAAAAGCGAACACAAGGTAGCAACAAATTTGCATGTCAAATCCACGACCTTTTTACCTCTCTCTCTCTCTCGTTTCGCGTAGGGCACCACTCACAAAGCATAATTATAAAGCAATATGATTGTGATTCTGATAGGGATGCTTCTCCATCCGCCACACTCCAACAAAATGCCCTTCATACACTGCCAATATTTTTCTTCTTTTATTATCCAACACATTCATCTATCAGTAAAAATAATCTTAATGTAATATTAAATAATAAATAGTTTTAAAGATTATTTTTTTCTTCATAATATGTAGTTATATAGATGAGTTGATCTTACATTAATTTATAATTAAATTTTAAATTAATGTGAAATTTTTTAAAAAATAATCTGTGATCAACAAGGTTTTCTTTCTATCCCTCCCTTTTCACTCAACCGTTTGCATCCTGAAGAGGCCCGTTTCCTTTCTTCCATTCCCCACTTCCCTTTCTCCTTTTCTTTTATTTCCCCACTCCCAAAAGGTACAAATTGACTCACAACCTTGATTGACCCAGTGTCTGTGTGTGTGCTGGCTAGCTACTACTAGTGCCCTTAAAGATTCTATTTTTCTACAGAGAAAGTTATTTTGGAGTATGCCCTATCCTACATTTTTTTTAGTTATGTTATATAAATAAAATTATATAAAAAAAATACATATAAAAAATAGTATAAATATGATACTATTTGGGAAGAGTGTAAGTTTAATATCTTAATTTTAATAAATCGATCAATCTGTAATCGATTCCATTATTATATTAATCCATTTTGTTTAATGACCCAAATATTGATTTGACTTTTTACTATTAACGAGTCATTGATTTGTGGACAATAATGAACTCAATGTTCAATCCAAAAAGAAATGTTGTGATGTGGATGGAATCGAGTGCACACTTCCACATAAATAATTAAATAAATCCCCATTATCTCTTAGTAAACGCATATTGGTAGTTTTAGTGGGCAGCTGTAAAAAGTGGATTAGCCTTTGAATGATGGAATTATTCACCGCTTGTCCTTTTGACATCAAAGGTAATATGGATGCTTTAGAATTCTTTGATGCTTTGATTAAGAAATGACTTGAACTCATATACGACAAATTATTTTTTAAATAATTTAAAATTTAAAGAATTTGAACACTAAGACAATAATATTTATAAAAATATCTATAAATTATTTTTCAACAAAACTTTTATATTGAAAACAAGACAAGATTTAAAGAATTAATAATTGTTGGCACAAATAATTTATTTACCATTGGTCTGACGAAAAGTAAAATATATTCTGAAAATCTCATGTTTATACCTAGTGGCATGCAATAATTAGATTTATTATGTTCAAAATTCAGTGGTTGATTGGGTCAAAAGTAAAACTCGCGGTTAAAATTCTTTTACTAAGTTGAATCAAACACAAATACATACTTATCCGAAAAAATAACTTGTGGGTGCCACGAATGTAATATAGCAATAGCATTAGATCAAATAAAACTGCAACTTGAGCATCTACATCAAATTGAAAAACCAAATAAGACTTGATTTGACATTTTAGGACAAAATGAATTTGGACCAAAGAACTCACTCTTGACGATAACATAACGTGTTAAATGTATAATATTTTGAGGATCCCCATCCCTCGTTTGTTATTGTATATTTTCATTTTCTTGAAAATTCAATATATGATGTTTTTTTTTTAAAAAAAACATGAAAACAATATATGATGCTAATGATTATTCAAAAGAGGAAGAGAGTTACCATTCTAATTTAACATATGATAATTTATTTTATGGAAAGATTTTTATAGAAAAAACTGGTCAACTTGTTTTCCATTTTTGTTGGACGATTCTTGCTGGAAAAACAATATTCAAAGGTAAAAAAGGATAAATCATAGAATTACACGTAGGAAGACAGTGACGCCGAGTGTCGTTGTTGGCCCACTCAAAGTAAGTGGACGCAGCATCTCTCTCAGTCTCTTCTCTTTCTTTTTAAGAGAGAAAAGCAACGTGATGATGAAGACGAGGACGACGACGATAATAGATTGATACTCAACTCTCTCAACTGAACCTCTCTCTCTCTCTCTCATAACAAAAACAAATGGAATCTGTTCTGTGCTTATTGCTCATTGCTCAACCAAACGCTGCCCTTTACTGTTTCCTCAGCTTCTTGTTCTTCCCCTCTCTTGCTGGGCCCCATCCCATCACTTCTGTCACCATCTTTCACACCCAATTCTCTTCCTCTTTCTACTCTCACTTCCTCCCCTCTCCTCTTCTCTCCTGAACTAAGTCCACCCTCCCCCCATTATTATATTATATATATACAAATTTGGAGCCCCCACTCCCCAACACAAGATCCCTTTTTGAAACTCCTATAAAATATTGTTTTGATTAATAAGGAAAATAATTTGGAGCAGCAAGCACATGAATATGTCAAGTTTTTCGATTTAAAATCTTCGTCTTTTTATTTGTTTACGGTTTTATGAGCTCCGGCGATGCCTACGCCGGTTATAGTAGCCAGGCAATGCTTAACATCCGAAGCAGCTCACACGCTCGACGAGGCTGTCGCCGTCGCACGACGACGTGGCCACGCCCAAACGACGTCACTCCATGCTGTCTCGGCTCTGCTTTCTCTTCCGTCGTCAATGCTGCGCGATGCCTGCGCACGTGCCCGGAACTCTGCATACTCGCCCCGGCTTCAATTCAAGGCTCTGGACCTGTGCCTGAGTGTGTCGCTGGACCGGGTTCCGTCGACCCAACTCACCGACGACCCGCCTGTTTCGAACTCGCTCATGGCCGCCATTAAGCGTTCCCAGGCGAACCAGAGGAGGCAGCCTGATAATTTCCATCTCTATCATCAAATTTCGCAGCAGCCCACTTCGGTCTCCTGCATAAAAGTCGAGCTTCAGCATTTGATACTGTCAATACTCGACGACCCGGTTGTGAGTCGGGTATTCGGAGAAGCGGGTTTCCGGAGCTCCGAAATCAAACTCGCTATTCTCCGTCCCCTGCCACAGCTCCTTAGGTACTCGCGCTCCAGAGGCCCCCCAGTATTCCTCTGCAACTTGTCAGATAATCCGGATTCCGTTCGCCGGAGCTTCAGTTTTCCGTTTGCTGGGTCTTCTAGCTTATGGGACGGGGACGAGAACTTCAGAAGAATAGGGGACGTGCTTACCAGGAGCAGAGGCAGGAATCCTCTGCTTCTGGGTACATGTGCATATGATGCTCTGCGTAGTTTCACAGAAGCAGTGGATAAACGAAAAGATGGTGTTTTGCCAGTAGAGTTAGCTGGGTTGCATGTGATGTGCATAGGAAAGGATGTTTCCAAGTTTATTACTGACAACAGTGATAACAATAACATGGATTCCAGGTTCAAGGAGATTGCTCAACTGGTAGAGCAGTGTATAGGACCTGGTTTGGTGGTCAACTTTGGAGACTTGAAGCCATTTGTGAATGAGAATAATGGTCCAGGGGAAGCAGTGAGCTATGTTGTTACTCAATTGACTAAGCTGTTAGAGCTTAACTATGGCAAGCTTTGGTTGATGGGTGCTGCGGCAAGCTATGAGAGCTATTTGAAATTTGTTGGCAGATTTCCATCTATTGAGAAGGAGTGGGACTTGCAGCTCCTGCCTATCACGTCTATTAGGCCTTCCATGGCTGAATCATACCAGAGGCCAAGGTCCAGGTACGTCACTCATATGTATCACTAAATTTCCGGCATAAGTTATGACACGAAACTGAAACTATGCTTTACTTGTTTATTTCCATGTCTGTTTGTTTTGAGTGGAAACAGTTGCGAAGTTAGATTTTTTATTCATTAGTTGCAGTTCCATGTTTGAGACATGATTTTTCTATGTCTTTTTGTTTAATAAATAAATATAAATTTGAATGTCTGGTGTTATTTTAATCTATGCTAAATAAATGTGTTTTAGGTGCGTCTGTCTTTGTGTCGTATTGTTTTGAAATAGCCAGAAAAGATTGATCTTATTTATAATTTAGAAGAAATTATGGCGTAGACTTTCCTGAATATGCACTTTGGTTTGGTGTTAAATGTTTCAGTTTATGGGGCATTATTTCTCTTTTGAAGTTTGAACCACTACTTGCATATGGACCAACAATCTTCCCACTGGTTCCTTACTCTGTCTCTGCTTAAAGTTTGTAGCTTGACCTAGCTGATAATCTGTTTTTCTGTAATAAAATAACTGGTATTGTTACTATAACTTTATTGTACCCATGTTGTCTAAACTAATTTTCTTCTTGGTAATAATGTTTACAGCTTAATGGAATCATTTGTCCCGTTTGGTGGCTTTTTTTCTACGCCTTCTGACTTGAGAGCTCCGCTGAATGGCTCGTATTATTCTGTTTCCCACTGCCATCAATCTGATGAAAGTTGTGAGCCAGAAGCGCTTGCTGCTTCAAAGGAAAGATTTACTGCTTCAGCTGCTGATCGCTACAACTCTAACACACCTCCATCATGGTTGCAGATTGATGAGCTTGGCACGGCAAAGGGATTGAGTATGAAGGTTTGTTGCACTTAGATATATCAAAAATTATATATAGACTAAATTCATCATAAACAAGATGAGATTTTTTGTTGAGTGGAGTAAATTGTCAACCCAAAAAAGGAAAATAAAATAAGAAACTTGACCCCTTTTTTTAAAAAAAAATCTTTAAAACTTAGAATTTGGGTATTTTTTGTTTGTGTAAAAACCACTTTTTTTCCATTCAGTGCAGACCAAAGGTGATGGAACTGTGGTGGACACTAGTTCAGCAGTTGTGGGGTTTAATTTACGCGGGGACAAAAAAGTTGGCGATGAGAATGGCGGCAAAACTAGGGATGCATCCCCAAGTGGAAACATGAATCTGAATTCAACCATACCAGGTGGTGTGCAAGTGCAGATGAGTTGTACATCACAATCAAGCATCCCATTCCCGGCGGTTCCCAAGGCAAAGGTATCAAAACTTTCAGCGCTGTTCCAGAAAGTAGAAGATGGTGAGTCAGGCATGTCCAATTCAAGTGTGTGTGATGGTAGTCAAATGTCTCCAGCATCTGTGACTTCTGTAACCACAGATTTAGGGTTAGGAATAAGTCCTTCTCCCGGAAAACCCAGAGACCAACATAGGAAGGAGATTCCAAAAGCAAGCACAAAGCTTGATCTAATGTTCAAGCATCAATCCCAGGCTTCATCGTGTTCAAGCTCTGAGTGCGGTGAAATTAATCTAAGAGATCCTAAAATGCTTCTCAAGGCTCTTGCCAAGAAGGTTAGCTGGCAAGATGAAGCCATAAGTGTTATCATCAGAACACTAACTTGCTTCCAAAGAGGAAAAGAGCATGGAGCTAATAAGCGAGGGGATATATGGATGAATTTCGTGGGACCCGATAGGCATGGTAAGAGGAAAATTGCTGTTTCTCTAGCTGAGACTTTGTATGGGAGCCAGGAAAACTTCATTTTTGTTGATCTAAGTTGTGAAGAAATCAAAGGGTGCGATGTGAAATTCAGAGGGAAGACCACTCGTGATTTCCTTGTGGGGGAGTTGTGCAAGAAACCCTTGTCTCTTGTTTTCCTTGAAAATGCAGACAAGGCTGATATGCTCACTCAAAATAGTTTGTCTCAAGCAATCAAGACTGGCAAAATTGCAGACTCCAATGGAAGAGAAGTTAGTGTTAATAATGCAATCTTTATTACATCTTTCTCACTTCAGCACAATACTAGGGAACCTTCCAAATTTTCTGAGGAAACAATTTTGAGGACAAAAGGTTGGTCAATCAAGATACAGGTTGAGGATACAATTGGCGGATTCAGAAGCCAAAATCTCAGTTTAGTTAATAGTTCAACAGAAGTCATTCCAAATAAAAGAAAGCTGACCGGTGCCGCTGAATTTCACGAGCAGCATAAAAGCTCAGATACAGCTAAAAGGCCTCACAGAACATCATCAAACTGGCTTCTTGATTTGAATCTTCCAGCAGAAGACAACGAGGTGCAACACTTGGATGATAGGAACTCCGAGGATGTCTCAACCACTGAGAACCAAAACCCTTGGTTGCAAAATTTGTATAATCAGGTTGACGAAACAGTTGTTTTCAAGCCATATAATTTTGATGCACTTGCAGAGAGAGTGTTGAAAGTGATCACTAGGAGCTTCCACAACATCCTCGGATCTGAGCATGTCCTAAGCATAGAATCACAAATCATGCAACAATTTCTTGCGGCTGGATATGTCTCCGACAGGGACACAGAGGTGGAGGATTGGGTGGACCAAGTTCTCAGCACAGGATTTGCAGAAGTACAGAGAAGGTACAACCTCACTGCTCATTCCATTGTGAAACTAGCTACGCATCATGAACAATCTCCTGGCGTTTACCTTCCCCCAAAAATAATTGTAGTCTGAGTTTCTCCCTCAAAAGGGCTACCGTTACTTACTATATCAATATCAATGTATAACTTAGCATGTAAGATATAGTAAACCTATTTTAGCCTTCTAATCTCGTTATTTTATTATTGGGTTTCTTTGTCTACCTAGTAATTGTGTATACTATGTGATCTGCAGCCTATGTACGTGTGATTATCCTTGAGTTTTACCATCAATTATCTTCTGAGATTGTAAATTGTGGTTGCTTTATGTAATGCCATAATACAGAAGCTCATGTAATAAATAATATATGCATGCACAAGAAACATTTCAATTCTAAAATAAATATAATTTAACCCTAATGCGCGCCTCACCACCACCATGTAAGGGTGGTGCAAAAAGTTAATCCCCGTCTCAAAGTCCAACTAGGTCCAAGTTCTAATTCTTCGAGCCCACGAACCGTAAAAGAACTCACCACTCTATATTTCCATTAATTGTTTCTGATGCAAAATATAAACAAACAACTTTATATAACGATCCATGGTTGACCGGAACATCTGTTCAGCTTCATAAACAAAAAATCTCCCTACTGTCTTACAACTTGTAACTGAAAGGCAAGCCCAGTACTCTACTGAAAGAGCCACTTAGGTTTGAATTTATTATCTTTAATTAACAAATTATCCTAAACTTTCGCCATTAAATTAAACTTGGTGGCCTATATATGTATTCATTATTACATAATAAAAATATTACGTAGATAACATAAATAAAATCAACATATATATATATATATATATATATATATATATATATATATATATATATATATATATATATATATATATATATATATATAGGATATATATATATATATATATATATATATATATATATCATCTTTATCTATATCTATTTATATTCTATATTATATATCCTATCTATCTATCTATATTCTAAAAAGGCAGGTGTTTTTTAAAATGCTAGTGATACATGCTGTTACGCGGCAACTCATTTTAGTAAAATTCTTTTTTCTTTAAACTTATTTTTTCTTTTACACCTTTAAAAACCTTAAATCTTTTATCCTGAATTCTAAAAATTCTAAACTTTTTAATCAAGTATCTATTAAAAATATATTAAAATTTATTGTTTATACAAAGTGCCTAATAATATAATTTATGTTCTATTGATCTTTAAAACACTACTATCATCACTAATTTTTTAACATAATACCTATTAAAAATATATAAGTTATGAAATTTATTATTTACACGGGACACATAATAATATAGTTTATGTTTTATGGATCTTCGTAGCACTGCTGTTATTTCTAATGGGGTACATAATTTTCTGTTAATAGTATAGAAATATGGGCACCATCATTCACCTTCAACCTTAACTTTTTAACAAGAAACCTATTAAAAATATGTAGGTTATGAGAAATTTATTATTATCTAGTAGGGTACTTATTAAAAATATATTGAAATTTATTTTAAATACATAGGCCATGAAATTAATTATTATCTAATAGATGCTTTTTTAAAAATAAATTAAAATTTATTATTTATACATGATACCTAATAACATAATTTATATTTCATTAATTTTCATAACATTACTATTATCATTAACCTTCTAACAAAGTAACTATTAAAACTATATAGGTCATAAATTTTATTATTTACATTGAATACCTAATAACATAATTTATGTCTCAAATCTTTATAACATTGACATTATCACTAAATTTTTAACGAGGTAAAAAGACAAGTATTAGTATAATCATTTACTGTTAATAATGTAGATTAGAGTCTTAAAATTAATGAATTTAATATTATAATATTCATTTATTCTTTTATTTAATTAATTCAACAAGTTAATACATCGTTATTATTTCATTAATCACAAATAAAATATTTACTATCTATGGTTAAGCTTTTTTTATATGAACCTAAAACACATTCTGCTCCATGCTACGCATGGGTCAGAAATGTAATGACAAAGTAAAATGAAAGGACAATAACAGGTGAGGTGACTCTTGTCATTTGAGAAAGCTGTGTATCATATCATATGTTTAATATAATTTATTTTTTAAAATATTTTTCACTATTGAGATGGCGGCGAGTCAAGGCCAATTGAATGAAGAAATTGCCGACGCTGGTGTTGGTCCCCACTGTACTGTGTCTTACGAGTAGTATGAGGTCACAGGTGCAATCAAAAGCAATTAATTAATTAAAGAAACGTGATTCTTTCACTTTCCATGCACGTGCAAGTTGTTGTAGTGTGTTCCCACTGCAAACACAGGGATACGGTAGGGCCCACTTAAGCTAATCATCCATCCACTCAATTTCTGTTTCTATATCGCCTTTAAATTGTCTGCTTTATTTCAATAACTAGATTTTCACGGATGCCACGCATAAATTGGATCGTGTTTGATTAGGCTATAAAAAAAATTTAGATAATTTTATAATACAAAAGATCTATTTCAAAATATAAGCATATTTTTAAAATTTTATGTGATAATAAAATATAAAAAACAGTGGAGTTTTTTTTATTAATTTTAATAATAAAAATATAATCATTTTATTAATTTAATTTTAATTGATTTAACATATATACTTATAAAAATAAATACGTATAAAATTATAATGTATTACTAATTCTAATATGTTATGCTAATAATTATAACAATGTCAAAATATTTAAAAGAAAATGTCATAATATTTAACAATATAAAAAATAAAAAATTTATAATATTTTTAAATATTTAAAAAGAAAATATGAAAATATTTTTAAAAAAGTGACATCGTCAACCAATAAAGCAACAACTGTCAATATAGGAGGATGAAAAATATAAAATTATTTATTATATGTCTATATTAATATTAAATTTATTTATATTAGTATTGATTAATTTAAAAAATAATAAAATAAAATGAAGGTTAAGTGAATTTATTAAATGTGTTTAAGAAAAAATAAAAAAAAATTATTAATATAAATTTAACATTTGTCAAATAAAAAAGCTCACACTTTTTAAATATAAGTCCGAAATATTTATATTTTAAAGTCAAAATTTTCTTACCTCTAAACAATACTTACAAGACCCATTTTATTGTACCTTCCTCTGTACCGCTCATGTCAACTCAACCATTGTTTTTTTACTTTTTCACATACAAAACACTTACTTTCTTAATGTTTAATATTTTAATAATATAATATCAATTTTTAGCTTTTTTTAATGAGCGATGGGGCATTTTAGCATATCATTTACTGGTCTCCAATAAAGAAGTGCACACTTTACACATGTCAAAATCACATTATTTATTAAGGATGCACTTTAGTAAAACTTAACTTATTTCTTCAATACTAAGTAGACTAGATTTCTGATCTGTGCTATGCATGGACAAAATATGTTTTGTGTTCATATATGAAAGAAGGTACAAGCATATGTTTACAGATAGTAAATGTTTTATATGTGACTAATGAAATAATTATGATCTCTAAACTTATTAAATTAATTAAGGGAAGAAATAAGTTAGTCTAGTAATATTAAATTTATTATTTTTAAAATCCTAATTCATACTATTGATAATAAATGATGATGTTTGTATAAGTAAAAAATTTTAACATATTTTTAGGGGTATAAAAAAATAGTACCATGTTATTAGGTATTCTGTGTAAATAATAAATTTTATAACTTATATATTTTTAATAGACAAAGTTAGTGATAATTACAATTGAGAGTATATAGTTGAGGGTTTAAAGATTTTAGGGGGGTAAAAAAGTGGTTTAAAGAGAAAAAAAAAAAGGTTTTGCTAAATGAGCTGCTATGTAGAGTAAAAAAGTAGTTCCCATTAGAAAGTGAAAATGGTAGAACTATAAAGATCAATAGAATATAAAGTATGTTATTAGGTATCCTGTGTGAACAATAAATTTCAACATGTTTTTATGCATAAAAAAAAAGTAGTCCCACGTTATAAGTGCTTAGTGTAAATAATAAATTCCATGATTTATATATTTTTATTAGGTAAAGTTAGTGATAATAATAGTTTAAGGTATATAGTTTAAAGTGAATGGTTTAAGGTTTTTAAGGGTGTAAAAAAAGTGGTTTAAAGAGAAAAAAATGATATCCTATTATTAAGTATATGTATAAACAATAAATTTTATGACTTAATGATGATAACAGTTAAGAGTATATAATTTAGGGTTAAAAGATTTAAGGATTTAGAGTTTGTGAGGGTGTAAAAAATGGTTTAAAGAAATAAAAACCCTGCACCGATACATTCACCTGACAGTTACTGTGACCATAAGTGGCATGTTGATGGTTAGTATGAGGTTATCAAACTCCTGACGAGCTGTTCATATATTAAAAACTAGATGAATTCTTGTAATACACAATTCTGTTGCCCCAAAAGAATTTGGCTTTAATCTTTTATAGTAATTCTTCTTCATAATTATGATACATCAAAATTTTTAAAAGTTCCAACGTTTAAATTAATCAAATCTTTTATAGTAAGAAATTTCATTAACGAAATCTATATATATGTTATATTATATAATGAGAAGAGAAGATCATAATCCAATAGTTGAAGTCTTCGAAAGTGATAATCTGATGCCACCTACGTTATATATATATAATTCCTTGGGAGCTTTTCTACAGAAGAGATAATTATTTTAATACCAGCCAAAAATAATTAATCTAAGGCCAATATACATATAATAACATAATTAATCTATATATCACTTTCGTGTTTTTAATTTTAATATGGAAAAGGCACAAGTGGGACAATAGAAAATGAATAAAGCAGAAAAAAACGTAGATGATGACTATAACTGGAGGCCTTTTCCTAATTTAATTAGAGGGACAATATTAATGAAAAGTTTAGCCTAGGTCATTCGCAACTAGTCTAGCTAGAGACTTAGCCATTTCATAATTTTTATAGCACTGTGAGAATGATGTTAAACAACCATTCAGAGATCAGGAACCCAACCCGATTCAATGTTTCCAACCAATAAACTAACCTAATGAATTGATTTAATTAATTCATCCCACTAACAAAGTTTTAGATTAGATTAGGGTCAACGATGACTCACAAGCACAACTACACTAGGAGACAACATTATTATGGCCTTCCGATGAAATCAATAATTGGTGTTGCTCAGTTATTAGAACGTGATTAATTTTGACGATATTTTAATATTGAGGTGTTGTTTTTTGAAGATCAAAACCTTAAGAAATAGTTGACACTATTAACTTAATTCCGAGCGATGTTTAAATTCATTGACTTAGTAAAAATAAGTGAAGAATATTCTATATTAAAAATTTTAGAATTTATTAATTATTGATCCTATCAAACTAGAATTTATTTTATATCAAAATATGGATTTAGTTAATTAATTATAATCTTTTATCAAACATATAATTCATTTAAATTTGTTTAATGTGATTGAAACTTTAGTACAGTGATTTTCTGATGTATATTTATACATCAGATTTGTCAGAGAAAGTAATTTATTATTATTTTTTTGAAATAAATAGTCTCTTTTCATCTCAACGAGAGAAATCATATAATCATTAACATGTGCATGCTGCTACAATTCATTTCAAATAATATATGTATAGATTCTGCAAATATTGAAATCTATACATTAATTCTATGTGCATACTTAATTTGTTCCATAATCTGCAATCCTGTCGGAACAAATCCTATCCCTAGCTAGCTAGCTGAAATTACAAAGATGTACATTAAGAGGGGGATCGTAGTGTTGGATGGAGAAGGGCAAGCATGTAAATAGGATGTATTATCTTGGAGATTTTAGAGATTCCACTTGAGACTTGCCCTGAGGTCCCTTCAATCGAATGAAGAGTCTGTATTCATCGAAGGTCATAGGAGGGTAAAGAGGAGGTCTTTCCGGCGTCACCAGCTCCTTTACGGGCTCTATGGGGATGGTACTCTTGGGGTTGTAGAAGAAGGCAAGCGAAACTCTCTCTTTATCTGAGTTTACAATCACCCTGTGCTCCACGCTCTTGTAAAGGGCATTGCTTAGAACCTTAATTGTCAAACACAAAACGTTGTTTTACTTATTTACCGAAACATGATTGAAACAACACTTGCTAAAACTAAGATAGAATAATAATAATAGAAGTTTTGAGACATTAAAAATCATGTTTCATTTTGTCTTTTAGTTACTAGACATAATCTAATAACGAAGGAATTTGCCGTCGTGTAAAAAGGTAAAATATTTCATATGATTGGTCACTGTATACAAAATCTAGACTTGCTTAATATAGGCCCTAGGGGGACAAAACTACGTTTTCACAGCAGTTTACAAAACTAAAGTGCAACCGTCAAATATAAAATGATTGATTAAAACATGCAAAGGCAAGACCTTATCCCAAACCCTGTGGCCAAATGTTTATCCACTTGATTTTTTCAATATTGAATGAACAAGAACATTCTTTGCATCAAGAGCTCTTTCAATCAACTTGTTAAAGCGACCTCAGTGCCACGTATAGATTCCCTAATCGAATTGCCAAAGCCATATCCATCAAAGAGTATATAAATTTTATTATTATTTTCAAGTCCCCTCCATTCCATGTGCTTGGTTGGTTGGTGTATGAGTATGAGGAATCCTACCTAAATAGTATCACTCACGGGCACCCATGGATTTGATGAGTAAAAAGAGGTTAATATCAAGAAAATTATATTTGCAGACTTATTATACATGCACTCGATAAGATAAATGTAGTATAATAAAATCACCTGTATTTGGTCACCGATGTTGACAATAAAGGCATGATTCGCAGGCTTTACCGTAATCCAATTGTTGGATTTTCGGACTTGAAGACCAGGTACTTGGTCATCTGGCAATAACAGAGTCATTCCTCCAGGGTCTGAATGCGATGAGAGTCCCAAAGTGAGTTCTGGCCTTGGACATTTCGGGTAAAAGTTCACCCTTAGGCACGCCCCAATATCTTCTTCCCCAAAAGCATTTTGCAGTGTATACTCTTCCAATCCCAGGTTCACTGACAGAATCTTCATCAACCTCCCACATAACTTCACCAATTCTCTCCCATACTCGTCAAACCCTTCCCTGCGTTCAAATCCACCGTTAACCCAATAAAACAGAGCATGCGAACTCACCGTTTTACCAATCACCGTGACCCATCTTAAATAGTTAGCCATAAAAATTGAAACTTTACCTACCTGCAAGAAGGGGGCTGAGCAGGCCACTTGTTATAGTCCTTCAACGACAAGGGAAGGTAGTGGAGATAATAATAGTCACTCCAATCAAGAATAGCACCCTTTTCAATCCCGAGCCTACTACCATAGCCTTCGTAAGTTTTTGGCGAATTTGCATATTGCTGCTTGAGCTCCATGGGCAAGTGAAAGAATTGACGCCATGTTTCCCTGGCTTTGTCCATCAAATCAGGATCAACCCCATGATTAACAATTTGGAAAAATCCCCATTCATTGCAAGCCTCGAGGATTTGGTTAAGTGTGGAGGCTCTGGCAACTGGGTCATGCTCTATGCCTCCAAGGTCGATGATTGGGATATTGGCATCGTCGTCAAGAGTGAAGCCTGTGCCTGTGGAAGGCCTATCAGAAGGAGGCTTAATATACCTGTCGGGTATGGAATCCACACAGCGGTCGGACAAAGACTGAACACGGACTATTGGCTCAGGCCAGTCTTGTGGGTTATTCAACATTGTTAATTGCTAATGCTATGAGTGATTACTTAGGATTCTTTTGGCTTAACGAGGTTGATGCTTAAAATACGATGAAACAAGTTGCTTGGTTTTATTCAATCACTGGAGAGTGTGTCATCAGCCACTGAACACATGGAGAGAGAAAGAGAGAGAGAGAGGGAGCTGAGGGTGTGTGGGGTGTGAGATGGAGAGCTAGTTAAATGGGAGAAAAGGAGTTGAGCGTTGGGCGTTGGGCGAATAGTGGAGGCTGATATGGACGTGAATAAAACGTGGAGTTTATGGGGTATTTAATATACAGGTGTGAATGTGAATGCACTGCTAGTTATTTCCAAGATCGAGAGAATGAGACAATTTAGTGGGCCGTGGGCAAAGCTGGAAGTTCAGAGCAGAAAATAATACCATAAACGATAAAACATGGATGAATTGGACAACACTTTGGAATGGCGATCGAGTTGGAATGAAAGGGATTGGTCCCCTTATTCCGGCGCCGTGATCGTCTTGATTTCACTTCTTTGTTTTATATTTTCTATTTCTCAAATTTCTACGCATAAATCAAAATTATTTTAATTAAAAAATTTAAAAATATAATTATTTATTATTTAATTTAAATTTAAATTTAAATTAATTAATATCTTTGATAAAAAAAAGAGAGTATTTTAATATAATTGTATATCTAGTCTAGTCTAAATATCAAGACCAAGGTCGATTCGATGAAGTTGTGAACTTGGTTAGCCAAACACGTGTCGTTTTAAGAAGCTTGGACTAGAGAACATACACAAGATTTAGTGGATAATCTACTCGATTGTCGTTTTGAAGTCCATCTATTGGTAAGTGTAAAGATTGTGTTTGGTAGTCTCAAAAAAATTATCCTACTTCTAAAGTCTTTCGATACTAATTCTAAGAGAATCTTCCCACAATAACAAGTTACACATCCTCATCCTTTTCTATAACTCTACTTGTTTGGTTGTTAGAGCCCTGCTTTCGGCATCTCCAACCTTTTATTTTTTGTCTCAATGCTTAATAGTTAATACAAATACACTAAACTCATCGAATCAATACGCAAATTTACTTAGAGAAAATTTAAAGACACACAAAAAAGGTACACGACCAACAAATATTGGTTTAGTCCCACAAAAAAAAAAAGGGAAAAAAAAGAAGATGACATATGAATGTAACTCCAGCAAATTAAGATGATTAACAGATAATTTTAAAATGAAAAAAAAAAGTTATTATTTCAATAAAATCATACTCTTTTTATAGTAATTGATGCCAAACATCACGGTTTCATTTATTTTATCAACATTTTTTTTTGAAATAAAACCACATGCCCAAAAATACCCCAATATTTATTTTATTTGTGATTATGGATATGTACAGAGATATCAACCTCAATGTCACACTTCAACCAAAGTATTGTAATATTAGTTGAGGTCCCTACTGAATTATCAATCAAAAAATTGATAATATTAAAATTGTTGTGACTTATTATCCATTATAACAACATATTTGCAACATTAATTAATTAGATTGTGGTCTCCACTGCAATTTTCAATCAAACATGTCTTGAATTGTACGATGACAAAATTTTGTACAATTGAATTTCAGCTTTTAATTGAATCATTCTATAATTTGGAGACTACAATGATGACACTTTGGTTGTTTTAATGATCGTCCAAATAAGAAAAGGAGAAAGTTGTAATGGCACATGTCTTGTGGATCTACGTGAAATAGTTTATTTAACCATCATATATGTTTTGTCTCATGATATAACGACACAGTAAATATAATCACAAGAATTTATTCTCTATGTTGGTTCTCTATCATTTTTTATTTTTTTTGACGATAATGTTTGTTCTTATTTATATATAATTCAATAGAAAACTATTTTTCAAAAAGATTACACATGTACTGAATATGATTTTGTTTTATTCCTCTTGTCTCTCCTTTGGTGCAATTATTTGTTCTTTTTGTGTTCATTATATATCTAGCTACTAGCTGGTTGTGAGAAATTCGGAATTTTTTTTTTTAAAAAAAGGAAATAGAACTCAATGTTTGACTTTATCGTATATTATTTGAATTGATTACGTTGTGTTAATCAATTATTAATTAATTAAATTAATCATGTAACGATAAACTGAACTGTATAGCCTAATCAATATTCATTAGAGGTATTTTTTAATTTTTAAGATAATGCAATTAAAATAAAATATATGTTTTTTTTTTTTTTAAAAAAAACATGTGATGGATTTTGGTCGATTTGAACATTTTTGTATCCGTGTGGTTGAGCACATTCTTTTTCCCTCTCTAGAAAATTTCAATGTCGACACCTTATAATTAGTTATTACATTACATTGTTCTTGTGGCTTTCATATGCGTTGCATTTTTCTCCATTTTGAGCCATATATTCTTGTGATCACAGTCACTTGTATCTTATCAACAATTACCTTAGTTTCTTCCGAAAAAAAAAAAAGGAATTTTACATTAAAAAAAAAATCTCTTCATAGAGAAAATGTCATTGAATAAATTTTCTTGTAAGGATATTTATAAAAATATTTAAAATAGTGGTTATCGTTAGAACTCTTGTATTTTCTGTTTTATTTTTTCAATTGACATGTTTACTTGTAGTTTAATTAGTGGTTTTTAAGTTTAAGAAAGAAATTTTATTAAAATTTAATAAAAAAAATTGCCCTTATTATAATTTTATTTTACTCAAATTTATATTAATAATTAGTGTATAAAGTAATGTCAAATACTAAGTTGTTTTTCAAAACAAGTAAATTGTTTTTATCTATTATTATTAATTATATAATTATTCTTCTTATATATGTAGTTATTTTTATTTTTAATATAATGATTACATAAAACTACCAAATATTTAAATTATTAGACAAGAGATACCTATTTAAAAAATTCCTCGTCCTTTTTAAATTTTTTTTTTTCAAGTTCTGTCAGAATGAATGAAGGAATGGAATTCATTCTTGTCATAATGCATTTTGGCTTCTGATACAATTTGAATTTTCTTAAAAAAAAGGTGTTAAAAAATAATGCAATAATTAGAGTACTCCTAGGTGACGTGTTTAGTTTATATATATATATATATATATATATATATATATATATATATATATATATATATATATATATATATATAATTTTAAAAGATTCGAATATGATGCCAAGTAATTGTGTTAAGGGTTAATGACCAATTTAATCTAAATCTCACCGACAAAGAAAACGTGTCAGATATATATATAAGAATTTTAATATATAATTTGTTTTAAAAAAAATTGAACTTAATCCAAACCCCACCAACAAAAAAAAGGTGTCAGGCTGAGACGGAAAAAAATATCTAATTAGATGACGAGAAAGAAAACAGAAAAGAAATCTATCGATAAACACAAGTGTAGACCTTGATGTCTATCTATCCAGTTTATGAAAATGAATGAAGCCCCAATGGCAATACAATACATTTTGCTTATTCTTGACAACTGCTAATGCTAATAATTATATGCCTTTTAAAATTTTGAAATATCTTTATTTTTATTAAACTTTTTTTGGGACAAATATGTTTTGTCATTGTTAGCAGACAAATCAGAGATTGACAACATAATGTGCTGTCGTGGCATGATACACTACACAAACTCTATCCCCGGCCTCTTTTGGGCCCAATCCTCTGACCCCAAGTGAATCTATCTCCTTTTTTTTGCAATTTACTTAAATTGCAACAAAAATGGTGTTTTAAGAAACAAGCATAAAATAGAAAGGAAATGTTTGAAAATATATATTACAATAATAAAGGGAGCGAATATAAGAAATGCTATGTATCTTCACAACAATACTTTTCCATATTAATTCTTATAAGGAAATAAAAAATTATTTACAAATAATGAAATACTTCTTTTTATTGTATTTTCAGAGAATAACGTCATATTTTTTCTCCATAATTGAAGGAAGAAACGCAAAGTGGTCTGCCGTTTTGCGTTCACCTGCCACTCCTCTCTTCTCTGCTCGAATTTGGAATATCCTTTTCGCCCTTTCTCATCGGAAAGCATCAGCAGTGGCGGATCTATTCTATCTGAAACCATAGAGGTATTTAAAAAAGTTATAGCTTTCTTCGCTTTGAATAACGTTGACAGTATGCTGCCAATGCTGACTTGCTTACAAGGTCATGCACTAATTGGGGCGTCTCTGTAACCAGGTCTCCTTCCGAAGCATTCCCAAATTTCAATTATGCTTGCAGGTTTTCGATTTTTTCCATTTCATTTTCATGTATCGTTTTTGTGTTAGGTACTCTTTATCTTCATTCGATATTATTGCATTTTTTGGATTGCATCTCTGTTGTTCGATGAATTGTTCTGCTGAGACTCAGATGGTTCTGGTTTTGTCTGATAGGAAAATGATGATTTTCTTATTTTCGTGTTTTGGTTCAGTAGGTAATGATTCGTAAGAGTTTTCTTTTTGAACATATTTTGAATTCAGAATCAACAACGTGAAACATACATGTTCAATTCGACATGATTATCCTTAAATATCTCGGCTAATGTCATTGTCATATTCTCTTGAGGATCCAGTTTACCGAAGCGAAACCAAGTTTTGAGATGGACTTTTTTGTTTGCATATAACCAATCACAAAATGGTATTTAGTTTAAAAGATGTCTTCCTTATAAATTAGTATTTTCTTGATTATCAAAACAAGGCTGTTCTACATATCTCTGGAATATATATGTATGCATGTATGTTATATAGAAATTTCAGCTTTTTATCAAAGCTAAGAGTTTCCCTGTACGTATGTCAAGCTTCGCATATATTTGTTTTCCTCACTTTTGCAAGTTTTCTATAGGTTCAACCACTGGAAGTTGCTTGCAACTCAGAGTCGCCAATATCCCCAGAAGGGGAATTCCTGGTACTTTGATCCCTTCTTAACCAATTATATGAGAGTATGTCTAAGGTTTGCTAAGAAAGCTTGCCAGCACTATCCCTCATGGAAACTCAATTTGATTTAAGTGCTTGCTTTGCACATGCAAGTAGACTAGGTCATAAATGAGCTACCATTCAAATGTTTGACAAAAGAATTCTGCAGGTTTGAGGGGGGGAAAGCTGCAATTTTCCAGATCAAGATTCTTTACAAAGTATGAAGTTGCATGCAAATTAACTGAGTTGGAAAATGATTCATTCTCACAAAAGGAACATGGAAAGGATGGACCTCTGGTCAAAATGTGTGGAATTACATCAGCTAAAGATGCTGCTATGGCAGCAGAAGCTGGTGCTAATTTTATTGGAATGATCCTCTGGCCAAATTCGAAACGTTCTGTTTCACTTTCTGTTGCAAAGGAGATCTCAAAAATTGCAAGGGAATATGGAGCGAAGCCTGTGGGTGTATTTGTGGATGATGATGCAGAAACGATATTAAGAGTTTCTGAAGCATCAAACCTTGAATTTGTGCAGGTACGTTTTTCTTTGACTTTATGTACATTTTCGGTTTTCTTTAGTTAATTTCTTGATCTAATAGTATGGTGGGCAACGCAGCTTCATGGACATGGTTCTCGGGCAGCTTTTCCTTCTTTAATTCAAGATAATCGAGTAATATACGTTCTTCATGCAAATGGGGACGGGAGTCTATTGAACACAATTTCTGATGAACAATGTTCAATGGTCGATTGGGTTCTTATTGATAGTGCAACAGGTGGCAGGTAAACACTTTTTTTTTTTTTTTTTTGAGTAGCTTTAATAATACCAAAGTGCATGCATAGCTTCCTAATATCGTAGAATTTTTATTTTTGGGGACAAAATATCTTACGTAACTCATACGAGCTTTTGTAGTGGCAAAGCATTTGACTGGGCCCAGTTTAAATTACCAGTGATTAGAAGCAAATGTGGGTGGCTTTTGGCTGGAGGGATTAAGCCTGAGAATGTTTCTGAGGCTCTATCTACTCTCAAACCTCAAGGAGTCGATGTTAGTAGTGGCATATGTGCATCAGATGGCATCCAGAAGGACCAGTCGAGAATAACTTCCTTCATGAAAGCAGTGCATTTTGTTCGGTATTGATTGACCTTGAAATAAATTTGAACTTCATAACAGCAAAAGTTATCTTAAAGTGTCAACATAATTTATTGTTCTAGTCTTGAAAATTTGTAATCCTAGGTCTTGATTGAACTGAATCTTGTTCATCAAGGAAAAAAATTTCCTTGAAAACCCACTGTTAGAAGATAATAAGAGGGAAGTAATGAGAAAACCTGAGATGAAAATAAAACGAAAGCAATCTTCTTTCATTAACATTGTATTGGTAAGTAAAGAAACTTTCTTGCTGCTAATAGTTCTTCAATATCCAAGGGTTTATCCACGTTCTACGTTACATGGTTGTACTAAGCACGAGAGAACAAAAAGATAGATCCTTGAGATGAACTCTCAGAGATATCAAGAGATGGATTCTTGAAATAAACATTGCTATGGGTAAGGTTTAGAGATGTAGGAAATAAAAATCAATATATTGGTCTATTACCATAGTTTTCAGCCTGGGACTGATTAAAATATACAAACTAAAATGCTGTAGACAATAAGAACATATTGAATGACACTCATAACGGGCTACTGGATGAATAATGTATACAGCAATAGATAAGTTAGAAACGTGAGAGCTACGGCTATTATCTGAAGAACGCCTTGGACGGTCAGTTCAGCTTTTAAAAGGACCTACCAGGTCTCTGCTGAAACTAAATGACGCCACTTAATCACATTTGCCACCATTTACGATTTTCCATTCTTTTGGCGAGTTCACTTGCCATTGATGCGAAGTCCTGTGCGCCACTTTGCAACTCTTCGGTATTTTTGCTGAGTCTCTGGTATAAATGGTGAGAAGAGAGGTCAGAAAGAAAATAATAATATCTAATGGTAAAATTTCACTTTGAGTTCTTGAGGTGTCCATTTTTGTGAACATATGTGGTTGATTATAATAAATTTTGTTCCTTAATTGTGAACCAAAGCGTATTTTGTTTTTGTCAATTGAAAATAAACTGGAATTATTATATTGGATGGTCAAAGGCATCAGATAGGTGCTGCACTAAGTATAAGGAAAATGCTATATGTATATTGGTTGACACAAGTATTGTAGTTAATTGTAAAAGTAAAATTATAAATAAAAAAAATAAAAAAATCAAGAAATTAAAAAAAAAAAGTGTAAAAAGTAAATGTATAAAAACAATTATAGATATAGCATCACTCAAATATAAACCCTATAAAAAAAGAGATGAGTGGTAGTAATAAATCAATAGGACCTCAACTAACTGAAAGATGGATCCAAATCTACCATCCAATAACACTGCAGACAAGAACTATCAATCTCAAAAGGAGTTTTTCATTTCATTCCAAAATCCTCCAGGGGAGTTCTTTTCCAAAATCCTTGAAAGGAAGGCCTTTATTTTCTTTAGAAAGAAAGTCTAAGTTTGAACTATCAATCTCAAAAGGAGTTTTTCATTTCATTCCAAAATCCTCCAGGGGAGTTCTTTTCCAAAATCCTTGAAAGGAAGGCCTTTATTTTCTTTAGAAAGAAAGTCTAAGTTTGAACCTCAGGTTAAGGTCAAATAAGGGAAGATCGAATCAAACAATAACCTACCTCAAGCTTTTCTTGGCGCTCTGCAAGCTTATCCCTTGCAAGCGCAGCTGCAGCTGCTGCATCCTGAAATAGATGTTCGTGTCAATAGTAGAATCCATAATATGTAAAGTTACAGAATTTTCTATCTTACATTTACCCCAGCCTTTCTGTACTTAGCCTTAACTTCTTCAGCCGTTCTAAGTCTTGGTTTTGTAAGGCCTTCATCCTCAAGTAATTTCTGTCGGTCTGTTCCTTTTCCTTTATCTGCAAAGAAACCATTTACCCTTCAAATGATAAAATACTAACAGCAGAAAATAAAAACATAGATATACCTCTCTCTTTATCAATTTTCTCAGATGATGGAACGGGTGCAGGTTCATCAATACGAATTTCATCTACTCCAAGATATGGTAAACATTCAGAAATAGTGAAAAAATAAAAATAAAAAAATAATAATAATAATAAGTGGCAGAGGAAGAAGTTAAGAACAAACCTATGTCAAGATCAAAACTGTCTTGTTTGTCTGGCTTTAAGAAAGGGGGGTAGGAGAACAGTCTTTCTAAATTTGCTGAAATAGAAATGTGAACTGCTTGATCTGCATTCTGCTCTGTTTTACCCAATTTTAAGTTCTTAAGCATATCAACAAACAGAGCAGGTCCACGTGCACCCTATGGAAATAGAAGTTAAGCCATGAAGCTTCAAAATTAGTGACGGATATAGGAGTGCAGAAAACACGAACAAACTAGACCTCTTTTTCGTTATGTCTTGGAGATAAGCTTGCAGTAGCATCTACAGCAGCTGCAAGGACCTTATCATGAAGACAAGGCAATGACTCTGGAATCCTACAAGAGTTCGAAGTTTTACTTTAGACACCAGAGTTCTGATAATTATTGAGGCTGAGCAGTAAACATACAAAATTCTTAAATTTCTTTGTAGAGATGCTGATCACATTCTCCAACCACTAGTGGATTCATCAACTTTTTTTGGATCTCACAAATTTGACTTCATTCATCATATATTATGTTGCAAATAATTAATTCAACAGTGCTGTAAAGTTAGAATTGATGGATAAATGGAACACACATTCCCAAGGATGAGAGAGAAATCCACCTGAATTCATTTTCATTGTTCAACAGCGATATAAATGCAGTTTCATTCCCATTGACCTATAAATAAGAAATTCAGAAGCCTCTCAGTGAAACTAAAAGAAGCCTGAAATTCTACATCCCCTAAGCATATAACATGTACAATGTAATGTATCTCGTTGCAATTCCTAGATGAATGCTATTTGAAATATCCATAGCACATCAAAAGGTATTTCACACAGCATCCCATGCTCAATTTGAAGACCTTTCAAATAATTCTTCACATTTTGATGATTTTTCCTATCTTCTTCCCTTTCTAAGCAGTAATCCGGACGTTAATTTGGATTCTTCAGTGCAATTAGATAGAACACATGTGCTGAAGCCCCATCAAATTCTTTCAACATAAATCTTAGTTAAGTTACTCCTGGAATATCTGCTGAAGCATTCATGCAAATAGGTTTTCTATGCGGCAATTTGATCACTTTAATTTATTATTTATGTACCAAACTCTCTAGACCCAAAGCAATCTCTCTCTCATTGTGTCTCTTTGAATTCGAGGAATAATAGCGATTAGAGAATCAGTGTGGCTCGTAACTAAACGGTGGTATTATTTTATGGTAACATTTTATATTACAGTTCCTATGGAGCTGAAAGGAATTCATTGATTATACTAAGACACACAATACTAACATTCTTCAACATGATATATATATATATATATATATATGAAGACAAGATAATAATTACCGTTCAGATTTCTGCAAGCATATATACTAATAAAATTGTTCCGTTCAGAAGCAAGAAAATTTCAAACCAGAATAATTTGTCCATTAGAGGACGAACAAATTGTCTTCTCCATGTTGGTCTTCAAGTTCCATCTTAGGATTGACATTAAAGAACTTTCTCCCACCACTTCCAAAGTTGGTAACGATCTGCTCAAAGTGATGTAAATTACATCAAATCCATACCATTAAGAAAAAGAAAAAGTTCAGCTGCATAGACCACGACATGCGGAAGATAAAATAAATATGGTTAAAATAACAACAACAATGAACAAGAATAGCAATTACTAATTAATTCTAAAAGCATATAAGATTAATGTAAGATTTTTCATCAATGGTGATGCTGGGATTTCATTAATGGAAACAAAGTGAAAAAGTTATAAAGATAAAGGAAACTGCGAGGCAAGTGGAGGAAAAATTGGACTTACACAGAATAATAAACTAAGGATAAATATAAAATAACAAAGTGGTACTAAAACTAAACGAATGCAAAATGATTTAGTCCTTTCTTAAATGTTTGTTGTATTAATTAGAAAATAGCCATTCTCAAAATTATAATAATACCTTGAAAGATCATTTTCCATATAAGAAAAGTGTCACATAAAATCAGTTTAATTCCATGTCTATTTATTTGTGGCTACGTATTAAATTTTAGAAAGGCTCGTATTTTGAAGTTTATTTCCAATTTTTTGAGGCGTGGGGGGAAGAATTGCCACTTCCGTCTAAACATGGTTCTACTAATGCCCAGAAAAGTATTACCACAACATATACAACTAAGAAAAAGAAAAAAAATAGTCTGCTAACCACTTCACCTTAATTCAATATCCCCAGTTTGATATAGTACAACCAGCCCGCACCGTTTCTCATCTTTCTTGAATGTTGTAGTCCAGCAACATCGTTTTACAAGATTCACCTTCCGAATGAACTTACTGCAATCCTATAATAAGGTAGTTTCATAAGCTGATAGAAGGGGATATATGAAAATCTTCAAGGACAGCGGACATAGAAAACAGGCACCTCAATCAGAGACTTCAAAGAGTGTAGGCTTAATTCACTCTCATAACAAAGTAAAACGTGCGAGTTCAGTGATATTTGTTCAAGATATGAAATTTCTACAGTACTAGCAGTTTCAACTTCAACTGGTGTACTTTCTGTCTGAATGTTAGTCTGTATAAGTTCTTTTCTAGAATCAATGTCCTGATTGGAAAGGTTTTCACTGGATAATTCAGAAGTAACATCTGCAGGAACACACCATCATATAAGTAACAAGTTATAGGCAGGCAGCTTGTACTGTCCACTTTTCTCAACCAAATACTTGCCTATAATATGCATAGAAATTGCATTAGAGTCTTTTTTTGGATTCATTGACCTAGTGCAGACTATATCCCCCGAGGCCATATCTATGGCAACAACACGTGCATCTGCTAACATCATAAATACTAGCCCCTTTCCAACGCTGTCAAGAATACCGGACACAGATTCCCGTGGAATATTTGTTGAGTTACCAGTGTCTGAAAATTTAACATTTAGAGAAATGACTGGGGAAGATATGTCAGATCCCGTGTTGGTAAGAAACAAAATTGATGATGTACTGATATCAAACAAGGCAACCTGCAAAATGTATCAGGAAATAAATTCAAGACTAGAGACTTCTTTAACTCAAACTGCAAGTCAACAGCTAAACCAACTATTAATGAACTATCTCAACTACAAAAAGAAACAAACTAATGGATGATTTTACCCGTCCACATTCATATCCAACAGTGAGCTTTCCTCCAAGGTTTGCAAAGTTTAGGGTGCATATAGCAGAATTTAGAACAGAAAACACTGCTGTGCAATGAGGTCCATCCCCTTGATGCAGATTTTGAACTGTCCCATTATATATGTACTGGCTAAAATCAGTGATCAAGAATATCAAATTATATTTATGTTAAAAGAGACATAAAAAATGAGATCATTGTGGAAGTGAACTGTCAAACTTCTCCATGGCGAGCAAAAACATTATGTTCTTTATTGATAATTTGATACACCGTAGAAGTAGTAGAATCATGAATTCATGATAATCTGGGGAAAAACTAAAAAGAGATTCTCACAAACAAGTTATATGGTCGTGTTCAGACTGATAACCACTGTCTATACCAACCCAACTTCCAAGCAACATAATCTAGGATAGTAAACACATGGGTACAGAAAACAAGAGAGACTTTCACTAGTGGAAGAACTTTTCCTTCAATTAATTACCAGGATGATATCATTTAGTACATATGAAGGACCAAATTACTAGGAAAGTATAAAATAGTAAAAAATACTTAAATCTTCGTTATATTGGCACATAAAAAACAAGTTAAATTATGCATTATCACCAGTTTGTATTTTTCTTAAATTCTAAGATGGTCATTTAGAACTAGCCTTATAACAATGTGATTTGCTTTTGCAAGCATCTTTTTTGATTGCTATAAAACCTTCTGAAAATTGAAATAAATAAAGAGATATTCTATTTACAATTAAAAAGATAAAGAAGAAAATAAACCAACCTTCAGTGCCATTTTCTGTCACAACGTGCATAGTTGTTTCATGTGAATTCCTTATTAGCCCATATAGACGAACCTACATACTCTCATAGGATAAAATTACTAGAGATTCGAGAGTTTATTGCCAGAAAAGGGAAGAGATCAGTACAAATAAATCTTACCACACCACATTCATTGCCAACAGCCAATTGTAGCGTATCAGTGCAAAACTCCAATGCAGATACTGGTGCATTTGCACCGTCAATTTTGATACCCTTCACCTGTCAATTGCATAATTCATTTTATAATCACAAATGACTAGCTCAACTCACCGAGGCACCAATTTATCAGATCTTGATGAATGCTATCAGTGCAAAAGGGCCTTTTCTATGAGCAACATTTGAGCAAAATCAGTAGCTTGATAATTGTATAAGATGCTAACCTCTGATTCTATATGATAAACAAGTGATAAAGCAGGATATGTGGCATCCCATATCCGTACAGATCCATCTTGGTAACCTGCTATGTACATTCTATAGACATGGTGGTCTTTTTCTTTCAAAAGCTGAGCAGGAATGCCACCAGTCAGTGGTGACTTTATACTTGAGCTCTTCTGATTGTGCACTGCATTCTTCTGTGCAGCTAAGACAATCTACAAAGGTAACCCTTTCTGTCAGTAGTATGAAGAATGGATTTTTTTCTTTTTTTTAAAAAAAAAAGAAACACACATAATATTATCGAAGTGATTGGGATGAAGATATTTAGTTGTTGTATTAACTATGCATTTTATGATATATATAAATATATATTATTCATGTTGATATAAATTCCAAAATTAGGTTTAATATCATTAGGATCTCATAGGACTAGGATCATTTCAGTCACCAATATATAAGGCTCATATGCTTTAGTTTTTCCGTCTATTTGCAGTTCATCAACGATAATGTATTATTGATATTGTTCCTCATTTGTCCCACATCACAAAGATCGTGCTGCAAGCAATACTTCTGCTTAAAAATTAACATATGGATGACAATTGAAAAAAGAAAGAATCTTTAGAACTAATAAGCATGTATGTAGTACCTCAGACAAGGCCCCAAATGATTTTGAATCTCTGTATACCACACCCAGCTTTGCTGTGGTCATATATGGTTCAATAGTGGGTATGACCATGGGATATTGCATTGCAGGAACAAAAGTCTTCTTTCCTTGCTGAGACATTAAGGAAGACAAGTGAGCACCATCATAAAGATG
This sequence comes from Bauhinia variegata, assembly GCA_022379115.2. Taxonomy (NCBI): domain Eukaryota; kingdom Viridiplantae; phylum Streptophyta; class Magnoliopsida; order Fabales; family Fabaceae; genus Bauhinia; species Bauhinia variegata. The sequence continues at coordinate 14,300,299 of CM039437.1, forward strand.
CAGTTGTCCAGGATTTGTCAACACATACAGCATATTAAAATCTCTTTCTGTAGGACAATCACTTGTTAACAAAACCATATCCGCAAAAGAACCATGAAGTGTAATATCTACACGGCTGATGCACTTGAGACTTTCTATACCAGAAGACCAATCAAGGCTCAAAACCTGTACATAACAAAAGGCCATATTATAGCAAAATTTTGAGTACAAATTCAATTACTAAAACATTGACAGACTACCAATGGTACCTAAATTACAAAGGCAGTTCACATCTAATGCAGCACAAGTAAGAATTGACTCTGGCATTAAGAAGTTTCAACTCAAAATAATAAAGACAAAGTACTCCTCCAACACATAGTGGCTGACAGTTTTCTCCAAATGTTAGCATAGCCTGTTATATTTTTCCCCAATGGTAATACAACATAGCTCCATAAGGGTGACAAAATGTAAATTATTTGTATATAACAAAGCACATCATTAAGGGACGGAAAAGAAATCATAGTCCAACATTTTAATTTTATATTCTTCATTTGTGATTTTTTTATTTTTATACAGATAGTAAACCAAGATTTCAACCATAAAATTGAGAATTCACCATCTGCTACAAAGACTAACATTATGATAGATGCCACTTTTTTATTAATTACTACAAAACCTAGTGCAACAATTTTTCAAATAGATTATGAGTATGGAGCTCACTGACAAAACTTCTTCAGATCCAATTTCATCACCACCATAAACAAAAAGTTGCCCTCCATGATTCTTATTTGAATTATTTGCCCGAAAATGTAGAACAATAATAGGGAGTCTTCTATCTGCTGATGACAATTGAAGCTTGACAACATGACTTGGCAAATTTTGAGCTTGCTGATCTGTTGTATTGCTGGCAGTTGACAAATCCCAGAGCATTATATCACCATCTATGTAACCAACAGCAATTACTGATCCATCATTAGATGCCCAACAAAGAGAGCTTATCTCCTTCTCTTCTTTATGGTCTAATTTATCAATAGAAAGTTCATCATTAGCATCAGTTGGACAACTAGATACTTTCTTTTTTTTCAATTCCAGGTCCTTGTGGCCTCTGACAAGAACAATTTGATCTTCAGAAGCATCCCACAATACAATCAGACCATTCTCATATGCAATCAGCAGTCTGCAAAAATGATGATTTTCTTTTTTAAATCAAGTATAATTATATCATAAATATCATACAAAGTCAATCAAACTCTAGGTGATGAATATAATTTTTCTCAGTAATTTAAGAAACTCAACAAACTCACACTCAGGTTAATCTATTAACACCAATTATATCTGAATAATAAACCCAAATGTACAGCCAGCCCATTTAATAGAGAAATCAACTTGAGATATTCATAAGTACCTTTAACACATGTCTCAGTTTTCTCATAAAATGTAATTAAATTTATTAGAGAAACTCTATTTAAATTCTTGTCTTGCCTGTTTCCTTGAGAACAAGGTTGATGAAGAACCCTGACAACTGAAACATTATCAAGTGACATCCTGACTGCTTCTGTAAAAATGAGCAAAAATTTTGAACATTAGACTATGATAAGCCTCATGATTGTCCAAAACGTGAAGATAATTGAAATAGTCAAGAGTTGGATCCTCCATCACCTTGTTCATATAAATCAAATTAAATTGAATTTCAGGCTTTCAGCATAAATTAGGTGTAGTTTTGTGCTTCATCCACACTAAGTTCAGAATGGTTTTACACAAAGAGATGTGTAAAATAAAACCATTCTTAGGCCTCCACTTAACAGTTCAAATGTTTAGGTCAACTGTTTATTTGACAGCTATCATATCAAAAGATGAAAAATGTGTTGGGCAAAGTATAAAACCAATCATGGTCCTTCTCTTAATAGTTTAAGCTTTTGGGTTGAATTGGTTTTTTGACATGGTATTAGAGCCTCTTTGACCACATGGTCAAGAGATCAAATCCCCCTACCACCACTCTCTTAATTAAATTATAATTACAATTTCAGCGCATGGTTAGGGTGAGGTTGTGATTTATTCACACTCCAAGCCCAAAGGGCTTTCGTGTGAGGGGAATGTTGGATATAATGTAAGAACTAGTCTTGGGCCTTCTCCTAACAGTTTAAGCTTTTAAGTTGAATTAGTTTCTTAACAAAATGAATATTATAACCCATGTGTTAACATATGCATTCATATAAAACTACACTTGTAGTATTTCGTAGATAAAAGAAGAATTTATTCAGAAAAATAATTTATACAGAAAAAGTAGAATACAAAGGAGGGTAAGAGGTCTTCCTAAAAATATCATAACTAGTGAATCAACGTAATTGGACATGTAGTTCTAAGCCTAATTTCAAAATCTCTCTTGACAGCATTCATTGCCAAATAGATAACACTAAGAATGCATTAACTATTATTCTTCTCTAATGAAAAATCATAAGGTTATTCCAAGCTGCTATATGCATTGGTGAAGGGGTTGTCGTGATCAAGAATGTTGAGGAGGCATATGTTGTTAAGGAACTAAAACACCCAACAGCTTAATCTATCAAGTCTAGATCAGGTTTTTATCTTTAGCATGAGATTCACACAAAAATCGTTTAGACTTAAAGACTGAACAAAGCACACAGACATTGCTAGCTTGTCTTGGCATTTAGTAAAGCATGATCTAGAGAAAAATAAGAGATTTTTCAGAATTGCTTGAGTGGGTAACACTCAGTCTTCTTTGATATTTATATATACACTTGAGGAATAAAAACATCTTATGTTTACAAGGTAATTAATAAGAGTGCTACTTCCTAAGTGTGATTTCCTAAGAATGATATTTCCTAAGTACATGAACCTACAGATACATGTTCCTACATTGATTACTTGTTGGAAATTTAAATTACAATATTTACAGCATATTCATATCTCATCACTCCCCCTCAAGCTGAGGAATAGATGTCTTTTATTCCCAGCTTGACCATAAGATTATGGAAATCTAAATTGTTCAGCCCCTTAATAAGAACATCAGCTAGTTGACATTTCGATGGAACATAGGACATGCACACTAACCCTTCTTCCAGTATTATCATTATTATTTTTTTGATAAAATGCCTATCAATCTCAATATGCTTTGTCCTATCATGTTGTATAGGATTATGAGCAATATCGATGGCTGACTTGTTGTCACAATAAAGCTTCATAGGAAGTTTCCGTTTGATTCTTAAATCATTTAATATAATTTTCAGCCAAAGTAGTTCACACAGCCCTTGAGCTATTGCTCTGAATTCTGATTCTGCAGATGACCTCGCCACAACATTCTGCTTTTTACTTCTCCATGTCACTAGATTTCCTCCAAGAAAAGTACAGTATCCAGTAGTAGATCTTCTATCTACTAGGGAGCCTGCATAATCTGCATCAGTGTAGGCTTCTATAGCAAGATTTTTATTCCTTTGGAATAAAAATTCCCTTTCCTGGGTTGCCTTTTAAGTAATGTAGAACCCTATATGCAGCTTGAAGATGAGATTCTCTAGGATCATGTACAAATTGACTGAGTACATTTACTGAGCATGCAATGTCTGGCCTAGTGTGAACAAGATATATTAACCTTCCAACTAACCTCTGGTACATTCCCTTATCAACAACTGGTTCTTCTTTTGCTTCACCCAATTTATGATTTGGATGCATTGGGGTAGAAACAGGTTTACAACCAATCATTCCTATTTCCATTAGTAAATCAGTTGCATATTTTTGCTAACATGTGAAAATCCCCTGTGTAGAATGTGCCACTTCAATCCTAAGGAAGTATTTCAATCTCCCAAGTTCTTTTATCTCAAACTCTTTCATTAGTCTCTGCTTCAAATCATTCATTCCTCTTTCGTCATTTCCAGTTACTATGATGTCATCTACGTGCTAGAACGGCTGTCACCCCAGTAACTGAATGTTTGATGAAGAGGCTGTGATCACCTTGGCTCTGTTTATATCCAGAATTTTTCATAACCGTTGTAAACCTTCCAAACCATGCTCTAGGGGATTGTTTTAATCCATACAGAGCCTTTTTTAGCTTGCAAACTTTGTTCCCATTCTCCCCCTTAAATCCAAGAGGAATATTCATGTATATTTCTTCATGCAAATCACCATGAAGAAATGCACTCTTAATATCATACTGCAAGAGTGGCCAATTGAAGAGGGCAGCAAGTGAAAGCAGAATTCTCACAGTATTCATTTTTGCAACTGGAGCAAAAGTTTCTTGGTAATCAACCCTGTAAGTTTGGGTAAACCCTTTAGCCACCAATCATGCTTCATATCTTTCAAGAGACCCATTAGCCCTGTATTTTAGTGAGAAAATCCACTTATAATTAACAATATTTTTCCCCTTTCGGTTTTTCAACAATTTCTTATGTTTTATTTTCTTCCAATGCACTCATCTCTTCTTTCATAGCATCTCTCCGTTCCCTTTTTGACAATGCCTCAGAAACATTGTTTGGGATTGCAATTGCATTTAAACTAACAAAGAATTTTCGGTGATTTGGTGACATGTGCTCAAGAGATACATATTGAGAAAGTGGATAAAGAGGACATTTAGTGCACTCTCTAGTACCTTTTCTAATACTATTAGAAGATCTAAGGTTTCAACTGGTGCTTCAGTTGATTGACTGGGTAGAAGTGGGTCAGATCTTACCATGTTTTTATTCTCAGATTCTGAGTTGGATTCTTCGACTTATGTCTGTTCTGGAATAGCCTTTTTCCTTGTATATAACTGTGAGACGCTTGGATAATTTTCAAGGACATTTGTTGGGATAGGGGTTGACTCGGAACTAGGCTTAGGATGCTCTGATACCATTTGTTGGGACTTGTAGGTGCTTGATCTATCTTCATGGTGGGAGTGTGTGTGCAATAAGAGAGGAGTAGCACCCTGTCCAAAATGCTCTAAGATTATTGGACTTAGGCTTTCTTTCTCCTTATATATACTTTTCTTTTCAATGTCTCCACCAATGTGGGACTTCTCCTTTTTATCATTTTCCAACACATGCAAACGGGAGTAGTGAGGATTTAACTCCTCACCACTTGGTCCAAAAAACTTTGATAACATGTCAAGAATCCAACTCACCCAAAATCTTCAACTATTAGGTATAGCCCAATGATGTAAAAGTCTACCCAAGGACCCAACTCAAACCAAAAAAATGTTTGTCACCTTCTGCAATATGTTATAAGTTTTGCTTCCAATTCAAGCTTGCATCACAAAAATGAATAAGAAAAAAAGAGTACTTACCAGCTATAATATTGGTGGGAACATAATAGGGCAATATATCAAGTTTTCCATCTTCAGAATTGAACTTAACCACAAATACCATGCCGTGTTCACTTCCAATATACCTGAATGTTATGAACAGGGTGAAAATGTTTCTGGGTCATGATTTAACATTTTATCAGAAAGTCTAGCATGAAGTCATGAACATGCATATTTCAGATGTCTGTACAAGTATTTTACATGTAACAGGTGCCATAAATAACTGAGAAAGCAGTTATGGCTGATTCCCATCGTAAAGCAGAAGCAATTTGCCTTCTTTCCAAATCCCAAACCTGCCCATTATCATGAACATACTAAACCAATTAACATATTCAACAGAGGAGAAGGGAAGACAGAGGGAAAATAAACAGAAGACAAAAGAAAAGAAACAAATTGATAGAAATGAATAATTTTTAATTGCAAGATTAATAACAAGATAGGAAAGAATAGCTATTCATACTGTATAGAAGCTTTTATAGCTTTGTAAGGGTCAATACCTGTATTTCATTATCATTTGAGACGCTCACCAGAAAACCTTGATTTTGCAAGAACTGTGAAAAATATTGAAAAACGGAAACAAAAGATATCTTAATATTCAGTACATTCTTTAAGCTATAAGGGAAAATCTAAAAGTAGTTTCACACATATCATTTTTGGCATCAGGAGTTTCACAAAGGTGATTTTGTCTGCCAATGACGCAAGATCAATGCAATCGTGCACCAGCATGCACGTATAGACTTCAAAAAAGCATACACTCAGAGAGCAACTAAACAGTCAATCAAGGTGACAATCCATTTAAGCTTCATGAAAATTATTCTTTAGATTCAACATGGATCCAAATTACAAACCTCTAAGTACTTGAACGGTGACTGCTTAGGAGAGAAAAGAATCCCTTCAATAGTGTCACCACCGAACACCTTTATCCTACCATCACTACAGAGAGTAAAGAAAATGTTAGTCAACTCATGATGTCACCATCACCAACCGACTAAATATGAAACCTATACTGTGATGTATTAAAGTACGATATTGCTTCTCAAATCAATTTTATGCTTATATAAAATTTACTTCTCAGTCAGCTTGACAGAAGCATGACGAGATTTTGAATGGTAAATAATTCCGTGCAAATTAATGAAGTTCTCAAAACACAGTGCAAAGGAAAACAGACAATGCAAACACTTTAATTTTGTTCCCATCTTTATATATCAATCCTTATTCATATATTGATCAAAGAAATTGATAAAAACGAAAAGTTCTAATATTTATCAGCTGCTAGTCACCTAGTCCTAAAGAATGAATTAAAAGACACATTCTAGTTTCTACATCTTACATATATGCGTAACAAAGATATAGTAAATGCTTCACGTTAGTTCAAATACAGATAGCCATCATGTCATGAAGGTTCCACTTTATTAGAAGTGAAGAGTTCGGCAAAGCAGAAACAGTAAAATTAAAATATGAAGTCTCAGTAGTCAATACAAGTCAGTAAAAAAAAAAAAAAACTCACAGTGTTCCCACTGCTAGTAGACTTTGGATGTGATCAAATGCAAGGATAGATGCAGTAGCTGGAACACCGTAATGGAAAACAACTTGGGGATTCAAATACGCAGATGTTGAACTTCCTTGCACCACATTATGCTGTAGAAGAGCATACCAAATGTTCAAATAAAACTATACTACACTGTAATCAAATGTAAATTTGGTTTTCTATCTGCAAACAACTCCACCTGAAAAGAAAACATGTCACTTCTATTTTTTTTGGCTGATTACTATTCACTAACTAAAAGGAAACCATTTCACCTCCATGGACTCTATTACCGGGGCCAGGTGTGATCGCAAGCAAGAAAACAATGAAAAGGGGAAAACAATCATATCCATGTATGTCTCCTTTTGAAAAGCCTCAAATGTTTAAGATTCCCAAAATACTAGATTATGCTATTAACATTGTCATTTACCTTCTCAAAACCTGAATTGGAATCAAATAGGTTCACTTCTTATGCATTGTTCCTCAATCAGAATTCATAAAAATCGCCAGAATTCTAAAACGGAATCGATGATACACTTGAAAATAAGAAGAAATTGGAGAAAGGATATATGTAAAATAGATTGAGGAAGTACCTGTGGATGTTGTTGCTGTGGAAATTGTTGAAAGAGTTTGGCGAACATTGCGAATGATCCAAGAGCTTTTCCTTCGTCAGCTCCCTGATTTGTTTATGATGTAAACAAATTTAGATTTCTGTTTCTTCGTGCTTCAGGTAATGTATGTGTGAGCAGCATGATACATAGTGGATGTGCTGATCTTTGATATCAACAATCGAATTTACGGTGATGCGAAGATGAGGGAACGCTCCTCTGACCGTCGATTTTACCCGGAGATATTGTTTTTTTCGTCCGGTAACTTGACGCAACTATGTACCTATTAGTTGGGCCAGGCCGAACATCTTTACTCACTGGGCCATTTCTTTTCACACCCTCAAAATTTCTTTTCAGTTTTCACTCCAGACGTTTTTTCTGTTGTGCTGTTACCAAAGGGCGGCGTGAAAATAAAAGGGGTGAGAAGAGAGAAAACTCTCATTTAGTTCGGCGAAGATGTTGCATATTTGAGCAAAAACATACAATGAAGCATAAAAAGAGACCGCTTATAAACGAATTTCAACTTAAACCTTAAAATATGGATTGGATATTTAGTTACAAACTAATTAAATTGTCAAATCTTTCTCCTGCCTTCGATCAAATACATACTTATATTTATTCGTTCTCTTTTGTTTGAACTCTTGACACGAACCGACCAGGAAAAGCAGTGAAGCATAAATCCAATCAAAATAACACGTATACATAACGTGACGTGACAAATTATATCAGCTTTATCCATACTAATTAGTTGACATTGTTATTGTTATTGTTAGTAATTGCTAAATATCATTATCGGCCTTTAAAACGACAAATGTTCGAGCTACTGTTACACATTCAATGAGTATTTTATATTTTATTTGCCCATGCCCGTGATAGACAAATAAAAAAATCTCATTGCTGCCCTTATCTACTCTTGAAAATTGAATACTGTAACAAAATGGGTCTAAATCTTGCTCTCCTAAGTCTAGTATTTCCTTGCAGGGATAAACCCTTGCGAGCAACAGAACTGCAGACAAAAACGAAGGACGGCATAAAGATAGAAACGCATGCTCGATGGCTCCTATTCCTAGCTACATCTTTTGCCATTATTTTAAACTATAATCATCTGGGTTCAAAAAGCACATATAGTTGGATGGATATGTATTTAATGCAGGAAAAGTAGGGAGACACTGCACTGCACTGCAGCCACGAGAGGGGCATCTTTCCTCACAACAAGGCAGTAGACTGCCACTATAACAGCAATATATTAAATAATCTAAGTATGTATCTGTACAACACCTGCTTGGCTGCACTACAGCAATATATCTTTTTAACTTTGCATATATACATGAACGTGATACTGTTTAAATTTTTTAACAGCTCTGCATTTTATACATATACGAAAACCATCTCTCTTATATTATATATGAAGGACAAAAGTACACAGACAAGCGTGCAAACCTGACGAAGATGCCTTTTTCTTCCTCATTCATAAATTATTGAGGCTAGCTAGGTCAATTATTCCCCTGCGCTCTCCCTCATATTAAAATCAATATCCTCTTCACTTTAATATTCTTTTCTTTTGGCCAATTAATGCAGCTTAGAAAATTATTCAATTCAATCAGCATTGGCCCCAATATCAATATATATCTATTTTGACTTGGGCGAAAATAGAGGTTGAATTATATTTGAAGAAGGCCATCATTCTCTTGTACGTAATGGTGGTGTGCGTTTGATATGAATGATCATATCATATATATGGTCCATGATTTTGTCAAGTATTGCTCAATTAATTACACATTTTTTTCAAATATTGCCTCCTCACACGTGTAACATGTACTTTGCCGCCCCATCTTCACACGCTTGAATTATATAATATGTTATTAATATATGTATAACCATCACAGCAGGTCTTACTCAGTTTGATCTGCTCGATCGTCCTCTCTTATCTCTTTTCTCGTCATGGCATCTTCAGCACACAAGCAACCACTCTTATCGAACCTGTACGGAGGCGCCACCTCAGCACCGCCACCAACTCCGTCGACCCACCCTAATAGCCTTCTCTCCACTTCCGACGCCGCCGATGCCCTCTCGAGGCTCCTTCACCGCATGCCGCCAACTCTCTCTCCAGTTACTCGACGCTCCTCCTCTCCAGCCACGTGTCCTCCCGTAGTATCTCTCTCCGAGAGCCCAAACGACAACCTCGTCTCCGAAGTTTCCGGACTCGGTTACTTCCAAGTCACCGATCATTCTGTCCCTTCTCAACTCGCTAACTCTGCAGAATCGGAATCGCTGGCTCTCTTCGATCTCACCAGAGACCAGAAAGAGTCGTACTTCCCCAAGAACTGGCCTCTGGGTTACGAAGGCGGTGATGATGAAGAAGGAGATGGACTCGACGAGTCATTCTGTCTTGACTCGTCATGTTCGACTGAGTCGGGAACGGAGTTGTCCCTAGCCTCCCTGCGCGAGCTCACTCGCGAGCTGGAGAAGTTGGGGTTGAAGGTCATTCAACTGCTGTCAAAGGCTACAGGTTTTGAGAATCCAGTAGCGGATGACCCGACCCGATTTTGCTCATTGATGTGGATCTCTGAGGGTCAGCCGAGCAGCAAGCCTGCGATGTCGGGCGGGTTTTACCCGTTTATAGTGGGGCTGCAATGCCAGATCAGATGTCAGAAGCACTCGTTGTTGTCGGATTCGGGTTGGGTTTCCGTGCTACCACACGTTGACGCCATATTGGTTACCATTGGCGACATTGCTCAGGTTAGATTCTAATAATTTATTATAATTATTTTCTTTTCCTTTGATTATATCTTATCCCGAAAAATGACATTTATTTATTAATATCACATCACTTTTGTATTTATCACTATTATTATAATTAATCGTCGTGGGTTGGGTTCGTCTCACTGGGTTGAAGAGTTTCCTATAACGAATGAGGGAAAATGCACGTTTGACTAATTAATTAAAATTAAAATTTGTTGGTATTTATGTAACTGGGTCCCCTTCCAGATGCTGGTTCACAGTTCACACACACTAACATGCTATAATTTTCCTATCTTGTGTTTTGACACGCAAAATATAATTATATATAGGCTGCCCAGTTCGGCATAGATGGACCATAGCTAAAATAGAAGAATATATCATCAATAAAATTTTGTAGCTGACACTTGAATATCTTTATATTTTTTAATATAATGAGATAAAAAATAATAAATGTAAATTATTTTTTAATAAAAACAATTTCAAAATTTTTAAATAAAGATCTTTTAACCTTTTTAGGACGCTATCTATTTTTTACTGAGTTAATGTGTTATTTGTTATTATCAATAAAATAAAGTAAAAGGCAATAATGAGAAAAGGACTTTGAGGTGGATATTATTATTAAATTACAAAAATTTGAACAGGTGTGGAGTAATGGCAAGTTGAAAAAAGTGAGAGGCAGCAGAGCAGTGGCAAATGTGGGAGAAAAAAAGGAGTCAGCAGAGGCACGGTGCATAACAATGTCATTGTTGCTCACTCTTCCGGCCGAGGCCACTGTTGGGCCCTTACTTCCTGGGGAAATTGTTAGCAAAAATGAAGAAGAAGATGAAGAAGAAGAGAACAAGAATGGCGAAGGAGAGAAGAAAATGTTCAAGTCTTTTAGCTTTGAGGATTATGCATGGAGAGTGTACCATGAACGTCTCCTCTTCAGAGACCCACTCGATAGATATCGTATTGTCACTACTTAAATTCTGATTCATCTCATTTTCCAAATAAGAACACTTGTGATAAGTTGGTCCAGTTTGCTTTATTTCATTTTTGGGTGGACAAAAGGGTCGCAGATCAAGTTTGCATTCGTCGATCATAGTGGTAATAGTATACATGTGATGACATGTATACAGCTTCATTTATTTTAAATTTTTAAATCAAACATAATTGTTAAAATATCTTCATATGAAAAAAAAAAAAAAATCCTTATTTGTTATAGTACTCGAATTTGATTGTCCTATCAATAAAATAAGATTGATTGTCCGTGTTAAGAATTAAGGATTAATTGGGTTGTAACTTCAGTAAAGACCGATTTCAGGTTGGGAGGTGGGCTATGGCTATTTCTCCCTGCACGCCCCATTCGTATTTTTCAAATGGTTTTGCCACAGTTTGCCATTATCACACGCTGGAGGCGATTGCAAGTATTTTTTTTTTTCTTCCAAGTTTTCAAGTTTATGAATTTTTAAGAGTATCATATTTATAAATAAATCGGTAAATCATAAAAATCTGTAAATGTCAAAATGCAAAATAATATAATAATAATAATAATACATGCAAAAGTGAGAAAGATGAGAATGGACTCAATGTGCAACGGTTGTGGGATGAAGGGGGGTGCGTGTGTTGCGATTGGGGGTATTTTTGGAAGAAAAGTTTGAAACAGGGGCGTGTGGTTGAAAAAATGGAGTGTGCCAGAAGAAATGTGCTTGAACGAAATCAGAAAAGGCCCATTTTGAAACTAGCAAGCCCAATATGATTTTTGGGTAGAAAGAGGCCCACTATAATTGGATCAGAGAGGAGTGAACCACTGTTCAAGAAAAAGACTCTTACAAAGTTACACACCCCCCAAAAAAAGGATATTTTTTAATTTAAAAAAACGCAGATAAAAGACTAAGAAACAAGGTTTTGATAGAAACATCACAACTTGGGAATCCTGAAAGCCATAACTTTTTAATCGCTGCAACCAATGCTGATTACAACGAGAAACTTGAATTAGATGTCATAGTTGAGACATCAACAGCTATAACAGAAAAGCTTAGGATTTGTTTTAGAAACTGCGTGATGTGTAACATGACCAACCCCATCATCTATCGAATTCGTTCCCACTCATATTTTAATTCATTTGTGTTAGTTAGGATTATGTTATATTCTCTCTTGGGTGGCAGTTAACGTTTTCTCTTCTAGATCGGCCATGTTTGTTTGGCTTCCTTTACTGATGTTGCCAGTTAGCTGCTACGATGTAATGTAAACAACACAAAAAATATTAGCTATGAGAGAGACAGAAATGTTATTGAAAGAGGCTGTTTATTGGATTTGCAGGGTATAAGGATTTCTCTTCTCTGATACTCAGTACCTTAACTTGGAAAAAAAAGCGATGTCCCAACCATGAAGTGGGCAAGTAAAGAGATAACAAGAAGCTGGTGTACTGAATACTCTTGAAAAAGATTCCTTAGCTTTTACTTTTCTCCAACATAAAGCTACTAATCATTTGGATTTGCTTTAGAAAAATCACTGCCCTTTAACTACTGAGGTTTGGGTAGTCGTTTGCAACAAGAAATGTTAAATACAAATTTGTTGGGTAAGAAAGTTAAGCATGTCACATGAAGATGGATATTTAGTAGCTAAGGTTGCACCAACTTAATTACAAGTTGAAATATCTATATTCACAATTTAGTGGGTGAGAACTTCGGCTAAATGATCAAAATGATATAATTTCTACCATACTCTACCTTCTTTTTTCTGTCTGGGACCTACATAAAAGTTGACCCAAATGGGGAAAAAAAAGAAATGGAGGCAAAAAAACCCAGATATTGATTTGTTCAATTGACCAAATTAAGTATGAACAGCTCTAAGTGCCATCTAGAATGATGGTAAAGGAAAATTGAAGGGCTGAAACCCATCATGTTTGGAAAAGTAAGGCTACATGCAGTCAAATGTTTAATCCTTCAATTTCATTTTTAAACGAGGATAGCACATCAGCATATTTATAGACTTAGAATATTCCAAAAAGGTTTTGGAGACAAAGAAAACCAGAGAGTTTCTTTCTTGCACTTATTCATTGAGTTAACATCTATTTGCCATTATTTTAGATGATTTTTCCTTGCAAAGTCGTCAAGAAACATGCAAATGAAAATCACAAGCTAATACTAAGTTTAAGGAAACCATTAAATTTATCTCTTATTTATTGATATTGACCGTATCAAGCTGAGCTTTTTTGACTTGTAGAATCTGCATCTGGGTGTCTTCTCTTCTGTCTATCAGTCTGAAACTGAAAGACGCTAACGTTGTATCTACCAAAGAGCCCAAACATCCCCACACCCTCTCTTTCACCTGAATGAGACTAGGAAGCTTTGAGATCACTCCTTTCTATCCCTCTCTCTCTCAAAGATAAGGCAGATACTGAAATTGAAGAAGTTTGCAATGGAAACAGATAGAAAACTTGAGCAAGTGAGAAAGACAACTCTCCCTCCACCAATAGTTCTTACCAGCTTCTTCAAGACAAACCCATTTCACCAAACACCAATTAAACAAACAAGCACAACCTAATACTTGGATTGAAATCTCTCTCTTTCTTTCCCAATGTTGTTCCTTTCTGCCTCTATATTTCTATCTCTCTCTCCCTCTTCACTCCCCAGGCATTCTTCTAATCTCTCTTCCTCTCTCTCATGCAGCCTCTTCGCAGAAAGTCTCCTCTTTTCATCTCAGAAACAGGGGCAATGAAGGGCCGCAAGAACAATAATCTGTCTATTTTTGTTGTAGTCTTCACCGTTTTCCTCTTTGGGGTCTTCATGTACAATGAAGACGTTAAGTCAATTGCGGAGTTTCCATTTTCATGGCCTAAAACTCAAGAAACCCAAGACACGAAATCAGAACCAGTCGACCCTGTTCAAATGGATGCTAAGAAGGAGGTAGACGACTCTGTCGCAGTTCAGAGGGATGCCAAAAAAGAAGTAGAAGACCCTCTCACGGTCACGGTTACCGAAAGTTCAAGAGCTCAATTGGAGAAATCCCACGAAGAAGATTCTGAGGAAACCCAAGAGCCGATTGATTTGAAGTCAATCATAGCCAAAGAAAAAGAGGAGAAGATTGAATTGGCAGTTGAAGAGAAAGAGAAACAAGAAATAGAAGAAAAAGAAGAGGAAGAAGAAGAACCAGAACAAGAACAAGAACAAGAGGTTGTTGAATTGCCTCCAGAAGGGTGTGATTTGTTTAACGGGCAATGGGTTTTTGATAACGTGACCCACCCTCTGTACAAAGAAGACAAATGTGAATTCCTCACAGCCCAAGTTACTTGCTTGAGGAATGGAAGACGAGATTCTTTGTATCAGAACTGGAGATGGCAACCCAGAGACTGCTCTCTGCCCAAGTAAGCATTTTTAATCATTTTCTGAATTTCCCTTTTGTCTTTCTCATTCTTTTTCCAATTCCATGTAACTTTCTTACGTTCTTTTTCTTCCCCTGATTCTTATTCATTTTACTGCGTGTGTAAATTTTGTTAAGGTTCAAACCAAAACTGCTGCTTGAGAAGCTTAGAAATAAGAGGCTTATGTTTGTGGGAGATTCACTGAACAGGAACCAGTGGGAATCAATGCTTTGTTTTGTTCAGTCTGTGGTTCCTTCAGGTAGAAAGAGCTTGAACAAGACTGGTTCTCTAGCTGTTTTCAGAATTGAGGTATGTCTTTAGAATCAACACTTTCCCATAATAATGACTAATTTTAAAGCATGCTGCATTGCTGAATTATTATTCCTCTGCTTTAACCGTGTTACAATGTTAGTTAGCAAAAAGAATTATATTTTATGCATGAAAAGTGGGCCACTTAACATGATGACCAAGTGTTGTTGTAATGCCAAGTGGCATTTCTCTGCAAAAAAAGGCTAAGTTTGGGAAGATCTTGTGCCATTCATCTGGTGATTAATAATGGGCATGTTAGCCTAGGTGATAAGGTGGACCTTGATTGCTTGAGACTCACTTCAGTTGGCTTAATGATTGTGTACGTGCAGGACTACAATGCTACAGTGGAGTTCTACTGGGCACCATTCATTGTAGAGTCAAATTCAGATGATCCAACGATGCACAGCATATTGAACCGTATAATCATGCCTGAATCCATTGAGAAGCATGGGGTGAATTGGAAGAATGTGGACTACCTCATCTTTAACACCTACATATGGTGGATGAATACTTTTGATATGAAAGTCTTGTAAGCACCTTATGATTCTCTTTAACTATAATAATTTTTTTAAAAAAAAATTATGTTAATTAATTACAAAGCAAATTCATAAAACTGGTATGTTTTGTAATCAAATGGAAAAGACGAGGATCGTTTGATGAAGGGTCCACTGAGTATGATGAAGTGCCGAGGCCAATAGCATATGGGAGAGTTCTCAAGACGTGGTCCCAATGGGTGGATGCCAACATTGATCCAAACCGCACCAAAGTCTTCTTCATGAGCACGTCACCTCTTCACATCAAGTAATCCCCAAATCCTAATCTCTTCCTTTTTCATCTTAATTTTTAAAAAGGTCAAATTTTGCTTTTGCAATGCCCGATAAGTATGATATCTTTTACCAAAATTCCTGTCTTTTTTCGTCCACTTGCATTATATTATTGTCGCATGGTTGCTTTTGGTCCCCCGATAAGGTCATTAATTAAATTGATTTGCTACCCATGAAAACCTCAACTACTATTGCTAACCCATCCCATCAGCACTAAATGGTTGAAAAATCAAAAGTATAATTTTATTCGGAGCTATTTACTCCTTTTCTAATTGTCCCAGTACCATTAACAATGTTAGTGGTCACCATGTTTGTCATGGAAATTGAATTTATAGTATAATGTGATGCAATATGATTTATTGACGAGATTGGGTTGATTACATCAACATTTAACTGTCTTAAATTTGTCTGTCCCTTGTGTCATTAAGCCAAGGCATCTTTTTTTCAAAAAACAAATCTTGGTCAATTTGCTTGGTAACCTACCTAGTTTTCTTTTGTTTTTATCAAAAAATAAAATAAAATTACAATTCTACTATGTAAAATCAATGATTATGAATCTTTTTATTATTTGGGTGTTTAATTATAACAATGTCCATGATGTATAGGAGTGAGGACTGGAACAATCCAAATGGTATAAAATGTGCTAAGGAGACGAGCCCCGTTTTGAACATGTCAACCCCATTGGAAGTGGGTACAGATCGGCGGCTCTTCGTGATCGCTAACAATGTGACACAATCAATGAAGGTTCCGGTGTACTTCCTCAACATCACTGCCCTCTCGGAGTACCGGAAAGATGCACATACCTCCGTCTACACAATACGTCAGGGTAAAATGTTAACTCCAGAGCAGCAGGCCGACCCGGCCACTTTTGCTGATTGTATCCATTGGTGTCTACCCGGGTTACCCGACACCTGGAATGAGTTCCTATATACACGCATTATTTCTCATTAATCTTTTCTTTCTACCCCCAAAATCCTATAGATTTTCACACAGCCCCCTTTTCCCACTTTACATTATTTTTTTTTGTTATCAATACACTTCAATTTTAAAATTCCTTTTACCCCCTTTTTTTCTCTTCGGTGCCTAAGATTTTGTTTGGTCTCTGTTAAGATATTTAGTTTTTCATTTTTATAGCTTCAACTTAGGACTTCGACCTGTGGGAAAAATAGTTTCCCTTCTTTTTCCTTTCAACCTTATGTTTCTTGTTGGGCCAATTTAACCAATGTCTGAATGAGAGAAAGCATCTGCTGAATTGTACAATGCATCTTTTGAGGAAATAATAAAGTAATTGCAAATTGTATGTAATGTATCTGAAATGTCTTTAATGTATCAACGGTGTTTTGCTTAAATAGTTGGTTCCCTTTTTTATTTATACAGTTTTTGTGATTTATTCCTAAGATATCTTCGTATCTTTTCAGTATGAAAACTAGTATGAAGAGTAGACACTAGGCAGTAATCATAAACTTGAATAGACGATCCACTGTTTTTAAAATCAGTTTCCCTACAGATTCACTGATTCTGATTCAGTTCCAAGATCATGTAAACATTAGCCTTAAACACATTTTATATACACAGCCACTTGGCTTCCATTAGTAAAGTCAACTCTAGATGGTGAGAGAGAAGCTAGATTGCCAACAACAATAATGTTAAGACTACAAAATATTTGTAAAACCAACAGATCAAGGCTTACTTACCTAAGAGCACGAAAAACACCTGTCAATCTCACTTATAACACTGATATGAGTACTTGGAAAAGACAGGCGCATAAAGGGAACTGAAGACGACGACATAAGCTTGGGCTTGAATCTATCTATAGCTGTCTTGATTACAGATGAATGTGGTACACCAAACCACTGAAGGAACCAAGAAAGAAGTATAGAACGTTCGTCCCCTTCAGGCCACCTCCCTGACTTCAAATAGTTATGAAAATCATTCTTCAATAACTCTGAACAATTTAGTAGCTCTTCTATCTGCTTTCTAAGAGAACCTACAAAAAGTGGTTGTACAATTCCTCCTCTTGGACTGGATAATTTTCCAGTCATCAATGCCTCGATATAAGTTAGTGCAAGCTGCAAACCAAAATAATTGGCATAAATCCATGCACCTCCATATATTGTCATTAAATTCTTTAAATCAAACAAAAAATTTGAAAGGTCTCTTTGATTCCAATGACAAATGGACCATAATAAATATTAATCAACTCATCCCTAGTGAAACATGATATGTGATGATTTATTGAGATGTCATATAGAATGATCCCTGTTGGGCATTCGCTTGGCGGGAACAATATCCTTCAGTTGTACTGTAAAGGAATTACATGAGCCTAATGAAGGGTGACTCTGTAGGAATTTGGAAATCCTAATAATGGCAAACACCCACGTACAACCTAATCAGGGGAGACAATTGATCGCAAATAAATTTATGACATAGCCATCTACTGAAATAATTATAACATAAAGCCTTTTTTAATAAAAACGACAAGCTATTTCAGATATTTTATGGGCCGTGACAACTGACATGTTATTCAAGATATTATCGTTGACCAATTTCTTTCAGAAGGAGAGGTGTGGATGTGAAAGAATGTAGCATATTTGGAGCAGTTGGATACCAAGCAAGTGCAGTCAAGACAGAATGAAGACGGAGAAAATGTCATGAATATGCCTTCAACATCAGTGTGCATAGAGATTTTTCTCCTACAAAGTGGACACATTATACCCTAAGATTAATTCCTATTTTAAAGCAAGTGCACCAAATATTTCGCATCTTTCTTTAGTTTTACTTTCACATATCTAGAATCCTTTTCTTAAATTAATACGAGGTCAGACTAATTCTGAAATAAGATCAATTTGAAATGTTTGTCCAGGAACCCACAAACTCGCTGGTTTCTGAAAAGCATATGAAGTTCTACCTTATGCATCTCCAGGACAACGGAATTAGTGTTCAAAGTTAAAAGTCATGTCAATTAAAGAAAGCTAATTAAATAAGGATACCTGCATTTTCCAATCAAATAGTCAGCTCAATGTTTTAAAACAGTTTCCACTCATAAAAATAGATCATCACTTTAGGCAGAAAGTGAAGTCAAGTATAGCTAAGAGACTGAGCGTAAATATTAACCCACGGAGGAAGGCTCTACAACAGAGAGAAACTTACCTTAAAACCAGATATAGAGAGCGAATCACCAAAAACAACAGCACCATTGGACACTTGATCGACCATTAACCTTATTGTAGTATACAATGACAAATATACCTGCATAATAAACCAGCAGCAACAAGTGGACAATGAAAATACCCCTTTATCAAGAAATCTAAAGATTTATTTAATTGATACACAAGTTTGCGTGTGAACCAAATAAAAGTAAGCATATTAAAGAATAGAACACTTTTGGTTATGCAACCAGTGTAAAAGATATTTAAGTCAGGTTATCATTTGTTGAATTTCAGAAAGCAGAAACTAGCACTCCATAAAAAAATGCGTTTACCTGTAATAGAGCAGGTCTATCCTTGCTCACACACTCAAACAATACTTGTAAGCAAAACTCCTGGAAATCAACATCATATCTGCAAGCAAGTCTAATTAGTTTGTTTAAATATTGCACCATCCTGACAGCAAATCATGAAAATCTACAAGCAGTCTCTGTCCAGTAGTGGCATCCTTTACTCATCATTGATATAAACTTGGGCCCCAAAAAGTTTTCTCTTGGAATCATTTAGCAGTCAACCACACTAAAAAAAATGATCTACTCATCCTCCACAATAAGACTTCAGCATGCAACGTATTGATATCGAGTGAAAATTTTGAATAGACAACAAAAGCAGCCATACCGCCACTTCAATCATAAAAATGTGACCAGGCACTTATATAGGATCTGATTAGCTAATTTGACCAAGTTGGTCATAGTGACATACAAAACAAGTACGTTTTCTAGAATTAAATAACATGGTTGAAGTAAACAGAGCAATTCTGTCCTTTCATTTTCAACATTGTGATCGTAGAGGGCACCAATTTGTATATGTTAGAAATACTGTAGATATTAGATTATAATTATCCTTACTTATATTTATCCTAATTTATACTTATCCTAATCTTAGAATTCTAATTATACTTACCTACATCTCTGTTATAGTTATCTACATACCAAATTTATAGGAGAACTACTGCTGTATCATTTGTATAAATATAGGCAATTGCCTCAGGAATAATACATTCAGATTACGTCCAATATAGAACCTTTATTGTTCATGGTATCAGAGCATTAATTTGCTATGCCACAATTCCGCACCTCAGCCTTCATAGCCCCCAAATACCTGTCCTTCCCTAACCTAGTTAGGTTACGGCTTTTCTAGCCTTAATCGCTACATATTCCCCACGGCCTTTATTGCCCTCCACTACGATCAGATATGTCTGACACTTCCAAGCCCTCTTCAACATCCGGATTACAGTCTACTATCCTGGAACCACCGAAACTCACTTCCTCAAGTACTGAACTACAGAACTTAGGGGTTGCTACTCGCCTAGATGGAAAGAACTACCTTCAGTGGGCATGGCTAATAACACTGGCTCTGAAAGGGAAACAGAAGCTTCATCATCTTACTGAAGAACCACCAAACAGTTTAGATGAGGGGTTCAAGTCCTGGGATGTTGAGGACACCGTCATCATAACTTGGCTACTGAATTCAATGAAACTTGAAATTTCCCAGAATTTCATGTTTCTTGAAACATCCAAGCAGATCTGGGAGACGGCCAAGAAAACCTACTCCAAAGCACAAGATGCAGCTGTGGTTTATGAGCTAAAAACCCAGATTGCCCATACCAGGCAAGGGAACCTTTCTGTTACTGAATACTATAACTTGCTAACTAACCTGTGGCAAGAGATGGATCTGTACCGGAAATTGAAGCTGAGTGAAGGCACCCAAGCCATCCTTCGAGAGAGAGAACAAGACCGGGTATTTGAATTCTTGGCTGGTTTAAATGAAGAGTTTGATCTTGTTCGGATTCAGATCCTTGGGAGAGAGTCACTACCCAACCTAAATGAGACCTTTTATACTATTCGAGGAGAAGAAAGTCGTCGGGCTATAATGCTGGAGAATGCGTCGCACAATAATTCTGCCCTCATTGCTGCAAAGAAGGAGAATCAGGGGGCCAAGACTGATTACCATAAAACCTCTAACCGTGACAACTTATGGTGCACTCACTGTAAAAAGCCAAGACATACGAGGGAGAACTGCTTTAAATTGCACGGGAAAGAGACAATCCTGAACCGAATTAAACAGCAGTGCAGCCAACCTTACAGTGAAAGATCAACCTGAACCTCCAGAGCACAATTCTGCTTCTGCTTCATCTCTTAATGAAGACGAGGTTGGAAAGCTGCGAGCATTCTTGGAGACTTTGACAACCAGCTCATGCTCTCTTGCCCAGTCAGGTAAGTGCCTCAATTCTGACTCATTTAAAGCTTCTAAATCAGTCCCGAGGTCATGGGTCATAGACTCAGGTGCAACTGATCACATGACCCATTCCCCCAAACCTTTTAAAACCTATAAGCCTTGTACCAGCCCCAAATCTATCCTTGTGGCTAATGGCACACCGGTTAAAATCATGGGAGAAGGTAATATTCATTTATCTCCAGCACTCACCTTAGAAAAGGTTCTCCATATACCGAAACTCTCCACCAACCTACTCTCCATTTCTCAACTGACAAAAAACCATAACTGTCTTGTCATTTTTGATACCTCTCATTGTGTTTTTCAGGAAAGGAGAACGGGGAAGATGATTGGATATGCTAAAGAGCAGAATGGGCTCTATTACCTTGAGAACACTACTGGCAACTGCCCTCTCCACCTCAGGTTTCTCTTACCTCGTTAGCTAATACTGTCTCCACTAGCAACTTGAATAAAGTATGGCTAGAACATTGTAGACTAGGCCATCCACCTTTCTCCTTAATGAAATCTATGTTTCCTACTTTATTTCAGAATGTTGATTTTCAAAATTTACATTGTGAGTCTTGTGTATTTGCCAAGCACCATAGAATGTCATTCCCAATTATCAATAAAATTTCAAGTACTCCTTTTTTCTTGATCCATACCGATGTTTGGGGTCCCTCTAAAATTCCTAATACTAATGGGGCCAGATGGTTTATCTCCTTCATTGATGACTGTACTAGATTAACATGGCTTTATCTTTTCAAAGAAAAATCAGAAATTAGCCTAATCATTCCTAAATTCTGTAAAATGGTCCATAACTAGTTTGGAACCTCTATTAAAAAATTCTGGTCAGACAATGCCAAGGACTATTTCAATCAAACCCTTAACTCCTTTTTTGATCAAGAAGGAATTGTCCATCAGTCCTCTTGTGTCAGCACCCCACAACAAAATGGGGTAGCTGAACGAAAGAACCGCCACTTACTTGAGGTTACCCGTTCCCTTCTTTTTTACATGCATGTTCCCAAACATTTTTGGGGGGAAGCTGTTCTCACTGCTGCATTTCTCATTAATCGTCTACCCACCAAGTCTCTTTTTAATCAAAGTCCTCTAGAGGTCTTGTTAAAACATCATCCCAACTCACTCTCAACAAACACACCCAATCCTAAAGTATTCGGCTGCCTAGCCTTTGTCCACATTCATAGACAAAACCGTGGTAAACTTGACCCTCGAGCCCTTAAGTGTATATTTTTAGGGCACTCTAGTGTTCAAAAAGGCTATAAATGCTTCCATCCCCAAACCAGAAAATTTTATGTCTCTATGGACGTCACTTTTTGTGAATCTATCCCATATTATCCTTCTCAGCAACAGGGGGAGAAATCTTACGTTGGTGAGCAACAGACAACCTCCTCAATTTTGCCTCCCGATGTTCCACTTCCACTTTCACACATTCAGTCATCTCCCTCCATGACCAATAGTGAACCCATCTCTACAACATTGGAAAATAACACAGAACCCATTCCTACATCCATTCCTCCACAGCCACTTAAAGTGTACTCAAGGAGAAATAAGGCCCATTCTTCTCGGCAACATGCTCAATCATTGGATCCAACTCCCACTAAGACTCACGGTGAAAGACCAGGTATGGAAACTGAACCTAATGCTCCTATTACTGTTCCATTGACTGAAAGTAATTTTGCCCCACACGTTGACAGTGATATAGACCTTAACTTACCCATTGCTGTAAGAAAAGGAAAAAGAAGTTGCACCCAGCACCCTATATCCCATTATGTGTCCTACCATAAGTTATCACCCTAATATAAAGCCTTCTTGTCAACCTTATCTACCATAAATACCCCACGGACTGTGCAAGAAGCCTTAAATGATAAGAATTGGGCACAAGCTATGAAAGAGGAAATGAGAGCACTTGTGAAAAATAAAACATGGGAAATTGTTACCAAGCCCTCAGGGGTAGTACCGGTGGGGTGTAGATGGGTCTTTAATGTCAAATATAAGGCAGATGGCTCCTTAGAAAGGTACAAGGCAAGATTGGTGGCAAAGGGGTCTACTCAGAGATTTGGGATAGATTATGTAGAAACTTTTGCACCTGTAGCTAAGATGAATACGGTACGAATCTTATTAGCTATTGCAGCCCACTTTCATTGGCCTTTACAACAGCTTGATGTGAAGAATGCCTTCTTACATGGTGACTTAGGAGAGGTAGTGTTCATGGAGCCACCTCCCGGGTTCAGTAGGGAATTCGGTGACAATAAAGTGTGCAGACTTAAAAAGGCACTCTATGGGCTCAAACAATCACCTAGAGCATGGTTTGAATGATTTAGAAAAGCAATGCTAAAAATGAAATATGTGCAGAGTAGAAGAGATCACACACTTTTCATAAAGCATACACATGAAGGAGGACTTACAACACTGTTAGTATATGTGGCTGACATTATAGTAACAGGAAATGATATGGGTGAAAAAAAAAGATTGACATCTGAATTGGCCCGTGAATTTGAAATGAAAGACTTGGGAAGATTGAAATATTTTCTGGGTATAGAAGTAGCCTACTCCAAAGAAGGAATATTTTTATCTCAAAGAAAATATATCCTTGACTTACTAAAAGACACTGGGACATTGGGAAGTAAACCAGCTAGCACCCCTATTGAAAGTGACCATCGTTTGCGTGAAAGAGGAGCAGATACAGCCATAGAAAAGGGAAGATACCAACGTCTGGTTGGAAGATTGATCTATCTTTCACACACCAGACCAGATATTGCATATGCTGTGAGTGTTGTGAGCCAATTTATGCATGATCCAGGGAAAGAACACATGCAGGCAGTACAAAGAATTCTACAATACTTGAAATCTACACCCGGGGTTGGACTCCTCATTCAGCCACAAAAGGAGCTACGGGTAGAAGGGTATACAGATGCTGATTATGGAGGATCTCAGGTTAATAGACGGTCTACCACAGGATATTGTACCTTTGTTGGTGGTAACTTAGTGACATGGCGAAGTAAAAAACAAGATGTGGTAGCAAGGTCAAGTGCAGAAGCAGAATTCAGGGCTATGGCTCAAGAGATCTGTGAATTACTATGGGTAAAAATAATACTGGATGACCTGAGGATTAAGAGAATCACACCAATGAACCTATATTGTGACAATAAATCAGCAATCAGCATTGCTCATAACCCAGTACAACATGATCGGACTAAGCATGTGGAGATCGATAGGCATTTTATCAAAGAGAAACTAGAAAATGGCATAATCAACCTTCCTTACATTCGGTCCGAAGAGCAACTAGCAGATGTCCTTACTAAGGGCCTCTCAACTCAGAAGTTTCAAAGGCTAATCAGCAAGCTGGGACTGAAGGACATTCACTCACCAGCTTGAGGGGGAGTGTTAGAAATACTGTAGATATTAGATTATAATTATCCTTACTTATATTTATCCTAATTTATACTTATCCTAATCTATACTTAGGATATACTTAGAATTCTAATTATACTTAACTACATCTCTGTTATAGTTATCTACATACCAAATTTATAAGAGAACTACTGTTGTATCATTTGTATAAATATAGGCAATTGCCTCAGGAATAATACATTCAGATTACGTCCAATATAGAACCTTTATTGTTCAGTATACAAAGGAGTATTTGGGTTCATTCTCTTCGCATTATGCTATGAAAATCTTAAATGGTTAAACATCAAAAGCACCATGTGAGAAGTTATAGCAAGAAATTCTTTCATAAATTGAACACATAGGATGAAAGAGTATAGGCCCCCAAGATTTATAAAATAGGACATAAATCACAGAACAGTGACTAGGGCCAAAAACTGAAAAAAAGTGAAAGAGAAAAGTGCCTAGAAGTTGAGGCATACCTATTATTCCAAGAGGGGTCACAGCATAGTTGTGCAAATGCAATCAAACTAGGATCAGATGAGAAGGTACTGACTAACTGGTCAATTGTAGCAGAGCCAGGTCCACTATGGCTGTCGGTACTTGGATCAGATACTTTTAAACTTGTCAGACCAAACACCTATATCAAGCAAAAAGTAAATTCATTACACAATATTCATTAAAAAATAGTAAATAGCATAAATATTCTTATGTGATTTCGACCTTATGCATTGCTTGTGACAGCAGTGACTGGCAACCAATCGGGTCATCAACATATGAGCAGGCTCCAACTTTTCTTTTGATATAAAGAACACCAGAATTAAACAGATTATTCTTATCCCCAAAACTCCACCAAGGTTTATCTGTTATAAGACAGATATAAAAGGATTACTCATTCAAGAATAGCAATAAACACATCAACATAAGATAATACAAACAGCGCGCAATTTATATTCACCTTCAGGAACAAAGTCTATTACTTGAGACCAGTAGCGTGGCCCACAAACACGTATGCTTTTTAACTGGAATCGACAAAGTGAAACAATTTAGATTTTCTAATCTAACAAAACAAATGACATTCAAATTTCCAAAACCAGTTAACTAAAAAGGTTAACTCGAACAAAAGAGTTTATGTACAAAGGAAATTGCAACATCCAAGGGAATTCATTCATGGACATTTAACACACTTACAATAGCACGTTCTGGAAGAAGGCAAGGGGTAACCTCACAAAAACTCGATTCAGCATAATGGTCAGTTTCTCTGATTGTGACCTCAAGAGGAGCATAAACAGGCAAACCTGAGTCAACATCAACTGTCTGAATCCAACGTGCCTCTGTTGCAAGGACATATAGATGGCGGAATGCCTGGAAAACAAGTCCTTCAGAAGATTGAAAATTCTAAAAGATCATGCCATCCTCTTATATACAATATCAGAATAAGTGCTAAGACATGCATTGAACGAATATCATTAATGGTACAGCTTGTCATAAACTTAAGAGGGAGTTAAAATCCCTTTAAGAACAAGCATATTGAGCAAATTCAATGTACCATAGGTAATTATTCACTAATTCTCCTCCCAATCAGGATAGGAAAACATCACAAAAGATGATGAATTTTAACAAGTTAAGATGAAATAGAAATTGTTTAAGAGTTTTAACTTTGATTCCTTGAAAAAAGGTGAAAAAGTAGAGTTAAAACATCGGTAAAAGAGGAGGCATGTTGAGTTCAAAACACATTGTTCTTTTTGAGTTGAATAAGACAATATACTAGGAAGATGAATCATATTCCTCAGTTAGATAGCAATGTAAAGTAAATAACAATAAGCACACTAATAACCAAACTCCATACATTAACACCGGTTAACTTTCACTCTCATTAGACAAATTCTTAAACATATGAAACTACTTGACTGTAGAAATGTTGGATACTTCTTACATCATAATGATTCCCACAAGCTAATATACCTGAAGGTGGCATCGATTATCATTTGGACTGGTAGGCAAGCGTGGATAAAGAGTAATGAGCAAAGCAGCAATGGAACTGTGGTTTGTTGAAAATGTCCGCATCCCACCACCAAGAAACAAGAAACCAATTGCTAAGCTCACCTAATATATTTGTAAAATACAAAATTAGAATGGAAAATGAAGAAAGCTAATTTAAAATATTCAAACTTTAAGCAAGGAAATTTTGCCTAATGATAGTTCACATCACACTAATTAATTTAGTTTTGCCCAATCAACTACAATAAGTATGAATTCCAAATTGTTATTAGAAAAGACTTTCTGACAAGAATCATTTCACTAATGGTTTTTATCTAACATGTCTCCACATGCAAAACCTCTTTTGGACTTGTAGTATGAATGAAGCACAAGCCACTCATATGTTATGCTAAAATTTCAATTTGATTGAGAAAGTGAGGTAATAAGGATCAATCTCTCAACGTTTCAGTTAAAGAAGCTCCAATACCATGTCAAAAACTATTCCTCTCAAAAACTTGAGTTGTCAGAATAAGACCCAAGAATCGTCTTACAGCCAAAACTTACATAACATGATATCTGAGTTTGCAAAGAGCAATAAGTCTACGTTTGTTTATATGCTACTTATGTGCCCAAGGTAGCAGAAAGTAAACACAGGCCTAAACCCTCCTCAAAGAGAAACAATTCTCTCAATGCCAAAATAATATTAGAAATGTCAAAATGCCATCCCCAAGCACACCCCGTCCTACATATACCCATAGACAGCTCATCATAACTGACTACCCCGCTGAATTCCCACTGCATCCCTTCCTTTCCTTCTAACATGAGCCCTCCACACCTTTGGGCCCACATTCTCAGGCCTAGACTCACAATATGACCCATTCCCTCCTATTATCCTAACAGCAACATATATTTTTGGATGAGGGACAAGTGGACAACAATTGAGAGAAAATAAATTTACACTGAACTTTGCCAATTACGTTGGATGTTCACCATATTCTTGCAGCCACAAACTGTTCATTCTATCATGTATCAGGGAGTGAGAGGAACTTTCACCAAGGTAGATAGGTAGATTGCTAGAACATGTCATAGCAGTCTATAGGGATTAAAAGGGATGGAATTAGAGTCTCATGTTTCTATCTATCAAACTATTCTCCTACACTGATATACATATTGACATCAACATGCATACACATAATACAATTAGGCTTCCAAATTATTCAGTTGGAAAATTGTTAGTGAATAAGCTTTCTATATGTTCTTAGTTTCTTGTACAATATTAGCAAAAAATAATTGCCACAATTAAACAGCCCATAACATCTCCTTATTCCCATCCATGGGGTTTAAGTTCACCCATCAGTGGAAGCACGTTAAGTCAAATATTTAGTCAATGCAATAATTCTTAGCTGGTAGGAGGAAAAAAACACTCGAACAACTTCTAGAACTTACTGCCATCTGAATGCCATAACTAGACTGACCATCTGCACAATTTCTACTCCTAAGAAATCTCAGCAACCGAAAGGTTTGTAAATGTCCAGACCCAGCCATAACCTGTTATGCAGAAGTTTAACAATGGAATTTCAGCCACAATCTTAATCTTCAATTAGTTAAGGGTAGAGGGAACGGGAGGATTCCAGTACCACAGATAGGGAAAGAACAATAAGGTGAAGGCATGTCTCCAGTGTTGCCCGATCAATGTAGCGAGACAATCCCTTCAAGATGGTCTTTCCACTTGTAGCACAAACAGGCTTTATCTGAAACATTAAACAAACAATTCAGAACTGACAAATAAATATATAAGGAGTTAGGCAGTATAATGCCAAGGATAGACCTCATTCAG
The DNA here is from genome assembly GCA_022379115.2 of Bauhinia variegata. Lineage (NCBI taxonomy): Eukaryota > Viridiplantae > Streptophyta > Magnoliopsida > Fabales > Fabaceae > Bauhinia > Bauhinia variegata. The sequence goes on from CM039437.1 coordinate 14,328,563, forward strand.
GAAGTATATTGCATATTCATAAAGTAACTCTTGTGCACTTCCATTCCTTGTGCCAGCAAACACCAGTCCTGCCAAGATTAACCAGAATAAGTTTCAAGGTAAAGATAAATCAGAAAGAATTTGACCATCACTTATTTTGCATCTAGAAGTTAGAAAACACAAGTCAATTATCAGGAAACAATAGTAAATGAAGATTTAAAATTTTAAATACTTCAAGGCCACATGATTACTTTTAGTTTTGGATAGGAAGTTTGTTAAAAAAGGAAATAAGAAGTCACCAGTCACCAAAAACAAAATCAGTTCAGAAGAGCTCTGCAATCCTTATGTAACACCACCACCCCTCTTTCCCTATCCTCCTCTCAAAGAAAATAATGGTAGACACCCACAGGAAAGTCTATAAAACAATTCCATCCCTATTTCTAATGTTCTTCTGCAAGGTCCATTACTGAAAGTTGCAAGAAGTTTCCATATGTATATGCATATATGTCACAGCTAATATACCAAAAAAGTGAAAGATCTATTTTGCAATATTCTGTATAAAGATGGATCATGCAATAGATACAATTTACATCCACTGCTTGCTTTTTGTAACTCCCATTGCTACATTATAGGTAACATAATTAAGCAGTTATTAAACCATATTCTCCCAAATATTGCTTCAACAAATTCCATAAGATATCAACATAATTAACTTACAATCATAGAAGCGCTATATACTATCTAAAATTCATCACAATGTCACTGCAAAAGAGCACTTTACCAAGCGATATACAAGCTCCAACCACAATATTAACATAAGCCTGTACAAATGCCTCAGTATCCATATCATCAATGTCATCAGCATCATCTCCAAGCCCAACTACAGCACTTCTGACAATTTCAGGAATTTGGGACTCAATCCAATCTCTTGAGGGGTGAACCCTACAAAGAACACTCATCAAACATGGATTAGAAGAGTGGCAAACAGACCTTAGTCACCTATTATAATAATTGTATGAAACCAGCACAAACCTGCTCCACATTATTAAGCTTCGAGCAATAACACGAAGCATTATGAAGTCTGGCCTCACATATTGTAGCTCGAAACGTGTATTAGGAATTGATAACCTGGATACAATAGCCTCTGATCCTGTCTGTCAAAGGTAGCAAAAGAGATTATAGCTCCATACACATTAACAGAAGCCTTACCAATAAATGGTCCAAATACTTAAGAAGGAGCATTGAATACATAGTTAATGCAAATACTAAAAGCTGTTCCTCATAATATCTCTTAAGAGTAGAAACTACTGGACAAAGAGAGTTAAGGTGGACAATCACTTAGCATGGGATGAATAAATGAATTTGCCAGAAGTACCTTGAAAAACATCAAAGCAAGAGCGATTGTTGCTCCAGGTGCAGTGACATCAATGTTGACTGTTGTCCCATCCATCATCTACAGCACAGGAATTGTAGATGTAGTGTCCAAATTAGTGATGCCGGAAAGAATCCTTACTAAACTACGTCTCAAACACAAATTTTTGCATAGCTATTGTTTTATTAAGCAAAAAACAAGTAGAAATTACAGAACCTGCACAGAACCACGATTTTCATCCATTGAGACTGTTGAAAAATGAGATCTTTCCTGATGCAAAAGTACAAGAGTGTTATACAAAAATCATTAAAATGTAATCTCAAATCACATTAATGATTGAGGATCACAATGCTACAGTCTCTTGCATAATATACAAAAGTGATTTGATTAAATTAAACAAAAAGATGTGGTTCCCAACACTGGAGAAGAGAAGCATAGTTTGTGGATAAAGCAACATACACTCTGAATTTTGCCACCAATGTAGAGGAACAGTTGATTCACAAATGTGTCCATGAAACCAAGTGCATCTTCTCCCCGCCCTTCAGACAACATATCTTAGATAAGTACAAGTAAAAGGCAACCAAAACCGCTGTATGTCTAAGCATCCATACCCAATGCAACAAGTCCCAGTGCAAATCCAGCAGAAACAGCGTGACCCTCTCGTTCAAGAACATTATCACCTCCACTTCTCCGCCCAATTTCACCCTACCCAAAATTAGTAAATAAAATTACAAGTAGTAGAAGACCAAATAAATGGTTAATAAAATTTGTGTTTGTCATCAACATATAGCGAATACTATGGAATCAACTTCGTTGCCCCCCAAAAAAAAATGGAATCAAATAGCAGAGAAACATAGGTACCAAAAGAATCTGCATTGTCTGTGGATGTGCTGAACCTTCAAATAGAATTCCAAGAGACATTAAAGCTGCTGACTGGAAAATCAAAGAAGTTGCAAGTTCAAAAGTACCATCAGGCACTCGTTACTGTCCAACCAGTCAAAGTTGTTGAAAGAATTATCAACTACTTTATAGGCATTTACATCAATATGAAAAAGTTACGGAATAAACATAAACAGGAACGGAACAAGGTGAGTTTCAGAAAATAATTTCACTTTTCAGATATTAGAAAGCATCAGCATTTGACACACCCTCCACCCAGAAAACCCACACTAAGAACAAGAAGCAAATATGAACAAGAGGCCAATATCAAATTAGTAGACCGACTAGATACCTGAATGAGGGTTGGCAGCTCGAATTCTGCATAAGAAGATGGGTTTCGAGGGATATGAAAATAAAGACTCTGCCATAGAGTAGTTTGATCAGATCAGCATATCAGAAGCAATGTCAAGGGGGGTAGGGGGAGTGTAGCTGTTATATATTAAGTAATTGTTTAACAAGTCCACCAATCTCATACAAAGATTCAAATTTCATGTACATAAGAATGTAAGCAAGTACAGGAAAATTCTCCATGATTTTATACACATGTGCACAAACGTGTAAGGGAAGGAGGGAATTCAGTCAGAAAACTTTCCGAGAACAATTAAATACTTCTGACTCAGACCCTTTTCTTTTTTTAAATTAAATTCCACTAAGAGAACAATTCATTAACTTAACTAATTCTGAGCAAAGTGTAGTTATATATGGTGGAGAGAGACAATATGAAAGTCAAAAGTGGAGGAAGAGAGATGTATTGACATAATTTATCAAAATTACTTGTAAAATTGTCATTGCTACCCAATTAGAAAACATCTGTGTTATTCTTAAATAAAAGAAATGGATCTTTTTGTTTGCCTCAAAAAGAGGAGATCACTAACCTACACATGAAGGTGGGGAGAGTAGCAAATATATATGTTTGTGTGTCCAGATGTGAAAAGTTTCCAAGTACAATTAGAACACTTCTAAATCCAATTTATCAGATAAACTTATACAAAATAAAACAAATATGTTTGTCACCTTTGATATCGCTGGCTGCATGGTACCTCTATAAGAAGCAGCAAGACCAAGCATTAATCCCACAGTTGTGCTTTCATGCTCCTACAAAGATAAAGTGAGTGGAAATTGATGTCATATAACATAATAAAACAAAAAGAAGGAAATGCATCAACAAGATTGAAAATATAAAGATTTTCCCAAGCTCATTGATATAAAATGCATGAAATAGTATTGAATTTTTGATGACTAAGGGTCCTTGAAACGTAAGAATTTACAGTGCTACCGTATGAGTTATGAGTATCCACTTGTAACCTGATATTATAGTTCATTTAGTTCACTATCACTCCAATAACAATGGAGGATATTTCATTTGAGAAGAGAAAAAAGAACCAAAAACTCTATAATCAACAATCTTTTCTTATTTAAATGTGTCTGCATAAGAGTTTTTTATGAAAAAGTCATTTTGTTGTTCGTTGAATTTAAGCCACCCTCCAATGTACTTCCATGACCATAAAAATAAGAATTCACAAATATGTATATATGCTGCAAGTATGTATATAACTTACAGAACAAAAATCAATTTCTTCCAGCTGTGTGATTAAAATTGAATCAAAATGAATTACAGATTGGCATTGGCAGTTGAAGGATGGCTATCTGAAAAACTATACCTGAGAAAAATACTGGTATATATCTGCAATGTTTAAAACATGCAAATATCCATGCAATCCAAGAGCAAGGAGAAGTCCAGCATGAACAGAATTTGGCTCCTTAGGTTGGTTGTATATTATCCATGTTCTTGACATTTTTCCCTGCAAAGAAAGGGTTATAATTATATTTATTATTCAGAAACCAAGATATATACTCCTGCTGGCTGGAATTACATGTGTACACAAATCTAATGCATTATCTCAGTAAGAATGAAGTTGAAACAGGAAGTTGGGAAAAGTTATAGGCCTTCAAATTTCAAGGCATATAAAAACGTCACTCAGCATGACCAAAGTTGTATTTGTTGAAGCAACCAAATACGGCTTTATCATTATCAAAAAAAATAAAATATCTTTAAGGATTAGACTTCAGAACTACAGAACTGTAGAAGATAAGATCAAACCTGAAGGGGGGCAAGTCTTAGTCCAGCAGCGACAGCATTATGAAACTCAGGCCAGGATTTAAGTTCTTGTATGTTCCTAATGTTGGGATCCAGATTAACCTGTCAGAGGATAGAATGGGGCAACTCAAAACAGGTAAAAGCAATTACCTAATAGTCTGCCAAACCAATACAAGTAATTCATATTCAAGCACATAATATGAACTTACAGTTGCATTTTGTTGGGCAGGCAACCGGCCAGCTAAAACAAGCTTTGGAACAGTAAATGCCTACAAATTTTTGCAAAGATCCTATGAGAAATAATATATTTCTAAAAGTGACTTGAAGATTGTCACTGTGGAGCCATAATGGGGTCAGAAACTTCAAGTGTAAAATTACCTCAGTTAAAAGTGTATATATGGATGCAAGAGTAAATGCCCCGCGACCAAGAGGGAGTGCAGTGGTCCTTTGTGCAAGGTGCCACAGTTGAGCCTTCATAGCAAGCATAAGAAAGAGCAATGATCTTGTTGAGAACAATGATAAATTCAGTCAAAGAAATTTTTAATAAGGGTAGTAGTAAGTACACGATCTGCAATTAGTTAGAACATTGACAAGATATAGTTCCTGATTAACAGATAAACGTATTTTCATATAACTGCTTAGTTACTTAAAGTTCACCCAAAATAACATAAAACAAAGATGGAGATAGTTATGAGAATGGAGAAGGACTAAAAATTCTAATGGATTCATAAGGTCTCCAATCAGAGATTTGCACCATTACATCTTTTATGAGATAGCGTTGTTTTCTTTGCCCATCTGTGAGTGTCGGTACATGGTTATTTTAGGATGGTATCTTAAATGGATATTCAGAGGCATTGGTAAGCTCTTTTGAGCTTATTATTTTTCAGTTTTCTAGTTTTCTCATTCCCCAAGTTAGGTGGATCTCTTGTCCTCCTTCTTTGTATTCTTCTTTTTCTTGATAAATTCTTCTAATATCAAGAGAGAGAGAGCAAGAAAAAAAAGAGAGGGGAACACATAACAGGAACAGGTGGCAAAAGCAATAAACAAATAGCCCAATTATTTGTCACAAATCAAGAACTTGAATGGCTGCAAAAACGAGAAAAAAAAAAAAAAAGTAAGTGCATGATCAGCTTCATAGGAGGACTGCATGACCAAACTTGCTAAGAAAAATGAGTATTAGAAATATCAGTTGCTTGAATAATCTTAATTAAAAGAAGTTTCAGACAATAAATAAATAATTCACCAATCCAACTTTAGAAATTAAAGCATACCTGTTGGAGGTCTTGATCAGAAGCACTATGATTAACAGATGTTTGAATTGCCACTGGTCTTGAGGAGCACAGTAGGCGTCTAACCTGGTGACAGTAGCAGAAAACATGATTAAAACAAAAATACAAAGAAGAATACATCAATGAACTGTCAATAACACCTCAAATATTACATGATATAGAAAATGAATACCATATATGGCATAGACTGAGGAGCACGCTCATGACCATATATAACAAAAATCAATTAATTCCCACTAATCAATAGCAACTCAACAGCAAGCTAAGTAATCCATGGAGTTTACATTACATGCCCCAGAATTCACCATAAGGCAAGTAAAATTAGTATCACGAAATTTCAAACTTCCAAAAGATTATAATGCAAACTTGCATAAAGGATCCTAACCTCATTCAACCTAAGATCATGACCGTAACGCAACTGTGTGCTAGAGTTGAAGATATGCTCCATACCATCGGCCATTAACCCATCAACTGAATCTGTATCCTCAAACTTGGTACCCTCTAATCCACTTGCATCAGAAATAGAGGAAATTGTCACCGGATGCAAGTTTAGCATATAAGGTGTGGACATAGAGATTACATTCACATTGGTAGGTGTTTCGATTTCCTTATATTTGCATTCCCGAGCCAATGATGACATTGCCAAATCTTGTCGACCAAGAAGGACATAAGCAGCTGCTGGCCAGTCATTGGGAGGAAATTCTCGACACTGATCTAATGCCTAGAAGCCATACCAACAAAAGATATGTTGAGTTCAAAGGAAGTATATAACAAACCGATTATAGAGAAAATGTGCAAGGCCCTGCATTCATAAGACAAATGTAAAACAATGGCAACGTAGCTACACATAGTAACAAGGAAATATATACTATATTGCCTTCGTTGTATGAGGAAAAGACATCAGAATAACTACAGGAATGATTATTAAAATAGAGTAGCATTATGACTAAGACACTAATATTATAATCATCCAAATAAAATAAAACTAGAGGCACCTTCAACCTTGCAACCAAAACATTTCTTTCTCAATTGTCAAACTTAGAGTGCTCCATGAAACAACTGCTTGACATAATCTAAGGCATTGACATTAAAAGTTCTCCAAAGTTTTGACACCAATGGAGGCGAACTTACATGACGCAATGGGAGAGATACACCAGAAGGCAGAGAGTCCAGCTGTTGCAGTCCAAACCTTTCCCCAACCATTGCCAAGACAGTGAGCTCTTCTCTTGAACAATGTGATCCCATGGCAATGTTACAATAAACACCAGAAGAAAGCTTCTTTCCAAGAAATTTAGCACCAGATAATATACTATAAAAGGAGACTATTTTCCGGGCCCAGCTTACAGCGGAACTTCCATCTTTAAGGACTAGTGGAGGAAGATTACTAATACCAGCAGAACTACATCCATGTTGCAAGCAGTTTTCAAGCCATCTGAATATACTTGTAGGAGTTTTCTGGGAAATGGAGATTTCATACATTGGGTACTTTTTAGAAAGGCCAGGGAAATCACGAATATAATGGTCCAAGTAGTTGTTCTCACCCAGAAGTTCAGCAACGTTGCATAAGAGAACTCCTAGGAGCTCTAAGTCCCTGTAAACAATAACTATGATACCGACTTCAGTAAAATAAAAGAAAATGAAAAGGTAATGACTATTTTCAAATGAACACCATAACCTATTTCAGAAACTACTGACAAAGAATCATCTTATAGAACACAATTTAAATATATAAGCAGATTTAGAAATTATATAGAAAACCAAGTAAATGATTTTATCTGTCAATAATATTTAGTGAACAAATTAGCATAAGTGGATAGAATGGCAGATCTAAGACTACTGAATGCATGATCTTCAAGATCTAGCTGGACAAAGAGCAAAACATGTTAAGAAGATATAGCATAGCTACCATCAGCAGCCCACAAAGAGACACAGGCTTGAAGCAGCAGAAGGAAAGAGAGCAAACTTTTAAGTGGGGGTTGTTTCAGACTTCATCAGTAACCCCCTTGATACGCCATATAAGATTGGTCCACTACTACAGGTACACTAATTCAATACATTAAGAACTTGTGACCCCATACAACATGCAGGTGGCTTAAGGTCAAATAAATGGACGCCACAACTGAATTTTAAAAAGAGTTCGTTTCCCTCACATGGAAACACCCTCCCCTGACCCAAATACTCGTCCATTGTTCTTGTTTTCCTCACTAACTCGGTTCGGCAGCTACCACCTTTGTGTCATCTAGTGACCCAATCAGCAAATGTATTTCCTAGAAATCTAATTTTACCATCCTCATGGTTCTGCTAACAACACCATTAACCACCTTAAAGGCTCAGACCTTGGTTTACTACTTACTACTTAACCACAACTTGTGTCAACAATTGCACCTTTCTACACAGGTTTTACACCCTAAATTATATGTCTTTCATATAAAAGAAAAGAATAATTAAGCTTAAGCATGTTCATTTCTAGAAAAATTTTAGACACTAAAAAAACATAATGCGGGCTAAATTGAAACTATCCCACTAGTGACTAGACTAATTTATCAAGCAAAAGAATGTCAACACATCACACAGAAAATAAGCAAAAGATTATTTAATTTCAGGGTATAATAAAAAAGTTTAACTGAAAATAAAAATATATTAATATTAAGAATAGGGGGGGAAAAAGAAAAAAGATAAGACACACCGTTTGCGAAGATTATCCAGTTTCAGGCTCTCATACACTGCATGAAGAGATTCCAGAGTCTCGGTTAACAGTTCAGAATAACATGGCTTTTCAGAACTTTCTGGATCATCTGTAAGTGCAGTAGGGGAATTTTGTTCCTGAGGATGAAAGGACCCTGCACAAGATATTCCATAAATGGAATTTGTTTTGCAGTAGTTCCTATGAAATTGGCTGTTAAGAAGGAACTCCCAAGCTGAGGTTGGCTTTGAACCAGAAGGTTTTTGAGACATCATGTTAGATTTTCTGCACAATTGCAAAATTACATGACAAAAAGAGTCCCATTCCAAATCAACACTAGGGTCAGCCTCCGATAGTTGTGCAGGGTCACCATCTTTCCAGAGAAGACCAAGAAAATGCCTATAGAAGCTAGAATTTAGCCCCTCAGCCAGCGCTGTTAAACAGTCATTAGCTAATAAGGATGAAGGACTACGCTGTAGCGTACATCTAAACATCTGGGCATACAATAGGAATATCAAGTCTCAGTTCCATAAGAATCAGATAGGTCAGGATGGGGGAAAAAACCCTTACAAGTGAGCATACCTGCCGATTATTTACTATCACATTCACACGCCCCTCAACAGCATCAGCCAATCCAGTAATTTTTAATTCAAGGGAAAGAGAAGCCGTTTCTGGAAACTCCAAATCATGAAAAAGCTGACCTTTGCTCAAGCAAGAAGGCAGATCATATCTACACAGGCATTGCTTCCCGGACTACAGTTTGAGCAAGAGAGATGTCAACCTTAAGCAATTCTCGATGCCACATAATGGAAATGAAAAATTAAAAAAAAAAATGAAAAGGGCGCTAACAAAAGTATCAATTTGAACAAGAATCCTCAAAAAAATCAAATGAACTAGTACAAGTTATCAATTTTACCAACTTAGTAGTTTGTTTAGGAAAGGAAAAGAACAAACAGATTAGTTATATATGGATCAAGAAACGTTAAATAACAATATTAATAGAGAGTGGAACTATGTGAAAGTTAGAAGAGTAAAAAACAAATAAAATAATTTCACCTACAATTATTTAGAAACTAAAGAGAAAACTGAAAGAAAACATGTAGACACAGGATACTAAATAGACTTTAAGAAATGTCAGGAAAATGAAAAGAAATTAACAACGACTTGATTAATAGGCACCAATCATGCATACAGCTTACATAGAGAAGCAGAACGTTTTCTGGAGCCAAAACAATGATGTCTGAACATGGAAGTAGTCCAACTTTCGCTCTAGAAAACATATTTGGAGAAAATTATGTCAGATGTTATAAAAGCAATTTCAGTTGGAAACAAAGGGACAAAAATCCTAGCTACACCTTGGGCGAGTAACAATCACAGGTGAAGCTGCAATTGCAGGTATGCTCCAGCTCATGTGAGGTTTAACATCAAAGACAATCTCATTATTGATTTCAACACTCTGAAGCCTCACAGACAACAAGTTCCGTTGTTCTTGGTGAAGAAAGCAGACCACAGGAGCTGCATCATCGTCTGTGGCCATGAAAACCTAGTAACCATTTCAATGGAAAGTCAAAGACGAAAAATAAACAAATAATAATGCACCAGAAAACTGTTTTTCACATAAAAGAAGAGAAGAGAAAAAGACAAAAGTTGAGGATATTATCCACCACATCAAGTTAACTGATTTGTTACATAGCCAAAAGTCTATACATGTTAAACAGCTACGAGGCCATCATAATAGCTAATGTATGAATCTTTTCATATTTATAGTTAATTGCATAAAGAATGAAATGAAGTAACTGCACGTGAAAAATTGTCACAATTCCTACTAAGGAAAGAACAAATGTTTGATAATTCATAAACAACAGAAATATAATCAAAATAAATAAATCTCACCTTGCAAGCAGCTGTCTGGGCACCTTTTCCCTGCCATATTCTACGAAAGGACAAATGCTTTGTCAATGCACCCCCAGCATCTACATTCAATAAACCATTGGCTGCCTCCTCAAAGTTAGAATTAATGACTTCAGCAACCCACAAAGAGTGCTGCATTTTACCTGCACGTAGAGTAACAAGCCATCAAATCACCAAGATCAGAAAGTTATCACACAGGTCAAAGGAACTTATCACAAGAGTCTTAATAAAGAAACCTTTGTTATAGGATGCCATCAGAGGGACTTGATCACTTGTCCAGATTGTCTTTTCATCATATTCCTTCATTATGTTCAATTTCCCTCTTTCTTCAATAAAAGTTGGCTAGGATTACAGTAACAAAATTAAAATAAAAAAGGGGTCACACCAAAATCAAATATTGCCAAAATAAAAATCAATTTTAATAAATGTCAGTAGATACAATGCAAAAAACTAAAATAGCAGCAACAACTGAGAGACTGTTATAACATACTTGCTGTTCGTCTTGCAGATCCATCAGAATTAGATGTGAAGACATTGAAATTGCCTCTCCCTTTTGAATATGACTAAGTGAGCTGAAGGGACTAAGACAATGTTGCGGACTGTGTCCAAATTCTCTCCTAGGGCGCAACATATCACGTGTACTTAGTAAAGGACTTGAAGATGAAAAAGGAACATGTAATGGAATGTTTGCTTCAACTTCTTGCTGGAGTATTAAGCCAAATGGAAGAGGCCATATATTTGTGACGGTACGAGGGAGAGGAAGAGATACTACTTCACCTATTAAATACGAGGATATGTTAATTTTTGTAGCAGCAAAAATAAAAATAATATTCACAATGAAGGCTTAGCTTGAAGACTACATATGCTGCTCAGTTAAAAAATAAAAAATCAAGAAACTTAGTTCCACTACCATACAACAAGGATGATGAAATATAGAACCTAGTAAAGTTAAAGTTGATAATGGAATAAAATTCAAACATGGAAAAAGAGAATGATATATATATGTCACTTGATCCCTGCTCGGGCAATAAAATCAAATGAAGACAATGCAGATGTGGTAAAAGGGACAGAAAACATGCCATTTCACTAGTTAAATAAAATTGGATCTAGATTATGTAGCCCAGAAACGCAAACCACTCTTCTGTAAACTAGTATAAGTAAGGATATAACTTAAGGATACTATTACATGAGGAGTAAAAGAACCTTCTTAACAAGTGGAATAATTTTTTTTAACAATAAATTTGCACAAACCAATTCCATTCCTATGCCATAAGGACTAATTCTAACCTAGTAAAGTGGAAAAGAGTTTTAGCTACTTCCTAATAAATGTCCAGTCTCAAGCCTTGGGGAAATATGCAGAAATTAATCATGTTGGCATTTTGGGTGCAACAATAAAACTTGTTAATTTTATTCTGTGATCCACTGACTAAGATCACCTTTTTCTTTCTCAATTTTCTTTTGGAAAATCTTGATACAATTAAAACATTAGGAGTTTATACTGGTGAAAATTATAGTTCACAAAAATAATACTATATCATAAAATAAAGATATTCAAAACTAGACAATGACAAATATCAGCATATCATTTGATGAATGAACTTTTCTTAGCACACTCACCTGAGGTATCATATATCGTCAAAGAATGGATTTGCAAGATACAAAGAAGAGCTTTAGCTGTACGACCCAGATTACACCAGCACACCTAAAATTTAGAGATGAATTTGTCAGTAGGTAGAACAAAATTAGCATTACAATTGCAACAACCAAGGAATGGACTAGTTTCCAAGGCTCAGTCACTACTTTTGCACTGTCTGGCAGCATGGACAACTTTACAGCCATGAGCTGGTTGGATAAGTTTCAACAACTGTGAAAACCAAAGCCCAGAGAAATAAGACATTTTAACCCAAGTGTACTTGGTAATTATTAGGATACTGGTCCAAATGTCCAGTAGTTAATGAGTAGATGTATTTTTGTATTTTGTATTTTGCATTTCACTGACTTGGCCTTTAGTCATGATCCACTGAGTTTTATGCATAACTCAGCATTAGATGTGGGATAAGTAACCTCAGCTTTTGTCAATAGATATCCCATTGCAACATTGCATTCACAGCTTTAGTGGACTTGGAGTGTTAAGCTTCTGTAGAGTCAATGAAGATTTTAATGTTTGGGGGCAAGTGAGATTAGTTTCCATCTTCCATCTTCTTCCTTTGATTCTCTCAATATTAGTAAACTTCATGTGGCAATGTTCACAGGCATATGGCAACCCTTTCAACACTATATCCTTGCCTTCATACAGTCCTAAACAATATTCATCCTCTTATAAGTTAGGAAATCCTGCTTTTTCCTGGGATGTGCTCAGTAAAACCATAATTCTTTTCATCCAAATTTCCCAAATAACTTCCCAGAAACTCCAGCAAACACATTTTTGAAGATCATTCATACTTTCATCTTCTAAACGTCTACTTTACTACCATTCATAATACTCACTAGATCTCATCCTACTCATACAAGAATTTAAAATAGAAGTAAATAACCACTTCACTAATAGCTGGAGTCCTTCTTTTTTTTTTTTTTTTTTTGTCCAAGGAAGGAATAAAGAAGTTAAAAGAAAAATATGATGAAGATGAGAAGTATTAAACCTCAAGTTTAATTACATCTACCACATCTATGTCAAGAAACGTATCGCGAGTAAAACTTCCATAAAAACAACAACAAGAAGCCTTATCCCACTAAACTTCCATAAAAGCAACAACAAGCCTTATCCCACTAGGTGAAGTCGGCTACATAGATTGCGTGTGCTATTGTGGTCTATAAGAAACTAGATTTTCTGAAATATTATTAACTGTGAGATCCCTCTTTATGACTTCTCCAAGTATCCTTTTTTGTCTCCCTCTACACCTTTTCACGAGACTAAAGACCATAAAATCAAATTTCTTCACTAGTGCCTCTAGCAGCCTTCTCTACAAATGTCCAAACCACCTTAACCAATTTTCTGTCATATTCTCCTCAATAAGTTCCACCAAAATATCTCCTCTTATATATTCATTTCATATTCTATCCTTTCTTGTCCGGCCACACATCCATATTAGCATTTTCATTTTTGCTACCCCCACTTTGTGCTCTTGTTATCCTTCCAAAGTCTAACATTCACACCCATAAAACATAGCCAGTCAAATAGCATAACGATAAAACTTCCATAAAAACAAGAAAGAACATTTTCTCTACACGTTCAAAGCAGCATCTTTGACTTGCAAGTCAAAAGGTCTATCAATAATAATTCCATTTTGGATTCTGTGTTTTGTTTATATCTGTTTCTGTTGCGTAAGATATCTTATCTCCTTTAATCTTCGACTTCTTGTCTTCGTCTTAATGAGTTTCTTCTTTGGTCTCAATTTATTAAAAGAAAAAGATAAAGAGGAGCAAAAAAAATTCAGGAAAACCTCTAAGCAAGGAAATGTGTTCATGTACTGAAAGAAAGCAATAATGTGCCTTCATCGGCAACGTTAACTAACAAAAGTTAGCATAATAGAAGACATAATATAAATGAACATTCTTTATAAAGCATAATTCATCAAAATACTTACCGTGATGACTGGAGAAGGTAAGGTAAATCTCTTAAAGACCCTTGAACCCGTCGACCAAATTATCCTGTCACACAAAAGCATCCATATAAGAGAAATTTCTTGTAGAAGATCTGGAGATAAGTTATTAAAATTGAAACGGTAATCATGTGCAGAAGTCAATCAGCACAACTATTTTATCCTTTGCAGAGAACTTCTTTAGCCGTTTCTTGCAGACAAATATGAAATCTGAACATAAGTTTGGCTGCTAAAATAAGTCAATGAATGCAACTTATTACAGGGCATCTATGCCTAACATCAGAGGCAAACAATTCGCCTAGCCAGCAAAAGGATAAGAGTTTTGAAGAAAATTACCGATTCCCTCTGATGAAAAGCTCATGATCTCCTCCCCGATTACTCAATGCGGAAGCAGCTTCATCGCAATTATCTTCCTCGTCTTTTCCTCGAACGATCTCAGGGTCGAAAAGGAAATAATCGTACTTGTCGGTAACAATGTCAGCAGGTTTTCCGTCGAGAGCTTCAGCAATCAGGCCAAAGGCCTTGAATTCCCCGAGCACTGTTAAGCGACGAGCGCCTATGGACATTCTGCTAGTAGAACTAGCTAACTGGTAAGATCACTTGACTTAGAGTGAGGAATATGGCGGAGATTGGGCTCAGCTGTTCAGTAGAGAAAAAAAAGGTTCCCGTTCTTCCCTCTCGTCCTCTCCCGCTCTTTATTTTGTGTTTTTTTCAATCAAACGACACTCCTGGGTCCTAATTTGGAGCGAAAGCCCGCCGGGCTTAGTGACCCTTAAACCCTAGACTTCACGACGTTTCTTACCGTTGTCCCTAGATTACTGCATCGGATGTATTTTACCGTTGTCCCTGCAATATTTAAAAAAACTTAATTATTTTTTTGTAAACTTTGCTACCCAAAAAATAATTTCTCGTATTTTTATTTCAAAATCAATCATGGTTGTTTTGCAAAACTATTTTCACTCAAAAAAATTATTATTTTGGTAAAGCAAAAAGAGGCATTATTTACTAAGACAATTCTATTTTGAAATCTTAGTTTATTAATTTTATATAATAAATTGTGATTTTAAAAGCTAAATGAGTTTAGTTGAGTTAATATCACTTTGAATATTATACTTTAGTATTTGGGTTCAATATGCTCATGTGTCTCTATGGTTGAAATTATTAACTTCTTCTAGAAATAATATATATGGCATCAAATTTTTTTTATATAATTTTATGGAATCTTTCAAAAGCCCATAGACCCTTTTTGCGCAAAACATGCCAGTAAAAACAAACTAAAATAAAATTAAAACATGACGTTAAATACAATTTCCGAAGAAGCTCCCTAAGTTTATAGGTTGAGACAATTGAATATGCCAGGGAAACTCAATGTTGGTAGCTGCATGATTATTCGTTTATGTTGTAATAAGATTTTCATTATTTTCTTAAAAGCAATTTCAAGGAATTTTGTATTAACTATTAATTTTGAACCCTTGTAAGGAGGTTATAACTACTTGAGTCAGTAGACTTTGTTTCTCATGTGAACGATAATTATAAACAATGCATGTGGAACGTGCATAGTTGTTTATTTAATTTATTTATTTTTATCGGGTCCATAGTTGTTTATTGATTAACTTCAAAAACTCACTTATGAGTATAAGCTAAGGTCAATTAATTCATTTTAACACTAATTAATGGAAAAAAAAAAAAGATGTTTAAAATTATCTTTTGTAAAAGAACATTGTAAATTATCTAGTGTATACGAGTTGATGAGCTTACAGAACATTGTACTAGCATTTGAAAATGGATTATCTATGGTAGATGAAAGAAGCCGTGATACATTATCAAACCACTTTTATATGCATATTTAGTAATTTACACACCTTCGTACTCCAATATATAGCTTTGGTTTAATAGTTAAATTGAGCAACGTATGCCTATCGGTGTGTTTGATACTAATATTAGACAACACAAGTAAAATAGTACAATATAAAAGAGTTGAAGTACATTACAATTGTTTGTATTATTCACTGTTTGTTGTTTAATGTATTAGATACAAAAATTTGTATCATTTGTATTTAATTTACGATAATACTTTATATTACATTATTTTTTTTTAAAATATATAATAAGATTTTGATATTTATAACAATAAAGTAATTTATAAAAAAATTAAAATTTAAAAAAGGGTGGCTGGTTACCTCGTCGGTCGCCGGGCGTCCCCGGTACCTCACCGGTTGATAGGCATTGTTGGGACATGCCATTATTTATTTAATGAGTCAATGTATAAAGGATTATATGGTGGTTTGAGACATAATAAGGTTAATATTTTTGTCTAGTACTCTTGTCTCATGGTTTAGTGAGTAATAAAGGTGCGTTTGATACACAGTACAAAAATAATACAAGTAAAACAGCACAGCACAAGTAGCTAAGTTACAGGACAAAATTTGTTGTACTGTTTACTGTTTGATTAACATAAGTACTAGACAAAATAATGTTAAATTTATTATAATACCCTGTGTTATACAATATTTGTTATTTTAAAGAAAAAATGTATTGGACAAGATTTTGATATATAAAAAATTCTTATTTTTGGATTTTACAAAATTAGAATTATAAAAGAAAAAAAAAAAAAAACTAATCCAGTACCTCGTTGGAAGACCTGACTTGTTGAAAGGCTTGGATAGAGGAGGTAGAGTTAAATTTGTCTTTTTAAGTTTTTGTACTGTGGACCAAATTTTTGTCCCCTAGTTTTTTGAGGGACCAAAAATAGAAGATTTGTCCAGTATCTCATAATATTTTTGTTTAGTTCAGTCCATTATTTTAAAGCGAATCAAATGGACAAAATTTTAAAAATTTGTCCAGTACCATGGACAAACTTTTGTCCAGTATTTAGGTTTTTTAAGAAATCAAACAAGGGACAAAAAATTTTGTGTTGTCCTGTCATTTATTTTTTAGCAAATCAAACGAACCCTATATATAGTGTGAAAATTCTTAAAACATGAAAATATAAAGACAAATGGTAGGAAAGAGTTTAGACAAGAGATTTATAATCTTTTGGCTAACTAAGCTTATATCCCCTCCTTCAAGAAAAGGAAGTTTTTTCTTTTATATTAAAGATATTTTTAAAAATAATTCAATCAATTAATATATTAATTCAAATATCTAAATAATATACACACAAATCAATCATACTTGAAAATCATCGAACATAAATTATACTATTAATACTAGTTAGTCTTTAAGCACCAAGACGTATAAACAATAAAGAAAATGGTTCTCTAACACTGATTCATGGCCGAATTTAGTGCAATTCCAAGTTTCTAACTAACTAAATTACATTGGTTTGCTTACATCATTTTGAACTTTCAATATTCTTTTTGCTTTTTAGAGAGGAATACACGTGCTATATGATTTGGACATATGTGGATTTTCTACATTAGATCACTGTGATAAGTGTGAAGAGTGTCATTGTCTGTCGAGGAAGAAAAATTGAGGAAAAAAATATTTGACACTAACAAGGCATTACTATTATAATAGATAATAGATTATAAAAGATAAGAATTTTGGGAAAAAAAAGAAGTTAATATCACGCATTTGACTATGCAAAAAAATCGATTGACGAGTAGTCGGTCGGGGCGGCAACCCGGACCCGATGTGTATAAACCGAACCAAAGCACAGCCATAACGCATAAAGGCACGTAAAATAACACACGTCTCTCCAGTCTGCTGTGAAGATTTTTTTAGTAGTACACATTTTCCCTTAAGCTTTATTAATACGAGATCTCTGCTTCCTCTAATTTCATAGGAATTTCACTCCATTTCTTTCCCTTTTTAAAGTGTCAGAACTCATTCGAGAACCGTCTTTGGTTTTCAATAGATCTCCCTTCTTTCTTCGCTTAGAGGGTCCAAAGTCTCTTTTGGTCGCTGCTTGCAGATCTCGCTGTGTTTTGGATCCTCCTCAAGCACTTCTCTTCTTTTTCTTCACTGTTTGACTTTCCGTCGACGAATTTAACCACCGTCACAGATCCGAGACTCTGATTTGAGGTCCTCGATCTAAGGCACCATGGCGGCCGCAAACGCTCCGATCGCCATGAGAGAGGCCCTAACAGTGAGTTCTCCTTCACCTTTGTTTAGCTTAAGCTTTATTTTGTTTGTTTGCTGAGCTGAATTTGTCATTCCAATTCTGGTCTTATATTTAAAGTCACTTGTTCATCTGTCAAATTTGATAGTAGCTTTGATTATGTATGCTCAATTTTGGTTTCTAAGTCTATTACTATTAGGAAGCTTTCATCGATAGTGTAGCCGAGCTTATTTTACTTGATTAATATAAAGTTTGACCAGATCTGAGTGTTTATTATCTGTGTATGAACTGTAGAGTAAGATTTTTTATTCATTTGTTGTTGCCAATGGATATTTTGCATAGCGATGACTGTGTGACGTGATTCATGTGATCTGACATGTAATTGCAGTTGTCAAGCATTGGCATCAATCCACAATTCATCACTTTTACACATGTGACAATGGAGTCCGATAAGTATATATGTGTTCGAGAAACAGCTCCCCAAAATAGTGTGGTTATAATCGATATGAACATGCCAAATCAACCTTTGAGGAGACCTATTACTGCAGATTCGGCGCTTATGAATCCGAATTCTAGAATCCTCGCTTTGAAAGGTAGGGATATGTCTTTGCAATATTGTCTTAATTTTTTTAGCCATATATGTGGTTGCTCGTTACCTACTGGCATTTCATTTTAGATATGAAAGCAATCTGTTTTAGTTGATATCTATCTAGATTTATCGAAAGCTAAAATTTTCAGTTGATGATGTACTTGTTAGATGAAACAACGTACAAGTTGCTTTACTTGTTTGATTTGGAGCTAGTGAACATTTCTGGATTTGTGGCTGATTTATGCATCTTATTATGACTTTAGTTGAGAAAGATTATGACCATATTTATTGTCTGTTCTTTGGTTCTTAATTGCTTCTGATACACGAGGTTACTAGATAAGAATGCAACTTGATCCCTAGGGGTATAGAACTGAGAATCATGGATCTTTGATTGATTTGAGAATCTGAGATTAATTGACATTCTTATTTTATAATTCCACATTTGAAATCCAAAGCAACTGGCTTGGGAACTTTAATTATTAGTAAAAAGAAGATTGTATTTATCTTCTCTGTACATGGTAAAGGGACTCAACTAGGATGAATGCAGGCAGATAGAAGAAAAAGTGGGTTAAACTAGGACTCTAATCTTGCAAGGTTTCTTGAAAATATCTCCTACTTGGTGAACTTCACTGTTGTTAATTTAATGTATCCTTTTAATGTATTTTTATCTTATTGGTAGGTAGTGAATTGTGTATGAATTGGTCTGCTTACTGCTTTATCTATTTAAATAGATCAGTATTAAGACGACTTAATGGTCAGAATGCTCCCAAATACTTTGTGTTTGGTTTGAGGGAATTGGAGGGGAGATATTTTTGGCATTTCACCTTGTTTGGTACAAAGTGTAGGAGTGGAGGGGCCGAATTTGATACTCTCCAGACATTGGGGGATTTGGAAGGAAAGCTTTATTTTGATACCCAAATGATTAAATTGACTTTATCTCCATCTATAATTTAATTGTAAAGTTATTTTAGTAATTTCATTTTATGTCCCCTCCTCTTCTCTCCCCTATAACCATACCAAACAAGGGTAGCTCTTTCCATCTATTAAAATCCCTCCCCTCCATTGAACCAAACAGATGGGGATCATGGCTTCAATTTATGCTGCCCCTCAAATATTATGTTTTTCTGATTATTCGCACTTAAAATCTACATCTTCCTTCTGAAGCGCAACTCCAAGGTTCAACTCAAGATCACCTTCAAATATTTAATATTGAGTTGAAAACGAAGATGAAATCTCATCAGATGCCTGAGCAGGTGACTGTTTTACACTTTGATTACTCTCTGGCATTTAGTCAATAGGGTTGACATTATTGATCCTTATGGATTGCTACTGCTTCATTTATAGGTAGTCTTTTGGAAGTGGATTACCCCTAAGATGTTGGGCCTTGTGACCCAGACTAGTGTATACCACTGGTCCATAGAAGGTAAAATCTTGGTATTCTGCAATATTTTTCAATTTATACTTCTTGGTCCATGTGCTTCTAACTTATCTGCAAGTTGTTAACTGGTGTGTGGTCCATTGATTAATGTATATTGTAGGTGACTCTGAACCTGTAAAGATGTTTGACAGAACGGCAAATTTGGCAAACAATCAGATAATTAATTATCGATGTGACCCTACTGAAAAGTGGTTGGTCTTGATTGGCATCGCTCCTGGTTCTCCTGAGGTATATATGTTTGATTTCTCTTATGTCAAACTACCATTGTATGGGATTTTTTTTTTCTTCTTGTTATGTTTGTATCTGCAATTGGTTGTATGCAATCATTTTCTTAACTATGATTTATTTCATAAGCCTGATAATGGTTTTATTCCCTATATCAATTTGGTGTTATAGAGGCCACAATTAGTGAAAGGGAACATGCAGCTTTTCTCTGTGGAACAGCAGCGCAGTCAAGCTCTCGAAGCACATGCTGCATCATTTGCCCAATTTAAAGTAAAGTTCCTTTTATTGCTTATTCATTTTCCTCTAATTCTTTGTTTGATATTATCTGAATAATTGTATGCCTTCTAGCAATGTGTTTCACAAAATTATATTGGTCCTTTTACAGGTCCCTGGGAATGACAATCCATCTACTCTGATTTCTTTTGCCACAAAGACACTCAATGCTGGTCAAGTTACAGCCAAGTTGCATGTTATTGAGTTGGGTGCACAGCCAGGTCTGCTTGTTATCTGTTCTTATTCTTTTGGCAATTTGGTTGGTGAATAAATCTGCCTTAAAAGGCCTCAAAATTTGCCTAGTTTGAGTTACAAATTCAATTTTTTCTGGTTAATAGGAAATTTAAATTTGTTAGGCTTTCATTATCTTCTATTTTGAATTAGAGGTGTGGTAAATGATCTTAACTGCATTTGATCAATAGGAATTGAAAAAAATGACTTTAATGGATCTCTGTAGGTCTTATAATTGATGATAAACTTGTCATGCTGTGGTGCTGTATTAAGAACTCAAATATTGTTACAATTGAGGGGTATTTGTAACTAAAAAAATCACAACTTCAAAACTATATATTGAGATCAAATAGAAGTATTTGAAGATGAGTAGAGGTAGTGTTTGATTGACCCAACGGGTCATCTGTCATCCTGCCAGAATTTGATTTTCCAAATTTGTTGACAGGGAAGCCTTCTTT
Organism: Bauhinia variegata; assembly: GCA_022379115.2. Lineage (NCBI taxonomy): Eukaryota > Viridiplantae > Streptophyta > Magnoliopsida > Fabales > Fabaceae > Bauhinia > Bauhinia variegata. The sequence goes on from CM039437.1 coordinate 14,349,710, forward strand.
TACCAAGAAACAGGCAGATCTTTTCTTTCCCCCAGATTTTGCTGATGACTTTCCAGTTGCAATGCAGGTATAGGAGTTGCTAGTGTTAATTGCTAATTTTGTAATTAGAGCAAATATTTAATCCCTAATATTATTTTTGGTTTTGGCAGATATCTCACAGATATGGTTTGATCTATGTGATTACCAAGCTTGGCCTACTGTTTGTTTATGATTTAGAGACAGCAACTGCGGTATATAGGAACAGAATTAGTCCAGATCCAATATTTCTGACATCAGAAGCTTCTTCAGTGGGAGGATTTTATGCCATCAACAGGAGGGGGCAGGTGTTATTGGCTACCGTTAATGAACAAACCATCGTGAATTTTGTCAGTGGTCAAGTATGTTTCTGATCTTGTTATCACTAATTTTTATGATGTAAAGAAAAAGAAATAGCTTTTATAATGAATTTTATTTGCTTATGTTACAGTTAAACAATTTGGAGCTGGCAGTCAATCTTGCCAAAAGAGGAAATCTTCCTGGTGCTGAGAAGTTGGTAGGTCAAGTTTTCAGCACTTTGTAATAATATAGGGGATCCCCAAAATCTTACCTGATTTTGAGTTTGTTCATCTCCCTGGATTGGGTCTAATGTTTCTTAACATTCACTGATTTTGGTTATTCAAATTGGTCTAAATGGCAGCTTTGAAATTCTTTGTGCTTCTGATACGTGTTTTCTGACCATTAACGTTTGACTTAGATAAATGTTACAAATTGAAAAATTTAGATGCTTGGGATGAGAGAGATCATGTGACGTTGGTTCTGTATGTTGTAAATTTGTTGTCTCTTTAATTGTTATTTGTTATTTGTAATATGATTATGAGTGTCTAATTCTGCAAACCTTGAACTTCATTTGTTTTTTACTGTGAAGTATTTTGAATTGATTGTTTGATTGGAAACTGTACAGGATTATCTTACAATGTCTTGTTTGTTTGATATTTACATGCTTTTCTTTATGGTAATATATGGTGATATGCCTTCTTGTTGACATTACAGGTTGTGGAACGTTTCCATGAACTGTTTGCCCAAACAAAGTATAAAGAAGCAGCTGAGCTTGCCGCTGAATCTCCACAAGGAATCCTTCGTACACCAGACACAGTTGCCAAATTTCAGGTTTTTTAATTTTTCTCTCTGTTTTTGCTATATTTGTTTCCTGCACTCTGTCTCATTGTTATGTCTTAACATGCCACTTATGATTGATTTTAAGACAATACCTCACGATTAAACATATTATTTGTTACATCACTTCTTCTATCTCTTCCTACCTTAAATGCAGACAGACAAATTATTTCTTAGTATATGATTGTCTTCTATTATCTGAGAAGGATTAGGCTTGCATTCTGTCTGCAATTAAATTTACCTAGGACAGCCTACAAGAATTAAGAATAGAAGTTATGTTGCCTGTTCTGAGTTTTGATGGAAAAAGGTTCAGATATTTTCCTTTAATTGTTATCTTTTTATTTTTTGGTCGTGCACAGTATGGTAGAAGTTTGACAATTCACTTTGTTGGCAGAGTGTTCCTGTGCAAGCTGGGCAAACTCCTCCACTATTGCAGTATTTTGGAACTCTTTTAACAAGAGGAAAGTTGAATGCCTTTGAGTCATTAGAATTATCACGTCTTGTTGTGAACCAAAACAAGAAAAACCTCTTGGAGAATTGGCTGGCAGAGGATAAGCTTGAATGCAGTGAAGAGCTAGGAGATCTTGTTAAGGTTTGGGTTGCATGTGAAATGTTTAAAATTTTAAGCTGACTTTATTTTCACGGTTGAATTTGTACTTCTATATGTTTGTAACCACTTGTGTAGTGGCATGCTTTATTTATTTATATCAACTTTGGCCATTGTGAAAGAAGTTTGTGTTAATTTTCATAAATATGCTCCATGTCAGACTGTAGACAATGATCTTGCTTTAAAAGTATATATCAAAGCCAGAGCTACTCCAAAAGTTGTTGCAGCTTTCGCTGAGAGAAGGGAGTTCGACAAAATCCTGATCTACTCTAAGCAGGTAGAAATTCTCTCTGTGGAGTATGTTGCTTAGCTTTTCTAACTTACTATGGATATTGCATATCTTGTATTGCCATTTCAACCAAAGGGTTAGGATCTGAATATTTTCTTTACTTATTTGTTGGTATAGGTTGGATACACACCCGATTACCTATTCCTCTTGCAAACTATTCTGCGAACCGATCCTCAGGTATGTGAAAAGTCTCTGCACTTCTGCAGTTATATATAATGTACAATTATTCAAATTTAACTATTTCATCAGATCCTATTTGCCTTATGTTGACCATCTAGATGCATCTAGAAGCTTTAGGGGTGACTTTTCCAATCTTCATTCGCAGGGTGCTGTTAATTTTGCATTAATGATGTCTCAAATGGAGGGAGGTTGCCCAGTTGATTACAACACCATAACGGATCTGTTTCTTCAGGTTAGTCATCTATTACTAAGATAGTTATAGAAGCATCTGCTGTTTTATTTCCTGATTTTGGCAAGTATTTGTGGCAGTCCCTTTACTAGATTGTTATTTTTATTTTCTTCTCCAGAGGAACCTGATCCGTGAGGCAACAGCATTTCTCTTAGATGTTCTGAAGCCAAATCTACCAGAACATGGGTTCCTTCAAACAAAGGTACTAGAAAATGGCATTTACTTCTTTTTTATGTTATTTACTGAATTACCATTGTAGTTTTTTCTGTGTGTTGATATAATGTTACTATGCATTTTTTTGTTTAGGTTCTGGAGATAAATTTGGTAACCTTTCCAAATGTTGCTGATGCAATTTTGGCTAACGGAATGTTCAGCCACTATGACCGTCCTCGTATTGCCCAACTTTGTGAAAAAGCTGGTCTTTACGTGCGAGCATTGCAAGTAATGCCTTGCCTATCTGTTTAATTCTTTTTCCTGTTTTGAGCTGTTAGTTATCACCTAAACTGGATGCTGTTCTTGTGCAGCATTACACAGAGTTGCCAGATATAAAGCGTGTGATTGTGAACACACATGCAATTGAGCCTCAGGTTTGTATGCCCTATGGTTCATGACTCTTTTTCACATGATGGGGATTATTTTAAAATTCTTATTCATTATTTGGTTGTTGCAGTCACTTGTGGAGTTTTTTGGCACTCTTTCACAAGAGTGGGCTTTGGAGTGCATGAAAGACTTATTGATGGTCAATCTTAGAGGCAATCTCCAGATAATTGTGCAGGCAAGGAAATATTTTTATTTATTTTTTATGCAATGTCTTATCCATTGAAAGTCTTCCGGAGCAAGAAAAATACTAATTGAACTCTGAAGCATACTTTTGTCTATCCAGGTTGCAAAAGAATATTGTGAACAATTGGGTGTCGATGCCTGCATAAAGCTTTTTGAGCAGTTTAGATCCTATGAGGGACTGTACTTTTTCCTGGGTTCATATTTGAGCTCCAGGTAATTTTATTTGGTAAAAAAATTGTTGTTTTCTTGGTGGATGAGTGATATCATTTGTAGTGGAAATGTTTTAAATGCATATATGATTACATTCTAATATATCATAAATTTTGGCAGCGAGGATCCTGATATTCACTTTAAGTACATTGAGGCAGCTGCAAAGACTGGACAAATCAAAGAGGTTGAACGTGTGACAAGAGAATCAAATTTCTATGATCCTGAGAAAACGAAGAACTTTTTAATGGAAGCTAAGCTTCCAGATGCTCGACCTCTCATCAATGTTTGTGATCGTTTTGGATTTGTTCCAGATCTAACACACTACCTATACACAAACAACATGCTTCGTTATATTGAAGGATATGTTCAGAAGGTATCATAGTTTGTGGTCTAGTGAGGAAATTTCACATGTGCTAATGGATCTTATTTACATCTGTCTTATCTTCTGAGAATTTTGTGTTTCATTTTATAGGTGAACCCAGGAAATGCTCCTTTAGTTGTTGGACAGCTTCTAGATGATGAGTGTCCAGAAGATTTTATTAAAGGCTTGATTCTTTCAGTTCGATCTTTATTGCCAGTGGAGCCCCTTGTGGAGCAATGTGAGAAGAGGTGGTGTCTACCTCTCAATCCTTAATTCTCTTGTGTTCAAATTTCTGATTTTCTCCTTTGGTCTTTGGGTGCAGGAATCGGTTACGCTTGCTTACTCAGTTCTTGGAACATCTTGTGAGTGAGGGAAGCCAGGATGTACATGTACACAATGCGCTGGGTAAAATTATCATTGAGAGCAACAACAATCCGGAACATTTTCTCACCACCAACCCATATTATGATTCTCGAGTTGTGGGCAAGTATTGTGAAAAACGTGATCCCACCTTGGCAGTTGTGGCTTACAGGCGGGGGCAATGTGATGATGAACTTATCAATGTGACCAATAAAAATTCTTTGTTCAAACTGCAAGCAAGGTTTGCTATTTATGGTTGGTTTGTCTTTACATGGAAATACTTTTCTCTGCTTCTTACTTATGTGTATTGTGATGACAGATATGTGGTTGAGAGGATGGATGGAGATCTTTGGGAGAAAGTTCTTAACCCTGAGAATGAATACCGGAGACAACTTATTGATCAAGTTGTATCTACTGCATTGCCTGAAAGCAAGAGCCCTGAACAAGTTTCTGCAGCTGTTAAGGCCTTCATGACTGCTGATTTGCCTCATGAATTGATTGAACTTCTTGAGAAGATTGTGCTTCAGAATTCTGCATTTAGTGGGAACTTTAATTTGCAGAATCTGCTTATTTTGACAGCCATAAAGGCCGATCCATCCAGAGTCATGGATTATATCAATAGACTGGATAACTTTGATGGGCCTGCTGTTGGTGAAATGGCAGTGGAAGCTCAATTATATGAGGAAGCATTTGCAATTTTTAAGAAGTTCAACTTGAACGTTCAAGCAGTCAATGTCTTGTTAGATAATATTCAAAGCATTGGTAGGGCTGTGGAGTTTGCTTTCCGAGTTGAAGAAGATGCTGTTTGGAGCCAGGTGGCTAAGGCTCAACTCAGGGAAGGGCTAGTTAGTGATGCTATTGAGTCATTTATTCGAGCAGATGATGCTACACAATTTTTAGATGTCATCCGTGCTGCTGAAGATGCTGAAGTTTATCATGACTTGGTTAAGTACCTGCTAATGGTAAGACAGAAGGCAAAAGAGCCCAAGGTGGACAGTGAACTCATTTATGCATATGCAAAGATTGACAGGCTCAGTGACATCGAGGAGTTCATTCTTATGCCAAATGTGGCTAATCTTCAAAATGTTGGTGATCGATTGTTTGATGAAGCGCTATATGAGGCTGCGAAGATCATTTTTGCATTTATATCTAATTGGGCCAAGTTGGCTGTCACACTTGTGAGGTTGAAACAATTCCAAGGTGCCGTTGATGCAGCAAGGAAAGCCAATAGCTCAAAAACTTGGAAGGAAGTTTGCTTTGCTTGTGTTGATGCAGAGGAGTTCCGCTTGGCTCAGATATGTGGGCTCAACATTATTATTCAGGTTATATGTTGATTCTGTTTACTTTATTTCATGAACTAACAAAATTTGTGAGTTTTGGTTTTATTTGATGATTGACTGAAGAGTTTGAACAATCTCAGCTTGAACCTGTAATGATGGAATATCATGGCAAAGCATTCTATGAACTTGATTTGCTTCTGCAGTTTGTACCATTAAATCTTCCAATGCTTAACATAATTTTATTTTATGAATGTTTTAGGTGGATGACTTGGAAGAGGTCAGTGAATATTACCAGAATAGAGGTTGCTTTAATGAACTAATATCTCTCATGGAGAGTGGTCTAGGTTTAGAACGGGCACATATGGGTATCTTCACGGAGTTAGGAGTTCTGTATGCTAGATATCGTCCTGAGAAGCTTATGGAGCATATCAAGCTATTCTCAACTCGCCTCAATATTCCAAAACTCATAAGAGCTTGTGATGAACAACAGCATTGGAAGGAACTGACCTATTTGTATATCCAATATGATGAGTTTGATAATGCTGCAGCTACAATCATGAACCATTCTCCTGAAGCATGGGATCACATGCAGTTCAAAGATGTCATTGTTAAAGTTGCTAATGTGGAGTTATATTACAAGGCTGTTCATTTCTATTTGCAAGAACATCCTGATCTTATAAATGATGTTCTGAATGTCCTTGCACTCCGAGTGGACCATGCACGGGTTGTTGATATTATGCGAAAGGTAGAATTTATGCAGGCAGATATTCATTTAGATTGTATTCTGTAACTTATTTTACATGTCACTAAGGAATGTTTTCCCACAATGTGCTTCAGGCTGGGCACCTCTGTCTTGTGAAGCCGTACATGGTCGCAGTTCAGAGCAACAATGTGTCTGCTGTGAATGAGGCCTTAAATGAGATATACGTTGAGGAGGAAGACTATGATAGATTGCGTGAATCAATTGATTTGCATGATAACTTTGACCAAATAGGCCTTGCACAGAAGGTGAGTTGCATTCCTTCTCTATGATAATTATTGTTTGAATTCAATTATATAAACATGATAGATTATTATTATCTCTTGAAGATTGAGAAGCATGAGCTTCTTGAGATGAGGCGTGTTGCTGCTTATATTTACAAGAAGGCAGGGAGGTGGAAGCAGTCCATTGCCTTGTCAAAGAAGGATAACCTTTACAAGGATGCCATGGAGACAGCCTCACAATCTGGTGACCGTGAACTTGCAGAAGAGTTGCTAGTCTATTTCATTGAACAGGTACCTGAATCACATTCCATCTGCATATGCCAATTTATTTTCTTCTGATCTTGCCCCTGCCTAATTGATTTTTGCTCGACTATTTTCTGGTTCCTGGTTCCACATACTTCCTGTTGAATGTGATTTGTCTTTATGATTATGAGAGCTAAACATCATGTTTCATGTCCTCTTTCGGTGATGGTTAGTGCATATAGGTGCTTGTTGCATCTCTCATAGCACGTGCAATTCTAAGTCATGTAAGGAAATGAATAAGAACTACTTCACCTTGTCAAAGATTTGGTGAAAATAAGATTTTTTGCTCATCAATGTGAAGTAAATATTCTGACAGAATTGTCAAAACATTTTACCTTTGTCCTTAGGGATGGTGATTTTCCAATTTTTTGTTAATTAATGAACACATATTTTGCTGATGTCTATTTATCCTAAATTGTCCTTTCCTTATGCACATGTAGGGAAAGAAGGAATGCTTTGCCTCGTGTCTCTTTGTTTGTTACGATTTAATTCGGGCAGACATTGCTCTTGAACTTGCCTGGATGAACAATATGATCGACTTTGCCTTCCCTTACCTGTTACAGGTTTGTTATCTTCCTCAATGCTGTTTATTAACATTGGATATGTAATTTAGTTGGCATTACTTTTTTTTTTAAATGTCAAATCTATGGATTAGGCTACAATACCGCACTCACTAAAAGATGGCTCCTCTATGTGCTAGTCCCTCAAAAGTTGTTCTGGCTAATCTTATCCTACATTTGCTTTCTATAAGGAAGAAACTTGAGTGTCTAACTTTATTGCCTAACGGTTGTGAACAGTGATTTTGGACTAGTTTAGGGGGGGCTTTTTCTTCGTAAATAGTAGTTGTAAACACGGTCACACTTGGATAGATGATGCAAGAACAGAAGCAAAGCACATTAAGTGTACCACCAGTGCATCACATGCATAGACACCGCCTAAGTAAAGCACATATAATTTAATAGTTATTTATCTCTTTGTCGTTTCTTTCCTATTGTAGTTTATCCGTGAGTACACTGGGAAAGTTGATGAATTGGTGAAGGACAGAATTGAAGCACAAAACGAAGTGAAGGCCAAAGAGAAAGGAGAAAAGGAAGTAATTGCCCAACAGGTAATTAGTTTGGCCATTTCTTGTCGTCCTTCCATACATTGATCTGTGCTATCACCGTGTTGAGAGAATAACATTTTGAATTTATCGTAATTGCTTTTTGTCGATAATTTCTCTCATTTTTTTTTTTCTCCTTATTGGTGACAGATTGAACATTAGAGTAGTACTGATTGACTTTGGTTTGTGTTGCAGAACATGTACGCTCAGCTATTGCCTCTTGCTTTGCCTGCGCCACCAATGCCAGGAATGGGAGGAGGACCAGGTATGGGTGGAGGTTTTGCTCCTCCCCCTCCTCCTCCAATGGGTGGATTGGGGATGCCTCCAATGCCACCTTATGGCATGCCACCGATGGGTAGCAGCTACTGAGTGCAAGCAATTAGCAACAGTGGGATTTCTATATCTGTAGCAAGGCCAAGTTAGCAGCATTGGAGTTTTGCACGGAGAGATTTCTTGTGGGATTTTGTGGCAGCATTTTTTTCCCCCTTTCTCATGAAGGTGGAGGTTGAAGTTAAAAATAACTTGAAGTTTTCATGAAGGGTTTGTGTCATAGGGTTGTGAATGTTATGTAATATTTTTTGTTAGTTCGAGGCATTTTTTGGCTGCTTGTATGAGCTAGCCGAGGATTTACCGTTATTTTTACCATTTTTCTTGTATTCAATGCATTGGTCCCAGATATAATACGAAATACACCAACTGCTAATCATGTGCATTTGTCTACGTGCTCTACAGTTTGTTTCGTGCCGATACACTTTTTTGGTACTAACAAAGCAAAGCTTCGAGGTACAATATTTCCTTTAAGATCGTTCGGTAGCATACATATCTACCAATCACGGCAGCTACAACAATCACTGAGGATATGGTCAGGGATTAATCAAAGGATATAGATTCATAAAATCCATTATTGATTATTGAAGTATGATCAGTGGTCGGGGGTAGTTTAGTTGGTTCAGTATGGCAAGGAAAATCGTTAGTAACAGTTCTTTATATATATATGGTAGGTTTTAACTCTTCCTTTCTTGGCTCTTCTTAATATTTTGATTATGTATTTTTGGGTACATGACTACATAATATCTTCATAACACAATGGTTTTAATATCTTGTTAGGCTCTAAACCGCTTTATATCTCATTTTCCAACTTTTATTATAAAACTAAATTGAACTATCCATACGGGTGTCTAGTTATCTGATGATTGTAATAACAGAAGACAAGCCAATCTTGCTAGTAAATTCTCTCTTTCATATTAGTTCCCGAACATAGGTATTTCTCGGAGTTGGTTTTAAAATTGTGTCAAGTAAGCTTTTAAATTTTGAATTATTAGTTATTTAGAGGGCTATTTGAACTCAATGATTTCTTTTTATTTTTAAATGAGAAAACTTAATGACGTTTCTAAACTGTTTACTTGGAATATTTATGTTTTAAAGTTGTTGGCTTCTACCAATATTTAGAATTTGATAACTGTAAAATTAGTCTGGCAGCATGTAGTGATCTAAAACTATAACTAAAATATAATACATATATTCATATGTTTTCCTAATGAACAAAAAACTTTTGGAAGTCATGTATAATTATTTCAACAGCATACGCTTAAATTTTCACATAATTTTTTATATATAAGTGAATTGAAAATTTTCCAACATAATCTTTCAAATAAATCGTATATTGATTAAATAGTTTGATAAAACTAATTCTTCCATCTCTATAATTGATTAGAAACTGTTGTCTTAAATTTTTTTATAAATGAATGTGTTTATATTAAATAAATAATGAAAGATAAATTATTACTTTCGTTAAATATTTTTAGTATCTCTTTTTATTCAAGTTATCTTAATTATTCTCAGCTAATCAGAATAAATCCAATGCCATATGGTACTATGGATCACGAAAATGGTTGTTCGGTTTGGGAGACAGGTGTCTCCACGCGCTGCGGGGGAGTGTGGAAGCCAGCAGCAATTTCAGGCCCTCATTAATCAAATATAGCAGTGAGAGGAAGACCGCTCTTTCTCTCTAATCTCTATTCATCGTTGGGCCTTGAAAGACCTGAAACATGGCAATTTCTTTAAATTCAGTCATAAGCTTCAACGCAACGGTATGTGCTTCCTTACTCTTCTCTTTCTTACTTCACCTGTAACTAGACCTATATGCTTCTGTGCTTAAAATGCTGAAAACTCATCCTCTCGAGCCTACTCTCGTTTAGATACTGATTGTGATTGTCGATTGTCGATTGCCGATTCAGCGGTCTCAGCTCTAGATATGAAATTGTAGATCTTGCACAAAAAATTAGCACCGTTGAAGTTTAATGAAGGTTTTATAATATATTTTATGCCTCGTTTAGGAGGAGATGTAGTTTGAACATACGATACTTTTTTTTGGCGAATGATAGTTTATACATAGAGGGAATTGCTTCAGAAACAATGTAAAATTTTCGAAATAGTTTACTGGTTTCTTATATTGTTAAGATTTCACATTTTAATTTCCTGATCAAACAATCAAACACTATGGTAGTGTAACATCTTTGCTTAGTGACTACTTACCAGGTCTTGTTTGTTTATTGATCTTCTTCCATCAGTTACTTTATTTCAGTTAGACAAATTGATGCTTTTAACCGGTTTTTTATTGTGACCATTGTCTTTTTCTCTTTTCTCCATTCAATGGTGAAATTTGATCCTTGGCTTTCTAAGGAGAATGGTACTTTGATGGCTACAGTTCATCCGTGATTAGCCAAAAACTTTAATTTATTGATCTCTTGCACTTTTAATGTGGTTCTCCTTTATGTTGGGCTGTCAAGAACATGGATAGCCTGTTGGTGGTATATTCGCATTTTTGAATTTCGTATATGCCCTTTAAAGAATTATAATTGCCAACCCTATAGTTAAGTTAAGCTCCTATCCATCAACCTACTTCTATTAAACTCCATAAAAGCTTGATAGAATATGGGATTTCAAAGTATGGCTTCAACTAAGCAAGTAATAAGAATTTGTATAAGGTTTGGATTTGAGAAAATCTATTATTAGTGGTAGGGAGAGAGCTGAAATTTAAGGATTGATTTGCGAGAGTTTCTTGGCAATGTGGGTAGACAGCACTCCGTTGGTAAGGATTTAGGCTTTTATGGAGTAAGATGCATGAAAAATTTTAACAGCTTTTATTTAATTAGTATAAGGATCATTGTCAAAGGAATATTTTTTATGAAAGCTATGATTCCACTGCATTGTTTTCTGTTCTATACATTAATTTGAGATGTCATGTATCCTTGATCATGGGGCTCTTAGAGATATCTGTTTTCGCTACGTACATAAAAGTGATGCTTCTGACAAACGTGGTATTGTTTGGACTTTGGACGCTGAAAAGAGACAACTATTAATTTCAGAACTTTAATTTTTGAAGCAGGACGTTGTTTGAGGATAAAACTGAGTCCATTGGACTTATATAATCCTCTTGAGGTAGAGGATATGGTTGAAATAAATCTTAGCAGTGACTTGTAGATAAATGAAATATCTTGATTATTAATTTGTGATTTATTAATGCCTTTGTTGGCTGCCATCTTTTTGTCATTACTTATTCAAGCCTTTTGTTCTCCATTAGAAGTTGCAATTAAAGTATCAGGACACATCAAGATGTTGTATTGGAGCTTCAATACCAAAGACCATTCAATTTACACCCTTCTTAATAATGTCTGGATCAAGAATGGTCGCTAAGGACAAAAAGTTTGGCCGCTGTCTATCAGTTGCAGATAGTGATCAGCTAGCAGCAGACACAAGTGATAAAGATTCTGGTAATGCCGGTGCTGATGAGGTAGCATCCTTGAATCCTCCTGTTAAGAAAGTTCAGATTCAAGCTAACGTTAATGCTGAGACAGGTTCTGTGACATCAGAGGTTTCCAATGAAAAGCAAGGTTCGCCAATATCGCCTAACTCACAACCTACGACCAAGAGATCATCCCTGACAGCAAGAGAGAGATTAAGGGCAGCTCGAGTACTCAGCCGATACACGGAATCAAAAGCATCTAAACCAGCCATGGGCAGCAGAGTGTTGGAAGCTTTAAAAGAAAGTGACCGTGGCAAGAAAAAATCTAGACTTCCGGAAGCCCCTACAAACTTGTTTGACGACAGTAAGCGAGGGCTGTCCGATGGGCGTTGGAGTTTCCAATTTCCTGGGGGTTTTGATCTCTTTATCATTGTATTTTCTTTTGTGTTTATTAGCACGCTCATGTTTGCAACAACTTACCTTGTATGGAAAGTTGGTGCAATTCATTTTAATGAGTACTAAGGGCAGGTGCCAATAATTCACCAGAAGACGAGACTGTGAATTTGGACACGATAATTATTCAAGATCTGCTGATGTGAAGATCACTTTTTCCAGATTTTAGGTACTCAAATTCCTATACTTTGACAAGATACGATTAAGATTTACTGCAGGCAGAATGTACAAGTAAATATACAGATATTAGCTGTCTTACACATGTTCCACGTCTATTTATGGGGAGGATGCTTTGGTTTTTATTCTGTTTTTAATATTTTTTGGGCTGACAGTAAATGTTACATAAAACAGATAATAAAAAGAATATTTTTTTTCAAACCTTGAGAGTTCAATTATTGAAAGAGATTTACGGAGATGCTTTGGTTTTTATTTTATTTGTAATATTTTTTGGGCTGATAGTAGATATTACATAAAATGGATAATAAAAAATATATTTTTTTCAAAACTTAAGCGCTTTTTTATTCAGGAGATTTATCAATTATTATTTAGAATTATACTAAAAAATGCTAAAAAAAACTCTTAGGGTAAACAAAACAATTTTTTTTTTTTTTTGTTGATAACAAAATTTCTATTTTACTCCGTTATATTTTTTTATTGTTGATACTTGCTATAGATACCGGTGATTTTGATTATTTATTTTGCTAAGAAATGAGCATATTTCAATAAAAGACTCATAAAATTACATGTTGTAGACAAGGGTGAGAATGGTACAAGGGCTTCGCTGAGACTATGGAGTCTTAAAAATCATCCAATGTGTTTAAAGTTTTATGTTTTGTTAAGCATTTTCTTTCCTTATTGGGCAATTGGCCAAATTATTATACATACAAGTGAAAATGAAAGTAATGATTTTTTTTTATTATGACTTGTTGATACTTAGTAAAGAAGATTATGTACCCTCTATTTTATTTATTTATTTATTTTGCATTACACCTTTGGGTAAAATAATTTTATGCATATCAACATTTTATTGCAATATTTACTCTAATGCTTCCAACCAAATAGTTTTCATCTCAATCAACTTAGGCCTGTGGAAATGGAATGTATGGTCAAGAACAAAGCAGAAACAAATCCAGATTCCACCAGACAAGGTGTTGAAATGATTTAAATTTTCCAGCTTCTTGTTTACCAACTTGAATTTATAGGAAATAAAACATGGTTGCCTTTGATTCTTAAATATCAGATGTCATAATTCATAAAACAAGAATTGGCTCCATCATCTCACTTTCCACAATTAAATCAATGCCCCCTCCCCTCATTTTCCCATTTGCTATCTGCTATGCTTCATTGAAACATTTATTACAAGTCCATGATTGGTTGTAGCTTAGCTCATCTCCTTAGATTTTCATTCAAGGTGGTCATAGGGACCAAGAGCAGCACAAAGAGTAACAACTTGAGCAAGCCACTAAAATGCTTCGTCTTTGACAAGAAGGCGTGCTGATTAAGTTCATTTTGCTCCTTTGGTTTTTTGTCACATTTTTTGGCGACCCTTGAAACTTGCCGACCATTTTCATATTTTCCAGATATGATTTAAGATCATGGGACCCAAAAGCCTGAAACTTTGATTAGACAAAATAAAATTGAAGGCAAGAAAAAGATGGAAGAAGGAAATACGGAATCATAAGAAGCCACACAAATTTCCAAGAGATAGAGCCCGTACAAAGTGAGTGGTTGATCAGAGGTCGTATCATCACTCTTTAAGGTGTTCTTTATTATGAGTTACAATATAAGAGTGAGAAAATAGGGGCCCTACGTTGTGGCCACGCCGGTGATTGTCATTGAACCTTCGTTGTTTGCTTGTGAAGGCTAAAGCCTTTATAATCCACATTGAGACTTGAGAGGACCATCAAAGTGTACCAAATAAACCCACTTTACCGAGTGGCCTGCAGCTATTAAAGGTTTCACCTTTCAATCAGGGTAAGATGAAAGAAACCAAATCTTGGAAGCTAGCATGCCATGTTTGGACAAAGTTCACTCATTTGCAAAATATACGCCAAGATGAGGGTCCATGCGATATCTTAAACTTTAAGAACAATTTCATTTTAGATACGTTGTTACATCATACAGCGTTTGTCCAAATGCATGAACAAGTTTTGGGGTTTTGTTGTTGTGTTTCTTTGTGTGCTTGTTCTCTTTCTAATACCTTTTTTTCCATGTTTGACATCACGGGTAAAAACTAAAACTTTGGTTGGAATAGTCCAACGACATATGTGAATGTGAAGCTTTATTAAACAAATTTTAAAGCAGTTCTTAGGTATCTTGAATGAATGGGATCCACCACGCACCTAGCTTGTTTGAATGAACCACAATTGTCATTGCTAAGTAATTATTATTATTCAATCTAAAATTGATATTTTTGGATATGCTTTCTCAGGCAACAGCCTATTAGCTTGCCAGATAGGGACAACCTAAAAAAATCAAATACAATAGTTTCATTGTTAAGCACTTTTTAGCTATTCCTTCAAGGTAGAAAATGAAGGAAAGAGAATCAATAAGCTCAGCTAGCTTTTCTGTTTTTCCTCAAGGTATATCTCATGAGAGGGACAAAAGCACTTCTACACGTGTCTTAAGTCCATATACCCCATACCTTGAGGCGTAGAAGTGCTTGTTTGCCTTTAAATTATTAATCATGCACTTCATCTATCCATCTATCTAGTACTGTTAAAAGGTCAAGCAATTCCAAAGTACCAACTGTGATTTTAGGTACTATTTCGTTTTCCAGTCCAAATTCTTAGTCAGCACGGATACTAATTAATACTTGGCCAAACAGCCCCATAGCCTCCAACTTTTTTCCCTCATTAACTTGAGAGATTCTTTGCAAATCTAAGTTCGTTAGATTTATCACTAGGAAAATATTTCCTTGTTGAGGTGACGGGCAGACGCAGACAAAACTCATTTTCAATTTGACCAATTAAAGGTTACTGCATATCACACCAATCGCCATCAAGATAAGGAGAAGCTAACCCATTATTAGTGCAGTCAACAGTAGCTGCGGATTTGAGATAAAAAGCTCAGAAAGCCTGGTTTCTACTTTAGAATGGTTTCTATTTTGGATATGGAAAGCTACTACTATTCTGGGTGGCCTCTAAGCACTAATTGGCCTCAATGCAACGCTGCAACAGGCAGTGACTCTCCTTTTTCAGTCCCAACACCAATTCTGCCTCATGTCTCTGACTCTAATTCTGCTCAATTCTATGAGTTTCCCCCTCCTTGGCCTTTACCAATTGAAGGGTCTGCAGAGGATCGAGCTGCAAGTGCTTCCAAGAGTCATAGCCAAGCAGAGAAGCGACGCAGGGACAGGATCAATGCACAACTTGCTACTCTCAGAAAGCTGATTCCCAAGTCTGATAAGGTAAACATTTTGATGGGTCTTTTTTCATTGGTGGCACAGTTAATCTGAATTATACTATAGGAAAAGTTTGTAGCTTGGGGGGATTTTGTTTCTGATGCCAAACAAGGGAATGGAATTTAGGGGAGACATGGTAGCTTAGCTTAGATCACAAGAATTTCAATCCCATGTTCCCAATTTTGAAGAGCGTATATTGAAATTAACTGAAGCATGTGAACTTACGTGGTTTTGCAGATGGATAAGGCAGCCTTATTAGGGAGCGTGATAGATCATGTCAAAGATCTAAAGAGAAAAGCCATGGATATTGGCAAAGCCTTAACAGTTCCCTCTGAAATTGACGAAGTAACAATAGATTATGACCCTGCTCAAGATGAAACTTGCACTAAAATAAGCAAATTTAAAGACAAAATCATCATAAAGGCTTCTGTTTGCTGTGATGATAGACCAGAACTGTTCTCAGAACTCATTCAAGTGCTCAAAGGCTTGAGATTAACTGCAGTAAAAGCTGACATAGCAAGTGTTGGCGGCAGAATTAAAAGCATATTGGTGCTCTGCTCCAAGGATAATGAAGAGGGTGTTTGCCTAAGCACTCTTAAACAGTCCCTTAAATCAGCTGTGAGCAAAGTTGCTACTTCATCCATGGCATCGAGTTGTACCACTAGAAGTAAAAGGCAGAGGTTCTTCTTGCCTTCCCATTACATGCAGTAGTAATTTACTGCAGAATCTCTTTTTAGGAGGGTTATTTCAGTAATTCCAAGTCATTGTTTTTTTTCTTTAAATTAATATAGTACCATATATTTGTCTTGTCCATTAGGCAGCAAAGTTGAAGAGGGAACAAAGGCAGAAAGAAGCAAAACATATAAAATAAGCAAAAGAAAGTTCAGTGTATTTTAAATTCTAGCTTCCAAAACAAAGAAGTGAGCTTTTCTTGTTAAATGAAAAAGGGCAAGAGAGAAAAAATGTAGCAACTTCCTTTAGATCAAATTGAACCATTATGGTAAAGCAAATCTTGGTGAAATAAACAAAATCTTTTTTGTTTGAATTATTGTATCCCCACCCAGAGAATGGATAGTGGTTTAGTAACGAAGGAGTTGATATTTGTGCTGAATCCTCAGCAGACAGTTTCTAGTGGTCTATCATCCGACGTTTGACTCCAAGTGATTAAAGGGTCAGCAAATATTGGCACGTCCTCTCAAGTAGTTTTCATGGAGGCTCAAGTTGCTCTTACATGGCACTCAGTGGTCACTTCTCTGATACACTGTAACAACTAAGGCTTGAGGAGATAAAGAGGACAGAGCAGCATTTTAGATAAGGTCCGCAGCCATTATAACATGATTAACTATTAACAGAGAAGGTGACAAGCTAACTTCGATTTTGATTTTGACACAAAACAAACTGAGACAGAACTGGGTAAGTGAAAAATATTTCAATCCTATCTTAAATATTGTCCCATTTTGGTTTTGTCTTTGTACTATTTTGAAAATTCTACATATATTTAAAAAGTTTTACTTGTTTAGCACTATGTTGGATTGCAAAGAAGCAAATAGAAATATCTTATAAAACCTAAAAATGGGATTTTTTATCGGATAGGACTAGAACCAGTGTGAGTTAGACATGCAAACCCTGATCTTGTCTACTCAAATACTTGGATTCAAATGGGCTTCAGTTCATGCGTTTTGCTGAGGTTCTCCTAACTACAAATAGTCAAAGTGACAAATTAGCCCAACATCAAGGAGATGAAATTCTCACCGGCCTCATATATGCATATATAGAATCCAATTCTAAATTTTCCACCAGAAATGTCAAATGTAGTTGAGTCAGCATCTTTCTTTTTTTGCTTTTTTCAGATAAGATAGTATGTGGTTCATACGATGCAGGACGAGGTCTCGTAACTAGACAATGTCTTGTTATACTGAACTCCAACACCCTATTGCTGCCATCAAAATTCTGAAAATAGACAGACGCAGTCATATGTTGTTGTTAACAACCTAGATATCTGCATGCTAAACCGCAATAACAACATGCAGTTACCATTGTCAGTTTTCACCCACTAACAAAGTAACTAAATGCTACTATTATTATAATCAAATAACCGATGGCTGTTGGCTTTCTTCTCACCTACGTCGTTTTGACTTTGAATAATTAGTTACCCTTACCCACATCAAGATCATGCTAATCAATCCATTAATTAATTCAAATAACAACTCCTAACTGCCACACTCGTGACTCAAAATTAAAATAAAAATGATAATCCTAACTTACAGAATTCTTAGGAGGAGCCGATACAAAAAGAGGGAACTTATTATAACTTCACTTCATAAAATCCTCTGTTCCCTCAAACTGATCACCGTGAACGCCCGACCCCACATTCCCAAACGAAATTTTGAAAACGTAAATAAACGCGTTGGAACCAGATCGCCCGAGTGGTTATGTAAAAAAATAACGGTTTTACGGTTCATGCCAACTACAATTCTCCCCCCAGGCCTCCTCCCGTAACATTAAGGTTCTTTGCGCCATTCTCACAAACAGATAGAGATCATGGTAGGTGTGAGCTCTAAGAGTAGCGGCGGCGATCGGGTCAAAGGGTCCTGGAGTCCCCACGAGGACGCCACTTTGATAAAGCTGGTGGAGCAGCACGGGCCGCGCAATTGGTCTCTTATCAGCAGCGGCATCCCTGGCCGCTCCGGCAAGTCTTGCAGGCTCAGATGGTGCAATCAGCTCAGCCCCGACGTGCAGCATAGACCATTCACAGCCGCGGAGGATGCTATCATCATCCAGTCTCATGCCGTCCATGGCAACAAGTGGGCGACCATCGCACGCCTCCTGCCTGGACGTACGGATAATGCTATTAAAAACCACTGGAACTCCACGCTTCGTCGCGGGCGAGCGGCATCGGCGGGGGAGTTGTCATCGCCGTCTGAGTCCAACGAGTCCAACTCGATTTTTATAAGGAAGCGACCTGGTATCGGTGATCCCGGCGATGCTTCCGATCGGTCGGAATTCGGACAGTTATTGAAGCGGCGGCGAGTTTCATGTGAGAATAACAGTTCCAATGATCAAGATGACGAGAAGATGTTGAAGGAACCGGTGACATCACTGACATTGTCTCCTCCCGGAGAGAGCATGACATCGGAGGCGGCGGCCGAAGGCAACAAAGTTGAACAAGAGAATGAGAGAGAGGGGAAGGAGGAGACTTGCTTGCTGAGAATGATGCAGCGCATGATAGCAGCGGAGGTTAGGAATTACATTGATAACTTGCGCTCAGACGATAAGCAAGCACTTGGAATTGAGCTGGGCCTAGGCCAAGACCCAGCCCTTCAAAAGTAAAACACCCAGTTGTTTAATCTTTGAGTTCATGACCCAAAGCAAAACAGAAATAAAAATCAAAAAGAGAAAAGTGTTTTTAACTTAAGAATATGGTTTGGAATACTACAAGAAATTTATCTATTTCTTTTCAGAATCATATCATTTTAAGTGCCATAATAATATAAAAAATATGGATTCAGTAACATTGGGTCTATGAATAAAATTTATTGGTAAATTCGTTCCAATTATGGATCGGCACATTATGTAACAAAACTAATTTCGGGATTATTCTTGATCCCAATTTTGTTCCTTTTAATTCTTGATTGGGTACTACTAGTACACTGTTCGGACGTTGGTAGGAATTTAATTGGATCACTTTGAAAAGAAAGTATGAAAATGCATTTAAAACCCGTACAATTCATAGTGAGTGTGACTACTGCTCATTTAGATGGAAATGAATTACCCGTTCACACGGATCCCGATAGTTCTTTGCTCTTTCTTTATTCATCTCTTAAATCACTAATTGGCTTTGAACTAAAAGAGAATAGTCATTTTTAATATACATAGAATAGAAAATAAAAACCACTTTCATCAACCAACAAGCTATAATTTCAATTGTAGCATCCTTAACCCTAAGGCATTTAGGCTAGAGGCCTTGTTTTCATCTCAAACAAATAAATAGTGTGAAGATACCTGCATGCAAACTAAGAAACCATCCATCAAAGGATGTGTGAATGGATAAGTAGATTTAGTGCAATAAAACACCTGTGAAAATAAGTCTAAGATGTTATCATAAGTCCAGTTTCTCCGATTGACCAGCTAAGCTAAGTCACCGACTTAGATCTTAGATCTCCAAAAAGTTATCGCTAAACAATAATTAATCAAAGTATATATTACTACACCATTAGCTTTGTTCTATTATTGCCATAAGATCACGGGCTCGGAATGGCTTAGTAATATATAGATTGATCTTGACTGTTTGGAATGGTTAGCGCCGTAACAAAACGTTACTTAGAATAAGTAGCAAAGATTTTCTTAAGCTTGGTTACAGCCTTTACAGAGGCTTGAAGACAAATTCTATAGTTAAAAAGATTGCGAGCTCATGCCTTCAGATGGTTGGAGGATCCTAGAGTTATGTGCAATTTTTAGATGGTTGGAGAAGGACCTGCAGCTATACAATTTAAGAAATTATGAACTCGAATTTGGGTCAACAACCCCTCCCGTTAAGTGCTAAAGACAATAACTCGGGATCAAATTGAATCCTAAGGAGCAAAGGTTCAAAGTACCTACCATCTTGGACCCAATTCCATCATATCGTATAGATAACTAAAATCCTTCATACTACCCAAGCTCTCATCACTCACACCTAGTAGCTTGGTTACCAGAACCTGGTTATTCACACTTAATTATTGCGTATAAAGCATGCCAATTTCCAGAAAAAAAAAATAAAATAAAATCTGATGATAAGATGCGATAAAATAAAACTCAGGATAACATTTCTCAGTGAAGACAAGGTCCAACCGTTCAAGAAAGCTAATCGAAACATGTAAAATGTATCAAAACGCAGAAAGAGAGACAAGTACTAATGTCTACTTGATTGACAACAAAAAAAAGAACATTCGGAATATTATAACTACTTGGATCTTTGCCTCATCTTTCGGCGCTTCCTCTTCAGTCTCCTCATACGCTTCTTCTTCCACTACACGCAACAGACACCAAAATCGTCAGTACATATCACTAAAACGACGACACAATAGAAAAGCAAATAATTAACCAGTGATCCATTCAACTCGCCTTGGCTCTCATGTTGCTCGGGAACTCAGAACCCTAATCGTCCAAAGGAAAGACAAAGCTGCGCTCCTGTTACACACAAGGATTGTGATAGACGAGAGCTAGGGTGGTGCGGTTGCCAACATTTTATAGCCATGAAACCCTAAAGAGCGTTGGGCTGGAGACCGTTCGGGTTGGACTTAGATATCAGATAAGTGTCTAAGACTTTATTGAGCCTCAGAGCCCAGTATTGTGATTCCGGACAACCATGAGGCCTGTTAGGGCTGAGGGTCCAAATGATTGTTGATTATCCACATAAGCTACTCTTTCCCATGACAACTGATTTTTGCACCCTCTTTACACTTGGAAATATGTTTCAGGAAGTGTAAAAAGGGGTGCAAATATTAAAATACAGTGGTGCAAAAGTTAATTGGCCTTTCACATTTTTTAAAAGACCTGTAGGCCGAAAACAAAAACTTGGCCCAATATCAAATGAGGAATAAAGAGACTGATTCCTCTACTTTCTATTCCTGTCCGAAAGACACTAAAGTAACTGATTCCGTTTTATTTTTTCTTTTTCGTGGCAGACTCTTTTGAAATTATAAGGATAAATATTCTTAGACGAAATTGATCAAGAATATGATTTATAGCATATTGAAATTAAATTTTGCATGTTACATTATGCTATAAAGTAGGGGCTACTAATTGTTCAATGATATGACGTTTCTTAGAGGCATAAATCAAGCTTGAAATCAATAAGGAAAATACCATGAGCATAAACCAAACATGAGATGAACTAGAATCTCATCATCTGACCTATTCCTTCGTGGATTCCCTTTTTATCTTAATTTTTTTTTTTGAAAGGAAAAAAATATTTTGATTAGTCTATTATGTTTTTTTCCTTTATGCTTCATTCATCCAAAGTTGTAATTGTGTGATGAATACGCACGTTCGGTTCAGTTGATGCGTCAGATCCAAGTCAAAAGGTTTTTATATTATGAGGTGAAATAATTGAGTTGCTTCACGGAACTATCACATGCGTTATGGTACAGAACAGTAAGAAGAAGAAGATGATGATAGGGTTGTCATTAATCAAACATTGCATGGCCATGGCCCACCAATGACAATGTCCCATTAAATCTGAACAGTGAATGCTACTTGTGAGGAAGAGCAGATGGCAGCCGAGTTCGTTTTTGCAGCAAGACATTATCCAAAACCAGCCTATGGCCGATGGATGGGGATGTAACCATAGCTGCTGAACGGGCAAAGAGGCAACTTAGATACCTTTTGTGCTAACAAGAAGTTACTTGAAGGGAACTAACTTCTCATACCAAAGAAAGCAGCCCTCAAAACATATCCATCTATAAAAAGATACACCTTTTGGCCATCCAATTAGCAAGGCTTAAATTTCCTTCCAACTAGACAAACCTAGATATGTTGATGTGGCAAGACATTAGTTGTTGGATGCTAACAGTTAACATTTTGCCATTTTAGAAACTATTGTGTAGTGGACATCACTCCCTTTAGATTCCAGCTAGACCAGACCGATTTTATCTAGGCATAACAATTTCTGAAGAAACACACTTCTGGAAGTGTAACTCCTTGTCCCATCATCTAATTAATGTGAGGAATAATTGACATAAATATCGCAGCACACATTTTTTTTGGATAAAGACAAAATCTTGAAAACAAAGAGCAGCATGAATCCAGAGAGAAACATTCAAACTAGCAATATCTCTGTACGAATCTGTCTAGAGCCATTGAATCCATTTACATGATTCAAAATACCCATATACCATAACCAAATTAACTAAAAAGAAACAAAAAAGAGAACTAGAATTGGATGTTGATCCTGATGGGTGGTTCCGGAAACAAACTCCTTTGAAAGGAACAAGAATCGGGCTTGAGAGAAGCTCTGCAGAGTGGGCAACTAGACTGATTCACGAGCCACTTATCAACGCACTCGGAGTGAAAACTATGATCGCAGCCAGGCAAAACCTTCAATTTGTCACCATCTTTGAACTCCCCGAGGCAGATGCAGCACTCTATCTCCTCCAATGCGCAATTTGAACCCGATGTCGTTTGGTGCAAAATCACGGGCAATTTCTTAATGGAAGCAGGGTCCAGGCCCTGTGGTGGCGAGGGGCCAAAGTCGGAGGTTGTCGGAAGTTGGCCCCGGTAGCGGCAGATCCAGCGAGAGTAGAGGAAGAGAAGGGTAACGAGAAGGATAACGGAGAAGAGAACGATGATGAAGAAGAAAGTTCGGCCCCGGATTTGCAAGTCCCGATCAGCGATTTCATTGTAATGCCAATTGAATGCCTGAGCGTCTTGGCTCGACATTTCGTCACTACTGAAAATCTATCCAACGAAACAATAGTTCCGGTAGGTGGCGGCGGCGATAACGGTGGCGGACGGGCTATGACGGCAGTGGCATTGATGTAATGACAACAGTTACGGTAATATGTGTGCTGCTCCAGTGTCTCTAATCTGCAGTGAGCAGGGAGTAGTGGGTACTAGAAACGACGAGCTAACATGATTTATAGGACTTGAGAGAGTTTCGGATTAGGTGCACCCACAGACAAAGCACGTGAATCATCGGATTGTTTATGTGATTGATTTTTTTATTGTTCCATTAGATTCTCCACAGTGCTCGTCAACGTCGTTTGATTTGATGCCAGTATTTCTTTAATCCCAGAAAATAATTTATTGTTTTCTTAACAATAAAAATACTAATCCAATGTGAAATGCATATAATTTTAATTACTTATAAGACTTGAAATTAACTAAACAATTACTCTTCAATTTTTAATTTTATTTTGTATGGGCAATTTTTATCTGAATTATATGGACAATTTTTTATGATAAAAAATTACTCTGTTATAAGACTAGAACATAAAAATTTCTCAACAAAATTTTATAGCAACGATACTTATAGAACAATATTAATAGTTAAATTCAAACTTAATCAATGCAAACAAAATACTTTAGATTTTATTAATAATCAACCTTATTGCAAATATATTTATTCCTAAGCATAAAATTTAAAAAGAGCTATGAGATATAGTTCATAGATAATAGATTCATTACATAATGTATATCAATTTTACGATAACATTACTACATTTTTTAAAGTGTATTATATTTTCAACCATACTTTTAAGGTACATTACCAATTCTAAGAGTTAGGGATAGATAAAGGGGTTTAGATGTCCACTCAAATGCAAACCTAATATATATAACTCTTTTTTGGTGCAACTCTAAACAGTGTTAGGTGCCCAACGGTTTTAGTAAGGGCTAGCTAATATCTAAGTAGTTGCCACCTTTTGTAGTGTTAACTAGCTAACTGCGATCCTTGAATTAATATCATAAAAAAAATCTTCAAAAAAATTGTTCGTGGATATGCCTTTAGGATATATAAATCGGTAAACATATATCACTGTAATAAAACACTTATTATTCGAATAAAATAGAGCTTATTTTTTATGAGGAAAAAAAAAAAAAGATGCTTATTCCTCTATGGGCATTACAAAGTATTTATTTATTTATTTTAATTTAAGGCAGATTTCCATCTCACACAAAATCTTCAAGCATATATGATTACAAAGTAATTTATGATTTTTTAAAAAAATCCTATTATACATTATTAAATATTTATAACTAAAATTTGTGCACAAACAATATATAAGTATAGACTAATCTATGAAAGATAATTAGATTTAAAACAATATAAAAGCATATACACTAATCTGTTTGAATCTCCACTCTATATTTCGGTATTTCCTCGTATTTCAGTTAAAAACTTCAACTCCGTTATATATATATATATATATATATATATATATATATATATATATCATTTCTTGGTCGTTAGCATTAGACAAACAATTCATGCATTTAGATATCTCGTCGTTGAAAGAATGTTGGATTAATATAATATGAAAGCACTATAATATCTCAAAAAGCAGTGCTACATAATAATAAATAATAGTTAATTGACTCAGAAGTAAAGATAGCAAGCCACTTGAGGAACAGAGGTAATATCTGAAAGAGAACATACATTTTTTTTTTTTTTTTGGGGGGGTGTTTAAATGGACGATTAATTAAAATATTAATTTAATAACTACAAAGTAGCATATCGAGATTGGACTATCATTTGAATAGGAGTTTCATCATACAAAGGGACCCCGCAATGTGAAAAAAATAACATTAACGGAACTAGGTCATTTTTATGTCTTGTCTTCGATTACGTAACCAATTCAAACTCTACATATATTGCAACACAGATTCACGTCAAAAGAAACAGAGATTTTTTATTAAAAAAAGGAGAAAGAAACGTATATTGATGTCTTTAGCAAGTCCGACACTTGATGAATCCTTTCTTCGAATATATTTAGTTTAAGATTTTTCATATATCTTAAAAAATTATTAATATTATTATAACTATTTCTTCAACTTTTTATATTATTTCTATTTAATTTTTTATTAATTACTTCTGCAACTTCTTATATTTATTATTACAATTTTATTATCTGATTAATTAATTTAAGTTACTCTATTATCACCAAGTTAAGTAATCCAAATTAACTAGCATGAGTTAATATTTATTAAACCCAAGAAACATTGAAATTATGCATACTCTTATTGAGAGAATAAAAGAAAGAAAATTACATAGTTTTAAAAATGTAAAACAATAATATATTTAAAACAAAAACAAAACACTAAAACTATACATGTTTTGAAATATAAAGTAATTCCATTTTATTTGAGAAAAAAAAAAAATGACATTATAGAGAAGAATAACCAAGCGATAAAAAAATGTTCTCACTCAGGTTACATAGATCAGCCCCACTCAGGTAAAAGTAGATCAATCGTAGTTAACTCAACTCAAGTGACCCACCATGGAAGTTTAATTAAAAATGCAATTGCACCAAAATGGAAAATAAAATATGCAAAATAACGAGTTCTTAGAAGGAGAAGCCCAACTCGATATTTTGGCTAGATATCCTCTTTATGAAAATTGGGCCATTTATATAACGTGGCATCTGTCTCACAATAAGGCTCAGTCGGGCCTAGGGCTTAGAGGGGAGTAAATTTTCACACCACCCTAAATTAATACCCACACCATCTCTTAGCTTCCAGAAGTATATTTCCTGAAGGAGTGGTGCAAACTTTTACTGTTTTCCGACTCCATTCGAAGACAGGTTTAGCTTTTTTTATTAGGTTGCGTTTTTATTAAGCAAATCACAGTTATTCATCTAACACATCACTTAATATATTTTTAATATTTAATTTCCACCAGAGAATAAGACCACGATATGAAAAGTTAAGGTCTTGCTACATGATAAGACCACACAAGTGAGGCTTCATCCTTTTTGCTTAAATCTGGGCGGAAAGGGGAAAACAAAAACAAGAACAAGAAGTCATATATATTGTATGTAGTTAATAATCTTAATTTCTTTCGTCCTTGAACAAAGACTACTTTCTACAGGGAATTAAGTCTTGGAATACGCAAATAAAATAGAATATAAAAATACTAATAACAAACCACACGCTTATAATCTTATGTTGTACTAATTTTATAAGGTTCCCTATTTGCACACTCACGAATACATAGAGACAACGCTTATTCGTGCATTTAAACTCATCACCCAACTAATTGAATAGGAAAATGTGGTTTGTCTGGGCAAATTTTTTCAACATTATTGAGAAATTAAGAGACTAATTAATGGAGTAATCTATATTATCCAAAATATATAGCATACATATATTTTTCTTGATGGGCAAATATATATCATATTAATTCATACTAATATCATCTCAAATATATACATAGTTTGAGTTGTAACAAAATACCCCCATTTCCTTCATGGATTGCTTTTTTAAACTAAGTTTTGCATGCAGGGATAAACCTTTTGCATAATTAATATCGAAAACAATGTAAAATGATTTTCTTTATTACGAGGATAAGAAATGAAAGCAATCCACAAGCTCCAATATCTTCCTCGCTACAGACATCCAAACCCTCCAAACAAACTATTTTCATATAGTAATTTATCAGCAATACTCAATAATCGATCATTTGTCCACCATTATTTGTGAAATTTTCCTTAGCAGGAATGACATGAGATCCTAGGGGAGCCCATCAACCCTAGAAATATTTCTCAAGGGTTAACCCATTGTTTGAAAGTAAACTTGAAAAATTAATGAATCATACCTGATAAATGTCACACAAATTAAAGCAGCCGCTTGCCACACAATTCTCCTGAGAACTACATCCATGCATTGTGATGCCCAATCTTCTCTTAAGCTTCATCACACAAGAAATACGTCCATCACCTCTTAGAGATTCCAACGTTACTCATATTAGAATACTAAATTTTTGACCCAACATATTCCATAAATCAGTACTGCCTCCATTCAGTTTACTGGATCAAATTGCCCTTAGAGTTTGGATTCGATATCCTCGAGGACTCTAAATAGAGCTTCTAGCACTTCCAATTTCTTAGAAATCAAGGAAGAAAGGATCGCTATAATCCCATAGATTAGTTGGATACTCTTCATCGTTTGTCAACATTGGCCACATAGGTGGAGATCCAGGAGCAGGCCCCACCATCCCCAGCGGCGGATCCAGTGCAGCCGGTGCAAGCATAGAACTCTGTGAACAAGACAAGCTTGGCTCCAAGGAACCCAACAAGGAGCTCATCTCATCGTACATGAAATTCTCGTGATTTTGTTGTTGATGAGACACTTGATGATATTGTTGTTGTTGTTGCTGCTGTTGCAGTTGTTGATGATGACTATTGTGGTTCTGATACGAGGTTCCACCGTTAGAAGTGGAACAGGTGGTGTCAGCAATGATATTATAATTACTCACTTGCCCTTGTACTGCGCTCCCACGATCGGAATCTGCAGATTGATAGTGCGGTTGTTGTACTTGCACCACTTGTTGAACATGATGATGATGTTGTACTATGTTTATGTGATTGATAGGGCACAGAACGGATGCGGTGTTGATGTTCCCGCCACCAGTAGGGTTATAATTGTAAATCCCGCAAGGCACAAATCCCGATGACGGCGCAGTAAGAGGGTAGGCGGCGGAGGACGAGGAAGAGAAGGTGAAGCCAAAGCCAGAAGGACGAGGTAGCAAGGGTCGAAGGGTTTGTGTAGAAGAAGAAGAGGAAGAGCCACGAGAGGAGGAGTTGGAAGAGGAGCCGGAAGGTTGAAGGTTAAGCTGAGCCCTTGAACCGTAGAGGATGATGGCGGCGCGGTCGTAGGCTCTGGCGGCGTCCTCTGCGGTGGCGAAAGTGCCGAGCCACTTGCGGGTCCGCTTGCGGGGCTCTCGGATCTCAGCCACCCATTTGCCCCAGCTTCGCTGTCTCACACCACGGTATCTAAATTTGTTGTTGTCAGGACCACCTTTGCCTTTGCGACCGTTGGTGTTGGTGTTGCTGTTACTGTTACAGTTGCTGTTGTTGCTGCTGCTGCTGTTGGCGCTGTTAGATGTTTCACAAGGAGTGGTGGTGGGAGCGGTGGTGGCGGTTTCTTGGGGTGGGTGAGGGTGCAGAGAAGGTGGGGTTGATGATGCATCGTGGTTGTTCATTGGGCGTGAGAGCTGTGCTGAGCAAGCTTTAAACGAAGACCGAAGAGAAAGAGATAAATGAATGAAGGGGGAGACTAGAGTCAGACCAGTAGATAGGAACCTCGTTCAGTGGAAAGAGAGGGGTTTGAATGTCATCTCTGTAAATGGTGGAATAGGGCGGCGGTCTTGTGAATATTATTGCCAAGTCTAATAGAAGGAGAGATAAGAAGTTGAAAGGGTTTGCTGTGCAGTGAAGAAACAGAGCTGGGACAGGTGCACATTGCTTTGGGAATTTGGAATCATCACTACTCGGTTTTACCCTTTTTTTACTTTTGACTTTAGCTTTCTCTGTCAGATATTAAGACTTCATCGCTTTGGGATAAATAATGTGGTAATTGAGATTAATACGACTACCACCTAAATATGAACATGACCTCCCAATGGGGTACTTCATATTTTCTAGTTTCTTACTAGAGCTCCATATATATTTTTATTTTATTTTTTCCTTTTGTATAGTTGGGGTTTGAACTTTGAACTGGATATATAGGGATAGTATTTAATTTTTATTTTTTTTAATTTCCTTGTACTTCCTACAATTTTCTCCACAGCAAACTAGCTAGAGTCGTCGTGATTTCAAAATGTTCATACGAATTATACGTAGTGTTTTAGCATCGATCATTATAACATGCATGCATAATGATTAGATATTTGCTAAATAATATTGTATATAAGATGCATGATCATTATTTCTTATACAAAAAGCACTTGGATATATATAAATATCAACGAGTTTCCTTAGCATTTTACTTGGAAAATAAAATGAACTTCATTGTATATGTGAATGGTAACGGGGCAGATCCTGGATTCTCACCCAAAAAAGCCAGCAAACAGAATTAAACTTATGCACCGGCCGGCATTAATTCCACGAAGCAAATTAAGAACACGACACTAAATAATTTCAAAGGATCTTGAGTCAGTTAGTAGTTAAATTGAACGTACTGGGTAATATATATATAAGTGTGTATTATATATATAAGTGTGTATATATATATATATATATAGCTAATTAATCTGGCATGGGTGAATCAGACACAGCGTGCAGGGTAAAGGGCTGGCTAGGTGGCTGTAGAATCGAGATAGATGCTTGTGGTGCTCAAGTGCTGAGTTTCCTCATGCAGTGGCTTCCTCGGTTTTTTGTCACTTCATCTGAAAGATTCGTGGGTAACCAAATATATATATAAGCAATTGCTATTTGAGGGATCAACAGTGTGGTCTGGTGAAATTAAACTCCATCTCCTGCATGCTAACACCAGTAGATTCATGACAGAAACGCCCTGATCTCCCATCATATGAACATATATGGCTGTGAATTCTTCTATTTTCGACTTATTTCTTCTTTTCTTTGGGTTATATATATATAATATTATTGCTCTACATCTATATTCTTTCTATATAATGGTGTAAATGTGGCTGTTGCATGCAAGGGAAGAATCTGCCACGTGCCGAATCGTTGACATGATGCGCTGTATAAAGCGCTTGATTAGTTCGATGATAAACCTAAAAGTTTTTATAGTGGTGTATAATTATTAAATTGTTTCTTTAAAATAATTTTGGTACAATCAGGGGAACTAAATAAGTGTCGATGTCATTCGAAAGTTAATTTGTGATGTTAAGGGTGATTTAATTAAGTACCTAGTACAGTTCAGCCACTCCCAGGGTGTTGGAACAGAACTAGAGACATATACAGTCTTGTAATTGAAACTCATAATCCATAAGGTATTAAGGTAAAACAAAGGTGTTTGGGAACATTTTACAGAAGAAATTAGGTCAGCGGACGCAATATATACGAGAACCACAAAAAATGGATTCAGAGTTTGGAGCAGTTTTGCATGTGAAATGGCTGCCAGCAGTACTCATGAGTCAGCTACATTGGAACTCATCAGTGAGCACAATGCAAGCAGGAAGCAGAATTCCAGAGTATATATATAAGCAGTGCTAAAAGGAGAAACAAACTCTGAATGCTCATCCACTAGCTGCTGACCCTTTTGCTGTCTTGTGTTCTCCATTTGAGGCTGAACACAGTATTATTTTGGTTCGCTTTACAATTACAACGCAAGGTTTTTGGATATAAACCACTTTTGTCTAATATTAAATTATGACTAATCTAGTTTAAATTAGATATGATTATAAAAATATTAAAACATTCTTGATAAAAAAATTTAATTAATTCTAATCTATATCACTTTCTTTTTTAGATAAAATTTATTGATTAACTTAATATATCATTTTACATCAAATTAATTTTTATTAGTTAATCGCATAAAGTTAAAATATTGCTTATAATTTTATTTACTCATTAAAACCTAATAAGACACAAGATAAACACAACATGACATTTCTTTTTCTTTCCCCCAGCCCTTTCCTTCCAACACTACAATTTGCCTCTAATTCTTCATACTTGCAGTTTCGTGGCGATAGTATTTTTTTCTTTGGCTTCATTGTGAATGTCTGTATCTTTTCCTATTTTGGATAAAAGGTTAGATGTCAGTTGTTTATAAATACACATTGTATAAACTGGAACTATAAAAAATCAATCATATATCATTTACCTGCGATGTCTAAACATGCAAGGAATCAACAGATTTTCATGGTGCTAAATAACAAATCCTTAGCATTTCCCGAATTTAAGACTAAAAAAAAAACAAAACAAAAACAAAAAGTACTCGAAGCAATCAACAGGCCTGGATGAATGAAGAAACTAAAAGAGCCCGGTCATTTGTGGTTGGCAATAATGGGACCTTAAGAACTCAAGTAATTTAGCGGCCCAACTTCTCATCAAAAAGCCTACAACAAGTTTTAACCGCCAGAAACTCAAGGATATACCAGCCCAATTGCCTGAGTTTTTCTTTTTTCCAAGTAAAAAGGAAAATTTTTAAGAAACAAACGAAGTATTTAGTTGCAGCCTTGCAGGGCCCCTCTTCTCCCCTCTAAAAGCGAGAGAATTTGGAGAAGAAGCCTGAATTAATAAAAAACTGATTAAATTGCCCTTCTCTTTCTCTTCTTCAAATTTAATTGTAAAGTTATAAACAGTAATCTTATTTCTATAATATTTGGTTGGAAGTATTTGGAAGGGAAAGGAAGGAGTTCTTGTAAAATTTTCTTATTTCTTCAAAATACGACTTTTCATTACTTGGAGGATACAACTTTCTTTTTAAATTAGAAGGAAAGTCATAAAAAAAAGGAAAGAAAAGAAATTTTTATTTACAAAAAAGTTCAAATTATAAAATTAAAACTACATTATATAATTTTGTATA
Organism: Bauhinia variegata; assembly: GCA_022379115.2. NCBI lineage: Eukaryota > Viridiplantae > Streptophyta > Magnoliopsida > Fabales > Fabaceae > Bauhinia > Bauhinia variegata. The sequence continues at coordinate 14,381,123 of CM039437.1, forward strand.
TTGATCAAGTTTAATTTTCTATATTATAAAATTAAAATTAAATTTGTACATAAATTATAAAATTATATTATAAGATTAAAAATTATAATTATAAAATTACATTATTAAATTAAAATTACATTATATAACTTTGTATATTGATCAAGTTTAATTTTTTATATTATAAAATTAAAATTAAATTTATACATAAATTATAAAATTATAAGATTAAAAATTATAATTATAATTATAAAATTATATTATAAAATTTATTAAATTATAAAAGTTATAAAATTATCTTATAAAATTTAAATTAAAATTATATTAAAGTTTGTGTATCAATCTAAGTTATAAAATTAAAATTATATTATAAAAATTTAAATTCATTTTTTTATTATCAATCATGAAATTTATAGTAATTAAATTAAAAAATAAAGATATTATATATATATATATATACATATATATATATATATATATATATATATATATATATATATATATATATAAATTTTAAGGGAATGATAAATTTGTATTTACATAAAAATATATATTCTATTCCTTTAATTTTTTATGTAAACCAAATATTATAAAGAAAATAAAATCCTTTCTTCTCTATTACATACCAAATAGACTCAAGGGCTATTATTTTATTTTTTATTCCTTTGACTCATTTCCTTTTCTATTTTTTCCTTTCCTTTCCAGCGTAGAAGAGATGGGAGAGATTTTCAACTACAATTTTCCCTCCCATGCCATCATATTCTTTTCCTCAAAAAAAAGGGAGGTATTTGAAGGGATTTTGTAAAATGATTATATTATCTATTATCTTTTATATTATATATAATTTTTTATTTTTCTTAGTTACAATAATATAATAATAAATTTATCTCATTTGGTTCGTGATGTCTCTCCCTTCCATTAATATCTCTCGCTTCTGTTGTTAAGTAAATAAATATTAAGGTAGTTTAAATAGTTAAATAAGTTAGGTCAAATTAGGTGTAGCATAGGCAAGGCGATAAGTCGCTATTTTCTTCCCTAAAATTAAATGAAGGAATTGCATGCGACGATAGCCCCTCAATCATTCACATGAAAATATTCCGAGTTGTGTAAATGTGGGTGTTGGTTTGCGAATGTATCTTTGTCAATCTCAATTTCAAGCACTATTCCTACCCTTATCTTCACGGTCCTGTTTTGCCCCGCAACTCATTACTCTTGACTCTTGTCTTGACAACAAAATGTACCTTCATATCAATATCAGTATCATAGTATTAGTATTAGTATTAGTCTCCACGATTCCTCTTTATAATTATTTGGAGCAAACATGATCAGTGATTCTTCATTTCATTATGAGCAGATAATATAATTATAGTCCACGTCCAATCCATCTACAAATAGTTTGATCTTCCCCCTTTATTTTGTGAAAAGACGTGATTGGTATATCAGGACAAAAAATCAAAAGAAAATTAATAGGCATAGAGGAATAACAAAGTAGAGTGCAGGTAAGCTCCTTTATATATATACATGCAGATCCATGCATATCCATCAATACTAAATTAAAGATTTTGATCCCTTTTTTGCTCAAGACATACTCTTGTGCTACCTAGCTAAGCCCTTATCTTAAACACTTTAAATCTAAACTTTTTAGATTGATACACATCATCTCAATTTGGACTCTTTAGAGGAAGTGTCCTTGTTTGACCTATAACTTCATTGGATACACTCCATCACCCAAAGATTCTCTTTAGTGTTTCCATAGGCATAGGTATCATCCTTCAAATATTTTCCCATCTACATGTACTGTAATTAAAGTTACATCTAATTACATAAATATTTTTCCATTAAAAATTAAGAATATAAAAAAAAGAAGAAGTGAATTTAAGCAGCTCTCTCTCTCTCTATATATATATATATGGAAATATGAAGTACTATTTGTAGCTAGGCATGTGTGTCTCTATCTGAGTTATCAGTGGCTTGTTTGTGTGTGGGCGAGGGAGACCATGCAAAGAGAGAATCTGCAGCGGAATTAATTGGGCGGTGGCAAAGTTTGGGATTTGACAAGGGCATCTAGCCTTGTGTCATCATCAGCGTCGAGCGGCACCCCAAGCAAACCCCTTGCTTGCCCCTCCACATCACTCTCCTCTCCTAAACACATATGTGTACTCTAACGTAACTGTACCCTTCACCGTTTTCAATTACAATTTCCATATGGATATATATCTACGATGCACCCTTATGCTCCACTCATTATTTTCTAGGCTAAGTTGAAAAACTCGTGACAGAGATTTATTAAATCTGCCTATGTTTGACGGTTAAATTGTAAGTTTCTTATGAGTTTCACAATCTTAGAATATATGATTGGCTTACATGATAATTGAAAGCACTGGACGGGACAAGAAGAATTACTATGCAATGAATTGGATCTTGTAGATGATATATATATTTTGAATTATTTTAAACGTGAGACTTCATTCATATTTACATTTCTTCTTATGATACGTAACAATGATACATCAGATTGTCAAACGAAGAAGAATTTCAAAAGTTAAGACAAGTGATTTCTCGAAAGTGTGACAACCAAAGAGATGCAAACAAATTACTTGTCAAAAGAATTACACGTGTTTGACAATTAGAAACTTTGGTTCGTAATGTCTTACAATTAGCTATAACATAATTAATTGCATGATTAATATAATGGATCCAAAACTTGGACAAGAAAATTCAAACATAGATAATAGCCACACTAGCCAACAAACGCAAAGACTAGAGAGGATCACATATTCTCATATGAAGTAAGGCTATATAGTTGGACAGACAAATATCAAGAGCTGTTATGAATATTTATTAATGAAAAAGAACTTGTAAGTTCTTTTCCCCTCATTTTTCATTCATTATATGTTCTGTTTTACCCTTAACTTCATGTAGGGGATACCCTAATAAGATTTTTTAATTATTATGTCATTTCAATACATAAACTGAATGCTTAAAAGAGTTGTACAAAGAAATCTACTGATTCTTTTACACCATTGAAGAATAGTCTCCAGATTCGATTAGCACATGCAAAAGGCAGATTTGCATGCCAACGTTTTCTAACAATAGATTCAATTTTACATCATATGCTAATCGGAAAAGGCATTCTCTATTATATCAAGGTGATTAGAACATATAGTTTCCTTAAAGTCGTATGAGATGCCATTCGAAGACTTTGAATCATTAATAAAATAATTTAGGTACTATTAATCAATTAATGATATTTGTACAATTATTATAGTTACAAATTTTGTAGAAAATGGCACAACTGTAATGGATTCCAATTTGAGCTTAAAAGAAAGAAGTTTAGCTTTAACTAGCAGTGCCTATCTATAAAGTAAAAGTGATCTTTTTATTAGAATATTGACATTTCTCAATTATTTTTTATACTCTTTAGATATAAGATTGATTTTTATTTAAGATAAAAGTAATAATCGATAAAAATGAATCTTTAACCTAAACGAGCTTGAGACTTAACAAGCTTTCACCGAGTTAATCTGTTACTGGTTAGTTTCAAGTATTAATACTATTAAGGTTTTGTTCAGACCACAGTAAATATATACAAGCCCGTTTAAAAGATAAGATATAAAAGCTTGGTTAGATTCAACTCAAAATATAGCTAAAGTTTTGTTAAAGTATTTGATGTAGATGTAGTAGCTAGGCATGTGTGAAGGGAAAATATACAAAGGGTAAGTTGATATTGGATTAATAGAATAAACACTAGAGGACGCGAGCTCTGCTAAGTAGCTATGTTGTCGCTATGCCATATATATAATTTTGGAGACTAGGAATAGCTATCTAGATTACATATTTCTTTACTTGTGCCACAAATCTGGGCGACAATATTCCTAGAAAACCGACTCCAACACCACTCTATACTCTATATGCTATATAGATCATCAATTATCAACACCATATTTCTTTGTCTATGCTTCAATCCATTCGATCATCCTAAATGAATCCATCTTTCCCTGTTCTTTCGTTAAACTCATACGTTTTAATTAAAATATATGTATAAAAATGATATATATATATATATATATATATATATATATATATTGACAAAGCTTTTGCATTTCATGGTTGATTTGTTCATGGTTTCTGTAATTGCTTAGATCTATTCTCTTTTCATTTTTTCCAAGAAAATGTAATCTTGTGTGATATGCATTTAAAAAGACATAAAGTAAATTGGAAAAAAAGATTACCCCACACATGCAATGCAGGGAATGGTATACGAGAAACTTGACGAAGGCAAAGGCAATGTTCCCTCGAATTGTTTACTACGTGATTCTACTCTATCGTACAACTCTATATATTATTCCCTCAAAGGTCTAATATGCCATTTTCAGTCTGCTCGTATCGAATAATCATGTAAAAATAGCAATAGAGTATATGCTTAAGGACCAACAAAAATAAATAAATAAATAAAGAAATTCAATTGGTACTATATATAAAATGTGTGTTAAGTTAAAAACAGGGTTCATATGGAAGTGGATGCTAATTACTGCCCTTTTAAAAGGCTCTTGTTTCCGTTAATTATATGATTGAACATAATATGCTGAAAGGACATATATTATTCAATAATAGCATTAAGAAATGGAAATAGAATCTAAGATATGACATTTTTCACTTCATATCATGTTAGTGGAGAGATATTTAGTCCAAACTTGATTAGCCACCTATCAAGTCATCATTTTGGCCTTTAACATGCCACATACACCATTTTTAACCCATATATATGTATCTTGCAAAAATGCAATTTTTTTTTTTTGTTAAAATAAGTAATGGCATATTGGAATCTTCCGAATATCTCAAAAGAAAGATGATAGGAAATATTATTGTAGATAAAGATGGAAACTATACATGTTAACATCATATGCAAAGCCAAACACAGCACTATGGCACTGCTTCCATTATTCTTCTATTTACTCAATAATTTTAGGAAGATATATTTACATAGTACTAGTACTGGGGACATGAATTAAGGTCTAGAACAGATAGATATCTAGTGAGCATCCCGTTAAGGAGTCTAAACACCACAAAAACAAAAGCAGAATTTTGAAAAACTAGCTAATTCTAATTGGCATTTGTGTACGTAGAGATTGAGATTGAGATTGAGATTACAGGGAGAAGAAGAGAGTGTGATGGCCATCAATTCAACCAAGCCAACAGACAGAAAGCAAAGGCCAGACCAGCTGTGCTGTATTGTTTTTTGTTTTGATATTCATTTTTTTCCATAAAGCGATGCCCGGAGAATCTTGGCACAAATCTTTCACAGTTAGACGCACAAAAGATACACATGGGGTCCCCCTCCCCTAAACAAGTACCATCCAAAACCAATTTTAGTTTCAATTGCCATCCATTGATCTCTCATTACATTTGCAGCCAACCTGTTTGTTCTTTTGCCTCTCTCGACACTACTCCCCCAACTCTCCCTGTCCAACCCATATCTTTCCATAAAGCTTCTTTTCTCTTTAAATTCCTTTCCCTTCCTTTCCTTCCCCTATCCAAATCCAGTCATAGTATAGTTCTATTGTTATAACCACAAACGGAAATTGATATGGGAAGTTCTGTGCGTGTCAAAGAAGCTGTGGTGGTGACCCCTTCTGAGCCAACCCCTGCTCGTGTCCTCGCTCTCTCCGCTCTCGATTCCCAGCTCTTTCTTCGCTTCACTATAGAGTACCTCTGGGTCTACAAGCCCTGCCCCACTCTGGACCAGAGTGCCACCGTCGCTCGTTTGAGAGCAGCATTAGCCAAAGCTTTGGTTCCTTATTACCCATTTGCCGGCAGGGTCAGGGCTAGACCCGATGGTTCCTGCCTCGAGGTCCTCTGTCGAGCACAGGGTGCGGTTTTCATCGAGGCTTTTTCAGACCGTTACGCAAGCAACGACTTTGACAAAGCACCAAAAACTGTCACCCACTGGAGAAAATTCTTATCTCTCTACGTGTCTGACGTTCTCAAAGGATCACCACTGCTAGTGGTTCAGCTCACCTGGCTTAGAGACGGCGCCGCCGCACTTAGTGTTGGGATCAACCATTGTATTTGCGATGGTGCCGGCAGCGGCGAGTTCCTCAATTATTTCGCCGGGTTAGCTTCTGGCATCGATTTCAAACCCAAACCCATTTGGGATCGTCACCTTCTCAATCCACCACCCATGAAACACAATCGGGCTAACCCAACCGTCCTCCCCGAGTTCAATCGAGTCCCCGATCTCTGTGGGTTCATGACTCGGGTTTGCAGTGACCTCAGACCCACCTCCATTACCTTCGATAAACGACGCCTCAATGAGCTCAAGAATCTAGCCGGTTCGACGAGTCGACCCAGTGAGTTGTCATACTCATACACATCATTCGAGGTGCTCGCGGGTCACGTGTGGAGGAGCTGGGCAAGAGCATTGGGCTTCCCTTCAAATCAAATTCTGAAGCTGTTATTCAGCATCAACTTCCGGAACCGGGTCAAACCGCGGATACCCGACGGGTACTACGGGAATGCTTTCGTGCTGGGATGCGCCCAGACGAGCACGAAGGAGCTGACGGAGAAGGGTCTCGGGTACGCAGCGAGTTTGGTTAAGAGGGCGAAAGAGAGAGTGGACAGTGAGCACGTGGCAAGGGTGATCGAGTCGGTATCCGAGATGAGAGCGTGTCCTGACTCAGTGGGGGTTCTGATAATGTCGCAGTGGTCAAGGCTGGGCTTGGAAAGGGTTGACTTTGGGATGGGGAAGCCAGTCCAAGTGGGGCCCGTTTGCTGCGATAGATACTGTTTACTTTTGCCGGCGAAGGAGGAGAGAGAGAGTGTGAAGGTGATGGTGGCAGTCCCTGCAGTTGCTGTTGACAGTTACCACCATCTGCTCACAGCATAACACTAACGAGAAACGAGGGCCAAGCCAAACGTTGTCATCCCTTGACTCCTGTAATTAGTTTTGGCCTTTTGTTTTTAAAATCTCTTTTCATTTGAGGTTTTACAATAAATAAATAAATATAATACAACACAATGATTTCCATCATGACTCCTCTGTAGTAGTTTTTTTTTACTATAAATAACTAACCTACACTGAAATAGCATTTTACCAATTAGAAAAGTTTTAACCGCACTCCCAAAATCTAGTAATTTACTTAAACAACTTCACTAATATCTTTATATTTATATTTGTAACAAGATATTGGAGAAATATGGTGAGGTACTAAATCTGGTAGCATCTAATTCATGATGAATATTTAAAGAAGATTATGCATGCATATCAAGTTTTGCAGCATCAAGAGCTGCGCATCCTTTGACTCGTACATAATCATTTATAATTGACAGTCTAACTGCAAAATAATTGTAAGGAACTAATCCTTAATTGAATAAATATAATTGATATGCCGAAGAATGCAATGCATTGGAGGTTCCACTTCCAATTATTCTTCTTCCCCTTCCATATATCGTTTTCTAATTCCAAGTGAATATGTTACATTAAAATGTTCCATATGTGCCTTGAGATAAGATTTGCGAGGATTCTTCAAATATAAAAGTGAATTAAATAAACTAACGAATTAAAATTTCGTGCCCAAGATCTTCATTTCAAAAGGGTAAAATTGTCTTTATAAAAAAGAATTTATTGATTTAGTCAAAAATGATGATTTGTTCTCTTCCATCACGAGATACATGCTTGCATAACCACCACATGTGAAATCCAGCTAGTTAGACCACCTTGGAAATTGCACACTGAGTTACAGGAACATCATTGATAAAAGAAAACACAATACACAATTACTTTTGTCCACAGAGTCAAGCTAATAACACAAATACAAAGGTATTTCCCTAAATTCCCTTGTCCTAAAGCACTGCTCCTACAAAGCAATTTTTCTTTTTGATCCCTACCAAACACGATAGATAACTACCGTACCCGATGACTTAACTGCCCATAAATTAACATAAACAATACATTTATAACTACCTCGTACGGTAACTACATGCGGTGATAAATAGTAACTCTCACATATAATAACTGCCACCCTCTGCTGCGATCCCTATCAGCTCTGTTTTTCGTTAATGTTGTCTGCGCTGTTGGAAGAAGCAAGTCTTGATCCAAACACAAGAAGCTCTCTGCTAATATCATCGGCATCGACAATGGCCTCTATGAAGCATAAATGATCCTTTTTATTCCTTGTGGCTTCCTCAACTGCCACAGCAAGCTCCTTCTCAGAACGGACCTAATTCCATCGTTAACCATAACATTACTTTGCGGCCGTCATTTATATTATATTATAAAAAAAAAAACAATAAATGATTCTTGAATAATTTACTATGTGAGTACCTTGGATGTCCAAGCGTTGCCTTTACCATAATGAATTGCGTTAACGTAGGCAGAGTAGTCCCAATTCTTGATGTCGTTGTATGGCCCATCGTGTATTGCAGCTTCTGTGCCGTAACACCTATTGTTTATCACAATAATGATGTTGTTTTGTCCACTCTCAATCATTCTTGACACTTCTTGCGGAGCCATCTGATCATATATAGAAAGAATTCAATAAAAATAAAGTGATATTCTATTGGGCAAACACAATCCCTGGACAAAAAAAAAAAAAAACCTGAAAGCTTCCATCACCAAGACATGCAATGACACGTTTCCCAGGTTGAGCCTGAGCATAACCTAATGTTGCTCCGAGTACCCAGCCGAGGGATGCATATAACATTTGGATCTCAAATCTGCGAAACCATGCATGATCTAGATTTAGTCATAACATATAAAGAATAGAATAAGAGCATTCTCTACCAAGTTGCTTACCCGCACCCTTGAGGTAGCCTCAACTTTTGGCTGCGAAACCAAGGATCACCAGTCTCAATAATCACTGCAACTTCCGTTGACAGCATTTTTTGTATGTAGTTGAAGAGCACATTGACCCTCAAAGGCTCGGGCTCAGGTTCAGGCTCAGGCTCAGGCTCTGCGGCCTTCAATTGCAGGGAAGGCATGAGGTCTTGGACCTTATTCATCTGGCAGTAGGTGTCATAAGCAGTTGCATTGAATTCAAGTCTTGTTAAGAGCTCTCTAAGGAAATCCTTCATATAAATATTCTCAAATGTTGGACCATTAAAAATTGAAACCTGTTTGGAATCAACAATTATGGCCTTGTCTTTGTTGAATTGAAGAGTGTGTCCCACGGTAGTCAGATCATCAAGAATAGGACCGGCAAAAAGGATAACATCAGCAGTTTCCACAATCTCACAGCAAAAATTGGTGCTCACAACACCCCAATATGTCCCAATGAAGTTTAGATCTTGCTCTGGCACTTGCCCTTTTGCTGAGGGCAAGACAGCAACAGCATAGCCACAAATCTTTGCCAACTCAACAAATACATTTTGGGCCTTACTGGGCCGAAGTTTTGGCCCAGCCACCATAACTGGTTTTGAAGACTTATTTAGCAGCTCTAGTGTTGCCTCCAATGCAACTTCCATGGCCATTTGATTGCTAATCCTACAGATATTGTAGAATAAGAATATTTATATTTATCTTTTACCAAATACAAGCATATATACATTTAATAAAGTTGATGTCTTAGGTATAGATCAAGAATACCTAGGATAGAGCATGAAAGGAATTGCCTCATCCTGCTGAAATAATGTTGGCATTGGGACATGCAGCAAGTTGGAAGCTATGCTTATATAGACAGGTTTACTTTCCGTCACAGATGATACAATTGCGGTGTCAATCTGTTGCCGAGCCTCCTTCAAGTCACCAATAATGACCTAAAGACAATCAAGCACACTTATAGTGAATATGTTTCAGTATTTTGACTGTTTTATTCCTGCTCCTGCATGTCTCTGTCTCCCTGAAGAGTGACAACGAAACAACTGGTCTGGGTACCCACTACTAGTCTGTGATGTTACGTACTTTTTTGGGATAAAATTCTATGTCCCTTAAGTTGTGCAAAAAAATAAGATTTGAAACAAGGAAGTTTTCATCAGTACCTGATTGCAAGTTACATTTTTGAAACAGTTGAAGTATTCTTTGCTGAAATCTGGCAATCCAATTGGTTGATCATGACGAATAACATGGCTTTTGGCGTTATCATTTGAGTCAGGAGCAAGTACTATACAAATAACAGGGAGATCTGCACTGTAAGCACCTGCTACGGCATTGTTAGCATGGAAGAGATTCACACCATTCAATGTGAAAAGACATGCTGCAGCTCCTCGCGCCCTGGCATAGCCATCGGCTGCATAACCAGCATTTAGCGCATTGCAACAGCTAACGAGCTTAAGCGTAGGTTCAGGTTGAGCAGCCAGTAGACGAGGGGTGGATACCCCATCGACACAGAAAATATCAGTCACATTTAGCTGCACCAAACACCGAGAAAGGTACTCGCCCACCGTAGCCATGAATGAGTACTCCTGCGCTGAGTGTATTATATGTGGAGTTGACAGAACTTGATATTTGTATATCTTTGGAGGAGGGGGCAATTGATATTTATATATACACAAATTGTTTCAACGATCCTTGTTCAGTTCTTTCTTGATAATAACTGGCGTGTAGCCAGAGGACCACCTTGTGAAAAATCAGAACATACAAATTAAGACCGACCACATTTTCTCCAGTGGTAATTTCAATAAAATTCTGGCTTCTACTAAATAGTTTTTAATTTATTCATCTTAATTTCTTAATTTATTTTTTTATTCGTTGACCCACCAGCCTTTCTAATTTCATATTAAAGTAAAATTAATTTTGTTAAAAAGTGGTAATAATTACATATAAATAATTTAATTGATATACTTATCAATTGAGTCACATTATATAATTTAATTGATTCTTAATTTATAGGAAATGGCAATATTGTTGCTTATAAGCAAACTTAAAGTAATTAACAATCTTTCCATAAAAGATTAAAAAAGTAGTTAAAATCTTTTTGGCTGTGTTGGCACACACAATTCTACAAGGGCAATTATAATTCAATAAACATTTTTCAATCATCAACGACTTTGAAATATTGATATGTGTAATACCGTGATAGTATTTCATTAACATTTGGTCCCGAAGTTTATTTTCATTTTCAATCCACAATTAAATGTTAATTTATCGGGATTATATAACTAAATGAGTAATTAATGATTCTTTTAAAGTAGCTTTTTTTTTTTAGTTGGGAACCAACGCTACTTTGAAAAGCAGCTTATTCATTAATGAGTCTTAAAAGTGAAGATTAAAAGCTCTTTTGAGTCAATGACAAATACACCAATCAGCACACAATAATAATTAATAAATTTTATAAAAGAATTTTAAGTTTCTTTACATGTAAGAGGATCTTAGTACGTAAATATAACAAATGTGCTAGTTACTCCAGAAAGTCTGGTTCTGGTTCAGTGTTTCTGGATTCGTATATATGTTCATGTGATTCAGAATTAATGACGACAATTCATTCGTCAAAGTTCAAACTTTGTCTTGCTAGTTAGTGCCTTTATTTCCATAAATTCAGAAATGTGAAACATGCTATGACAGATATAGATACTATATCTATGCGACGTGTTCCACTTTGCAACTTATATAGTGACATTCTTTGAAGATGCACATTTTATTCTCAACAAGCACATGCTAGCTTTGAAGTGATTTTTCAACGTAGGAAGTACTGTGAGACTCCTCCAACGATACTCAAATTGTTGCTATCTCGAATAATTGTAAATGATCACACATCTATAATACCTTTAACTTGTAAAATCATACGAACTCCTTGTTATGATTATAATTTTTTGGACTTCAACCCAAAATTTCTAAGCCTTCCATCTAATATTATGTTCTCTTTTCATATCTATTTGTTTTAAAACCTAAAGGAAAAATGTTATTATTTAGATTTTGTGCTCAATTTTTGATTGGAGATTTTGACGTTCATTTATTAATATAATTTTTTTTTTACCATTTTAGTGATTTTATTTTTCTAAGTGTGTTTAAATTGTTAAATTAATAATTTATAATTTAGGAAAAATGTAATTAAATCCCATCTCATAAAAAAAATCTAATAAAAATATTTTTTTTATGAAAAATACATTTGATTCTTTAGACTAATTTTTTCTCATAATTTTATTTAAAATTCTAACAAAAAATTTAGATAAAATTATTCAAAGTAATGTAATTTACCTGTACTTAGTATGAGACTAATAGTTTGTTTTCAGTTAGTTAAAACTAAATGTAAAAGTAAGGAAAGCTTCTCTTCTTTTATTTTTTAGTCTAAATTGAACCAAAATTACCATCTCTTTTAACTTGTACCCAATCTAAATAACTAGACAATGATTATTTCTGAAATGAAAAATAAAGTGGCACAAAGAATAAAATAAATTAAAGAAATATTAAAATAATATTTCAATTATTAACAAATTATTTAAATTAAATTTTTACTAATAAAAATATGAGAAATTACAGAAACACATGTTCTTCCCACAGTGGAATGTGGCGCACAGACGTGCAAGACCTTCCAAAAAGAACGTTAAATTTGTTGTCCAACCTTGCAATACAATAATATATGCTTTTTTTCAACCTTTGAGTTGTGCAGAGAATGAGCTGTTGGAAGAAGCAAGTCTTGATCCAAACACGTGCAGCTCTCTGCTAATATCATGGGCATCAACAATGGCCTCAATGAAACACAAATGGTCTTTTTTATTCCCCATGGCTTCCTCAACTGCCACAGCAAGCTCCTTCTCAGAATGGACCTATAATTCCATCGTTAACCATAACATTACAAGAGAAATAATGAGTAGGTTCTTTTCTTAATTAATTCACCATAAACGTACCTTGGATGTCCAAGCCTTGCCTCTGCCATTATGAATAGCATTGACGTAGGAAGAGTAGTCCCAATTCTTGATGTCATTGTATGGCCCATCGTGTATTGCAGCTTCTGTGCCGTAACACCTATTATTTATCACAATGATGATGTTGTTCTGCCCACTCTCAATCATTCTTGATATTTCTTGCGGAGCCATCTGGAAGCTGCCATCACCAAGACATGCAATAACACGTTTTCCAGGTTGAGCCTGAGCATAACCTAATGTTGCTCCAAGTACCCAACCTAGGGATGCATATAACATTTGGATCTCATATCTGCAAAACCATATATGATCTATATTTAGTCATAACATATAAAGAATAGAATAAGAGCATTCTCTACCGAGTTGCTTACCCGCACCCTCGAGGGAGCTTTAGCTTTTGGCTGCGAAACCACGGGTCACCACTCTCAATGATCACAGCAACTTCTCCTGACAGCATTTTTTGTATGTAGTTGAAGAGCACATTGACCCTCAAGGGCTTTGCCTCAGCCTCCAATTGCAGGGTTGGCATTAGATCTTGGACCTTATTCATTTGGCAATAGGTGTCATAAGCAGTTGTATTGAAGTTAAGTCTTGTTGAGAGCGCTTTAAGGAAATCCTTCATATAAATATTACCAAATGTTGGACCATTAGGAATTGAAACCTGTTTGGCATCAACTATTATGGCTTTGCCTTTGTTGAATTGAAGAGTGTATTTCACAGTGGTTACATCATCATGAACAGGTCCAGCAAAGAGGATAGCATCAGCAGTTTCCACAATCTCACAGCAAAATCTGGAGCTCACAACACCCCAATATGTCCCTATGAAGTTTAGATTTTGCTCTGGCGCTTGCCCTTTTGCCGAGGGTAAAACAGCAACAGCATAGCCACAAGCCTTTGCCAACTCAGTAAATGCATTTTGGGCCTTACTGGGCCGAAGTTTTGGCCCAGCCACCATAACAGGTCTTAAAGACTTGTTTAGCAGTTGTACTGTTGCCTCCAATGCAACTTCCATGGCCATTCGATTGCTAATCCTACAGAAATTGTAGAATATATAAGAATAATGTCTCCAAATACAAGCATATATACATCAATGAATGGAATACCTAGGATAGAGGAAGAACGGAATTGCCTCATCCTGCTGAAAGAAAGTTGGATGAGGGACAAGCAGCAAGCTGGAAGCGATGCTTATATAGACAGGTTTACTTTCAGTCACACAGGATACAATTGCTGTATCAATCTGTTGCCGAACCTCCTTCAAGTCCCCAATAATGACCTGAATACAATCCAGCACACTCATTACACGGAGCTGTTACATTAGTTTGACAAGTTTGCTCCCTGCCATTCGTTAATTTTAATTAATTACCACATTTTTTAAAAAAAAAATTTCGAGGTTATTTTTAATGGAGAGAGCAGTTCGGACCCATAGAATATTTGTGTGATTTTTGTCTGCATAAGTAGTAACAAAACAGCAGATTTCTTTTTCATTTTATTTGCTAAAAACCCACGTGCATTATCTCTGAACCCAATACCCATTACTGTCTCAGCAATTCCGTTTACCACATTGCCGGTGAAGAACCGGCCGACATCCGGCACCGGCAAGCACATAGAAAATAAGAAATCGTATCTCTTATGTACGTATACACAGCATCTAAAGCCAAGCAGTTGATTCGGCACTAGCGAGGCACCGTATATATATATATAATTAAACCATTAAACAAGTTCTGAACTGAATCTAACATATATGTATAGTATGAGTGTCATGTAAATTAGATGAATATATAAGAGCAGTAAAACAAGGAAGTTTTCATCAGTAGGGTACTTAATTACCTGATTGCAAGTTACATTTTTGAAACAGTTGAAGTATTCTTCGCTGAAATCTGGTGCTCCAAATGGTTGGTCATGACGAATAATATGGCTTTTGGCATCATCATTTGAGTCAGGAGCAAGTGCTACACAAATAACAGGGAGATCTGCACTGTAAGCACCCGCTATGGCATTGGTAGCATGGAAGAGATTCACACCATTCAATGTGAAAAGACATGCTGCAGCTCCTCGCGCCCTGGCATAGCCATCGGCTGCATAACCAGCATTTAGCTCGTTGCAGCATCTAACGAGCTTAAGCGGGGGTTCAGCAGCCGCAAAATCAACGAGACCAAGGCTGGAGACTCCACCAACACAGAAAATATCAGTCACATTTAGCTGCACCAAACGCCGAGCAAGGAACTCAATCGCCGTTGGACTAGCCATGATTCAGGACCTGGACTTCTGATCAGTATATATGGAGTTGATCGATAGAGCTAACTTGCAGTAGTTGGCTATATATTTACTTTTAATCGGTGTATAGGCAAATTGTTACATAACGATTATTGCTCAATCATTCACTGAGAGGATAAGGAGATTCGATTTGTTATAATCAATTACAATGTGTAGTTAACTGTTAGCGATTTGATCTGTATAATCGAACGATTGACAATTAATTACATATTATAATAGACTCTATCATATTCAAATTCAAAAATAAATGAGTTATATTAGCCAAAGGACTACTATGTCATAATATCAGAAAATATAAATTACAAATTGCGAAAAAAAACATATCATGATTGATTCTAGTTTGTAATTTTAATGATAAGATTATGAGGATTCAACATTTTTTTTTAATTCCTCGATATTAGATCACGTACTATCGCAATATTGTTTCTTATATACAACTTAACAGTAAATAAGAACGTAGATTTCCTGCAAGTAAAAAATACAATGGTTAACGTGAGGCTACGACGGATTCTCCCAACGGTTCATTCGCATAAGTTAATAAATTAAGCTAATGTTTATTTGTTTACTTGTATCAAGATATATGAACAAGTACACTGACGAATTTTATATTTAAGGGCATATATCTTCGTGATCTGTTTCTAAAAACATTGGACCACGCTATCTTGGAAACTCATTACATGGATCCGAATTTCGATACCCTCACCAACTATTTGAGTTAAATTCAAATAAATATTAGCTGTACAGTGATTCAAACTTGAGTAATGTTTGAAGAAATGTTAATTTGTATGAGTGGGTTAGTTCAATTACTAAGAAATGAACCATGCATTTTTTTTTTAAGATTCAAATCTCACTGTAATTATGTCTTAACCTCGTAATATGGTAATTTCCCATCAATGTAAATTTGTACTCATAAAAAATATCTATTTATTAAAATAACTGACATTTTTTTTTTATAGATATTCAAATAATTTACTTCCCTGCTACTCTGTTTTTTTTTTTTTTTTGGTGCACTTTCGTCTTTTCCCGCATTTTTTTTTTACATGGAACCGTCAACCAAGCACAAAACTGCAGACGCATAAACGACATGCGTAGTTCATAGTTGAAAGTTCGTAATGTGCGCAAAAGTCGTTCCGTTCCGTCCAACCGCCTTTCTGGAGGTGACGTCACCGCCGGTCACAATGCACGGCAAAGGGCAATTGCCCAGGAGAGGGGTCCGAATCCGATGCTTCGCTTCCTATCCGATCGCTTCCATACGCTCATTCCTCCGTTCTTATCCAATTATGTTTCCTATCTACTCGTCCATTTCCTCCGGCGTACCCTTTCTATTTTCTAACCTAACTCAACATTGACCTGGATTCCTCCATGGCCCGCACGACTCCGAGTTCTAACCCGCACTCTGCCAATAGGGGCGGTGGCGGTGGCAGTGGCCGTGAGGACTGTTGGAGCGAGGGTGCTACCGAGATTTTGATCGAAGCATGGGGCAACCGTTATATCCAGCTCAACCGTGGTAACCTCCGTCAGAAGGACTGGAAGGAAGTCGCCAATACCGTCAACGCCCGTCAAGACGGCGTCAAGCCTCGCAAGACGGACATCCAATGTAAGAACCGGATCGATACGCTGAAGAAGAAGTACAAGGTGGAAAAGTCGAAGCCACCTCCGTCTAAATGGGTTTTCTACCACCGCCTTAAGTCTCTCATCGGCTCTCAGGTCGTTGCTGACAAGAGGCTAACCACCGTTACTTTAACCGTCAAATCGTCCAAGCCGAAACCCAACCCCAGTCCGATTTGGAGCTCCGCTCCTGCGCTCTATTCGGGTGGGTCTTCCAGGTTGGATTCGGGTGGTTGGACCATGGAGAGTTCACTGGGTGATGAAGATGAAAACGATGATATGGGGTTTGATGAGAGAGCAGTGAGTAAGCAAGGGTTTGAGACAGTGGATTTTTCTGAGGGAGCTGCATTCAGGGAATTGGCAAGGGCGATTCTCAAGTTTGGGGAGATTTATGAGAGGATCGAGAGCTCCAAGCAGCAGCAGATTATGGAATTGGAGAAGCAAAGAATGGAGTTTACTAAAGATCTCGAATTTCAAAGGATGAATATGTTCATGGATACTCAATTAGCGCTCGAAAGAACAAGGCGTCCAAAGTATGGCAATACCTCAGGTTGGTCTAACACTTCTTTTCTTCTTTTTTTTCTCGTTCTTAACTTGGCATTCTTTATGGGGAGAAAATGTAGGCATTTGACAATTTTACAACCGAACCACTTAATCAATCAAAGCAAAGCATATACGGTTGAAGGCAATTAAATTTCTCTGCTGATTACTTGCTAAATTTGTGTTTCTAGCTTAATGATGTAAGGTAAAAGCATCTGTGGTTGATCTTGAGACGCGGGAAAAGTGTTGCCTGTTTCATCAACACATGTGCTTCACCTGCTTCAGAATGAATTAGCTTTTTCCCCCCGCCTCTGTTTTTTTATGGTCAAATCAATTGCATTTTTCATTGGGTGGAATGATAATTCTCCTTTACACTTTATGAGAGTCTGATCTCTGGTAGTTGTTTGTGTGCCACTAAGTATTGCTCTGTTTATAAATGTTAAGAATGAGGTAACATGGCAAGCCAATCTTTGTATGAGGTATTTCAACGTCTTGTATACTGGTTGGGCTTTTAACTCATTGCATATAGACTCTATGCAAGTCTTTGTCATGGTCTTTGTTTCCCAAATGTGAGTTTGCTGAGTTACTTCATTAACGAAAATTAAATTTCTTAAAAAATTGTGTTGGAGGCAAGAATCTGCTCAATATTTAGTGGTATTCAGGTCTAGAGCAACTTTCTCAATATGATAGGGCTCTTTTTCTTTGTTGGATTGTTTCCCTTCCTATCTATGAGAAGCCGAACTTATTGTGGATAAGTATGTATGCCTACGAAAAATTTTCACTGTAGCATTAGAGGTTCACTCAAACTATTTATTATGTAGCCATGTTCTGTATTGGATCTTTTTATTTCTTCCATCCCCGAGTATAAATAAATGGTGCATTGTAATATTACTAGCTCGTGTACCTTGTTTCTTGAAGCCTTCATCATAGACTCTTGGCTAATGCCGCAATCTCTGAAATCAACCATGAGTTTCGGTCAAAATGGCTTCAATCCCCAATCCAATTTGACTATAGACGGAGTGTTGTAATTATTTGACTAGGCAAACTTGAACTAGTTTTATGAATCTGGGTTTAAGGTCTCATCATATTGCAGCTCCATTTGGCAAGCCTATCTAATCAACATCGGATGGTCCATGTTGTATCTACTTGTAATTAACTCTGTAAAGCTCAAACAAAAGTCTAGAATGGTTTACAGTAAGGAACTTCAACAATACGCTACCTCTAAAATGATTCATTCTTATGGGACAACCTCCTGAACGCCCACGTCCCTACTCCTTTTGGGCAATGGGCAAGCCATGAAAGAAGACAAAAGTTATATAATAATGGAAGATGGTAGCTGAGGCTCTGCTATGTATTTCCCTTTTATATTGCGCAATTTGAACACCGTTATCTTGCAATGTATTGCTAATATTGCTTTACTGTTAAATTTACTTTCTTACATGAATTGTGTTTATCTTGAAACAGGGGCTAAGACATGATATGAGCAATGAACTTTTAGATTGTCGAAAGCGTGGTGTAGTTTGGCAACCTTCCCTCTCCATGAAAGCCAGGGTTGTAGCTCCTCCATAACATTTGGCTATAGTTTCAATGTCAAAGATTTTGAAGCTTAAGTGCTCGTATTCCATATCCGATGTTGTATATTTCTTTTGTTCCTCCATTTTTCTCTTCTCTTTTTTGGTTCATGATCTGTTGAGCCTTTTAACATATTCTCTTGTAATTTGATGGTACTAAGTTGTGTGTATATCTACCATTTGTGTCCGTTCAGTGATTGTGTAATGTATATTCGCAGTATTGAGTAATGATGATAGATGAAGCTTTTGAAACTTACGTCGATCTTAAGGTTGTTCCTCAAATGTTTGTAAATCAAATCAAAATTATAGAGTTAGTTGGAGCTGTCAGACTCAGATTGTTCTTCAAATGCATTACCCTTATAATAGATAATAGATTCTAACAGCATTTATCGACAAAACCTATATTATACAATGGATAAAATGGTAAGTCAAGACTCAAACCCAATAGCTTTTGCGGTGGAATCAATTATTGGATTTGGAGGGCGGGCTCAACCCTCAACGGTGTTTTGTTTTTGGAAGGTGACAACTTTTGGTGGAGGAAGATGACTGATTGGGCTTATTTTGTTTTGTTGGCATCGAAATGTGATATATGGCATTAAAGGAACTGTTCAACTTTCTGGTTTAAGCGTTGGTCTTGGATTCCCATTACACGCTAAAGGCTTAACATCCATTGTGTGGGGCTGGGTGCTACTTGGTAAAATCACAATGGCAATGGGTGCTCCTTGTTGCATTAAAACAGTACGGTTCAGACCCACACCCACTGTCTTGGGCAGCAATCGTTTAAAGGATAAACGAGAAACAACTTATAGTGTTGTTGCTTTCATTGTACTGTATGGTGTCTCTCACATGTTGGCAATGGCAAACAATGCTCATGCTCCATTGCTCCTCTGGTTTCCATCTCCATTGGATCATCACCCCTCCCCACAAAAATAATCTCAGTTCATTATCAAAATTCCATTTTATTTTCTATGCCTTTCCATTCAAGGTCGTGTTTTAACTAAACATAATTGTTCGGAGATCGGAATTCCGATGAAAGGGGAAAAAAAGACTTATCAGACTTGATTTCAGTGTGGCAGGACAAGTTAATGCAATAGAAGCAGCAGCAACAGTGAAAATCCTATTAGAAAAATGATACTAAAACGGCCATGACAGACACCCATCATTTTCCAGCACCTTCCTAGTTCCTAAACATTAACTTACTCAACGAACATACCCGTTTTCATCTCAGACTAATTCATTCATGGAAGTTACTCTATTTATTATCACAAAAAACGAGCCCCTGTTTTCGACTAAGAACAAATACAATAACAGGGAGTTGAGATAAGAACATCAAAACATATACGGGAATTGAAAAAAATCATCCACCGTTTCATTTCGGCTGAATAATTGAGACGGGGAAGAAGAACTGAGGCAGAAGCTATCATTGAAATCACTGCAAGTGGAGAAGTCAGGGAAAGGAGCCAAGCTAACGTGGGAATTCAAGATATCAGTTGAAGAAGGGGTAGCAGCGGCAGCAGAAGCAGTAGCACAACGAGCAAGACGAGCTTTTGCAATAGCCAAGTCATGCTGGAGCTCCACCATCTTTCTCTGCAACAAAGCTATGGCACCAATACATCCATAAACTGGGTCTCTAAGCCTTGCCTCAGCCTCATAAGCCAGCGAATTCACCGTGTCCTCTCTCTGCTCCTCTGGAACTTCTATAAGGATCTTGCTGACATTGCTTGCTCCAAACACCTTGTGAACTTTGGCAAATTTCTTGCACTCATCAGAGCGAAAATAAGGTGCAAATATGCAGTTGGGAATGCATCTTCTCTTCAAAAACTTGCAGGCTGCGCAGGAAGAGCTTGAACGGGGCTCGTAGCCCTTCATGGCTAATTATATTCTCTATCCCTTCTTCCCTGCAAACTATATATGCTCCTCTTACACTGTGACTCTCTATTTAAGGGAATTTACATGTCGGGGCCTATTCCCTCACCTTGTTAGAGCGTAGACTCCTTCTAATAACACCAAGGTCTCAGGTTCCCAACCTTGCATGGGCCACTATTGTCCTTTTTACTGAATTTGTTTTACGGTTCATGAATCATATAGTGGTTGGCTTTAATAAATTTACAATTTTGATTTCTGGGTAATCTGAAATTTCTCAATTTTTTTTTGTATGATTCATTAAATTTGGGCGTGCAAAAGGGGGTCCAAATAATTGAAAGGTGTGGACAGGGGGCTTGTGTGTTGGTAGTTTTCAAGTCAGATAAGATAGTTCGTGAATAAAGATGGGATATTTTGATTGATTGGAGAAAAAGAAATTTATCCCTCGGCAGAGAGAGAGAGAGATGGTTGCAAGAAGAAAACGAACCAGATCAAAATGAATACTTTAGTAGTAATATCGGAATCTTCAGTACACCAAAGTGGAGCCAAAAATAAAGTAATGAGATAAGGTACATTTACTTTGATTGTGTCCCATATCTTACATCATTGTTTTGAATTAAAATTTAAGCCAATTAAATACAAAAGTTTTAATTAAACGGCTCACAATTTCAAATACTGAATTTAGAAAATAGAGTTGGTTTATCCGTTATCCTATTGCAAAAGTTTCATAAACTTTTTAAATTTTGTTCAAATCTCCTAAAATTAAAATTTAAAATTTATACCCCTATCTTTCTCTTTCTCTTAAATTTGACGCGTTTTTAATATCCAATTCACTTAAATTTTTGAGAAAGAACACTAGGACAGTTGTTTTAAATGTTCTCTATTATTTTGATTTACTATTTTTTTTATTAAAGTGTTTCTTCATCAATTCTAGTTGCTTTCTAGAAACTGGAATTGGAAGTTTAAGGTGAAGGTCATGAAAACTAGATATATGCACAAGTCAAATTTAAGTAAACCAAAAAAAAAGAGTCAAATTTAACCATATCCAATCATCTACCTAACCATGGACTCCTAACATGGACGGTGTCCCTTCAAGATGAGTTTGGTGGGCCGGGAAGAGTATGTGTTTTCTAATATTTTATATTCTTGGAATCATATAATTAAGCATTGTTCAAATTTACTAGTTAAAATTTATTAATTATATATCATGAATCACTTTTGTTCCATACGTTCAACCTTTTATTCAAGGTGAAGTAATAATTTTAAAAGATATATAGCAATAATTAATAAAATTAACTTCATAATTTTTTACTAAATTAATATTTAATATAGTGTAAAGACATTTTTAAGTAAATTAAAACAAATTTACAACACTTCCCATAAGTTCTCCAAACAGACGTACTAATTGCAAAGTGAATATATATATTAGAAGCAAGAATAATTTTAGAATTTTATGTGCAAAATTTAGACAATTTTACAACACTCTTCGTGATTTCTCTAAATAGCAAGATTAGTTTTAGGATTTTATGTGTCAATAAAATTTTAAAAAATAAAAAGCAGCTAAATTTTTTGTCTGCGTTTATCAATTCCAATAATAAAAAATATAAATCCCTTTCTCCAATCTAATTTTAATTTATTTAACATGCATGTTTAGAGAAATAAGTATATAAAAATTTATAGTATATTACTAATTCTAGTACGTCATGTTATTAATTATTAACAATATCAAAATATTTTTAAAAAATTATAATATTTAACTATGTAAAAATAATATTTTAAAATTTTATAATATTTTTTAAATATTTAAAAAGGAAATGTGAAAATATTTTTTTAAAAAAAAGATGATAATTATCGATAAATAGAGCAACCAAGAATATATGAGAGTTAAAAGTACAAATTCATTTTATGTCTACATTGATATTCATTTATTTAGTATTTAGTATTTATATAATTTATTTATATTAATATTGATTGATTCATTGATTTAGAAGAAAAACAAAAAAGATAAAAAAAAAAAAAAAGAGATAGAGTTAAATATGTTTAAAAAAATAAAAATTTTCTAATATAAATTCCTTCCACTTCTGTTCTCTCTGTACAGGAGTTAACTATAAACATAGGAAAGTCTAAACCTTACATATTACTTAGTGTTTTTTTTTTTTTTATTAATGATAATGAATGAGTTATTCTCAAAATTCATTTATCAATGGCTCTTCTAGGTTCTAAGCCTGGGTTCTAGGAATTAATATAATAAACAAAACTAAAAAGCTTAACATGACATGTGCAAGTACATGAACAAACTCTTTCATGGGAAAACCTTTTAGGAGGAAAAAAATAAAAAGGTGAAGATTGGAACCTTAGTGAAAATAATAATTTTTTTCTAAAAGGTACTGTACTACAGGATTTTTTTAAAGCTTTAGAGTGTGAGAATGCATAAAAAATAAGCATCAAAGGATACCTTTTTTTTTTTCCCTAAGAACTAATTAATCTCAGGCGCGCAAACTTAATGACGAAGATCAAATGGTGGCTTCCTATTTTTGGCATATTGCACGCTTAACCTTTGTGTTAGTGTTGGATTGAAAATTGAACGGTATACATTTTCTTATTCTCCCTATTGAATCTAATAATTTAAAATTGAGCAATGATCACGTAATAAGAAAGCGAAATAAATTAACATTTTTGTTTGAACTTGGAAACTTTAATTTAGTAGTATCTTTCACGTAAAAACCTTATATATTATCAAATAGAGTCCTTCACATAAGACCTTCTCTTTATAGAAAAATTAATTAATAAAGCAATTTTGCTGATGTAATAATTTTATTTGACTTAAATTTAAATTAATTAATATTAAATATAATATTAGTAAAAGAATTTAACTAAACTATAAACTCGAATGAATGAGACATGTAACATGTTTCTTACGGAAAGAAATAATAATTGAAGGTAACTTTTTTTTATTTATTTAGTGTATGCATCATAAAAGAGGAAGATATATGTCACCTCAAAATCAAAATCTTGGTGGTAGAGAGTGGAAAAGGATGTAAGATGATAATGCAGCCTCCAACCAGCCCCACTTGGGTTAATGGCCGTCGTTTTCCGCATATAAACAACAATGCCAAGGGGGGTCCCACCCACGCTCCTCAGCTATGAATTTGGTGGAAGATGATGAAGATCAACGGTGAGTGAAGGACACGCGCAATAAATGAGCATGGGTCACTTAATTATGTCTTGAGCTAAATGGGAATGATTGGAGATGATGAGTCCCCACTTTGCTCTCTCTATTTGTTCTTTATTTTGTTTATTGTGGATGTGGAATTACAACATCAACAAGGAGATCATGTTAATAACTTAATACAATGAATCTACTCTCTAAGATGTCACCAAGAGAAGAGTTTTGTTATTGTTCTTGTGATTGGATTCTACTAGAATTCAAATTAATTGATATATAATATAATTATAAATATCGAATATATACACATTCTAACGATCGTGTCAATAACATGTTTGCTCTTTTTATAGATTCATGTGTTAGTTTGCAGTTTTGAAATCCTTTTAGCTTATCACTATCAGCTGGTGCTATAGTCTAAAGGCGGCCAAGTAGGGACTACTGAAATGAGTTTTGCCACAAAGTGAAAGCAGTAAGAACTGCCATATACATTCATTCTATCTCTACATCCACAGCAAGAGACAGTGTAGTCCACGAGGGGATGGTGGAATTGGGATTCGTTGCATAGCCATGTAGTCGACAACGTGATGTAATAAGGATTATTAGATAAATTAAATGATATGATGTGATAAGAATTGTTGGATAAATGAATTTTAATCGTTCTTGTCGTATTAATCGTATTATATGATTGTAGCAAATCTAGACTCAAAAGAAGGAGATGTGAGAGTGGGATAATGTTTTTATGAAGAGTTGAAGGAGTGTGTAAGTGGGGCAACTATGACATATCCCAAAGTGGGTTTGTCCCATGGGAGAAAACTACAATACGCCCTTAAAACAACACTACCATCAACATATCCTTATTTTGCGCTGCCATATCAGCCAAGTAAGGTTGCCCTTTTATTGCTCTGTACATCAACACACAAGTTAATTTTATATATTTCTTTTCTGGTTTCAAAGTTGATTTGCTTTTGCCATAGTGATGGGATGGGATCTCTCCGAGTAAGATTTCAGGTTGTGGACAGAGCGTGCGTGGACCAAAAGACAATCTTGAAATAGTGATAGTTGAAATTGGAACATGAATGCAACGACTCATGGGCCATTGTTATATATATATATATATATATATATATATATATATATATATATGCAGCTATTAATTCATTTCATGGTTTATAATAATTTGTTATATCACTGATTATGTGATAAAATAACTGCAAGAAATCCTTTGAATTAATCCTTAGCCTGTCGGAGAGGTAAGCTTCCAGTTGAATAAACAAAGCCTTACAGGCAGTGGCAAAAGTGTTTCACATTTATATCATTTTATACACAATTGTCAGCTTTAATTATATATAACTTCTCATTCTCTCTCTCTCTCTCTCTATATATATATATATATATAAAATTTCTGTTAGAAGACATCTTTTATTAATCTAATTGTTAAGTATTTTATATTAGTGATAAATTTTATATATAATTTTAAATATTTTTACTCATTAAAATATGATCATATAATAAAGCATCAATTAATTTTAAAAGGTTATAAAATTTTATGAATATTATTAACATCTTTTAATTTAATTTATATTCTAAAAAAAGAGAATATGTATAATAAGTGGATATAATTTAAATTTTGAACCATTTAGAAAATGTTAAGTGAATACAATTAAAATAAAATGTACATTACTAAATATGTATAATAATGCGAATTTAAAATGTGTAATTAACTTTATAAATTGCAAATTGGGCTTTTTAATTCTAAGGGCTTGGCCCACAAAGCATGCCGCTGGTGGATTCTTTTGACTCACCCCATATTTTCTAAGCATATGATACAATTGATACACCAATACTATTTAGGGTGTGTGGTCAGAAATTATGGGTGTGCCAACAGAATTCAATACTCCCGTCCCAGGTCATTCCTAAGGGCATCGGCTCTGACTGCAGAATGATAGTATGAAATTATATATATATATATGAATATTGTATAGTGGACACTGATAGTTCATACTTCATGTCAGAAAGTCAGGAATTGCAGCATTTGAATATCGTAACAAGAAACATCCAATCCAATTATTTTAGCTATTAAAATTTAAAACCAAGTAAATGTGAATTTGGAAAAGCAATGTGTAAGCTAGGTCAACATCATCTCTTCCATTCCATGAATATTTTCTGGAACATGAACCCTATTATAGATATCATATGAGCACTGAAACAGAATCTCTAAAAAAAATGTAGCTTTTTTTAGTAGCTCAAAAGCCTGCAGAAATGACAAGAGAATTTAGAAATGGGAACAGTGAGGCAAGGTTGTTTAGAATCAGCCGTTTTAGGTTTCCAGGAGTCATTCCGTTTAAATATTTGCTCAATGTTCTCAAAACGACAAATCAGAAAAATGAAATGGTATACATCTAGTTGGGGTGGTGTTGACTCTACATATATTAAATACCAAGTTGCAGTGAAAAAAATATTCTTATGGAGATCTCATGAACCAAGCCTCAAGGCTTTCTCCCCAAGAATGCTGAAAACGATGACATAACTATTCAAGTACTTACAAAGAAGCAACAACAGATTAAGTTTGACATGGCTCATTAATGAGTGACAATTTTTGAATAAAAAACTAGCTGAGAATATAAATATTTCTTACAAAGCGGGAAAATCCTCCAAATGGCAGGAACCCAGAACTCCTCCATCCTTCTCCAACATACTTATTCTTGTCTTTATTACCAACTGCACAAATGGAAAGAGTCAAGGGCCCGTGAAAGTTATTTAATAGCTCGTCTCTTTGACAATTAGTTTAAATATATTTTATTAGAAAAAAGCCACACAGAAGCTCTGAGTAATCCAATGCTAGCAGAAGGCATATATATCTTGTCGAAACAAGCTTATTTTTTGAGAGCAGTGACAATGGAAGAAGCTCTTTCTGCGATGATCTCCTCAGGCTTTTCACCAACTGGGTCTTTGATGGATTCATTGATTCATATCTCCAATGAAGTTGCCTCCATTGAAAAGTTCCCTTGTGCTCACGCTAAGAATGTTTCATCCATGATAAGGAGGGTCAAGCTTCTATCTTCTTTGTTTGGTGATATTCAAGAAACAGATACACCACTTCCTCCTTCTTCAATCCTTTGTTTCACAGAGCTCTTCTCTGTGATTAGAAGAGTGAAGCTTTTGATCCAAGAGTGCAAGGATGGCAGCTCCCTATGGGGTCTGATCCAGTTAGAATTCATTTCCAACAAATTCTATGTGCTGGTCAAAGAGATGGGAAGTGCTCTTAATATCCTTCCTCTGAGCTTGCTTAACATAACAGCAGATGCGAGAGAGCAAGTGGAGCTTCTGCACAGACAGACAAAAAGGGTTGAGTTGTTTATTGACCCTCGAGAGCTTCAAAGAAGAGAACAGCTTCTACAAGAAATGGCCAACAAGGGCTATGTTGACTTTGGGAAAGTGCAACAAATATTAAGCAGCATCGGTGTGAGAACTCCTTCGGATTATTATGGAGAAGTATCAAAGCTAGAGGCTGAAGCTCAGAAACAAGCAGGCACGGGGGGACTAATCGTTGTCTCCCATATAAACAATCTTATAACTCTGGTTACATACTCCATATCCACGATATTCAGAGATGCAGAAAATGAAAGAGAAAAAGAAGAATGTAAGCCATTATCTGCATTTCTGTATAAAAACAATGATACTTCTTCATCTTCTCAGCCTGTGATGCCTAATATTCCTGACGAATTTCGTTGCCCAATTTCACTCGACTTAATGAAAGATCCAGTGATTGTATCATCTGGGCACACTTATGATCGTATTTCCATTGCACAGTGGATCAACTCAGGTCATCACACTTGTCCCAAAAGTGGACAAAGGTTAATTCACACAGCTCTAATACCCAACTATGCATTGAAGAGTCTTGTCCAGCAGTGGTGCCATGAAAATAACGTCCCAGTCAATGAGCCTACGATATCGTTTTCCTCAGCCTCCGAGGGAAACAACAGCAAGAATAATTTGTGTGAGAAAGCTGTTGATCATATTTCTGCAAATAAAGCTGCTGCAGATGCTGTGAAAATGACTGCAGAGTTCCTGGTTGGGAAATTAGCAACCGGGTCACCAGATATCCAGAGGCAGGCTGCATATGAACTGAGATTACTAGCAAAAACAGGTATGAATAATAGAAGAATTATCGCTGAGGCAGGAGCAATTCCTTTTCTAACAACATTACTTGGTTCCGATGATCCAAGAATCCAAGAACACGCGGTCACGGCCTTCTTTAACCTTTCCATCTTTGATAACAACAAGCTTCTGATCATGGCATCCGGAGCAGTTGACAACATAGTGGAAGTACTTGAATTGGGAAAAACGATGGAGGCAAGAGAAAATGCAGCAGCGGCAATCTTTAGCCTAACTATGGTAGATGACTTTAAAGTAACAATCGGAGCTCGTCCAAGGGCCATACCTGCCGTAGTTGGACTACTAAGAGAAGGCACATCTATTGGAAAAAGAGATGCTGCAGCTGCACTTTTCAATCTCGCAGTTTACAATCCAAACAAGGTAAATATTATTTATGCTGGGGCAATTCCTGTGCTTATAGACTTGCTCATGGATGATAGGGCTGGCATAACAGATGATGCCCTGGCAGTGCTTGCTTTGCTTTTGGGTTGCTCACAAGGGCTGGAACAAATAAAGGATAGCAAGGTCATGCTGCCTCTTCTTATTGATCTTTTGAGATTTGGGTCACCTAAAGGGAAGGAGAATTCAATAACGCTATTACTAGGACTGTGCAAAGAAGAAGGTGAGCTTGTGGCAAGGCGTCTCTTGGCCAATCCGCGAAGCATTCCTTCGCTTCAAAGCTTGGCTGTTGATGGTTCCTTGAGAGCTCGCAGAAAGGCTGATGCCCTGCTTAGACTGCTTAATAGGTGCTGCTCTCAACCTCATCATTCTGTTTGATACCAAGGACTCTGATAACACGGATGCAGATATGTTATATTTTGTGAAATATATACTTCAAAATGTTTGTTCATTTGTTTTTGAAATTTGACCTGACAATCTTGGCGTTTTGTCCAATAATTCTAGTTAGGAAAATCATCCCAACAAGACTGTCTGTTTTCCATAAATCTCTTCTGTAGTCTAGATATGTTAACTTATGATAGCAAGATATTTCACAATCACAATAAAATGTATTGTAAATAGCATTAAATAAAATAGCTGTAGCATGATTGTAGAGTTTTTAGTTCTGTTTGTCACATTGTACTAGGTGTAATGAGATAAAGTTTGATGAGTAAAGATGTAATAAAATAAGACTTGATAAAAATTTAATATTATAAAATATTTAGAGTGATATTATATAAAAATTTATTTTTTTTAACAAAAATTAACCTTTGAATCATAGAGTTTTATTTTTATATCATAAATTTCAATATATTTTTTTTCTAATTACACTACTAGATATATTTATAATTTTTAATATTTATTTATTTTTAATTAATGAAGATTTTTTAATGATATTAATCAATAATAACTTTGATTTAATTTTTATTTATTATGTTTTATCTTTAAAAGTTTGAAGATTAAAAAAAAAACTTATCCTCTAATAATACAATTAGGCCTAATCAAGATAAAGGAGGTTATATTGCTAATATAACACAAAATGTATTAAATGAAATTGATTAGAATAAATCATATAAGTTATTCAATACATTGTATATAACAAATATTAAAGATAAATTTTATTAAATAAATTTATACAATTCGACTTTATAAACTGATGCCAAACAACCTTAAAGAGTTGGGGGTGGGAAGTTTTTTGTGAGCGAGTATTCCTCCGTTGGATGATTACAGATGGTAGTGACATTAAACAGCATGGTGCCGTGTAACGACCAACTGAACAGGGATTGTCAAGACTACGACAAGAAGCTTCGTTTAATTTGAGATAACAACTAACTGTCAACATTAATGAAAAATAATACGTAGAATCCGTTTGAAAAGAGTTTAGAATTAAAATCTACAATTAATTGTTTTCAATTAATCTTATGTTGCACAATTCCTAAATGTTAATTAGTTTTGAAACAATTTTGCCATATATGTTACGTTTCACAAATATTAAATGTAACTTATACTAATCAATGAAAATAGTTTTAGAAAATTAAAATAAAATGTTAAAATCCTTAATTGGATTCCCTAACTTTAATTTATTGGTTATAAAAAGTTTAGGGTAAAGATAATTCAAGGATTTAAAATAGATTACTTTACTTACTATAGGATTTAAACTCAAGCTTTACTTACATAAAGTCATTTTTTTTTTTTTGGACAGATTACACTATAATATATATATGTATATATATATATATCTCAAATTAACGGTTACTATGTTATGATAAAATTTCATCCCAGCGAAGAGATCGGTTAATCAAGAAGTAAGCAAGTGAGCAACTCGCATTGAAGTAAGGGATGGTTTCATGCACATTCTCATAACGGAAAAAAGGCAGGTAACATGCAGTAAAAGAACAAATTAAGCTGAGACTTAATACAGATTCCAGAGGAAATATATGTATAACGCAATTACCATTAATGGATCCAAAAGAAACCTCCAATTGAGAAAACAGTATATAAAGCTTTCCTTTCAATCAGTTTTCAAACCAATATTTAAACAAAAACAGATATACACTAGTGATCAGTAAACAAGTGTATGGCTTCCACAAGAGTCATCTCTTTTGTTCTTGTGCTCTCTTTTGCCTGTTTCCTATCCCTTCCAATTTCCACCACCGCCTCTAAATACAATATCTCCGCCGTGTTCGCTTTTGGTGACTCAACCATCGACCCCGGCAACAACAACAATTTGAAAAGTACTCTCGTTCGCGCCGACCACTTGCCCTATGGCCGTGACCTACCAAATCATGTCCCAACGGGAAGGTTCTGCAATGGGAAGCTGTCAACGGATTTCCTCGTTAGCAAATTAGGCATCAAGGATCTGTTGCCTGCGTATCTAGACCCTAAACTAACTGACAACGATTTGCTCACAGGGGTTAGTTTTGCGTCTGCAGGTTCTGGGTTGGATAACCATACGATTGCCTTGACCAAGGTCATTGACTTGCCCACCCAGTTTCAGTCATTTGAGCAGGCTTTGACGAGAATAAGTAAACTTGTTGGAGATGAAAAGACTAGACATATTGTTGAGAATGCGTTGTTTGTCATCAGCATTGGGAGTAATGACATGATGTTCAATGTATATTTGTTGCCAACGAGGAATATTGAATTCAATATATCGGGCTACCAAGATTTGTTGCTCCATAATCTCAATTCTTTCATCGAGGTATGTGCATACATGAAATTAGATTTCTTACATAAACATCAACACAATTGTTGACTATGATCTAACAACTTAAAGTACACTACATCAATGAATGCTTTGGTTGCACCAATTTTATACTCCAGGATGATATGTAGCCATGGTATCATATTATTTTAATTTCTTAAAAGAATAAAAACGTGGTTGATCGTTGGTTATTAATGTAGAGGCTATACCAAGCTGGAGCACGCAAGATTGTG
Organism: Bauhinia variegata; assembly: GCA_022379115.2. Lineage (NCBI taxonomy): Eukaryota > Viridiplantae > Streptophyta > Magnoliopsida > Fabales > Fabaceae > Bauhinia > Bauhinia variegata. The sequence goes on from CM039437.1 coordinate 14,412,449, forward strand.
GTGGCAGGACTTCCCCCAATTGGATGCCTGCCAGTTCTAATCACAGCAAAAAACATCTTTCCGCCGAACCCACGCTGGCTGCACCGTGAGTGCAAGGAGGACCAGAACAGAGATTCTCAAGCCTACAACTCCAAGCTTACATCTCGAATTCTTCCACCACTGCGAGCCGGACTCCAAGGTGCCAAGATCGGCTATTTCGATATTTACACACCCATTTTCGATATGGTCACAAATCCTGCTAAATATGGTAAACTCTCATTTTTCTCTTTTCCATCTTTCTACTTTGAATATGTAAGATTTGGTTATGAAATAGAATGGCTAGTATTTTAACAGTTGAATGGTACGTTTTTGTTTTATGAAGGCTTCGATGAAACACATCAAGGATGCTGTGGCACAGGGCACATAGAGATGGGTCCTCTGTGCAATGTGCTTGACCCAATTTGTCCAGACGCATCTAAGTATTTGTTTTGGGATGCTGTGCACCCCACACAAGCGGCATACTCAGTTCTTGCTGATTATGGTCTAAAGACTCTACTTCCATACTTGAATAATTAGATTAGGATTCGGCTTTGAACTTGCATTCTATTTCGTTTCCTAGGGTTCTAATTAATAATCGGAGATGACCACATTTTGATGTATCAATTTTTTTATATTAGAATACGTCAAGGGAACATCCTAAGCTTTCATGATATTATCTATATATGTTCCTTATTAGTGCTACCTTTACTTCCAATGTTAAATAAAAGTCTAACTTTAGAGCCGAATCAAGTTTGGCTCAGTGTGAGATAGATGAACCTACTATTACTTCTTACACAAACAATCAAATGTGATGAGTGTTGGAGTGTGCCCTATGAGCCAATCATTAGATGATTGTATTAAGATATGCATATACCTCATTTTATACTTAGCAATGCAATTATTATATTACATGGTCCCTTTATAATCTGCACACTCTTATAATTTAATATAATAATTGTTCCAAGAATAATTATAAATATTCTTAAAATGTCTCTAGTCAAGTATTATTGTGAAGGGATATCAATAATGCGTACAAAACTAATATGCAAGTGACTGATGACGGTGTGTCATGTATATATGATATCAAGTTAGTGCTTAGATACATTGTTAGAGAGCAAATGTATTGGATTGACTTGCCATGAGAATGCTACATGGATTATATCATGTCATTAGCAATTCACATGTGACCTACATGTGTGTAGTCTTTCAACCTAAAATCACTACAGTTCTTTACATGAAAACTCATATGCTTTGAGATCGTCTTGTATCACCTTTAATTAGGATGATCTATAGGGCAATGATATTGAGTGTGCCACAAATCATGTAAAGGGTTGTAAATGATGTAAATGAGATTTTGTTATTTCTTAGCTGAAAGAATGATATTCATAGGCCCCTTGATAAGCAAGACTATGAAATACATGGTCGTGCTCGAATAAATCAATATAAGATATTGATAACTTATTAAGTTAGTTTGTCAACATTGACACTATAATGACATGTTGAACAATGTATTAGTTTAAGTTGGAGGGTGAATTTTAGCTATGGCTGTTTATCAAACTAACATGATTTTCTCTGCTTCAAAATCTTGAGTCTACGTACATGTCTATCTATCTATATATATGCCTTCATGTTTCTTTCTTAGTAGTTCCTCCTTTATCAGCTAGTTTATGCATATATATATTATTTGTGGTTTAACATAGAATAAAAGTATTAATTAGAATCCTTTTTGAAAGAGTTTTGGAATTAAAATTGAGAATTGAAATTATTTTCTACTTATGCTATGTTACAATATTCCGAAATGTTTTATACGTTGCACAATTATTAAATCTCAGTTTATAACTCTATACCAATCAATTAAAATATTTCTAAGAGATTAAAATAAAATTATAAATTCTTTTTTATTTGAAAAAAAAAAAAAAAAGAGAGAGAGAGTGGGGGGATAAATGACAAAAAGATTTGAAACGATTTTTCCATATAGGTTGAATGTAAGTTTATACTAGTAAATAAAAGCTTGCATGTTACACATATAGGGCAGTCCAATGAATTTTTTAGGGCAATTTGCCATTTATGGACTTTAGCTTAATATATATTAAATCTATTGAGTATATATCGATCCATAAATATCTATATATTTTATATATTTACATGTCTACGTAATTTATTTCTATGTAAAAATGAGTGATTTTTTTAACATGAGCACTTTCTTCAATTATTAACATATATTCTTCACTAACATTTTATTTATTGACTTACATAAACTGTGTTTCTTTAAAAACACAGGTTGAGCTAGTTTCCTAGAGAAATATGAATCCAAAAGAAACCCACTAAACTGAGAAAAGTGTATGTAAAGCTTTCCTTTCAATTTCAGACTGATATATTTAAGCAAAACGTATGATCAGTAGACAAATATAGCTTCCACAGGAGCCACCTCTTTGGTTCTTGTGCTCTCTTTTGCCTGTTTCCTATCCCTTCCAACTCCTATGACTGCCTCTTCTAATATCTCCGCCGTGTTTGCTTTTGGTGACTCCACCATCGACTCCGGCAACAACAACCATTTGAACTCTCTCTTCTGCTGTGATCACTTGCCCTATGGCCGTGACCTTCCAAGTCATGTCCCAACGGGAAGGTTCTCCAATGAGAAGCTATCAGCAGATTTCCTTGTAAACAGATTAGGCATAAAGGATCTGTTGCCCGCTTTTCTAGAACCTAAACTAACTGACCACGATTTGCTCACAGGGGTCTGTTTTGCTTCTGGAGGTTCTGGGTTGGATAACCAAACAATTGACTTGCCCACCCAGTTTCAGTCATTTGAGCAGGCTCTGAAGAGAATAAGTAAGCTTGTTGGAGATGAAAAGGCTAGACTTACTGTTGAGAATGCCTTGTTTGTCATCAGCATTGAAACTAATGACATGTTGTACACTGCATGTTTCTTGCCAACAAGGGTGATTGAACTTACCATGTCAGGTTACCGAGATTTCTTGCTCCATAATCTTGAATCTTTCGTTAAGGCACGTGCATATGTGAAATTAGATTTTTTGCAATTGAAAATCAGTTAAAAATTAGCACAATCAATGTAATTATTGACTATCATATAATATTTAATATTTATAGTGTGTTATGTCAACGATTGTACTGATGACCTCAATTAGTATAAATATAATTTAGTTAGTGTACATTCTTAAAAAGAATAAAAATGGGGTTGATTGTTGGTTATTAATGTAGAGGCTGTACCAAGCTGGAGCACGCAGGATTTTGGTGGCAGGACTTCCCCCAGTTGAATACCTGCAAAATTCTAATTAAAATAAATAGCATCTTGCCGAGCCCGCACTGGCTGCAGCATGCGTGTAACGACGACCAGAACAGAGATTCTCAAGTCTCAAGCCTATAACTCCAAGCTCAAGTCTCAAATCCTTCCACCACCGCGAGCCAGACTCCATGGTGCCAAGATCGGCTACTTCGATATTTACGCACCCATTTTGGATATAGTAAAGTCTCATTTCTCCTTTCCATCTTTCTAATTTGAAAATGTAACGTTTGATTATGAAATAGAATAGCTAGTATTTAACAGTTGGATATGGTTTTGGTTTTGTTAAGGCTTCGATCAAACCCATCAAGGATGCTGAGGCACAGGACAGATAGAAATGGGTCCTCTGTGCAATGTGCTTGACCCAATTTGCTTGGACTCATCTTAAATATTTGTTTTGGGATGCTGTACTCCCCACACAACAAGCATACTCAGTTCTCGCCGATCATGGTCTAAAGATTCTGCTTTCATACTTGAATAATTAGATGACTACTGAGTTTTTAGCTTACATTCTATTTGTCCCCTACGGTACTAGTTATGCCATGTATAAATCTCTTATATTAGATTACGTTAAGGGAAGGTCCTAAGCTTTGACTTCCGTGGTTAAATGAAAATCTTACTATTGAGAGCTAAATCAAGTTTTGCATTGTGTGATATTAGATGAAACTGCACGACCTACTATTATTTATTGCACAAGCAATCTAATGTGATGAGCTCAACAAATCTAAACGGAAGTGAATAATTCTAACCACATTTTCCAAGGACCAAAGCATCAATATTTGACTCAATTTAGTCTTAACAAAATGATCTAGGACAAGTAACCCAAGTTCTGTTCAGATTGAAAGTGCTCTTGGTTACACCACTGGCTTTGCCAAGGATAAGTGTCCCATGATTTATCCAGCCAAGTTTTGGTATGAAGCTGAAGCAGCAGATAGAGAAAGGGACAAGCTAGTCTGCCCTTGATTTGCCCCCAAGGCCAATTCAAATTTATTGTCTTTTGCTTCAAAATTCAAGGACAAGTCTAACTAAGGGGTGATCCAAGGATAAGGTTAATGAAACCCTTACTTCAGGCCCAAAAAGAATCATTTTAATTACTAAATATAATAATATTCTCTCTTTAAAACAAAAAAAACAAAGAACTAATCTAAATTATTTTAATTAATTCCAAAAGGCCTCTTCGCTTTAAGCCAAGATATACATTGGGCCACCTCTCGTGTAACTCTAGCTTGTTATCCAATTTCTTCCTTGCTGTGGTTTCCCCTGCTTTTGACAAGAGTTGGCAAAAGCCCCGACCTCATCTATACTCTTCCGGAATTTGATTATGAGATCAGATGTTGTTGAGCCTTGCATAATTTGGTTTGGCCATGTTAATTGATGCTGACGTCCCTCCAAGTCATCAAAAGCTAGATGCCTTTTTGCAGTATATATTATGTGCACGTAATATTATTTTTACCTTACTAAAAAAGGGCCATAATTTCATGCAATGCAACATGACATAAACGAAGAGCTTTTTGGCATGCATTTCGGTCTATCCTGCAAAGCAAACAAGATGTTCTCCCTCGTAAACGAATAAGCTACTCTCTCTTGGGGCTACTTAGTGCGTTCTCAGATTGATCCTATGTCCATTTAATTATAGCACTATCACTACATTGTGCAAAAGTCATAATAGGATTTTTTCTTTTCTTTTCTTTTCTTTTTCCTGTAGAACACTCCTCCTTTCTTCCTCCCTTCGACAGAAAGCTAATTGCTTCAAGTTCATTTTGTTCAATGGCTCCTTCACTACTTACTATCACTGCTCCGCAAGTGACCCTCAACCATTTGGAACAATAAATTGTACGCAGAAAGCTATCTCCTAAACAACTAAAAGAGAAAGCGAGGAGCTATTGATAACTTAAACTGACCAAATGAAGTAGCAGTACAAAAGTTTTTCAAATTTGAATTTCATAAACCAATGCGATGAGCATTAGCTGGTGTTATGGAACCCCCATAACGAAACAGTGCCTTTTCTTTGACTTTCAGTCAGGACTAATATATAGAATCGTACCGTCGTTTATGTTGCAACGGACAGCCAAAAGAAAAAAGCGTAATACTTGAGAACGACTAAAAGAATCTCAGTTGCATATATAATCCGCCGAGTCAAATCAGAATTGACTTTATGAAGGAGCTGAGAAGCTGAACCTAAATCCAGTTTTTCCACGATCATTCTCATGCCGTCTGAGTATATAGTAAAAGTTACCCTGAAACAAGGAAAAGCATGTCAGTGAAGAAATCTTCGAACAAGTCTTGCTATGTAACTAGTCAAATACCAAGTTAAATTAGGAGGGGAAGTAGCAGGAGCCGAGTAAGCCATGACTACTTCCAAGTTCCCGGAGATAAAACTACTGCTGGCCCTGCCATTATTCTTTTTTCCATAAAGAGTTCGAATTTAATGATTCCCTTTCTTTCCTTTCATAAATTCTAAGTTGAAAGCATATCTGATTACCCACATTCCCAATTTAATCCCTCCATCGTTTGTATTCAATACAAATCTTGTCCCCCGCCCCCCTTTTGGTTAGTTGAAACTGCTGATTAATTGAATATATAAAGAAATTAAAATAGAAGCTGACCTCCAGACGAAAAAGTTTTGTTGGAATGACGATTCCACATCCCACCGATGTTCGAAACGATTCCAAGAACTTCCGATGGGAGAAATGCCTGTACTCATTCTCAGTTAATTTAGCAATATTACCAGCACCAGCAAATACATGCCCATGGATTCCACGTTCTCTTAGCCATTTGAGTGGAAGATCAAAAGAGAGATCGGCAAAAGCAGTAACAGCAAGATCTCCTCCAATATAGTCCCTTCTAGAGGGATCAGCATTGTCATCATTGTCTCCACCTCTAATTTCCCTTCTTGGTTCAGTAGGGCCTAAGCCCCTAGTCCTGAATCCCCATAATGTCGTTGGCCCTCCCAAGGTGCAAACTGGAGAGAAATCCCCACCTAAGAAAAACCTTTCTGGGAGAGGAGAGGGCTTGTTCAAGAACCCAGGCCCCCATGGGAAAATGACACCAGCCGAGATTCCAAAGTTCAGTGCAGCATGATAAAATCCAAATGGGATAGCATAACGAAAATCAAACTCCTGCATTACAAGAGAAAGGAAAATTACTCACGTCCAAATGTAATAGGAATAAAATATAAAAAATAAACTAAAAAAAGAGAAAAATTAAGATGTAATACTAGGGTTATTATGGAAACAGCTTGTTATACATACATACCAAGGAACATGTCATTGCCTTAAAGCCAGCATGTTCCCATTACCAATAATCAGCACAACAAAAGATACCTCAAGATGCAGATCTATGGACAAAAAGCACAATCTAGCTAGTGAAAACACTTCTAGATAGTTATTTAAACACTGTAAACCATGCACAATCCTTATTCTTGGTCAATGATGTGAAAGCACAAATTATTTGGAGGTACGAAGTTTATGGAAAAAACTCTAAAGAAACCAGCAGTCTAACCTTCCATTAGGAATACTGAGTAGTCATAAGCATTGCCTCTCAAAAGAACCTGATTGCACTCCTTCCAAACTACTATTTAGAGAAATCATATTATGACTTCTTTATCTCATGGCTTAATAGCAAAATTATAACTGATACTGTTGCCATGTACAAATTGAGACACGAAAAGACAAGAATGTCATATTATTGGAAGTACAATCCTTGAGAAACAAATCTGCTATCCCATTTGGTGTCCAATTCCGTGTCCCATTCATTGTAATTGGTTCAAATGAGTGGGGCAACTTATTGTGTAATATTATCTTATAATTTTTTGACAAATCACAATGGGAAACAAGGAATGGGCCAACAGATTTTCTCCCCAATCCTTGAAATCAGTGTCTTCCTTCAACATTTTACAATGAGTTTCCCCATATGTTATACTTCATTACAAAGTTATTACATTTCATTTAAGACATACACAATCACATTGCAAAATTTTATAAGGAAAAATTGCAGAATATCATATTTAACTTCATAAGTCAAGCCAAATGCATCAGCTATTTTATGAGATGTGCTTAGACAACCCCAACCAAAAAACAAGGCAGGAGGATAAGTTTTTTTATACAAAAACAATTGATATAAAAGGAGTAGAAAAGGATTAGTAATTACACCTGGCGCAAAAATCTCAAGCTCCGATGATCTGGTGCAAGGCCAGCAAGTTGAGTGGAAGAAAGAAAAGCATATCCTTTGGTAGGCCTATCTGGTGAGTTCCTCTTGTCAAGCTTAAATGTATACTTCAAACATGATAGTAGACTATGTCCAAGCTGCCTCCTTATTGATCTAGAAGACATTTGTAATGGATCTGTTAAGATGCGCCACCCAAGACTGTAAGATAGGTCATGGTGCTTTGTTGAGAATAAGCCAAGAGACGTGCCCAACAATTGCTCTTTGTATGAAGAGAACTCTTGCCAATCTTGAGAAAACATGAAAACTCGTGCCACCACAGGGGTTAACAATCCTTTGAAATGAGGAACAAAGACTCCAACACTCAGCTCTGATGTTTGATTAGGACCATAGGCCAGAGAACCATTCCATATATCACCATAACCAAACCAATTTTTGTACTTGAGAGCACCTTCAACTGTCCAAGAACTAGTCTACAAAAGCATCACAGAAATTCCCAAAAAAATGAAGATATTAGATTCACTTGCATGGGCATTCATGAATCATGAGTACATAGAAATCTAAAGATCAAAAAACAGCAGATTAGTATACAGCTTCCAATAAAAATACAGCTCGAATATCTAAAATTGGTTTCTAATCCATCACCCTGCATGAAGAAATTTGGAAATAAACATCTCAACGAACATGACGCCAATAAAGCCTAGAAAATCATGGAATTAGAAATAAAATGGATCTCAAACTAAATTAAGCATTTGGAATCTCCTTTCCATCGTAGAGTATAATCCTTAAAATTTTTCTTTCTAACAAAGTAGTCTGCATCAGGCAAAATGAAACTAACAAAATATTCTATATATCAAACACCTGCTCATCCCAATCTAGAACCACAACAGCTAAGAAGATAAGTAAATCTATAGTTTGTAAGACATATATCTGTCGTGCTTTTACCACTCTCCAATTCGTCCCATATCATGAGTTCATGCCATCTAGTAAGAAAGTCAGCCACTGCAGTCTCCTTATTCCCGCAAAATCAAGGAAGAAGCAGGTTGCCACATGCCTCCACGGCAAATAGTCAAAGGCCAGACTAAAAGATGAGAATTGCACAAAAGTGGAGGTGCTTTCTCAATAGATTTTACCATGTCTGACAAGAGCCTAATTAAGGCCATATGGAAGAGATAAGGGAATATAATTGGAAATCTCTTGTGCTCATAGTACTCGTAATGAGACATGATCCCCTATTTGCCAATCCAAAAGATTAATGGATATCTTAGACCAATACCTAGTAACTGATGACCTCCCACCTCCTCTTTATGCAAGACCTTTATAACCTCCTATACTATAAAACCTAGTATAATATTATAGTTAATCGCTATCAACTGAAGCATCTGCTTGAAAAGCTACCACCTCAGACAGCACATAGGAAATTTTTAGGGGATTGCTGGAAACACAAATAAAAACAAAAATTTGCTTTAGGTTTCCAATCAGATTTGCTATTGTCTGTATGGAGCAAAAATTTCTCCAAAGCTTTCATAGGGAAAAAAAAAAAAAAATCTACAATGCGTTATGATAGACAAACTACAACGAGTTCCAAAATTGCATACATTTTAAAATGCCCCAATAACAGTAACATCTCTCACTTCAGATGAGAATTAGACAGAAAAATGTGAAAGTGAATAAAGAGCAAATATTCTTTTTCATTTATCTCACTGAATTCTCGGCAATCAAACACCAAATTAAGCTTCTTTTTTTAACTATATTGAAAGAGAGGAGACAAAAAATTGTACCGTGGGCTTCGTGTAAACGCCGAATTCACCAGAAAGTTTCCTTTCGGTCTCCGAAACCTCAATTATGACATTAGCAGTTCCAGGCAACTCCGGCGGCCCTGAATCGAGCGTAATATTAACAGAATCAAAAATTTCGAGACCCTGAAGCTTCGCATTGGCAATGCTCGCCGCTTGAATCAGCTCTTGCATAGTTGTGGCATTCCTGATACCCTCTACCTCGGCCTCAATGACCCAATCCCTGGTCCTGGTGCTCCCCTTGATCACTACGTCATGGACTCGGAGAGGAAGTCTCTCCGATGACATTCGCCGGAACAGGTTTTCCAGCCTGGTCCTCTGCTCACGCAACTTAGATTCTTTGGATTGGGGTTTTCGCTGATTTGGCTCCTGCAAGTCGTCTTCTTCATCTTCTTCGTCGTCCTCGACCTCGTCATAGTCGTCTTCTTCGGCGTCGCCATTGTTTGGGGTTGGAACTTGATTTTCTTCTTCGTTGTTTGCCATGAGTAAGTCAGCTTCTGCTTGTTAGGTGAAGCTTCGCAGATGGAAAACGGCGATGGAGGTTCGGATGGTAAATTGGTAATTAAATTGTTTGGCAAAACTTGGGCAGCAACCAACACTTACAATTACAAAGCAACAAAAGGAATGATTAATTTTTTTTTTTTGTGTGTGTTTTTCCTTTTTTTTTTACGATAATATTAATTTTTTTAATAATAATAAGAGTTAAATATTATTTTTAATTTTTATATTTTAAATTTTAATTAATTTTATTTTTAAATTTTAATTTTAACGTATTTTAAAATTTTTGTTAATATTAATAAGTTTAAGAATGGTATTGATAATAGATAAATTTAAAATATAATGAATAAAATTAATTAATTTTTATATAAAAATTAATTAAAATTTTAAATTTGATGAAAATGAAATTTAACTTATAAAATTAATAAAACAATAGAAATGACATCTATATAATTACATAAATTGGGGACAAAAAAACTAAATTCTACATCTTATTTTGTTAAAAAAAAATGGCATTAAGTTACTAAATATAGTCTAATGATAAAAGATTTAAATAATATTTTAAAAATTTTAGAATAATATAAAAAAAGAATAATATTAAAAAAAGAAGATAAGAGTACCCTCATTAAAAAAATATAAAAACTTAAATGATATTTTGTTTGTTATGGATAAGATTATTGATTACTTTTAAAAATTGAAAATAAAAGACCATTTAGATCTAAATTTAAAAATTTTATCATATTTAAAATAAAATAAAAATAAGTCACTAAATATATTATAGTCTTCTATTGGTAAGTTAGAAGAGGTTAAAAGTTCGAGTTGATACAACCAAAAAAATAATAATAATCACATAATACTAAAAAAATAATTTAAATATTTTTATATGAGAACAATCTAATCTAATTATTAAAATTACAATATTTATGATATGAGAAAAATCTAATCTAATCTAATTACAATTTTAAGGCCTATGTGCATTACACGTGGCGATAGAGACCAACCGTAAGGACCTAAAATTCGGTCCGAGTGTTTGTGCGCTAGATCGCACGGCGCCAGCGCCCAAAACTCAATTCAAATCAGGTCTTGTGCGTGGCATTGACAATAATCATCGAGACGAGAACCATGACCACCACCCCCTCTCCCACCACAGATTCCAATCCGAAAATGCCCAACGAGGATCTCTTCACTTCCTTAATCTCAGACATCAAGACCTACACCGGAAAAGACCCTCTTCTTCCTTGGCTCCGGTACGCTTCAACTTTGCTTCTCGCTGAGTTCATATTCATCATCTCACTTATTCGCATTGTGCCTGCTGTGCTTGCAGAGGGATCCGAAAGATGAAGGATACTCTGCCTCGTGCAACTCTGAACGAGAAGCTACCAAGGTTCTTGGAGAAATGCGCGCAAACTTTCGAATCTGATCGGCGTTATAGAAACGATATGCGGTACCTGAGGGTTTGGCTGCAGTTGGTAACTTAACCGTCATGTCCTTTTTTTATTTTGCTTGGTCATGTTGAAATTTTCAGCTATTTATTACTTTGTTAATCTTCGCTTGGTTGCTGAGAAAGGGGTTGGGGAAATGATGATAAATTTTGGTTCTTGAAGTGAATATGTTGTGATCAATAATTATTCCACTCTGATGTGTAGATGGATTTTGTGGATGATGCAAAAACATTGCTGAGAACCATGGAGGTTAATCACATTGGGACAACACGTTGTCAATTCTACCAAGCATATGCTCTATACTATGAGAAGACCAAGAGATATGAAGAAGCTGACAAAATGTATCATTTGGGAGTGAAAAAGTAAGTCGTCCGCAAAAAGAGCATTTCTTTTAATAACCCAAAAAATTAACTAGCAGTTACACATGTGGCATGTAAACCATTCCTTGGTCTGTCTGCCAAGTTCCAAGACACCATCCTTTGTTCTATACTTGCTTATACGAAACATATATGGAGTGAATTAGTCATTAATCAGAACAAACTTATACCTCTCAAGAGATTGATATAGTGCGGCGGGTTTGAAGTTCTACGTGTTCACTTCTCACTGTAGTTTTACTGGTAAGAGGCAAAGTAAGAGTAGGCAGGAAATCAGTAGCATTCTTTTTTAAAAAAGTAAAAAACTAGCGTGAGTTATGATTTGTTATGGTTTACCAAAGGTAGATAATGCTTGCTTGAATAATGTCAATGTGTTGTGTATCTAAATTTCTAAATAAGAATCGGCTGATATGTAATACGATCCAATGATATTGTCAATTTGTGATTTAGACACTTGTCTAGAAAGAGATGAACTGCCGTTTAAAGAATCCAAAATGTTTGGACACTGCTTGAATCTAAAAGTATAGGTCATATTGTTTTGGCCCTGGCGGTGCCTATTACTCTTCTCTCAATTCTGCTTTAACAGTTTTACCTCACTCTACTCTACAGTCCATTATGTTGGTCCTGCATTTGAGCAAGGCAAATGCTGCAGATCATTATTACAGACTTTTATCTTATCGTTTGGGTTATGCTTGATATCTTTGAGTTATCAACAATTTTGGTAAAAAAGTAAATCTCTGGTTCATAATTTTGTGAATAACAAAAATTTTCCCTGCCTAAATTTCAGTGTATTGTCTTCCTATAATTTGCTATTGAAAATGTAGGATTAATATAATATCTCATGCTAGTTGATTTTGCTTTGAGCATCATCAATTTTGTGACAACGAAAGAGCTATTCTGGGAATTGGGTGTCCAACTCCTCAAATTTTAATAGATTTTTATCAATAGAATGTCTGGACTCAATATTATTTCTGATTAGATTACTTTGCAGAATTTAAACTTGCTTGCTACATCATTTAAGATGGTTGCTACTTGTGACAATTCTTTTACTAGTATTTGAATCCTTTTCTGCTTAAAATTTTTAGTGGTCATTTTCACCTTCATTCTACTGCTGAACAGCCTTGCGGAGCCCGTTGAGGAATTGCAGAAATCGTATGAAGAATTCCTTCATCGCATGGAGAAAAAGAATAAGAAGAGAGGCCAGGTTTGTCTTCCTTCCTCGTATTCATTTAATCTCCTTTGTTTTCCCAGACCAGTGTTTATCGGTGAAATTTCTCTAAGCTAATTTTAGGGGGATCTCTTGCAGCAGCAGCGGGAAGTGAGAGCTCCCACGAGGCCTCTCTGTACTGAGAACATCCTTCCTCATGGCAATAAGATGGAGATAAGCAATGATACATGCAGCACTGACGATGTGCGTATAGGATCCCAACATGTAAGCTCTGAAACTACAGGGATGCTTAATGATAAATGTTTAAAGACTAAGAAGGATAAACGCAGCATGTTTGCTGGTGATGACACAGTTGTGGTCAAGTTCGTTGACACTGCCATTGTTGGAAAGTCTGAAGCAGAAGATGCCTGCCATCACGGACTAGTGGATCCTACAATAAATATGAAGGAGGCTATGAATGCCATTAATAGCATGTTTAGTGAGCCATTAGAGGCTGCTCCAATAGCTAGGAAATCTCACAAAAACCGACCCAAGGAAGATCATAGTACACAAACTGGATTTGAAGTTTTTATAGACGAAAACTTGGATAATGGCACCAACCCATCTGGTCCCTCATCTGTGCAGCACAGAACTGAAGTTAGTCAACCTCAACAAGAACCATTTCAAATTTATATTGACGATGAAGGACACGATGAGAAAGGTAACATAGAGCAGACTGATGTTCGAAATATGGCGGAAGATTCTACTTCGTCAGAAGTAAAGCCTTTTGTTTTCCTCCGTCCCAAGGATCTGACTTCAGAAAATTCTGGGGATATTGATGGGAAAAGCTCCCGTAGATCAATGGTCAGAGAGGATACAGTCATACGCCGATTTGTTGGCTCCACCGTTTCAGATGAACCAGAGGTGGAAAATGTTTGCCACCATGGTTTGGTAGACCCCACAATCAACCTGAAGGAAGCCATGGATGACATAAATAACATGTTTGGGAAGCCGATAGATTTTGTCAGGAGGAAAAGGTCGAGGAAGCCAGAGAAAGCACCAGAGATCGATAGCAGAAAGGAGGTTGGTAGGTTTTCAATACTCGCTGATGATGACTTGGAAAATCAACAGGCACCTCCCCCACCAAAATTTAAAGGAAAGTCAACAGAATCTGGTTTGTTTGAGCCAACACTTGTCACAAAGGAAGCAATGGAAGATATAAACAAAATGTTTAATATGCCATTGGATTTTTAGGAACATTGGTCTGTTTGTGATTTGTATCAAAAGAAATATAGAGTTTGGTGATTGAAAGCAACATTGCTTTGATTTTGTCAGGTATTTAAATCAAGTTTTCTGTTTTGTAAGACAGTTTTGTTTTCTGAGGATAGTGCATCGTTGGGGGAATGGGCAGAATGATTAAGTTGCTAGTGGTAACATAGCATTGCAGTTTAGTATTACCAAAAAGCATCCGAGCAATGTCCAATCCAAATCAACACTGATTAGAAGCAACAAAACAAAAATAATGATGAAAATGAATCGAAAAGCTTGGTAGAGCATAGTTCATAGTGACATTAATCGTGAGTAGTCTTAGAGCAATCATTGGGACGGAAAGCCAAGGGACCAGCAGCATAGATGACAGCTTCATAGTTGCTTCCATGCAATCTCTTATCCTCGTAGCGAAGGGGAGCCCCATTGAGTCCATAATTGACATTAGAGAGAAGGCTGCAAGTTTCAAAAGGAGACCAAACAGGTTTCACATGGCAAGAATGGAGGGGATGGTCTAGCAGGTCATGCTGCATCTTGAACCCATCAAGTTGTGCATAAACGTAACCATTTTTGTCTGCATCAAAGACCTTATAATAGCTAATATGGCCTTTGTGGTTTTTGCAGGTAACACTAACTTTGGCAGAAGGGATGGGTTTGGCTCCAATCAAAGACCAGGTTCCAAAGTGTTCACAGCTTTGGCAATAGACCACGGCTTCCACCACCACATCTATTTTCTTCTCTATTGTTTTTGCCTTTGGCGAATCTTCACCAGCTTCTGTATAAGGGAAAGCCACTAGCAGAAGTAAGAGGGAAAGGATACTGAGATTCCTGGTTGCCATTTTATGGTTCAGGCCTCAAGGGCCTAGAATGATTTCAGAGAAGTGAGCTCAGAGGCATTTTGATAGAATGTTATATTTATAATGTTGGTGATACAAGGACTTGGCCGATTATTCACAGCGACGTGTGCTCCACAAAGCTAACAATGCAATGACCTTCATTTCGTTTCTCTTCTATAATTGTCTACGTGAATGCCACCTTCTGCCTTTCAAGTCTACATCTTTTAATATAAGTGTGAAAGAGTTTCTTTTTCTTTTCTACATATTTCTCAAATTTCATATCACTACACATAATAGCGATTCAAATGCGAAAGAGTTTAAATTGTATATCATCCACGTAAAATTCTATACACCATGACAAATACGAATGTCACAAGTGATTGTGATTATTTACTACTTAAATAAACTCTTTGGATTTAGCCTAAAATATTAGTTTTATTATATTTAAGACAAATTAAAAGCAATTATAAATTTATAGTCCTTACTTCTGTGAGACAAAATCTTATATTTCACTGTATATGTCAAATCATGTGCCATTGGCATTGAGATGTACTAAAAATCAATTACTATCCTGTAGTAGGAAGTAATTGCCGTATTCAACAAATGGCCAATGAATCACCATATTATGTTATAGCAAACGGCGGTCATTGTGGTGCCAGTTATCTGTCGAACTCGAACAGGCTGGAACTCTGCTGTCATTTGCTAATAAAACCTACTTGATACTTCATAATTGCCCAAAATAAACAAATTGTGATGGTGGACCATCACCTTATCCTTTATTTTCAGCAGGTAGCTTTCAACGAATGCAAGATGAGAATCCCTCATTTTCGTCAATGGTTGTGGTCAATGAATATATGAGCATGGCCATGATTATTGAACCAATTATTGAAAGATTGCATTTTTGGAGGAGAGAGAGTTAATTCCATATCCATAAATAAAGGAAGCATTTACAATAGATATTTTTCTCTTTTAATCTCCTTATATACATGCAAACTGCCACTCAAAAAGATACCAAAAGGTATAAATCTACTGGTTAGTACCTTTTTGCACCTTTACCGGTAGAAAAGATGAGATCTTTCAAAAGCATACCTACAACTTGAGCTACCCATTTCAGCTTGCATCTGCTGAAGAAATCTCAAGCTCTGCCCACCAAAGTGGAGAAAGTTTGGGGACTGCTCCCTCTGCTGTTATACCTGTAATCTCTTTCAGTCTCAGACTCACTTCTTTCATTGTTGGTCTCTGCTCTGGGTCAGGGTGAACACAAGATTTTATCAGTTCATCAATTTGTTCTAACTGCTCTTCTTGGAAAGATTCAAGAGTTGGATCCACTTTCTCTTTGAGCTGCTGGCTCCCTTGTAAATAATGTGATGCCCAGTCTTCAAGTGACCCTTTATTGTCTACTGAATAAGGGAGCCGACCCGTTACCATTTCAAATAATATAACACCAAAGCTATAGACATTACTTGCTGGACTTGCTGATGGCACATCAGATTGTCTTTTGGCCACAGCTTTTGTCTCAGCTAAAGCTATTTCAGTCAAGATACCAAAATCCGAGACTTTGCCAGCATAGTCATCTGTAAGACAAACAGCCTGCGAACTCAGATTGCTATGGACTATAGGAGGGTCAAGCTGGTGCATATGTTGGAGGCAGTATGCCATGCCCATTGCAATTCTAAGTCTTGTTCCCCAATCTAAGTGCTCAGCCTCTTTAACTGCAATTCCCAATAGGATCAGGTAACATTAGCCATTTCCAGTTTAAATGCCAATAGGATGCAAAGCATATCAAAAACCGGTTTTTTCCTTTCTTTTTTCCTTTTATTTTTCTTCAAGGCTTAACAAATTCATATATAGCAGTAATCATACTTTTCTCTAATTCTACCAAGCAAGAATTTTAGCAACCAATTCCTAGTTCTTCATTCTAAATAAAAGTGAGAACAATTTTTTTAATTAAATTATAAAAATATAAAATTAATATAAAAATCGAAAGCTACAGACTGAAACTACTCAAGTAGAAGTATAGATATTTAATAGAGTAAATACCTATTTTGGTCCCTCACACTTGAAACTCTTATCAATTTGGTCCCTCACACTTTAAATTTATCAATTTGGTCCCTTACATTTAAAACCCTAATCAATTTCATCCCTCACACTTCAAATTTATCAATTTAGTCCCTTACACTTCAAATTTCCTATCGATTTCATCCCTTGAATTTATCAATATTTTTGAAGTGTGAGGGATTAAATTGATAAGTTTTACAAGTTTAAGGGACTAAATTTATTAGGGTTTTAAATGTGAGGGACCAAATTGATAAATTTGAAGTGTGAGAGACTAAATTGATAAACTTAAAGTGTGAAGGACCAAATTAACAAGGATTTCAAATGTGAGGGACCAAAATAGGTATTTACTCTATTTAATATTAACAAATCATTTTCCAAGTAGAAATAACACTAGAAGGGTGTGTACTCACAGTGTAAATGCTCAAAGACTGTTCCGTTAGGGGCATACTCAAATACCACCATTCGGGTGAAAGGTTCCTCTTCTTCACAATACCCGAGCAGGTTGACAAAATTCTTGTGGTTCACTTTTGATAATGCATCTATCTGAAATCATATTGCTTAGAAAGTTAGTCACAGACAAGCTGCAGCATCAACAAATAGTTCCATTGGTTTTTTTGGCAGGTTACCTTCTTCAAAAACTGTGCTTCTAAATGCTTTGACCAATTCTGGGATGATGTTACCGTGATAGAAGCTACAGCTATTTCAACTCCACTTGATAAAGTCCCTTTGTACACTGTACCGACAGGTGAAGTACTAATTACATTACTAAAATCTTCACAAGCTGCTTCAACCTCTGATCTCTTCAGCTTTGGCACACCTGAAAACAAAAGTCACCGTCATTCATATACAAGACAGAAAACCATTATATGAAACATAAAGGTAAATACTTCAAAGACAAGGGAGTGCAATAATGTAAGTCGTATCAAGAGGATGATCGAGGAACCAATAAAATTGTGAAGTTCCTCTTATGCTTTTCTTGTGTATTAATCCTAAGTCAACGTGTCTGTGTAAGTTACAACTGCCATATGCAGCCATTGATTTAAACTAATTAGTTTAGAAGGTAAAAAAAAAATGCTTGTATTTACCATTCACAAATGCCTTCTGAAGTTGTCCGCTTAATCCTGTTGCCCAAGGTTTGACAGTAGCTACCTTATTGGTTTTCCAGAGATATACAACAATGATTGAAATGAGAAGAAACACACCGCCTAAAACTCCAGCCAAAACTGCGACTCTTGAGGTATTTTTAGTCTTAGATTGTGAACTAGCGGCAGGTGTAGACTGCGAAGGAGCTGGAGCAGTTTGACCAGGGGAAGCTGGCTGTGGCAATGGTGCTGTTGCATTTGGGGAGGGAGGATCTGTAACAGGGGATGGAGAAGGGGCTTCAGGAGGTGGATTTTCACGGTTACGAATATCAGTTCTCTTAAGAGTATCATCACGTAGTATCCGAACTGCTTTATCTTGGCCACCATGACTTGATAAAAAGAAGGAAAAAGAAACAAGAGTCAAGATTATTTCACAAAATATAAGAAGTGGACGAAACAAGGAACATGAAAGATTTCTGATGGCAAATAGAGGACACCTTTCAATTAATTCGTAACTTACCTTCTGCTGGATCTTCCGGTGCAAGATGCCATTTTAGCTGTATTTGTTAACTGGTTTTCATCTACTTGAAATTCAGAAAGCATTTTCAATTCAGTAATTTCAGGAGATAATCCACCGAGAAGCTCATTGTTGTCCAACAAACTGCAAATAGAAGGAAATGAGTACATAGAGGTAGAAGACGTTTACAAAATTGAAAATTGAACTGTCGAAGGGTATCATCTTACAGGATTGCTAGTGAGATATTACTCCCAAGATCTGCTGGTACAGGTCCACTGAAATTGTTGAATCCCAAATCTAAAACCTCTAATTCTTTCAGCTCTACAAATTCTTCTGGGATAATTCCAAAAAAAGAATTGTTCCGCAAAATACTGCAGCATATTTGCCACAACTTTAATAGTCAGAAGACATCATAATAGAAATCATTAAGGAAACGACTGCAATAAAGTAACACAATTGCTTACATTGACTTTATGTGAACAAGGTTTGCAAGCTCGGGTGCCAGAGTTCCAACAAGGCAAAGATCTCTCAAATTCCTGAGCAACAAAATATTTTTTCCTAATTAAGAAAAAAAAAAAAAAAAAAAAACCACAAACTTGAAATGAAACGAGGGTCGTAGTATAGCTCAGTAAGCAGCAACATGAGCATTAGTAATTGGATTGAAGACGAGTCTAGTTTCAAGAACCTCATATAGAATTGATCAGTTGATAATAGAAGATAAACTTCAACCGTAGAGAGAATTTGTATTTTGCAGTTTTATGAAGAAGCAGAGAAAAATAGAGTTGACAATCCAAAATTAAAACCTTAAGAACAATTAACAAAAAGTTATTTCTATCTCTCTTTTTTCCTAATTGCATACAGCAAATAAAAGGTAAAATATATGCAATTTCTGAAAGACAAAACAAAATAACTTACAAGACCGCCACTCTTCCTTCTGAGCACTCAACTCCAAACCAATTACATGGGTCAACCTCTCCATGATCAATCCAATCTGACAACGCACCGAAAGGGTCACTCACCACTCTCTGCCTCAACTTCAATAGAGCTTTACCTGCACAAATAAACCATTCCTCAGCTTTTCCTCAATACAAACATCTAATCAGTAATAACGGAAAAAAAAAAAAAAATTTCAGAATTTTACGAACTCAAAAGCCATACCTTCATCATTCAAAGACCAGCACAAACCGAAGCTCTGAAACAATAACCATACCACCACAAACTGCACAACTCTCCCGGAAGGACTGAATTTCCAATTCCTTTCCATTCTTCTCATTGATCAGCGTTAGTTCCGACGGAAACAGCGCGACCCAGATTGAGTTTTTCCAAAGAAACAAAAATGAACTGAGTTGAATCGCCTCGAATCAGTCTTGGAAAGTATCGAAATAATCCAAAATAACAACTCGGCGTAGAATGGACAATAAGGATGACCTCAAAACCATGTTCTGACACTTAGCAAACTAGTTTGGACCCAGAGAGAATTCAAAACGCGTGGTGGTGGGCTACTTGCTATAGTTTGCATTTTTTTCTTTATTTGAAAATTCTGTAAAAGTAAACCAAAAAAGACAAAGAAGGGAAGAGAGAAAATTAAACCGCACGAGAAGCTTACACCCCATTTACAGTAAGGAATGGAATGGGTCTGAGCTGTGAAATAGAAGCAGCAAGAGTGAAAGCTACGCGGAACGACGAATCATAAGATAAGAGACGAAAGGACATGTAATAGTAATGAAAGGCTGTGTTTGCAGAGGTTACAGTTTGCAAGCGTGACTTGACTTTATTAAATGAAAATATCAAACACGGTGTCTGAATCTATCATTCTCCGTAGACTTGGTAAAACGCACAATGGGTTCGGCACTTTCTGGGAAGCTACACTGTAGTATGCTCATTGATTATTCTGAGTTTATTTTAATACAAGTTCAAAATCTTACTTCATAAAATACTAAAATATAGCTTTCTTTTTTGTTTGGATTTTGCTATAAACCATTTTCTGATTTGTCGACTTGTGATATATTATACTGTTTACATTGCTTGCTCTTCTCAATTAAACAAAAATATATTTATTGGGTGGCTTTTTTCTTTGAACAGTTCATATGTAGACAGTTAAAATAAAATATTGGTTATCTAACATTTGAAGATTCTGGCGCCGACTTGTGATGCTCCAAGTAGAGGCTGGCTGGCTATATTCAGAAAAAGCCTTCTAGTCTTCAATAATTTTGACACATTATTTATTTATATTTCTTTTCTTAAGTTTACATCCAATTTTTTTTTTTTTATTTCTTTTGAGTTGTTGGAGGTTTTACTTAGTTTAAATATTTGATAAATCATAGTAAGATATGTCACTTTTTGTCCTATTTACTAAAATAATAAAATAAAACAACATGTTATTCCCTCATATTATTATTGAAACCTTCTAGTTAAAAAAATATAATTGCGTAAAAAAAAAAAGATTGGCATTAATGCGCACTTTTTAAAAAATGTGTGAATGTTTGAAAAAAATGCTATTTTTATTTTATTTTTTAACAGATAAATTCTCTAAGATATGAAGTTACAAAGTGGACTTACGAAGTAGGTAATCTTTTGCTTTCATGGCATGACACGTCATTCTTCCTCTATATTCATATGCATATTCCCACGAATGACGTGAAAAGAAAATCCATTAACAAGTTTGTCTTCAAAATCTATCGGCCAAGAGAGGACTAAATTCCTTTCTAGATAAACATGGAAATCATGTCTATGTAATTCTATATATAATTAATCAACCATGTAGAAAAGGGAACTTAAAGTGATTCAAGAAAAATAATCTTATAATCAATACAGTATATTTGTTGAATTTTAACTTTTTTTAATTCTAAACTATTAAATTTAAAAATTATGCTTATTTAAAAAATAGAGAGAAATTACCCTAACACTTTATTGTTTAATTTAACAAAATAAAATAAAAATTGAGACATATTTTAGGAACAGATCATATTCTAAAATCTTAGAAATGATAATCAACACGCAACTTAGCCATAATTTCCTCAAGAACGGACTGAACTCTTCATCATGTGAAGGTGTTGCTTGCACCATTAAGTTACTTATTATATAGAGAATTTATTTTCTAAGATACTTATATCATATCTTTAAATAAATTAATTTGAATAGAATCTATAGGGATTGATGACAAACATACAAAATTCACTTGATTTCATATTTCCAAGGGATCGCTCAGCCGAGAGATGGGACATCAAATCAAATAAAATGTTATAATATTATTCATGAGATGTGTTAGGTTTGAATTATATGAAATATATAAAAACATAGTAGCTTTTAAATACCAACTGAATTTTCATCTGTATATATATATATGTCGACCAGTTCATGAATCCAAAATTATTTTTGTCTTCAAAATAGTCTAATAATTATTATTATGATCCTTCTATCTTATGCGACCTTATTAAATACCATATCTAACATTAAAAATCTTTGAAAAATGTTAAAAATCTTTAAATTATCCCTATTAATTATCTTAATTTTAAATGGGATATTTATTGAGGCTTATCATATGTGGATATGATAGAAAAATTGTTATTATTTTTTCAACATAAAGAAAGAAAATCCGTTTTTTTAATCTGGAAAATTCATTATTGTTATTTTCTTCTAAGTTTTGTTGTTTATTTTTTAAAAAAGTTTTGATCATGAATTTTTTGTAAGTTACATATTCTAATAATTAGGGGTCGGAATAACTTATAAAAGTCAAAGCCGAATTTCAGTATGACCATAAAAAAAAAATTCTAATACAATTGAAGAAGAAATTTCTTTTGTGGGATTGAAATAAAATTTATAACAATGAAAATTAATTGAAAAATGTAATAAGGAAGTAGATCTTATGATAGTAAATAAGAAGTTAACCTCTATTCTTTTTTTTTCCTTAAAGTTAATGAGATTGTAAGTAAGAAAGGAGTATTATAATTAATTATTCAGACAAAAATACTTGTACGAAGAAGATATTTATTTCTTTTTTTAAGAAAAAAAATAAAGACGCGTATATCTCACACGTAAAGCTTTTCTTTTCGGATTAATTTTATTTCATAAGTATAAGGATTATAATTACTTTTTCTTTTGACGTGTATTTTCTATAAACTTTAGAGACGACAAGGAGGTGATGAATAAAAGAAAACAGTTATAATAGTGAGATGTAATTTATTCTGGGTACTTTGACTATGATTTTGGAATATAATCTGTTCACAAAAAGATCATCGTATCATAATTGCTCATTAAAAGATATAAAATTTATTAGTATGCAAGAGATTATCATTTTTTTTTTTTAATGTTTATCACATTAAATGTGATCGTGAGGGACAAAAAAAACTATAATCCTTCATCAAATTGGGATATATTGTTTTTTAGGTTCCACACTTATTCTCAATTTTGGAGGTAATCCTTGTCTCATATGGGCACTTCTATCAGCAGATTCGAGTTGCATTGGCCATAGCTGGAAACCACTTTGGTTAATATTACATGTAATCAACATCTCCTGCCTCACCGAATTACTAGTTTTTGATTAGTCATTCTACTTTAATATAAAATTCTAATCAAATAACTTGTACTAAAGTAAAGCTCACAACAAATGTATAATTTACGTTGCCCCTCGACATTATTATAATTGTTGATGTGGGCTGTAACAAAATCATAGATGCTTGTTTCTTTTTGTCGGCACATTGGGAAGTCTTTTAGTCCACTAGACTAGAAGATTGAACCACCAAAATAATTTGATTACTATGAACAAGCTTGGCATCTTATAGCAGACATATGATATAATTTAAATTTATTTAGTACCTCGTTATTCCAATTTGTCGAAGGAGCATTGTGCTAGGACCCCATGTAAAACAATTATAGAGC
Organism: Bauhinia variegata; assembly: GCA_022379115.2. Classification (NCBI taxonomy): domain Eukaryota; kingdom Viridiplantae; phylum Streptophyta; class Magnoliopsida; order Fabales; family Fabaceae; genus Bauhinia; species Bauhinia variegata. The sequence continues at coordinate 14,435,829 of CM039437.1, forward strand.
CAAAATAAAAGAGTTTCAATTGGCCATCCAAAATAATCATAGCTGCCCCATTCTACTAACTGATTAACTGAGTTAAAAGAGCACTAACCTCAACTGTGCTGTGCTATTCCATATTTATGACAATATGTACTGGATTTCCCTCACTCCCTTTCTTTTAGGGAGACTTGCTTTGGTTATGATTTGGTGTGCCGCGGCTTCACGAAAGAGCAACAGTGGCACCTTATCAGACCGTTCACATTGCAAGCAGTGCAGCTCATGAATCCGTTCTTCTCAATGTACACCTTGTGGCTTCCGTGACATTTGTAGCAAAGAGTAAATCTCAGCCCTCCACAGAACTCACACGAATTTGGATCCGACCTCGGAAGCCGTTCGATCATTTTCCTCAGTTCCCCGCTGTCGTACAGCTGTCTGACATCTTCGACCCCGCCAATGTATCTTCCTCCGATGAAAACTCTGGGCAGGGTCAGATTCTTGCGCCCGAGGATCTCGTTTAGCTCTTCCAGAAAGCTGTTGTCCATCGACACATCACGTTCGTCCAATGAGACGCCAAACCGTTGGAGGATTGATCGAACGCCTCTGCAGTCCTCGAAGGTCCTGCGCACAACGCGCAGGCTAGTGTAGTACACCACTATCCCTTGGTCACATCCCGGTAAAGTAACAGACGGTTGTGACGGGGACAAGCTACGGCTAGCCCACGAGCGGAGGACGGCGGTGGAGATCCGGACCCGGCGGAAAAGGGAGGGTGATCTTGGGGATGGGAGTTCGGATTCACATTCTTCATTGCAGAGGCTTTGGACGTCCTTGAAGGATGAGCAATAGAAATTGAATGCTGGGTTTCGGGTTCGGTTTGGGGCCTGTGATGATGGTGGTGTGCCTTGAAACCTGCTCGGTGATTTCAACCATGGTGGCAACATGGGGGAAAAGACTAGAGGTAAGAGGTGAATGGTAGTCTACTGGAGATTACAGGGACAAGGGGAGAGATAAAGGAGAGGGAGGAGAATATAAATGGAAAACAGGCTTATTAAGGCGGGGACAATCACTAATTAGAACCCTACTTTGGCATGTGCACTTTTTCTTACTTTTTGGTACATGGCCAAGAAATCATTTTCCTATTGTCTTAATATTTTTATTTTCTAGAGAATTCTCTATTTGTTTCACAGCTAAACTGGTAATGGAATAGATGGAAGTTCCTAAAAATTCGACTCAATTAAATGCCGCCTGGAATTGTTGCATGAATTTTCAAAGAGAGACACCTATTCATGTTTACATGTCTTCAGTTACTAATAAAATATTGTCTTGTTTTTTCATAGCCATGAGGGGTTTAAGTAATCTTCAACAAATCAGGTGTTTAAAACTTTTTTTGTGTAACTAAAAATACTAATAATCAATTTTCTATTAAGCATAGAAATCATTATTTTATGAGAAAAAACATGAGTTGCCAATTAAGTGGGATTTTTTTGTCTTTTTATATTAGATAAGATAAGATCAGGTATTGACATTGTTTCTCAGAACGGGGAATGGCAAAATTAACAAACTTGCCAAAGCTGATGGATTGTACGCGATATCAGGTGGAGACTAAAATTGTCATTTTATGACGGGAGACCCACTGATTTGCTTTGTTTGCTAGTTTGTAACTTAAATGCAGGTGCATTTGTTTATAAAACCATGTGCATGCAACTATAATTATAATAACCAAGTAATAATAACATACATGGGATTTTGAGCTGTGCATTATCGAAAATAAGGTGTGCCCATGACCAGTTTAATTTCAACTTATTCTTAGAATACAATGAATATTCATGGAATTGGAATGGGAATAGAAATACTTCATTCTGTAATAAAAAGGGACAGGAATATTTTATTCTATAGTTTAATAGCTCATATAATAGAAAGTAGAATATAATTATTAATTAATTAGTTTCAATGACAATAATATCTCTCGTTGAAAATAAAACAAAAGCATAACTAAAGAGCTTAGGCTAAGAAAAAATAAAGCATTAATTTCTAAGTGCCTTAACTATACAAAATAGAATATGAAATGAGCAATCATATTTTATGACAAGAGAATGTTAATTCTTACGATCTCGTGGAATCATATTTTGAATGCAATGATTATGCCATATCTTTTTTGTTATTAAACATAAAAGATACTCATTTATGAAATAGAGTATGTAACGAAACATTTTAATATTTTATAGTCTTAAATATTCTAAGCAAGGACTATCCATATTTGAAGGAAAATTTAGTGACTAGAAATTTCATATAGAGTAGCAGCTAGTACTTAAGCTAAACAACAGCACAATTTGAGCCACTTAAAAAAGTGCATTAAACTGACACTAGGTGTGGTTTACTTTTGAGGAGTTTGGGTAAAAAATAAAAGTGCGTTAGTAAAATTCGTCATATTCAAACGTTTTGGATGGAGAGGCGATATAGAAGCAACATAAATGAGAGACAATCTGACCTTTATCACATCTTGGGTCCTGTAGAGATGAGAATCTCCCCATAGGGCTCGTTTTGCCCAGCTTTCAGGGCGTCACATGAAATAATGACTCTGCACAATATATTGACAAATGATATTGGAGCTTGACATAGATGTTTTGAAAAGAATTAGAATAATTAAGAGGGAAAAATAGATGTGAAGGACTACGTATGCCTGCATGCATTATAAGTGCAATATAATTTGGAATAGCTTTTCGCCCAAGAATCTCATATTCAACCACTGGATAAGGCCACTTATGCTGTTTTAGATGGTGAAATATGCCTTTTCTTCTCTGATCTGTTAACAGTAGTTAATCATCAATCACTCTCAATTCTTGTTTGAGAAAATCAAAATCTTAATTCTAGTTGGACGTTAGATGTCAAGAGGCACTGGTTTTTCCTTGAAACTATAATCAACAATTTATGCAGTTTCTGTTTATCAATATATTGGATTTAGGAAGTGATATAAATTGTACTACCTTCCTGAATCGAAGTGTGAATATGAGCCGGGGTCAGATATTGAACTTGGAATGGAATGTTCACCTTCGCCTATAAAATGATAGGAAGAAGCAATTATATGGCCTGTAAAGAATTTAAAGAGAAATGGAAGCCCAAATAACCAAATCAATAGGTTATCATGTGACATACCTGAATTTCCAGGAATGACCATCGGAGTAGCTTCAGGCAGCCCCAACCCTTTCTCCAGAGTTCTCGATCGTCAGTTCATTCGTGAGGATTTCAGCATGTAGATTATTCTTCCGCATCGTTTCTGGTTTATTTCCCAGTATTGGGCTGTCTAGCCCTCCATGAAAATCATCAGAAGGGTTCATATTTGAAAATTTTATTAGATATAAGCTAGATTATGCCACTATATGGTATGTAGAAACCCCATATTGGTCGCTGTATTGGACAACTGTCGGGACTGCTCAATCTCTCCGTCATAAATTTCTTAATTCTCAGGCAGAGTAATAGACTCCTTCCTGTAAAACATTAGATGTACAGAACAGAGAAGAAAATTTCTATAAGCTTATGCCTTCCACTACTTCTTTCGGAGCTTGTAATTATCTAAAAAATAATATAAATCGTTCACTGCTGAGCTACTATGGAAGCATTAGAATGGAAATATATAAACATACATATATATATATAAAGGATTAATTAGAGAAAGTGCCACTAACTTGGCTTGAGATTTTCCTTTTAGGAGTACTGCAGGATCTGGGACAGTCTTCATTTTCCACGATTCGTTTAATTCAACCTAACACAAATGGAATTGAAGGCAGTATAATGAAGAATAGAACCAAAGCTATAAGAGCATAGGAAATTTGAAGTTTACCAGAAGTCGGATAACGTCATCTGCGAGAGGAAAAATGCAAAGGAGAAATCAAAGAAAAAAAAAAATGTAGAAAAACAGGCGTTAGGATTCAGAAGATCTAATCGGAAGTTGAGCATAGAAAAGCGAACTTTTCTACTGAATTGTAAGAACAAGGGCCCGAAGGTTACCATAAAGCAGTTTCACTTTTCTTTCGTATACAATGACTACTCCCCTTGAGAACAAAAGCAGTAAGGAAGTGGAAATAGAATTTGAAGTTGAACAGAAATTCAGAAAGAGCAAGTCATTTTACCCATGAGAATTCCCGAGAGTCTGAGAACCATAGGAATAGGTGGATTCAAAATGTCTTCCCTGTAAACAGAGAGAGGAAATGATACCACACAATCGATTATGTTGAAGTCTATAGAAGTAGAAGAAAATACAGATAACTAATACTTACCAGATTTTGATGATTTTGAGTTTGTCTAGCTTTCGTCGGTTTATCTTTTCGTGCATAGTTGCGGCCCTCCTTTATCAAGGACAGAGAACCACAGAGAGAGATTGAATCCTTGTCCTCGTTTTTCACATAGACAATTAAATATGAAGAAATCGAAACCCAAAATAGCCGAGCATGTTTCTTGGAAAAACAAAACGGAAATAGAAAATACTTTCAGAAAGAAACATTGATCTGGATGATGTTATTACACTCCAATATTCCTTAGTGTAACACTAATGAGACTAGCAGAAACAGAGACATTGATCAAAGAGAATATGAGTTCATAAAAGCACATTATTCAGAAAATTCAGAACCGAAAGATTATGAGTTCAAATTTCAAGGTCTATAACAGAGCATGTCAGATGCATGAATCGTAACCAGTACATTGCGATGAGTATTGAAACAGAAGAAAAACGAGTAAATGAACTATAACTGTGTTGGAAGTGGATACCATATTTGACCGAGTGGAGCTTTGCGAGCCAGAAGCTGGTGAGAATAAAACATCATCTCCAGCAAATGAGAGAACTGGAATCACAAACTAGTGTGAAGAATAACTAAGTTAATTTTAAAAGCCAAAGAAGCGTGCGGAGAGCGAAAGAACGTGAGCTCGCAAAGCATGAATTGGGACTGCTATTTTACCGCCAACGCTGGCAGCGACTTGCGCGCAGAACCAACCCAAGAGTGCACCAAAACTTTCCATAGTACTTGCAAATGAAGACGCCAGCTCGATTATTGTAGTTTACTGAGGGAATGATACAGTAAACTCGTGGTTATAATTATTTTTTTTCCGGTGGGGCCCAGGTAATAATCATTTGACGTATTTTATTTTTTAAAGTGTTATTTTGGGCGTCCCGTTTGTTTCTTGCGCAACGATTAAGAAAGAGGAAGTATTGGCAGTGAAAGGAGCTCGGCCACGTGGACGGTCATGGTAGTAAAATGATATTCCAATATCACGTGACTCTATGTATAATTGGACAATGATATTACAGTTCCATGGACTCCTCTTTTCTATTCTCTTCTCCAATCCAACAGAAAGAGAAAGCATGCACTAGAGATGGAGATGGAGAAATTGGTTGAGGTGTGCGAGCCAGAGGTGCGGATAGAGTTCGCATTGAACTGCAAGTGTCGAACCACGGTGCGGCTGCGATGCCTGATTGCGACACCGGTAGCCTTCAAGATCCAGACCTCGTCGCCTCACAAGTTCCTGGTAAAACCGCCCACTGGGGTCATTCCTCCTTTATCCCACGCCACCTTCCAAGTCATCCTCAAGCCTCAGACTCAGCTCCCATCGTCCTACCCTCGTTCCCCCTCCGATCGTTTCCTTATCAAAACTGCCGAGTTCGTTCCCAACTCGTCCGCTTCCACCCTCCCTGATTCGATCAACTCGTGGTTCGCCTCCCGTCCATCAAAGCAGGACCTCAAACTCAAGGTAGCGTTTGTTGGTCCCGTCCTTCTCCGCCATGCTGTCGCTGGTGGAGATTTGGATGCTGTGAGGAACTTGATCAAGCGCCAGAAGTCCATCCTCTCCGACCTACCGCCCAGTGAAGCAGAGTCACTGCTCCGAGCCGCCACCGAATTGGTTAACCCTGAACACATGGTTCACTTGCTTCTGGAAGCTGGGTTGAGGATTGAGACGAGCGCAGACCCAACACTAGCAGACGATCCTGGCCGTTCACCCCCTCACAATGCTCGTGACGATGGACATGTGAGTTCCTCCTTTAAAATTTTGTCGTATTAGTTTGCACCTCTGTTATTTACATGACCAAGCCCAAAAGTCAACTAAGTTGCTTTCTCTAGTAAAGGCCCAATGTGTTTTCCTCTTTATCATGGGCCTGTAATGTATGGCAGCAGAGTTTTTGTCTACCAAGTGTCAGACGAAATTTCGATGTGCATTGGCGATGCAGGATGAGGAGGGGGAGATTCTAGATCAAGGGGAAGCAATGCTAACTGCTGCAAGGCATGGAGATGTGAAGCAGCTTGAGTCACTAATACGGAGAGGTGCGAGTGTCAACTACCACGATCAGTATGGTCTGACGGCGCTTCATGCCGCTGCGATCAAGGGGCAAAAGGATGCGGTATTGATGCTCAGCAATGCAGGGTTGGACTTGGAATGTGAGGACGAGGAAGGTCATGTGCCACTGCATATGGCGGTGGAGGGTGGTGCATTAGAGGTGGTTGAGGTTTTAGTCAACAAGGGTGTGAATATCAATGCTAAGAACAAGAGGGGTGCAACACCTTTGTACATGGCTCAAATTTTGGGATATGGTGATATATTTGAGTTTCTTAATAGCAGGGGAGCATCGTCTTCTCTTCCTCAGATTTTACAGTAATAAATTCCGTTACCATCAAGGCACAATTGATATTCAATGTGATTTTAATTGTGTTGGAGTTAAGTTGACGGATTCAAATTTTAACTCTTGTAACATAAAAAGTGATGGTTCTTCTTCCATGTCCACTTATATCAATTCTGTGAAAGACAGAAACATTTAAGACCTCACATGGCCAAACATTTATTGACTTATCAGATTGAGATGAACATGTAATGTTTTATACCAAGTTTTTGAAAGAGTCCGAGTCCAATTAATACGACCATGAGACTCAATTAAGAAATTTCCTTGCTTAACTCAATTATATGTATGAAAAGTTGGATGACTTTGAAATGAAGCAATCCTCAAGCTCCAAAATAATTGCATCTTATATGCTGCAGAGCTGAATTATATGGATAATTTGGTCTGGTTCCAACATTAACTTTCTGATCGCTTCCTTTTTGGATAATCTAAACCTGAACCAAAATAAGTGAAAATTCATTATGCCCAAAATACAAGAAGCTTTACGCTGATAATGTTAGACATTTGATTGGACTTTTAGAAAGAACGAAATTGACTGTAGAAAGGATAATAATGGGGCCTACAAAATAACTACATTAACAGAAATGAAATAAAATCACCAAGCATGACACGACCAAGTTTATTTTCTGATCTTACTAGGTTGCCCTCACGGTCACGGTTTCTCCCCTACTTAATGCCAACAGCATCACTTTCCCACCAAATTCCAACGCTCAACATGCGCTACTCTCTCTGTGTACTCCTGCTTCTCTTCTCCGTCGCACGCACGATCTCACCCTTCTCCCATTCCGATCGTTACACCAGATCCGACCACCTTCTCCGTCGCCGTCCCCAAGAATACTTCGAGGTCACCCATCCTCTACCGTCCGGTCATGCCATCCCATCATGCTCCCACCAAATTTTACGCCATTCCTTCGGCAACACCATCAATTCCCCTCCGTTCTCCACTTCCTATTCCCCACCGTCCCGTTGCCCCGCCCCTTGGTCCCGGGTCATCCTCCATTTCCACGCCACGTGTAAAGGCGAGCAATACGACCGCATAGCCGGCTTATGGCTTGGCGGCGTCGAGCTGCTCCGCACCAGCACCGCCCAGCCAACCCAATCCGGAATCTTCTGGGATGTTCGGAAGGATGTCACCAGGTACTCCTCTCTCCTCGTAAGGTCCGATCTAAAACTAACCATGATGCTGGAAAATATTGTTAACCGCGAATTTACTGGGGTTTACCACGTCACTATCACTCTCTTGTATTTCAAAGGCCACGCCGTTGGGGTTCCTTTTAGGGTTTGCAGTCAAGGTCAAGGTTTGAACTTGAATAGAAATGGAAGTTTAAGGATTCTTAAGGATGAATCAGGAAGTGATTCTGAGACACCTGATGGAATCTCGCAGGTTGGGGAAGAAAAGGGTGAGTCTAATGTGCGGCAAGGTTCATTTTATATGAGTGAATCACCAGCTGATCTGATTATTCCCATAAGTGATGAGGGCAATCGTGGGTTCTGGTTTAGAATTGAGAGTGACTTGGATTTGCACTCCAAGAGAATTCAAATCCCACCCAATACTTATAGAGCAGTTTTGGAGTTGTACGTGTCTTATCATGGAAATGACGAGTTTTGGTATTCAAATCCCCCCAATTCATATATCAAAACCAATAATTTAGATACAGGGCGTGGTAATGGAGCTTATAGGGAAGTTTACGTGGCAATTGATGGTGAAATTGTTGGGTCAGAGATTCCATTTCCGGTCATTTTCACCGGCGGAGTCAACCCTTTGTTCTGGGAACCTATGGTGGCAATTGGGGCTTTCAATCTTCCCTCTTATGATTTGGATTTGACACCCTTTTTAGGTAAACTTTTGGATGGAAAAAAACATAACTTTGCAATTGGTGTTACTCAGGGAATCTCATACTGGTTTGTGAATGCAAATTTGCACCTTTGGTTGGACCCTCATTCCTCCGAGGTTCATGCACACAGAATCGTTCATCACGGTCCTGAATTGACACTTGAACGCCAAGAAGAATTCATAGGACTTGATGGGACGTTTGAGATAGAAGCAGAGAGGCAAACACAATCAGCAGGGTGGGTTAGTTCAAGTAGTGGCAACATAACTACCATTATCTCCCAGGGAGTCAAGCTGAAGAATCGCATAAGTTTTCGACAAAATGGGACTTACAAGTTGGTTAAACAACATTTCAAAGTGAAGAAGAGGATAAAGATAATAAATGGTAGAGGTGAATTGATCACTCAGTTAAAAGTTAAGAAAAAGTATCCTCTCCGTGTTATAACTTCAATGCAGCCATCTTTGCATAAAGATAGATATATACTTGTCACCAACGTTTCTCACGCTTTGAAGGAGAGGTATTCAGATTCAGGTGGGTGCTTCAGAAACTCAATTAGTAACAATCAGAATTCTATGGGATGGATGGAGGTCAAGGATCACTCCGTTCTATCAGGCCAAGCGTTCACCAGGCAGAATTATACTTTCCATGACAAGCTCGACTGCTACTCCCGGAATGTTGCAGCAGCAAATGGAAGGATTGTTGAGGACATTTCATCTTTTGCTTGTCAACCTTGATCTTTCTTTGTGATGTCTTTTCTAGGCTTCTCTTTCAATTAAGATACTAATATTCTGTAGCTCCCTGTACTTACAGCATTTGTAAATGAGAGTTTTCTGCCCAGTTTCTTTAAGATCTACATAAATCATGTCAATAGACAAAAAAGGATAGTCACAAGGTATTACATTTGCTTACAGAAGTAATTTCTGATTTGAGATTTTCTAGAAAAGTTTCAGGTGATGAGAAGAGCTTTAACTGAAAGCTTTTACTATAGTATAAGTAAATGTCTGGACTGCAGAATTCACTCTCGGACAGGATTGCCTGTCGGAAAATTTTCCTGTCTTAAACTTTGATCTATGATATTTAGTAAAAAAGAAAGTGGGATCTGTTCAGCTTATCTTCCATGGTTCAGTGTTGGAAAGCCGTGGGACGCCAGAAACTCTTCCGACCAACAAGATACTGATTCTGATACAACGTTAGAGACCAATGAAGTGAGCGCAAGATTGGACCCACCTTGTTAATTATTTCCATAGAATCTTGAACAATGATATATCCATCAGGTCTTAGTATGCGATCCAACTCCACAATTACATCAACGATGTCACATCTGACAAAAGTTGCAGAGTCTGAGAATCATATATGAACAAGTACCTAATCCAAAGAGAAAAAAATTACATGGTCTTGTTTTTGTGTTACCTTTTCTCAAGATTTTTGAAGAGAAAGCTGGAATGGAGAAGATCATATGTCCGAGGATAGGTATTAAAAGACTCGCACCAATCATGGTACATTCCTATTAACCCTCTGTCGTATATAATTGAAAGAGTATCAGGCACATCAATGGGTACTACATTCATCACCCACAATGGCAGATCAACAAGGGCAGAGGCAAATCTAGAAAAAAAAAAAAATCTTTAAGCAATGTATTGTCTGTAAAGGAAAAAAAAAATGATAAAAAAAGTTAAAATCTTTAATTTTAGATACTTTACCCTCCATAGCCAGCATTCATATCCATTACATTTCGCACGCGTGACCAGTTTATGGAAAGGCCATTCAGATAAACATTCGAGAATAGTTGAGACCAGTGTTTGGTGTCGTCGTAGAACTTGTCAGTAGCATTTGGTTCTGTTGGTAAGCTAGGAGGCTTACTTGTAAGCCTCTGGGGCCAGGGCATGGGCCAGTTCTGCAGGTTACCCATACCATCAACTGGAAGAGGAGTAAGGCAGCTACTAAGTCTTGTATACCTAACAATTTTGCAGAGAAAATCAGCATATATAACAATCAACCTAACTGAGTTTCCTCCTTTCATTCTCTTTAACTAAAATTTCGAAGAAATAGGAAAAAAGAAGAATTTTAGAAAATACCATGAGCTATTTTTTCCATCCTTCTTATTACATAGAGGTGGATTCTTTTCCTTTCGATTTTCATAGCAGGAAGTGGTGGTAGGCTTCTGGTACATAACAAGACCAATTCCACCTGAATCAACAGTCTTAGCCACAGTAGTCCAGCACATAGCTTTTGTTATAGTTACCATGGCTGCAGAAAACATGGACAACGATCGTCCTTTAAATGAATATGCATGTTCTCCAACTTCATTGGGAAATCATAACAATGCCATGATTGAGAATGTTATTAATTTTTTTTTCCTTTTTAACATTCTTTGTGATTGAAAGATCAAGAATCTTAATGAATAAGATATCTGCCCGGAGCCACAAACAGAGAGATATGCATAAGGGGGAAGGGAAAGAGACAAACCATTCCATACTTTCTGATCTCTTTCATCATCGCGATAAACTGGTGTGGCAGACCATACAAAAAAACCACCAGGTCTGAGAATCCTATTGAGCTCGTATAAAGGTCTTCCACCTAAATTTGTGAACCAGATTCATCAATGAACATTTCTGATATAAATAAAACTATTTGTCCATGGAAGATAAGAAGTACCATCTGCATCCCAATGAACCCTGCACCGCGCACAATGGATCAAGTCAAATCCGTTGTCAGGAAATGTCAACTTCTGTGTTCCAATGACAGAAAGAGTTGCAGGAATTCCTCGTTCTAAAGCGAACTGTATCTGAGCTTCGTGTTCATCCTTTGGGGCAAACGACATCGTAATAACATCTTTATCAAGCAGAAAACCACCAAAGCTAGCAACTCCACAACCAACATCTAGAATAACCCTGATCTTCTTTCCCCATTGTATTGCTGGTAATGTCTGACATAGAACAAAATGATAGAGTTGCAAGCATTAGAAATATCTGAATGTTGTAAGAAAAATTGTCTAAATTAGCTAAATTCTTCCCTTTCTTTTTTGTTCCAGAACCCGATTGTTACAAGTTCACACTTTATTTTATCTAAAACAGTCATGAATGGAGGGAAAAAAATAAATAAAAGCACATATCATATTGTACCTTCTCTATGAATTGAACGTAATGGTTGACTCCATCTTTGAATTGAGTACCACCTCCAGGAAAGACAAGATATTCTCCAGACTTCACCACCCAGTGCTGGTCCTTCTTGTACTCAACAAGCTTAGGGTGAGGGACATTATCATACCAAATCTGAAAAACAGAAATATAAAGTCCTATCAGAAACATTTTCACAATTCTATATCTATATATATATATATCAAGTAGAATTTTCACAACATATTCATTTTATTTGACTTGAAATTAAACATGAATGTGTTGATATGGCAACAAAAAACGTCAAGCAGAGTTTCTTTCAGTAGCTGATAAAATGCTTAGAAACTAAGGAACAGAAAATTCCTAGATATTTTAGAAAAACAAAGAACAAAAGCTGCTGTTGTTGATCAATCTCGGGAAAACAAAAACAACCTTCAGAGTTAGCAGACATGATGCGGGAACTATCAAACATTCTCTTACCAAAGTATCAATCTCACCATGTCCCTGCTCTTAGGCCACGGAACCGAGACCTTGTACCCTTTGGGAAGGGGCAGCAAACAGTGCGGGCTAGGATCTGGGCAATGCCTTTCCCTGTGCTCCATGTGCTTCCTTGACCTCAAAGCCTTAATGGCCTTCATGTTATCCAAACAGGGTATATTATCAACCGCTGCGGAACCTTTACAGAGCTTCCAATTCATATTCACATCCACGTCCTCAAAAGTCTCTACCTTTAGAGGCAATCCTTGGTCTTTCGGTTCTTCAATCTGGATGTCCTTTTCAGGTAATCCCGAGTCTTTAGATTCTGTGACCCGAGTCTCGTTTCGGGGCATTTCAGGGTCTTTCGAATCTGCGATCGGATCTAATACGGGTCTGGTAGAATCCGGGAGTGCAGGGGAAGAAGGGAGGGACTGGGGGAGTGGTTGTACTTGAACATCAGAATAAAAAGCAAGCGGGTAGAAGATGTTGGCAGAGTTGGTAAAAAGGAGGAACATAACGCATATGAGCAAAACCAGGAGGGCGAAAATGAATGGGTATTTTCTCTGTTGGAATAGGCTGCCTACTGAAACTGCCATTTTTTTTTATCGTATTGATAGAAACAGAGACAGAGATGAAGCCAAAGCCGACAGACAACACTGTCTGACAAGATCTGGGTGAGGAAAGGATCCTGGAAAAGTGCTGAGAGAGAGAAGCACACGGGAATTAGAGCAAGAGTTGAAAATGTCGTTAGTACTTAACAATCATTCTATTCTATATTGGTAATGGAAATTGACTTGCCGCAATTCCTCAAAATTATTCTTATTTTATTGGGTCCAATCCTATGGTCGTACCCCTGCTCAATCTCTCTCAAACTTCCCGAGACAAAACACGCGGTAACCCCGGAAGGTTCTTACGTTGATACGAGTCAACTGCTGAATCTGAGATGAGAGTACGAGGGGGCAAATGCTGAAGATCAATGGCCACGACAAAGAGAAAAATGCCAAATTAATAAATAGCAAACAAAACATATCGTGTGTCATGGTGAGCCAGAGTCCGGGAGTGGCTGGCTACGATCTGAATCTGACCCAAAAGGATAGGCTAATGGGACCAACCCAAAAAATGTCATGATTAAAAAGCCTGCATTTTGCTCCAAGCTCTAAGATCATACAAGAAAAAGAAAAAGTTCGCAACTAAATATATTAACTATAGGTTTTTTTTTATTTAAAAAAAAAAACTATTCAGTATTTTTTACTGGGTGTTAAATTATAAAGGTTTTGCATGATACAGAGGTAGACTTAAGAAAATACATGATGGCGCAGAATGCCTTTCCAGTTTCCACCATTAGCAAACACCATTAACCAGATATAAACAGTAGAAAAATGGATCGAGCATACTTGATAACCGTACAACAAGTCCTGGTTTTGGAGGAGAACCGGTTTCTATGTCATTCAAAACAGATTTTCCCACCATGAAATAAGGCATATTCTAAATGTCCTTCCTTTGTTTGCCACCACATTTACAGCATGCCAACATGCAGAATTCCACATAAATAGAAACTTGTCCATCGACACGTACAATGGTATATGTCTACTAGGATCATATTTCTTTATATTTGGCAAAGAGTGGAAGATCAATCTAAGCCACTGCGGATGGATTTAGGAGTTAAGATGTTGAACTAGACTCAATGGTGACCAACCAGATCAAACATATAGCAACATTTAATTAAGGTGAACTCCTTATTGCAAAGGTAGAAAATCACTTCGCAAGTAATAAAACATGTCAAATCCGGTAGCTTGAAGCCTGTATAATACAACCGTATTGCGAAAATTGTTTGGGAAAAAATCATAGAAACAAAAATTAAAAGTTATCACTATCTATGCCTCTTTCTGCCCTCTATTGTTTGTCACTCTGTTATACTAGAACCCTGATTCTCAACATCAACCTCTCCCATTCCTGTGTCTTCTTCTTCCTCACTATCTTCATCGCCACTCACCTCCTCATTATCTTGGCGTAGCTTAGCCATGTGCTCAGCAAGCAATTTATCATCACGCTCACTCACCTGAATCATAATACAAGATGTCAAAACCCAAACAAAAGAAAGAAGAATCCTGCATTATGTATAAAGAGTGTAAAATATAGAGGAGGATCATAGATGATGGACACGAGATATAAATGGGTAAACATCCAAAACATATTATTCAAGCAAATAAAGAAATAGTGACACTCACAGCTCTGGGTGCCTCCTTCACAAAGAGTTTACCCTTATGTCCTTCTATTGCTTCAGTGCAAGCAGCAATGGCATCGTTGAGAACCAATATTCCTTGGTCCTGTCCAGACCATAACATCGAACAGAAATTAGTTTCAGTAACAATAGTGGCATCACATACTGTGTGAAGATTGCACTAACCTTGTCCAGAGTCTGTGTGGTAAGAACATAAAGTGGGGGAGCAACAAGTTTAATTTTTACAGGGCAATCATCATTTCCAGCTGCTTCAGCTTTTCGCATTGCCTCCTGCATTATCAAACAATTTTAACACAACACTTAAGTATACTTTAGGGCACAAACAATGATTTACCAGCAAAGAATAAAATACAGGCTCAAAAGTAAAAGGGAAAACAGATACACAATTGAAACCTTAATGTGAAGAACTCCATCGAACTGGAAACATTTCATTTCAATATCTGCCCTAATTTTCAAAGGTTGGGGAGTCATTCGTCTTCTAATATTCTTCACTAGAGCTTCCTTCACTTCTTCTGACACAGCTGGAACCACCTTAGTCGTCTGTGGAGACATTAAAAAGAAAAATCATTCAGTCATCAAAAGGATTCAGGAGGCAGGATGTTCTATGTGGAATATATTTACCTCCTGTCCATCAGGGCCAACCTCCTTGATTTCACGTGTGAGTGAATTCAAAACTGAATCAGGATCCGTCACAATTATTTTGAATGCCTGCACATAATGAAGTTCATATACCAAATGCAAAATCCAGGGAACACTTCAAAGAATTTATGAGCATGTTTACCTCAAAAGCATGACCATATTTACGATATAAAGGCCAGCCAATATGAATATACAAATCCTGCAAATTGTTGGATAGATTAGCATCATATACAAAGTTACATAATTCATTGTATGGAACTAAGAGGTTCGGTGCAATGCAAAGCTTTATACAGGGAAAACAAACTACTAGCCATAATAAAATAGAAAGATTTCATAAGTTGATCTAGATTTTTAAGTTTATTACATATAAACAAAATGAAAAATTTACAGTAACACAGAAACAACATGGTGTTAAAAATAATTTGCCCCTCCCCCTTATTTATATATGGTATGTTCTTTCTTTTCATCATATCCTAAGTGCCCAACAAGTCAATAATGAACTGCACGTTATATAGACAAGAATGAATTCAATTTTTAGTTTCCTATCAAGAGCATACACTCCCCCTACCCCAGAAAAAAAAAAAAGTGAATTTGTTTGAGATTACTTTTAGTAATAACTGGAAGATTAAGTTTCATGATTTCAGCAATTTTTAATCACGTTTTCCTTTGCAGTGCAACCCCTCCTATTGGATGAGGGGGCTGAGCTGCCAAAGCTATCGCTGAATATTTTCTTTTAACTAAAAATAAATCATACTCCACTCGTCTAATGCACATATGCCTCCTGTCCAACTGACATCAACATCTACAATCAACAAAATTATACATGAACCAGAGGTAGTACATTGCTTGAATAATAGGGGAAATACCTCTAAATCAATATTCATAGTCTCAGCAACATGGCGCATGATGGAATGGACAAGCTTGCTCTTGTTGTACCTCTCCTCGCAAGCCTGGATATCCTCTTCAGAGACCCTTCTCTTACTCAAATCGATGTAGCCCTTTTCCTTGTCGACCCTGAGGACCATAACAGGCTCGATGCGACCAACCTTGATGAGGCTACTAACACTACGAATCCGGCGGCGAGAAAGCTCCGAGAACAAGATCATGCCCTCGATGTTGTTGTACTCCAGCAGTGAGACGTAGGCGCCCATATCAGCAATGTTTTTCACCTGTATCATGACGGCCATGTCCACCTCCGGGTATTTGGCCTCGTACATACGACATTCTAGGTTGGGACTCATGCTTTGCTGATTGCTGCTCTGCTTTCTTAGGATTTTCTCGGAAAATTTGAGTCTGCTATGGCTTCTGGGGAAAATGAGCGAGGAACGAGGGTTTAGTCTTTGGTGAACTGACGGGTATCAACCATCGAGTAAGAGCTGCGTTCAACCCTAAACCGACTATGGCTCAACGTCGTCGTTTTGTGATGCCGCAAGTTGAGGTTTGACACAGTGACAGGGCAAAAATGTTACAGAAAAAAAAAAAAAAAAAACAAAAGAAAACGCCCACCGTGGGGCTCGAACCCACGACCACAAGGTTAAGAGCCTTGCGCTCTACCGACTGAGCTAGACGGGCTTGTTGAATGGAGCTCTCACCTTTTATTATCTATTTCTGATCTTACGCAATAATCATTTCAGCAATTCCATTAAACACAAAAGTGTATAAATTAATAAAACCTATCATATTGATTTTTAATTTTTTTACGTTAAGTTAGAACTTAGAAATATTATGTTTTCTATGATATTTGATGGGTACATTATATAATGAATTTACATGTCAGTTGCCTTGGAGTTTAAAACAGCATATTTAGCATCATGAATGATTTGATGTCTCGTGAATTATCGTTAGAATCGAAAGCCTTGTACAGTTTTTAACAAATAGCTGTCGTTACTGAAACAGCATGGAGGCATATATGGTCCATGCTCAGTAACAAACTCCAGGGTATTCTCCTTTCGCTTTAAAAACCTTTCATATTTCCAAAGCAACTACTGCAAAATCATAAAAGGATCATTACGACAATAGTCAGAGAAATAGACTGATCTAATACCTGTCTTTTCTCCTGCAAGTACAGATGAAATAGTTAAACAGTGTTTATCGATTCAGTAAAGTCCCAGAAGTAAAGGTAGACAAAGCAGCACAGAAATGAAAAAACTCAATTCATTTTCTAGCTCCACATTCTCCGGCGTTAAGAAGCTACATGTCCAATTAGAAGAGCACACACGGGGCCATCTTTAGTTGACATAGGCATTCGGGCAGCAGAATTCGTCGAAAAGAGGTTGTCTACTCCGCTAGAAAGAAATAGGTGGCCATGGCTGAAAATCATGCCGAGTGGTATCAAGGAAAAGGAATGTAAGAACTAAGCCTCTTCTTTCCTGGGAACAAACTAAAGTTCATCTTTTGGAGACTTATCACCTTTCCCCGATGAGAAAAGCCACTGATACATTAGTAGAAGCTTGCTGCTCACGGGTTTCTGCTCCATTTTATCAGGTTTAGGATTACAGACTGTATCATAGTCATGCTTCTGATGAGGGGCAACTATTTTTGCCTGCAGAAAAAAAAAAAAAAGTCCGCATAAAAAATGATTCGACAATTAATATTTGGCATCGATCATCTCAAGCATTGGAGGTGTGCACTGGACAATACCTTGAATACTTCAAACGGACAAAAAACAGAACCATCACAACCCTATACATAAAACCATGAACATTAATATGCTAGAAACAAGCATGTTAACTCAGAAAGGCATAATTAGATTTTGTATTATATAGAGTGAAGTCTTACATCCCTGATTGGTATTAAATTCTAACATCTAAACCTTAGCTTAAAATAATCCAATTTTACATAGTCCTCATACAACAACTAAAAGCTTACCGGCATTGGAATGGGGTGTTCATTGTGTAGTACTTGCACAAAATACTTGCTTGTAGATTTGGCTTGAGTCGGACAACTATACAGGACCAACATATTGTTACCAGCAAAAGGTGCCACAATGCTACCACGCCATTTTCTCTTCTGTGGAGGCTTTGGAGGTAGCTGTAGAGGTTGCTCCTTCTGAATTTGTTGAAATTCTGACATAATCAATCGGCAATGCTTATAAGCACACACTCTCACCAGCAATAAAAACCATTACAACTAATACACATTACTCCATCCAAGAAAAAAAAAAAAAAAGAGCCTCACCATTGCCTTCAAGAAATAGACCAAGCAGACATGAGAATGGAACTACAGTTTCTGCATGCGCAAACCGAAGCCTGGCCTTTTCAAAAATGCCAGGAGCACGTCCTACAAACATAATCAGTGCAGTAAAAATAAGCCAGACAACATATTCGTGTTATGGAGAAGTAAATTGTTGATGAAGAAAAATAGCTACTGGGTGAGGCCACCATATAAAGGCACAATTTTGGTCAATCTATAAGAAAAAGATAAGTGTCAGTAATTGCTGTATGACATCATAGAGAGCAAGCAAGTCCATGTACATCCATGTTAAAGCAGAACTAGCCTACTTTGAGCTCCTCATATGCAAGAATATTCACACTCGAAATTATAAAGACGGTAGAATTATGATCAGAACATAAACTACCTTCTTTAGCCTCAATGGCTCGCTCCATAGATTGAACTACATCTTCAAGTAATGGCACTCCCATCCTATAGTTTAATGATTTACCATAACCCTTCAGAATAAATACCTCCAAATCATCTGTCCACTCCAGCAAAGAAACCTATGCAGATATAGAAAATTTCATTAAAACAAGCATGCAATATCACCAAGAGAAAAATACAGCTTTCAGCTAAAAAATTTCTTGAAGTAGTATTTAGCTAATCTTTTGTATACACTCGACCATACTTCAATTTTCTAGTTATTCAGCATGAGCAACTTATCTCTATTTTTCCCTCCTATTTTATTGAAGGCAGTTAACAGCAAAACCCCCTTACTGGAAATTTTGGTTTTTACTATACAACCAGCCAATTTTGGAAATATCATATCAAAACTAGTCTTACAGGTTAAATTTATTAAAAAGAAACCTTATTTTTTTTCCTTTCCATATGAGAGGAATACTACAAAGAATACGCCCTGCAATTAGAACATACAGGAACTTGGGAAAATATATATATATATATAAAGTGTACCTCAGAAGGGCTGAAAAGACTACATGCTTGATTGGTAATATCCAACAAGGATGCTTCCTGCCAAAATCAACCAGCAATTACACAATCACCATTGCATCAGTTAAATACAAGAAACAGATTCAGGCTAAACTCTGAATTTTGATTCCTATGAGAAACAAAATAGGCAAGGAGTAAGGAAATATAATCACCTGTTTGCACAGAAACCAGAGAGAAGATATATCTTGCCTTGTAAAATTCAGCCCATAGCGCTTAACTAGTGTAAATGTAATCTCATCGAAGATAGGCTCCTTAAGCTTATCAACTGCAGGCTCCTGCCTTTGCCTGAAATCCTGCATCCATAACCCAACAAAATAGATAAATGAAAAAATTGACAGAACAAGGTCATTAGCAATAACCAGCAAGGGGACAACAATCAGGCTGGTAGTCTTTTGAGATCAAAGAAATTTTCAGTGTTTTCGTGATTGAAGTATGATGTATGATACACACTTTTCCAAGCAGAGTTTAGAACATATGAAATTGGCCAACCCTTATTGCATGCCATTGTGTCAGTCTGTCAGATATACATGTAAGGGTATGCATTAAGAATCACTTTGAACTCAATTAAGGCCAACAAAACACCTTGTAGTTTTCACAACAGTCATAGAACCTCAGCAAGATGTCACTGGCACGGCTTTCACTTGTAACAGCAAAAGCTCGATGATGCCCAGGTCCAAGACTTCCATTTCCACTAAAAAGCCCCATACCAAATGCTACAGCACTAGCTGATGCTCGGGGAACCTGTTTTGTCACAGGAGATAGATACATAAGCTACATGGCTGTAGCTTCCAAAAAGACAAAGGTAAATAACTAACTGAAATAACAGATTAAATTTTTCCATGGGATTAACCAAATTTCATGACTAACACAGATTTGCAGCTGGTTTGAAGCAAAAATTAAATATTACAAAACTGAAATCTACCAAGCAAAGGAATGAAAATTAAAAATAAACTTACTTGAGTAGCCTTTATGGTATATATATCAGGATGGTACTCCTCACTAAACAAATTTGGGAATCTTTCTCTAATCCTGATTCCAAGATCATATAATTCGTCCTCTCCTCTGCTAATTAATTCGCCACCCTTGAGCCTTCCTTTCCAAGGAGATTGCCATCCACGTAACCAGGAAGGTACCCTCTCCAAAGGTAAATTTTGTTTTTCTGCATCTTTTAGTAGTACTTCCAGGCGAACTGTCAAATTGTCTAGCTCTCTTATCCTTTTCTTTGTAGGCGAACGAGTTCCGTGCCTGGCCTGAGAATATAAAGCAACTTAGCATACTCTTCCATTATGTTCGGTCAGCAGCCAAGAATAAGGTAGCTAGACAGTTTAGATTTACTAATAATAACAAGCCAATCATTCAAGAAGAAAATTAATCCTTCACAATAAAAGAAAGCTGTTCACCATTAAATTTGTTTGGCAAACTCTAATATATATATAGAAACAAGTTGCGAACTCAAAATTTGTCGGTGATTTACCACAAGATTTAAGTGGATCGGAACACATCCTTGAGGAATATCAGAAGGTACAAAGTTACTGTCAGCAATGTCTTTCACAGCGCTATATCTGCATAAAAAATCAAGATCAGACAGTTAGACCAGTCAACATCAGCACTGATATTCAACGCTTATGCTTCCAGAAGAACAAGACATAACAGCTACCTCATGCAGCAGAAGCAGTCATTGATAAGCCACTCAAATTGAAACCAAAATATAACATATTATATGTAAATTCATACCGTAATTGGAGAGGAAAATTTCCCTTACCAGCACCACCGGACAACCAAGATTAAACAAAAATCGATTGAACGTATAACAATTTGTAATGATCCTAATGCTAACCTCGTACGTTAGAATTCATTTCTGATAAAAAGGAAAATGGAAGAAGAAGCAACCTGGTCACGGTAGAGAGATGTTTGCGGACATCGAAATCTTCTCCAGCGTTCGAATAGTTCAGCAAAGAAAGTAATATTAGCAGAAGAAACAACTTCATTCTCTTCAGTTTCACAGCACCAGCATCTCGAGACACTCAACTCAATCCTTGACGGGGAAGAGTTCGCTTCGTTGTTCCTTTTTTTGCGAAAAAACAATATATATATATATATATATATATATATATATATATATATATATATATATATATATATATATATATATATATATATATAAACTCTTATTAATTTGGTCCTTCACGCTTTTAAGTTTATCAATTTAGTTTCTCGCACTTTAGATTTATCAATTTAGTCATTCGCATTTAAAATCTTAATTAATTTAGTCATTCACACTTCAAATCTTAATTAATTTAGTATTTTAAACTTATAAAACTTATCAATTTAGTCCCTTAAACTTGTAAAATTTATCAATTTAATCCTTCGTATTTCAAAAATATTAATAAATTTAAGGGATGAAATTGATAAAAAAAATTGAATTGTGAAAGACTAAATTGATAAATTTAAAATGTGAGAGACAAAATTGATTAGGATTTCAAATGTAAAAAGACGAAATTAATTAAGGTTTTAAATATGAGGAACCACATTGATAAATTTAAAATCTGAGGGAACAAATTTATAAGAGCTTCAAGTATAAGAGAACAAAATAGTTCACACTTAAAATCTTAATCAATTTAGTCTCTTACATCTAAAACCCTAATCAATTTAGTCTCTTAAACTTGTAAAATTTATCAATTTAGTCTTTTAAACTTGTAAAATTTATCAATTTAACCCCTCACATTTTAAAAATATTGATAAATTTAAGTGACAAAATTGATAAAAAAAATTGAATTGTAAAAGATTAAATTGATAAGGTTTTAAATGTGAGAGACTAAATTGATAAGACTTTTAAGTATAAGATATCAAAATAGATATTTATTCTAATTTTTTTTAATGATTATATTTTAATTCGTGACAACGTGAGTAAAGGTGTAAATGACATCGAGGAACAGGCAACAAAGTTTAGAAGATGCTTAAAGCTACCCGCATATGTTGGTTCTATTAATAGATTTAAAAGTGGTTTAAAATGTTAATTCAAATTCAAACTCATATATATATAAAACATTTTTTTAAAACATTATTTTTATTTATATTATTTAATTAACTCCAATCAAATTAATTATAAATTAAATGACTTAATAATAAATTTATATTACACAAATACCCATTATAAAAAGATAATATGCTTAAAGCTTATTCAAAATAAATTCTTTACTTAAATTTATGTCATTCTAATTATTAGCATCTTAAATGTTTTTATTGTTGTGTAAAAATAAAAAATCTATTATTGAGGTATTTGTTTTTATTTTGCAAATAACTACTCTCCCTCGTTTATCTATTTAATCTAAATTACATAACAAATAGACCATGAACCCTTTAGCATATTCATTTTTTATTTGTGGCACGACATTGATTCAGAAGTTCATAAATGCTTTTCTTAAATAGGATTTTAATAAGTAAGAGGATTTAGTGCATTAACCTTTTCTTAAAGCTTAAGGTTCTGTGGATTCATTAGTCACATAATTTGAACTTATATATACTTTTTTTCTTTAGATTGAAATCTCTCTATGTTTTCCTGGGTAAATCTCATATCACAAATATGAGTATTTGCAAGAGACTAGAAATAAGAACTTGAAAAATGCCTAGTTATATTACTTCCTTGAATGATGATTATAAGTGAGTAGTGGAGTATTTCATAGACATCCTAAAAGACATAAACTGTTATGGACAAAGGAGATTTTACCAAATGGATGGAGATATTTACTTCAGATACACAATTCTTTTGTGACTAATTATATCTCCAGATCATTCCAAAGAGGGTTATTTGTTCATGTGTTGGCTTTGCCTGCACATGAGGGGCATTTTTGAATCATTATAATTTAATGATTTAATTTAATTTGAGATTTGTAATTAAGTTTGTTACGTTACAATTAATTAAAAATCTCAATTAACAAAATGACAGCATTTTTTTAGAGTCAAAATTTAGTTTTTTTTTTTTTTCTGTTGAATGGGTCATGACTGGACTGGGCTGATTAAAAAGCCCATGGGCTGCAAAAAATTTACAACACGAGGTAGACCGGGTCATGACTGAGCCCAACATTGGATTTCCAGCCCGAGAGCCTTAGATGGATTCACTTACCCTAACCCTACCCGCTACCTACAAATAAATCACGAATCAGCTTCGTCTCTGCCTTCTTGCTTATTCTCAGGGAGGACGAGTTTCCTGAAATCTCAGAGCTAATATGGTTTGTATGCTCAGTATCTCTCTCTACCCATAATAAGTAATGTGATTTACGTTTTCTGGATTTGCATTTGGTCATATATATTAGCATGCTGCATAATTATTAAATGTTGGTGGTTGCTTTTATCGCGAGTGCTTAGTTTTCGTTTCGGAAGATCCTTTTTGGTTTAATATAATAACTTCCAAGAATGAAAATAATTGACGTTACTGGGAGATGACTGAGATTTCATCACTTGCTCGGAAGAACAGAATATTTAGTTTATGTTAGGTGTAATGGAGGCCATGTTGGCGGGGCGGTGGTTTAAGTCATTGGGTGCATTGCTCGGGAATGAAGTCTCTTACTTAGAAATAAGCAAACTCTGCTATGCAGTACTTAATAAAATTCTATTTATTTGGCTATTTCTGAATCTTTTAAAATTTTCAAACGTTACTGCTTATGAACTTTATGCTTCTTTTGAAAAAGAGTTATTGTCTGGTATATTCCACATCAATTAACAGCTGATCACTGTAATAGGCGAGAGGATTAAAGAAGCATTTGAAGAGGCTCAATGCCCCAAAGCATTGGATGCTTGACAAACTTGGCGGTGCATTTGTAAGTCAATTTTCCAATATTACACTTTTTCCCAGAAAAAAATTTAATTATATTCCTAAATATATCTTCTAAACAGTCCTAAATGGCTTTTTCAAATTTATCTGAACATTTTTCTGCATAGGCCCCTAAGCCATCGTCTGGACCGCACAAATCTAGGGAATGCCTCCCACTTATACTCATCTTGCGAAACCGGTTGAAGTATGCTCTGACATACCGTGAAGTCATTGCTATTCTGATGCAGCGACACGTCCTGGTTGATGGAAAAGTCAGGACAGATAAGACTTATCCAGCTGGTTTCATGGGTATGTAATTGCATATTGTTTGTTCAAAATAATCGCTACTTCATATGATGATGTCAATATGATGAAATGGCATTTTTGGAGCTAGATAAGTACTAGAATGTTAGGTATTGTAAGTCTGATTGGCTGATGCAATATAAGGAATTGGTGACCTGTGATTTATGTTATTGAAATAAGCTACAGAGGGTTCCGAAGATTTTTTTGTTGTTGTGAAGTTTCTCCATCTCAATCCTTATTTTATATGCCAGATAATTTAGTTGGAACCTAATTCTTTTTGTTTATTTCGTTATCTTTACAGATGTCGTATCAATCCCTAAAACAAATGAGAATTTCCGTCTCCTTTATGACACTAAGGGGCGGTTCCGTCTCCATCACATCAGAGATGAGGAGGCGAAGGTAATTTTACTTGGCTCAAGTTCTTGCATTTCATTTCAGGGTAACAAACTAGTCTTGTGATTGTAAGATTTAACTTTTTAAACAGTCCAATATCAGGATTTCTCTATGTTTCAGTTTGTGTATATAGGAGTTATAACCCCAGTTAATATGTAAGCGCATAATTTTTGTCAGATTATAATTTGTCCATCTTCTATGTTGTGATGTCTATGGCAGTTTAAGCTCTGCAAGGTCCGGTCAGTGCAGTTTGGGCAGAAAGGTATCCCATACCTAAACACCTATGATGGCCGCACTATCCGCTACCCTGACCCTCTCATCAGGGCTAATGACACCATTAAGCTAGATCTAGAGACCAACAAGATTGTTGATTTCATCAAATTTGATGTTGGAAATGTAGTTATGGTTACTGGTGGAAGAAACAGAGGGCGTGTTGGAGTGATCAAGAACAGAGAGAAGCACAAGGGAAGCTTTGAAACTATCCACGTTCAAGATGCCACTGGGCATGAATTTGCAACCCGTATGGGCAATGTGTTCACCATTGGCAAGGGGACAAAGCCGTGGGTGTCTCTCCCCAAGGGTAAGGGTATTAAGCTATCAATCATTGAAGAGGCAAGGAAGAGGATCGCTGCCCAACAAGCAGCAACCACAGCATGAGCTTCCTTGGAATGGAATGAATAGATAGCAGTGTTCCTTAGTTAATTGAGTTTTTTGGTTTCTAATTTATTCTTGGATGGGATTTCATCGATTTATTTCTGAAATTTCCCCATACTTGCGTATTTTGATTTGCCCAATGTCAGCATCATCTTCTCTTAATTAGCCCGCCCGCGTACCTTTTTTCATTTGAAGGGATCTCGTTGAATTTTATTTTTAGAAAAATGAATCTGACCGTCAAATCATTTCAACTCCAAGTAATACTGGAAGCAAAAGTAATCATGACTTTAACATATAAGTTGCCCAAAGCATTCAGCAAGCTGTTGGCTCCCCTCAACTTTATGCCTTACGAAGGCATCATCAACTCCCCCCACGTTCGTTAATTTAGGGCAATTGCATCAAGAAAAAAATGCTCGCACATTGGGAAATGATCAGAAAGTAAATTTCTAAAACCCAGTTAACGACAACTAAAATTATTTATTTCACTTAAATATTTTCCTCCAATGTTTTAGCCGGATACTTGAAAATCACCTAGATGAGGTACTTGATAAAAACACCTAAGATACATGGCCTAGAGAAAACCAAATTCACAAAATTAACATCAAGCAGCAGCTCCCTCCTCGTGAAGCAGCATCTGATCAAAGTGCCAAACACCTGAAAGTCCACGAAAACACCACCTTAGAGCTAAACATGCAGAGAATATGTCAGAAACACTATCGAAACTACTTGCTTGCTGTATATAGGAAACGGGCAACAAAATAAATCGCATGTAGTCAAAATGGATTATTACCATGTCCTTTGCCCACTCTTCTGAGCTGAGCAACATACTCGGAGATTTTTTTGATGGCTTCCACCTACAGACGAAACAATTGAAGTGGAAGAAGTTAGTTCCAAGAAAATTTTATTCGATAACACTTGATTCTGCATGGAGCTCTTCAATTCACACTCAAAATAAATCACTAACTGCAATATCAAAATAACGAAAATTAAGAAATACCTGTTCACCCAAAAACTCGCTTTCAACAAAATCTGCCAGCTGCACATCATTATTCTTTGTGGCAACCTGTTCAAACAAGTTAAAAGAACTGCTTTTTAAACGATAGCAACCTCATTGAGAATGAGACAAAATAAGGAAAGCAAACGCAGTAAAATCCAGATAAAGAC
This sequence comes from Bauhinia variegata, assembly GCA_022379115.2. Classification (NCBI taxonomy): domain Eukaryota; kingdom Viridiplantae; phylum Streptophyta; class Magnoliopsida; order Fabales; family Fabaceae; genus Bauhinia; species Bauhinia variegata. Next base: position 14,462,251 of record CM039437.1, read on the forward strand.
CAAAATCGAAGAAAACTTTAGTCTTACATTGTGCAATTTAAGGAGCTTCTCATTGGTTAGCTTCTCCAACGACAGAGCAAGTTCCATTGCTGCAACAGAAAAGCCAAAAACATATTTAATGCTCAAAAATATCTTAGTTCCATTGGAGAAGTTAATCTTGCAAATACATATGAAGAATGTCATGTAGACAAGGCAAATTAATTAACTCACGTATGTCATAGAACATTAAGCAAAAGGCAAATAAATAACATGCCATTAGAATTTCACATATTTTCTTCTGTTTCCTGGTCCATCCTGCTCATGATCCGAAACTTATCAACTTTTTCTACCCAAAAAATTAAGGAACTTATCCACTTCACTCAGAATCTGATCCAAACATTATAACAAGGCCAAGTAACAGGTAACAAAGTGTAACACATTGAAGAACAAACAATTTGAAATCATAAAATTAACGAAAGATTCAATTTCCGTGCATCCCTTCAGATCAGTATTATACATGTTATGCATGAAACGAAAATGTCAACAAACTGCAAAATTTTAGAGCTCCATATATTTCCTTAATTTAGTCAACTATAAGAACGTGATTAGAACTGAAATTTCTTCAATGCACATGGAAAGCTTATATTACTACCAAGAAGTCGAACAACCAAAACCATCCAAAACAAAACAGAGACGCCAGATAAACTAACCATATAAGGCATCTCCCTTTTCCACATGATCAAACTCCGAAAGTGGCATCACTATAGACTGCAACTTCACTTTTCCACCCCGTTTGTTCTAAAAATTACAGCAACACAGATAATCCCTATTCAGTAATACTTCGGAGAAGATAGGATTCAAGCAGGTATATTATTTGATAACAACATAAAATGGCAGAAGAACCATGTACACATATAATATAAGAAACAAGTGACACACCTGATATTCCATCAATTTCTCAGCATGCTCTCGTTCTTCTTCACTTGATTCCTTAAAAAACCTGTAGATACCAATTATCAGTCAATCTAGACAAAGACAAATAAAATAAACGATAGGTCCTTAAGGTAATGGAAGCATTACTTGGCAAGACCCTTAAGCGCGACATTGTCCCTATCGAAGTAAGCAAACATTGCATGGTAAACGTATGAAACGTTGTATTCCACACTGTGCACCAAAAAATAAATAGATAAATCATCAGAAATTAGAATTAACAAAATAAATAAATAAAGGATTTGATATATCCAACAAATACCAATCTCCGATCCCCATATTTTGTCAATTCAGGAAAGTTTAATATACAGATAAACATAATTAAGAAGATATAATTCACGCATCCTCACCATCCAAGTGTAAAGATATAAATACTTCAGACTCAAATGCAAACGATAAAAACGAAATAATGGTAATAAAATTGAGCACGTGACATTAGAAACAACAACATCAAAGGCACATTAGTGTATTAGTAAATAAGATACTAACTTGATCTGCTCGTTAACAGCAGCCTCAGACTCATCTACATATTTTTGACGAGCAAGAGAAACTTGTGGGACGTTGGGAACAAGATTGAGCTCCTTTTTCACCTCTTCAAATGGTTCAAAGACGACACCAGTGAGAGGGCGATTATTCGCACCCTTAGTGGCGCAAACCACCACCCCGGCTCCAGCCTTTGCTGGGGAACAGCGAAGGAGAGAGGACAGGGAAGCAGGAGAATTCAACGGTGAGACCGAATACGAAGACGACGATGAAAATGACGGAAACAGAGGACCCTGATGGTCTCCATTAGTGTTCAAGAGAGACACGGACGAAGCAGCAGCTCTGAGAAGCATCATTGAAAATTAGACAACACGAGAGACAGTAACGATCGATGAAAATAGATTATGGAGGAAGAAGGGGGAATTTGAAAGACTTTATAGGAGAAAACAGAGGAAGAGAAGGGTTTTCGGGGGCGACCACAGTGAGACGGTGTGTGGCGAAGAAGTGAGGATAGAGATGTGGAGAAAGAGACTAAATAGAAAGGTTAGTAAGTGTCGTGATCATTGGATGAAATGACAAATGGGCGGTTGAGATTTATTACCATGTGTAGGCGCGTGTCAACCTCGTGGTTTTAGCTGGGATTGTTCTCGCTGTCCATTGAAATATCTAGAATTTTTGGTCCAATTAAACTAATTTATAAGTGTTTTTTTTGGCAAAAATTTCTTTGTAATTAGTCGCAGGAAAGCTGACCAATCAGGTAATAATTTAAAAAATTCAATGATCAAACACAGCAAAACAAAACATAGAAGCTGCATGATTCCACTTTCTTCCGTTGAAATGGATTAAAACTTTTTTTTTTTTTACTTTAAATTTTTTAAAAGTTGGTTTGGTAAATAAGTTTTCAGAGGAGAATTAGAAAAAAAAGAAGGATAAACAAAGTTAAATCGTTGATAAGGTTCAAGTCATGATCAGTGCCATCATAAACATTATGAAGCATTTGTCGTATAAGAATATAAAATTAAAATGATAGATATGCTAATATTGTCATGATATACAGAATGGTTCCCACCAAGAATAATTTAATATTTTGAATGATGTTTTACAGATATCGTAAGGACCAAAGAATAATTAATTGTCGGACTAGAAAGAAACCAGGCCGATGAGTTGATTGGATCATAGTGATCAATTTCTACAAGAAACAAGAAGAATCCAAGAATAACTGTTTTGCTTTCAATTTGAAAGACAGAGATTTCTTTTCTCACCCCTCTTGTTTTTTCATCTACGTTTACAGAGGGTGGGGTGTGAACAGAAAACACCTTGGGCTGGCAGATCTGGGGAGAAGTTTGATGGTTCGGAGATAAAAGCCAGATTGTGCCGAAAAGGAGTTTGCCTATTTGCGATGTTGGAATAATTCTTCTTTCGTTCGGTCTTGGTGTAAAAGGTATGGGCCGTATAGCCCATCCCAGTCTACCTCTTTTGTTTTTCAAGCATACATTAAGAGTATCTCCATAACCAATCAAAGACATTATAATTCCTTTCAAGGAAAAAATATCATTGATGTAACTACATGTCTATTCTACAAAGCCTTTTACAAACGCACGATTAAAGATTAAACATGGTCAACATACTTGATTAAGTTATCCACCACCATAGTGGGCATAGATTAATTTGGTGGAGCAAAAAATGATTATAAGAACAACAAAATTTTATTTATTAAGTTTTAGTGTAATTATATTTTCAAAGTTTAAATTTAAAATATTTAGTTAAATTAGAACAATCTCTATACTAATTGATTTACAAGTTTGATAATAGATATAATATAAAACCATTAATGAATCTTCTACAAATAACTTAAACTTTTGGGAAAGATAATTTTTTGATATAATATCATAGCTTCTTTAACCTTATAATCAAAAAGTATGCTAATTGCCACGAGGGAAGGTTGGACTTGTGCTTTACTTATACTATAAATGCAAAAGACTTTCGTGAGACCAACTAATATATGGATTAGATGGATAAAATCACAAATTTAGCAAATCTCTTCAAACTAAATTTATTCTTTTTTGTGATTATAGGTTCAACACTAACCAATATATATTAGTTTTATTTAGAGTAAATACCTATTTTGGTCCCTCGCACTTTAAATTTATCAATTTGGTCAATTATATTTGAAACTCTAATCAAATTTCGTCCCTTACATTTGAAACCCTAATCAATTTCGTCCCTCACATTTCAAATTTATCAATTTAGTCCTTCACACTTCAATTTTTTTTTATCAATTTCGTCTTTCATATTTATCAAATTTTTTAAAGTGTGACGGATTAAATTGATAAATTTTACAAGTTTAAAGGACTAAATTGATTAGGGTTTTAAGTGTGAGGGATCAAAATAAGTATTTACTTTTTTATTTATGAGTATCTTTATCTCACTTTAAAAGTGAGATTAATTTTGTTTGGGGCAGAGATCAACTATAGTTATTTCTCTTCCCAACATGTGCTTGAACCCTTGACATTACAAAAACTTCATAATTATTAACTCAATTTACTTATCAACTAAGTTACACTATATTAGAGGTTAAACATGCTTATTATGGTGTATATTCTTAATTATTTGATTGAATATTTTATTCATTTCTTATAGTAACTGATAATCTTTCTACTGTAGTTATAAATAGAATTCTATATTGTAACGTACATATCACTGAAGAAATAAGAGGTAAATATACATTTGTAGCTGCTTCCTTTTATAATGTTCTCCATTCAAGTTAATTTCTTTACCGCCTCAAATGGCTGACCACTTAACGAGTTGCTACTTTTACTGAAACATACTAATCAGTTGTGAGATCAATTACCAATGTTGAGAGAACAAATTAATATTAAATAAATTAATCTTTGCTACATATCATTGGCAGAACACCATATGCATCTCGAAAATGAATCTTGATCATCACGATGCTCATTTAATGTCCGCGTTGGAGGCCTCATGTTCTTTCTTCTAACATGGTGAGATGTCTGTTTCTTCACCCATAATCTATTGTCTTCAAGATTCGTACGTAAATTTCACAGAACCCAGACGACAAGGTTCTCAGCCTCATCTTTCGAGGGATATTTGAACTTCTGAATCAAAAACCCTATCTAAATGCATTGACATGCTCTGGATTAACTGAACTTTATTCATGCATGCTAGTTAAGTAGATGAGATTTATGATTTCCTTTGGAAGAATAAACTGAAATTAGTATATTAGGGTAAATTCATCTTGCTACCAATTTGAGATTCCAAATCATGATGATAAGCTTTTAGCTTAGATATGGTCCATATGGATTGGGAAACTGGGAAGAATTATTTAATGAACAATTTGAAAGCTAGCAAAGATGGATTTGCATGCATGGGAGACCGTCATGTCATGAAAAGAGAGCTGTTTTATTTTGAAGGCAAGAAAGGAAGCTTTGAATCATGCGAGGCAATTAATGCAGTTGTAGCTTAGGGTGTCTACGTCTTAATATTATTCCGTTTAAAATTATAAAGTTATATTATTTATTTTATACAAGTAGATGATTTTAAAAAATACATTCTTCTTATGATGTCTTTACTTAATATTTTGTCTCCTGAGTTAAATACATAAAGAATTGATAAAATAAAACATTAAGAAAAAATAATTTTTTTAAAAAATATCATTAATTATTCTCTAAAATCAAGAAATGACATTATATTTTTAAACGTAAGAAGTAATAATCTCTACCTATCAAAATGAGCTTCATTTATAATAATCCCCTACAACTTAATTGCATGTCAGGAATCTCTCATTAATATCTTGCCATGGTGGGTGCTGCACGCCTGTATTTTCTTCCGTTTTAAACAACCATTATTTCTATGTAGCACGTAAGCTTCTGCGGCCAACCATTAGGGTTAGGTCTCACAAAATGCTTAGTATATCCAACATTTTCCTATTGTGAATTGATTAACTATATCTATACATCCTACGTTAATGACAATATATAATCACGAACTCACAGCAAAGCAATAGCTGGGTAATTAAGGATTAAGGAATCTTCATTATAAAAGCTTAGGTAGCCGACTCTATATTGACTATATATATATATACAGATTTCTGCTCAAATGAACTTGAGTTGTATATGTGGAAGAAAATTTTAAAACACAAAAAAAAAAAAAAAAAAAAAAACCAGCAACGTACAAGCTAGAGTATATTTGAAGAATGAAGGAAAATTATTGTATGTATTCTTACTAATTAATTGGCAACTAGGAGACTATGAATAATGAAATTTAAATGGAGTAAATGACCATTGCCAACATTTGCATTATATAATTCTAAACAGCTTTATATACAAAATCCACCTCTCTTAGAAAGCTTCCCTTGAAGCATAAGTTTTGTTTATGCTGGCTGGTGTTGCTGCATAATTACAATTTAATTATTTTTAATACAAAAATTAATTAAATTAAATCCGAAACTTAGTTGATAAGTTGATAATGATAGTAGCTAGGAGGCTCACGAGACTGATCTCTACTCAACTTGTGGGAAAGAAAATCTATTATATATATAATTAGATTGATGATATATGTTTCTGGTATTCCAATCTCTTAATATGGAAGATCTAATTCTGGCTTATTCAAAGGTTCACATATGACCAAACAAGATGAAGAAACAATTAATTAAAAAGCATTCATTCATTTAATTTGGACGTTATACTGTAGTTAAGACAATTCTTATGTCTATGTGTATCTAGCTGGGACAGACATAACTGGACTTCATCATGCGCTGAATAAGAAGACGGCGGAGAGGTCGAGTTAATCAAACTATATACGATGAGAAGTGGAATTCGCGCAACTCCCAAAATTAAAGCTCACATTCTTATATCTTGGATTTAAATTTATTTTTGTTTTCTTAAGTTAAATTTTTTGAATTTTCTCTTTTATTTATTTACAAAAAATAAAAAAACTCAAACTATATATGATGAGAAGTGAGTTTCACACAACTCCTAGAATTAAGGTTTATATTCTCATGTACCAGATTTAAATTCATTTCCGTTTTTTAAGTTGAAATTCTTGAGTTATCTCTTATATTTATTGACCAAAAAAAAAATAAAAATCAAACTATATATGATTTTTTTTTAAAATTTAGTTTTCTTGCTTATAATTTTTTTTTTCCCATCCAAAAGTGTAAGGGTTTAAGGATATTTATTATTATATTAGTTAAATTCAAATTCAATTATCCTAAGCTAATTAATAATTAAGAAGCTCAGTCTGAGTGCTGGTTAGGTTTTCTTGAGCCTCCACACTAGCTAGCAGTAGCTTCCTGGCTATATTATTCATATATATCATATATATATATTAATTGGGTCATGTAAATTATATTATCATATCATATCATGCACAGCACAACTCATGGCAAAGTTATATATGTAGGGTTTGAATATATTTAATTGATTAATTAATAAACTATATTGCACTACGTTTTGGACTAAATAAATATATACTATTATATATATGTAATATATGTGTTCACTTAAAATTTACGCACTTCATTAATGGGACCATTGCTTGGGTTCAACTAATCAATGAATTGAGTCAAACAATACGGTCTTAGAGAAGAGAGCGTTGTATTAATAATAGTGGTGTATAAATTATTAGATAACATGTATGTTCACGTGAATGTTTGTGTGTCTAATACACAAACATTCACGTTGAGCCACCCTCTCTCTTTAGTAACGTGGACCTGGTATTGTGTTTACAACCTTATACTCTTAATGCACAATCACAACGTTAACACACACACAAAGGATAACGTTTTTCTTTTTGGAAAGCACCAACTATATCATTTAATTGATAAAATAGAGACAAGACACATAAATTATTAAAATAAATATTTTTTGATAAAAATTTTCATACGCATTCAAAAATAAAACTTATATTAATACATTTAAAATATTTAATTATCTATCAACTATATCACACTTTATTAATACAAACAAACGCAGCTGCAGTGATTTTTATTATGTAAAAGAGTCAAACAACGTGGAAGCCATACAATCCAACCTAGCAACCTAAGTTAAGCTATCATCTGATCATCAACCTTTGGCGGCGTCAAAGATTACCCTTGTTTTTGTTACTCCTTTTCTCTTCCTATGGGGCCCAAATATCTTCTTGAATGTTTCTGTCTTCCTCTTCGAATTCGAGGAGGTGGTTCTTGTGCCCTAGATTCATTATAATTATGAGTTTATCATTAATACTCTCGCTTTCTATGTTTTTTTTTTTATTTATAATTTTGGAATATATTTGTTGTCTTTAAAATAATTTTGTCATGATGGCAGAAATAATTGGAAAATTTTAATCATTACTATAATTAATATGTGTGTGTATATATATGTTGTGGCAAATATTAGCAGGCACATGCATGGCATGTCAATCTAGACTCTAGAACGTGTATAAACAAGAAGATAAAGCAAACTTGCACTCTGCCTACCTATTTTTGTTTATGCCGGCTATGCATAATCAGATATTAATCTTTAATAAACCTGGCTACCTTTGATATGCCTACGCTGTCTAATCAATTCATTAATTATAAGCTCAAAAATTTTGACTACATAATCAATAACCCACTACAATTAATATGTGGTACAAAAATTTTAAGATAATTTTTTTGAAAAATATAATTATTTTTACGGTGCTATCTAATTCAAATTCAAATCAATCGTTATCGTACGAGTTGAAAACGCCAATCGTTTCGTTACCCATTGATTTAATTTGTGTGGTATACGAAATCCATTTGTATAACTAACTTGGCATGTGGGCAATTCCATTTTTCCAATTTCAATACCCAAAATTAAACAAACCAATCCATTAATAATTTAGTTAATCACGGATTAATAAATATCTTTAGCAGTTTAGTGTGGTTGATAAAGACACTTGCGCACCCCACACGTTCTAGTGTAGACCATTATAAATACTAACTCTTGCAATCTCATTCTCTCAAAATATACTCAACTCCATAGCTTTTTGCTACATTAACCTTCTCTGGTTCCCCTGTTTTTCTCTTAACCCTATAGCAGTTTCCAACTTTCCCCTCTTCTCAGTAACTAATGGGTGGGAATTCCCCATGCGCTTCATGCAAGTTACTACGACGCCGTTGTGCCAAGGACTGCATCTTCGCCCCGTATTTTCCCTCCGATGACCCCCAAAAGTTTGCCATAGTTCACAAGGTTTTCGGTGCTAGCAACGTTAGCAAAATGTTGCAGGTAGCTTTCACGGTTCATAATCTTTCTCTTTCATAATTTCCTTTGCTTCCTTTTTTTGCTTTCTTTAGGTAACGAAAGCGAAAGAAAGAAACAACCAAACTTACTTTTCTTTATGGGTTTTAAAAATTTAGAACCTTTACTTGGGATTCTTCATGGGTGTTTCCATTAATGGTTGATTTCAATTATTCAGGAACTTCTGGTTCACCAGAGAGCAGACGCAGTGAGCAGTTTAGTGTATGAAGCAAATGCTAGAGTCCGAGACCCGGTTTACGGCTGTGTTGGGGCCATCTCTTACCTGCAAAACCAGGTTTCAGAGCTTCAAATGCAGCTAGCAGTGGCTCAAGCAGAGATACTCTGCGTCCAGATGCAGCATGAGCCAGCAATGCCAAACCCAGAACTGATTGAGAGTATTGACCCAGATCAGAAATCTTACTTTAATCTCCAAAATGACCTTCCCCAGTTCTTCAATTTTTCCTCTTCTAGCAATGTAATCCATGACTCTCTCAAGAGAGAGACCATTTTTGGACACGACATGGTTTCTTAATAAAATTGTTCACGTGCTTTGCGTTCTTACCCTCCTTTTTTAATCTTTCACATAAATTCTTTTCCTTATTTCTATGTAGTCTGAAAAGTTCTGTGCTGGATTTCTTTAATTTACAACTTGGTACAGAGGATGGAAGAGCTTTAAGGTCAACCCTAGCATGTGATTACGTACTAACGAATCAATTTAGAGTGTTCTAATCAGTATCCTGGTCTATTAATGCACTAAGTAAAGGTCGGTGGTTTTTCTTAAAGTAATGACAAACCTTCTAATAATTACTACATATTCATCCCATCCCATGAATCCATGATCAAGAAAGAAAAAAATCAGAACTCAAAGCGTCTAATGATTCATGACGAGGGAACGGAAGACCTTTTTTTTTTTTTTTTTCAAATATACGCAGGGATGTTTGTTTACTTAATTAGATATTTTGCAATTGCAAGTAGAAATATGTCCTTTTCATTTAACTGATAAAAGAATAGCACATATATATATACACACTTTATATTATACAGAGTATAGCCTTCAGCATGTTTAGCAGTAATGATTTTAATTCATCATCGATCATTGACTTTTATATCACAACAATAAATTCTGGCAAATGATAAGACAGAAGTAGGTCATTCTGTGACATCCCACTTGCATTCACAGGTTTTAGTCTTGGGTTCTCAACTTCTTCTAATAATATACCTAATTTCCTTCTTAATATACATGATGATCAAGATTCCTCTCATACAAATCCAGGGCTGGCTTGTCTCCATTTGCACTGGTTTTATATATTATGACCATAAAACATTAATTCCAGTTTTCATTCTGGGTACAAGTTTTAAGTTAAACTCTTCACTTATACTATATTTAAAGATCATATATAAATATGAGTAATAATATTTGTGTTGCTGGGATTAGAGGATAATTTATCTCTTCTAAATCCCACTTAACCTACTTCTAATAACATAAAATTTAAATTGGAACGAATATTTATGTGCAAGGGATTTTCTTAAAACCTGAGTGATTATTTTTTTAAAATAAGATATAATTGTGATATCTCCTTGTGTTTTTCTTTCGTTTAATTATTATTATTATTATTATTATTTTGGCAACGTGTCTCCAGAATCTGCCACTTGAGCAACTTGGAGAAAGGACTACAAAGAAAACTCCTTATTAGAAAATTATTTTAAGGGGAATGCTACAATATTAGTCAGCATGTAGCATTAAACAAAAAATTATTCAGTACATCCTAGAAAATGTTTATATAATTATTAAGGAGAGATGAGTGACATTGACAATCCATCTAACGTGTTATAATTTATTGTTATTGATATTAAACTTCCCTTTCTTTTATTAATTTTCTGTTTTCATTCGCACAAAAATAAAGCACTTTTGAAAAGCATAAACATTCACAACATATACAAATGATTATTTTGGATTAACCAACATTAATCTTCTATTTAGTTTCATAAGGAAACGTTATCATATTTGCAAGTGTTTCTCAGTTAATAACTTGTTGTAGCTGGTTCACGTGGGGAGTTGTGCAACCAAGTGTTCATTGTATAATAAAATATATGAACTCTATATAGTATTTAATATGATTTCTCTATAATACATCTCGCTGAACAATTCTATGACAAAATCAAAGCATTATTTTAGGAGTAACATTAATTGCACGATAATTACTGTTGGCAAATTTTTACTCTAACAAAACAAATCTTACCAACATAGTATAACCCATTTGGTAAGTAGAGTAAGATATTTTCAATGGTGTAATTTTTATTCAATTGCATAGTTTTATTTTAATTATTTTAATAGGTTCCACAATATTACATTATTTTTATTATTTTATACAATTCTCATTACTTTTTATTATAATGATGTAACTTTACAAAATTAATTGTGTATGTTGAAAAGAGTCATTAATAAAAAAAAATTAACTATAATTAATGATCTTAGCCCATTTAATAAATTATGAAATCCTTTTTTTAGATTGCTTTCAAGAGCAACCCATGTACTGACAAGTATCTTTACAGGTTACATTTTAACTATTGTAATTCATTTTTTTTAGTTGCATAAACTGTACAATCTTCTATGATATTCCCATTAGAGATAACTTGAGTTTAATGGTTGAGATTTTGTAATATCAATAATTTGAGCTTGTAAGACAATATGTATTAAAAAAAGAAGTAATCATAATTACTCTCGTTACTTAAATAAGATTAATCTTATTTTCAATGTAAAATAGAGTTTAATTAATATCAAGGAAAGTTAGTTTAAGTATCACATTATTATCTCTTAAAGATGTAAATTAAAATATATTTTAATACTGATGTGAAGATGTTATTTATAAATAATTTATAATACTTCTTTAATCATTCTTTTTGAGTCTTGAGACATACTAGGAATAAATAGAGAAACAGGAAAGCCAAAAGGCAACAACCAACGGACTGTTCTTATTAAAATAAAATGAGGGTTAAAATAAAAATTGACCATAAAAGATTCCTCTTTAATATAGCTAGCTTTGTTTAATGTTGAAGGTATGTATTTTCCAAGTCAAAGTTAAAAGCTTCTCTTCCTTCATATATGTCCTTACCAAATCCTTCTTTGTATTATCCCCTTCTTGTCTTTATCTACCGGTATAGTCTTCCAATCCCTACATTATTATAAACTAATCGTAGGTTTTTCTTTGCTAAATCTATATATAGAGAGAAAAAGGAATTAACATATTGTTCTATGTCAAACTGTTTTTCATTTTTCAAAATATTTGCAACAAAGCTTGTAGCGTAGTAGTCACCCTGTTTAGTGTTAGTATAATATAATTACTAAGATAGCGGAGAATGCCAATGAATTCTAACTCTAATAACACATTCTCGTCATCAGAATTTGTAAACAATTCTATTCAAGCGTATTATGAAAAGAAAATTGATATAGCTAGTACACAGGTCCACAAAATGTGTGCTATATTAATTTTTTTTAGGACAATTATTGCTCTCATAGATCTTATGAAACACGTTCATAAACATTTTTCTTAATTAGCAAAAGCAAAGTGGAGGTTGAGTAGTTTCAAAAGCAAGATAGTTATTGAGTGGCTTTTTCTGTAGCAAAAATTAATCTGCAATTATTTAAAACAAGTGGGTTAATAAAGATATCCGACAGTAATGGATTCATCTTTCTTAGAAATTAGTTTCTTAGAAAAATGATTAAGCTTTTTACCTTTGGATTAACTTTTTTTTCCCTTTCAATGTAAAGTTGTTACAATAACTATCACGAGAAATAAAGGGAACGAGAATCTATTTGGTGAAGGAATATGCAGTGGTTCAATGATTGAGAGTTAGTGACCGCAGAGACACAAGTTTAGTACATTGGAACTTATGTTTGTTAGTATTGTATTAGAGTGGCAGGCAACCTTAGAATACAAAGATTGCAAACGAGACAAACGTAAATTTCAGCTCTTGCTTGACTTTGTTTGGTTCAATGCATGAAACCTTAGAGAGAAAATCGTAGGAGTCAATAAGAAGCTGAATTACATGACAGCATTTGAAGAGAGAGTAAACAATTAAATTAAGGTGCATAACAAGACAAAAATAAAGTTGCCCTCTGTTACCTATCTAATCTGAATTTCTGCCCATTTTTGGAGACAAAGACAGTGATAGTGGGAACCCCGTTTCTGTTTTTTAGGGCTCGAGGATAATACTTCCAAAACGAGATTTTGTTTTAGCATTGAAATACCACTAACCAAACCTTTTCAGTTTTCTTCCTCTTTTCTTAAGTCAAAACTCAAAAGTAACATTTTCTGGCACTTTGCTTCAAATACCAAACTGGTGGAAACGAATGAACACTGATGTCTAATGTTGAAGTGATGCAATGCAGACATCTATTTCTAATTTTTCCACGCCACAATGTAGATACGGACAAAGACATTTTACTAGAAATTCAAACGTTTCGAACTGCCTCAGCTTGGAGCATTGAACCTCCTTAAGATTTTGTTCTTTGCCAATCTCTTTTAGAATAATCTTAGTTTATTCATTCTTCTAATTCACATACCTACGATTTCCTATATCAGACAAAATTCTAAGACACTACGGTTAGAACTCAAAAAGGGCAGTGCGCATTCTGATTGAGTCTGATATGAGTGTACACACAAGCGCGCATATACATATATATATATAGAGAGAGAGAGTGAGAGCACTCTCTCCTGAGTTCTGTTACTATTGCATACAGCATGAACTTGGAAATTTTATCTACTCATTGTAATTCTTCTTTTCTGATTAACCTGTTTTACAATCACAAGCAATTAGGAAAAGAGAATTGATAATAAAACTACCTAGAAACAACAAAAGGTAAGGCAATATGATTTATATGTATTGATTTTATTGTTCAGTACAACAGAAGCAAGATACATTAAATGCCACATCCGAGTTTACAATAGATCTTCCTTGTATAGGAGATATAATGATAATGATACGTTAAAATGGAAAGTTTAAGGCTCTTGAGTCTCCAATTGATAATATGGAGAATCGTCCAAACCCTGGTTAGTCCCATCAGCACCACAGACTTGTATAATAAATTTAAGGCTAGAAGTTCCAGAAGGAAGTTGAAGGTCAGAAACATAAAAGCAGCTCGTATGTGCTGATCCAAGGTACTCCTGCTCGCTTCCTAATACTGCATCTGGTTTATCATCTGCTTCTTTTGATAGTTTCTGCACATAGATTTTGTAGTTTGGAAACGCAGGATTGTTTCCATCTTTCAGTTTCCAGGAAATTTTAACACTCAAGGCTTTTGAACCCTCAGGACCGGATGTCCATTTGATGTATTCACCATCAACTAGCCATGAATTAGACGCAGGGAAATTCGGTGTATAGTCAGAAGTCTTAATTGTGACATGACCAAGAACCACATAGTAATCTGTTGAAGGAGATTCTGTACTATCATGGCCAGATGATCGTGATTCCAGACTCAGTTTGTTGAATAGATAAGAATTTGATCTATAGCAAACACCATATATCGATGTCAGTGTGTATCCATTCATCGCAAATGTACCTTTATGTATAACCCATCCAGGGGCAAGTCCTTTAAGTTCACGTGTCATACGAATATGGCTGAATTTGCTTGGCAAATGGTTCATTTCCTGGGATGAAAAAAGTACGGACTTTCGTTCGTTTGTGGTGGAAGAGAACTCTAGTGCAAGTCCCAATAAAGAATTGCCATCAGATTTGACCTGGATTAGTAGCAGAATTCATGTGTGAACTAGATTCATGGTAAAGAGCTCAAATTGGATTAGAAAAATATAATTTGACGAGTCCTGCACTAGAAGCCATCCCTGGTTTAAATTTAAAAGAGTGTAACGGCATGAAATCTCACTATCATGCTTCAAACTTGATGATAATATATATATAATGACAAGAAATTCCTCTAGCAAATCTTGATAGAGAACAGAAAGCTTACAGAATACATCAGGTGTAATGGGAAATCACCCAAAGGGAACTCTCCTTGAAATATCCTCTTCTGAAAGAAAGAATTCCCCTCAAGAGATCCTTTGAATACAAGGTTCCCCCCACCGCTATATGATGCTTCCTTGAAGCTGCAATTTGCAAGCAAGAAAACTCATTTTTTATCTCTTGTGAAAACTAATTTTCATATGCCATTCAATTTAAGATGAAAAAACAGAAAAGAAAGAGAGTTAAATATCATGATACGGTCCTAATATTACAAGAAAGCCAATATATCTCAGAAGAGTTCCCACACTGTCTGGTTAGCCATCCAGATAGCAGAAATAATTGAAGCACAAAATAATACTAGTTATCACTCTTGCAGAGGATGGTCCAATAATTCAGTCCCACTGATCAATAAGACAAAATTTCTTAAGACGGGATATATGTTATTACTTACTCAACAAAAACTTGAATAGAATCTGGAGAAGGATCGGCAAATTCAAGGAAAGGCTGCACACAAATATGTGACTTTAGAATAAACACAAACCAGAGCCAAGCATCAACAATTTATAACAGACATGGCTAGAGCATATTATATAGCACATAATTATAAAAAAAGATCTCCAGCTGGTCATTAAATAATCAAAAAACAATATCAACGATGAATTTGAAGATCCAGAAAACTAAAGGAGTGATGGTCAAAGAACACAAAACTGAACTGTAATTGTATTCCAGGTTAATCTTAACGTTACTTCATACTAATTCTTCAGAAATCGCAGAATATTATTCAATGTACGTGCATAAATGGACCATAGTTCATCAAGCAATCAATGTCGTAAATAATTGTGCCAACAGAAGGAAAGAGTGATTTCAAGTTCACACATGCCTGAAATCCTTGGTTTGACAAGTTGCACCAAGTAGTATCTGATACTTTGAATCCATCGACAGAAAAATGATAACTACGCCCCTGAAATTGACAAAGAAAGAAATACTCAAAATATATCCAGTGCTATCTGTATGTCAGCATCAAATTGAAACAAAGATGAAAAGATTCAAGTGGAAAATGGGAGGGGAGAGGAGAAGAAATTTGTGACGGGTAACCTGATCAAAATTTGTGAAGAATGGTGGCGCTTTAAGACTATCTCGTAACACCCCCCATGATTTCTCCACAAGACCCCACCAACTGCAATAAGAAATACATGACTGATGCTGAGCAATCATCTGAATAAGACTTTCAGGGCGTGATCACCATCGTTAATAGAAAAATGCAAGAATATTTTCAGGATTTTTTTTTTTTGTGGCAATATGATCTGGAAAAATAGAAGGTTAAGTTTTCTTCTTCTTCTTTTTTTCCCCAAATGACTTACAAATGCAACACCCACTGATTTCATCAACCAAAAAATTGTCATTCAGAAAGGAGTGAGTGAAGCAAGATATTTAGAAAAACTAACAGAATTTTCAACAGGGACATCTCCACTCGACCATATTTGTTTGGTGCATGTGTTCAGGAAGAAACTTAATCAGTAGAAATGATGAAATGTAATAATTGCAAGTCACGTGGTGCTTGCGAAGTCAATCATGTGGAATCATACAGAAACAATGTTTAACTCACAAATAACTCAGAAGTGCAAATAAATCCAGTTTTTTGTCAGAAGTTGCATAACTACAATAGGAAAGTTTAAAGCTTAAAGATATCACCAAGATGAAAACAAACTGGTTATTGTTTCAAGAAATGAAAGAGGAATAGCACTTTATTTTATTTTATTTTTTGTGTATATTCACTCTCTTCTCTTCAGAAGGATTCCTTCTGGATCTTGAAGATATTTGAACTGCAGTGAGTGAATGCATTTTTATTTTCTTTCCCTTTTTATCCTTAGCGTTATGTCTTGTATTGTGTACCTTGTTTGTATATTGCATTGTCTACATCGGCACATCTTCAATTTCATTTTTTTGTAAATATATTATTTTTTATCAAAAGCAAACTTCTAAACCTTGTGATATCATAATTACATTGAATTTTAGGAATCTGCAGCCATTTTTTTTTTCTATAAAAAGGTAGCCAAATTACCGATTCTGAGCAGTCTCAAAATTTGGTGCTTGCTTAGTCTCGTAGATCCATCCAGGAGCAAATATAGCAGCAGAGACATCATTCTTTCTTAGCCTATCAAGAGCAACATTTGCCTGATATTTCCATAGTTGAAGAGTCAGGAGAGCGCTAGACATAGTAGAGATATCATATTTGCTTCACCAATTATAGGCTAAACTATTATAAGCTAGAAAGATTGGCATATTGCAAATCACATACGTTCCACTGTCCACCACCATATGTGTTCCTTCCAAATACATCAATTCCCATGTACACATCAAACTTTCTATCACCAGCAACAGCAGCAGAACGCCTTGGGTAGTTTTCCTACATGATACATATAGAACCAGTTGAAGGAAAGGGCAATAAACAAAACCGTTGTATTTTGGAAACACGCCTGGGGAAGAAAAGCAATACCTTCCATGTGTAGTTTACAAATATTCCATCGCATATATCAAAAAAAGGTTTATTATATTCATTTAGTTGATCTTGCCATCTCAGTTCACCATCAATGGTAATGCTGTCATACCTACAGAACCAAGAAAAGAAGTCACATTCATGTTTGGCAACGTGCAATCTAATGAAAAAACTCCAAGAATGTCATATCCACGTATACTCACCATATTACTAATGATCCAGGCACCGAAGAATGCATAGTCAATGTTAAATGGTTGACGAACTCTTTCAAATTAGGAATTCTATGTGGGTCTAAATTTACCTCCATATTTATCTGCAATTAAACGCTGCTGTTTCAACCATTGCGAAGAATACAGCACACAGCATACTGTAATTTTTGTTCATGAACGTGTGGTACTGAAAACATTGCTTCTTTACGTGATGACATTTCTTGGAGAAAAATGTTAGATATTACTAAAAAGTAAAACAAATAATCTTTCTTCTTCTTAGTAAAATTTCTAGGATGTAATTGTCCATATTTTTTCCCCAAAAATTCTTCTTTAATCTCTATTCAGAGATTCATCAGACAAGGAAAACAAACTTTTCATGCAGCTTCAACTTGAGAGCCCAATTTTTGGAATCAAAGCTGAAAACATTATTGTTTACTACCTAGTGCAGGCCAGCAGTCCACATATAAATGGAAATACATATCAACTTAATTACTGTAAGTTTTTTAACTGCGAATAACTTAAAATTCAGTGAGACATGCGTTTTAACTTGAAAAGCTCATAGAGAGGATAATTAATTACCAGCCACCCATCGAAGCCTAAAGCAAAAGCTAGCTCCGCTAAACGCTCAGCATACATTCGAGCAGATTCCTTTGTTGACAGCAATGCCTCACTGGTAACCCTCCCATCATCCCATTCTGTGATGAAAGTCCCCAGCACCTTAGATATCATAGGGTACATCCAAGAAAAGTTAAAGTAAAACTTCCTTCAGTTATTCAATTTAAAAGTATAACGTGAGAAATCTAAACAGTCTCACGGTGTGAAAATAGAGATTAAATGAAACATGCGCCGCCTAAGCCCCCAACAAAAGGGCAAAAAAAAAAAAAGAAGAAGAAGAACTAAAAGACCATAATTCCTAACCGACCTCAGAAAAAGTGGTATTTAAATTTACTCCCTAATCTTATGATTAACTCTAACAGCAAGATCCTAGGTAAGAGAAAAAAAAAACAATTACAAAAGTTTCAAAGGTAGTACTTATGTGTATGCTACAAGTCAAACATTCCTCTAGGCATACATGAAATTATTCAATGTTTATAGGTAAGAATATGAGTAAATGAAAATCAGTATTCTCTAGAAGATCGAGAAATCCCGTTCAAGACATACAGCAATCAGTTCCATTCACAAAGTCTTAGAGAGGGAAGTACCTTAACACCATGGCGATGAGCTGCATTAGTCCAACAAGGAGGGGGAACTGTAACTAGATTGTGAGAGAAGTACACAAACACATCGATCAAATGCCAATGCCAAATTGCATAGGCATCTGGGTTAGTGCCTCCTTGAACCCACTTATCATCTATGTAACCCCCAGCCATATCATGGCACACAAGCAATCTACGCCTATTGGGCAATGAAGAAGAATAATAACCATTTTGATCACTGGTGACCGCAGCCTTGTTGAAAGGGTAGTGAAAGGACTCAAAATAGGACCTTGACTCCAGCTCATGGAGGGATTTGATCGGATAAGAGATAGGCACAGATGGTAGTGTGGGATCAAATGGTTCGCTGTCGGGAGCTGAGAGCTGAGACTCTGGTTCTGAATTAGACATGGACTTGGTAAGAAAAAAGTACAAGCTTTGAATAATTTGGTGAATGAAACGGAGGGTATTTCGAACCGAGACTAAGAATCGGTAGTTCATATTGGCTCAAAGAGTGAGAGGAAGCATGATTGAGTAGAAAACTTTGAATAAACCTTGGACGTAACTAGTACGCTGTTTCCTTGATGTCATTGGTTCGATGCTCCAGACACAGTGCCTTACAGATTTTTTCAGGGGAACTTCTCAAGAGTCTTTTTCTTTTTTCTTTTTCCCCTTTAGTTTAGCCTTAAAAAATATTCGTTTTAGCCTATATCACAAGGAAAACTTTGGAGTGAATTGCAATAGTTGGATAAGCGTTGCGATTGGTAGGCAAATGAAGTGAAGGATTGATACATTAGACTCTAATTCGGTTTGCATCTTTCTTAATGGCCCAAATTCATTTGGAACTCAGCTTAAGGTATGAGTAACATAAACATTGCTTTAAGTTAATTTTGATAGTTATCTTACTCTCTTATTTTTATTTTTTTTTTTATTTCTCATAGATAAAGTATCTATGTGTGACAAATTTTTTATGAAGCTTAAAATTTGATCTTGAGTAATTCCTTAAGCGTACAGGGAAAATGGGCATTTGTAAATGTTACAATTCAGAGGGCCGGTTTTAAATATCATTAATTGATTGACAAAACATAAGCTAGTCGCCAAGTTGCTAGACTTCCACCTTCCAAGTAATTTCAAGCTAAGAAAGATTACATTACGCTTCATGGGGCCATGGCCATATGGTACTTTGATTCTCGTCCAAGCGATTCGGACAGCGCAAGTGGTTGTTTAACTTTCAATCTTTGCAGTTGAAATCTTAAAACATGATCAGTTCAGTCTTTCTAGATGACTTGTACCTTGCTTAGAAAGGAGAGTCAGTGGTCGGAAAACAACTTGAACAAAATAAGATCCCTCTCAAACAAAGGCCTTAACA
The DNA here is from genome assembly GCA_022379115.2 of Bauhinia variegata. Classification (NCBI taxonomy): domain Eukaryota; kingdom Viridiplantae; phylum Streptophyta; class Magnoliopsida; order Fabales; family Fabaceae; genus Bauhinia; species Bauhinia variegata. The sequence continues at coordinate 14,482,191 of CM039437.1, forward strand.
ATGAATTCAATGACATACAGTACTCAGAACATGCCCAAAAGACAAAGTCTGCTTCTGGTGCTTCTTCCTGCTATAGCTGACATTCCGACTAAGGTCAAATAAATCTTAAGCAAATTTCAAGAAAAATGCACACAATATAACGGGGCAAGTGTTTTTGGATAAAATTAATATTTGGCACCTTGGCATGTCCTCGATTGCAATGAAGAATCTCTTTCCATCACCAGATAATATGTCCCTCAACGAATTTTTTCATTCTGCCTGCACTATCCAGATACAACAGGCCGCGGATGTTATGAATTCCAGTGGAGGTCTATTAGGATGATCAGGTACATAATGGAAGTTGATCCTCTACACTCTAGAATCCCCATCACTAGTTGAAGCAAGGTAGGATTATCCCAGATTCTTCGGATATTGCCAGAATTACACGTGGCAAGGACAGTTCTGCAATTTACCAGCTATATTTGTGGTTGAGACCCGTCATTCAGCATTGAGGGTACACCTTTTAGATTCCAGTACCACTCCATGATGTCCAGATCAGAATAACTTGGCAAGCCAATTATGCACTCAAAGTAGTTCCTCAGTGCCTGTTAATTTTGCATATTCACTTTCATCAATAGTTCCTTTCTTCAATTTCTTCAACAAACGGTATTCTCGCATTAACTCATCCTCATCTTCAACTGTCTGCTGAGCACGTCTCTGTTTGGCTGTTTTTTTCCTAGTGACAGCTGCAATTGGGTTTTTGCTGGGTTTTTGAGGTTTTGCCTCTTTCTCTTTGGATTCTTTCTTAGCTTGCAGGTTCTTCTTCCTTTGTTTCTCACGAGATTTATCCCTAATTAAAGGTTTGAGCCATTAGCACGATCTTCCAAGAGTAAGAATTTATAGAAGGAACTTGGAAGGGTACACATAACTAAGTCAACACCAAAACATTTGCATCAAAAAGAATACAGCAGGCTGTAAAATTAACACCAAAATAGCACAATATTATACGGTAGGAACTGTAGTTTCTATCTTTCTAATATCTTAAAAAGGGTATATAGGATAATCAGATTAACTTGGCAACTTAGCATTGTATTAGGCAAAACTGATGTTTTACCCCCTTATAAATTCGGATAAAAGTTAGTAAGAAAATAGATAGTCCTCTCCTCAACTTTTTCCCGGCAAAGGCTTGAGAGGGGAAAGAAAAGATGACAAGGTCAATGCATGTCATATAATCACTGAAATTTTAAAAAGAAAAATTACATATTTATGTGATATATATGCATTTCATTCCCCAAAATAACATTGGTCCAATTGATAATTTTGTTTCAATAAGGTCAGATTTATTTGTTTTTTACCTGTACTTAATGTCCTCCAAATTGATATCTTCAACAGGTACAAACCCCTCAGTAGAGAGCGACTGGTTTTTTACCTCTGGCATTGAAGGAAGCTGCAATAATCCATATCCCATAGCCAACTTACCAATTTCAAGTTCTTTCCACCTGTAAGGAATACAAAGAGCAAACAACATGATATTGATATATTTTTGTCACAGTGTGAAACAACAGTTCACATCAGCAATATTGTGTACAAGTAATAATCACCTAAAAATATACGAGCAGTGGTGCTCTTTATATGCACGGACATAAGAAACAAATGCCCTGAGTCCTTTCTCCATGACATCTCGATCCTTTCTTGCAGCATCACGAATCTGAAACAAGTTTTGATTAATGATATTAATTGTATAAAAATTTGAAGAATTAAAATTTATATGCAATTACCATGTTTGGAGATTTGAATTTGAATAAGATATAATTAGTAAGCACTTCTGCCTAGACAGTCAGTTGAAACAAATAATGTTTAAGAGCAATATCCAAGCATCAGCCAAAGTAACAACCAGGCATCAAGAATTTTTTCATCCGAGAATTTACTTTCACTAATTATAATGCTGGCTTTATTGGAATGAAAGCTTAGTTAGGTTCACATCTCTAATGATTAATAACCTCAAACTTCTAACCAGTAAAATAAGGGGTCCCAATATTCTGTTTATACAAATATTATGAGAATAGGCAGCAGGATAGACAGGTGGGAAAAGCCAGTTGACGCATAGAGAGAACTAAGATTGTTACAAAATTAAAATTACGAAATCCATCACAGAAATCCCATTCTAATGCAAAAGGATGATACAAGAAAACTGTGACAATAGAAGCATGGAACTGACCTGAGGAACAACATCAGATGCATCATCAGAGCATCTTCTCTCTTGAAGAGGGACCCTTCTTATGCGCAGGAATTCTACATAAGATTCCTCCTACACATGTAAATAGGCCATTTTACCAAAAGAAGGCAATAGATTATCTTAAAATTGTAGCATGTATATATATATATATACATATATATATATGTATGTATGTGAGCATACCTTTGGCAATAAAAAGACAATAGCGTGTCCTTGTTTACCCAGCCGAGCAGTTCGGCCAACTCTGTGTATGAAAACATTTGGATCTTGAGGGGGATCATACTGTATGGGAACAAAAATGCCATATTCTATTAAATAAAGGCTTTCAAATGGTACATATAAATAGCACACATGAACATCTTTTAAAAAAATATAAAAAATGGAGAACCTTGGTCTGGAATAGAACTTTGGAAGAAATAATAATAGATAAAGAAAAAAAATGACAAACCATAGAGAATTGAAACTTCTAAATGGTCACAAAGCTACCTGCACTATACAATCAACACCTGGTATGTCAAGTCCACGAGCAGCGACATCGGTACAAAGAAGAATTCCATTTGAAAGAGATGTGAATGAAGTAAGTGCTTTCTCCCTGACAGTCTATAAAGCAAAAAATTAATAATTAACAAGCACATAAATAGTTGAACATAGAAAACAATGGGCAAGAGAAATACAAAAGTTTTTAGTAAATATTAAGCCTATGTATTAACTAGGGAGGCTGATAGCCAATTGTATACCTGCTTCATCTTCCCATGAAGTGGAATCAAAGAGAAACCCTTTAAAACAGAAAGGCGTGTAAGGACAACTCCCCAATAGTCAACACAAGCACAAGTCATGAAATATCTGCATTAGAGTAGAAATCAAGTCTGAGAATGGTATAACTACTATTCTATTACTGAAATCACGTTATTGCTTGGGGATATATCAATGTGAATCTCACATTATAATTTTTCTTGAGCGGTTCCTAATAAGTATATCTACAAGCTGAGATGGTTTCTTGTCTGCCTCGCATTCCATGTACTGAAAACTCAGAAAGGGAGAGAAAAGAATAACATAAAAGCAAAAGGTTAGCAAACTCGGTATGAAGCATCCACTAGTATAAGTGATACATGTTACGTAGCTTCTAATAAGAACATCAGATACCAAAGAATATTAAAGTGATTCCACAGCTAAAGTGAAAGTGCCAAAACATTGAAAAGCACAGTTATAAGTATAATCTACGGTAGCATGTATCATACCTCAATGTGAAGTCCTGAAGGTGTCTTCGAAGAGGCTAGTTGTTGTGATGTTACAGCATCATTTGTTGGTTTTGCTTCTGCCCGAACTTCAACCCTCACAGGGTTCCTCAATCCTGCTTTAGAAAGCTCTTCAACAGCCTCAGTTTGAGTAGCAGAGAAAAGACCAGTTCTACGAAGCTTTGGTAAGCGGGATATAATTGAGCTTATCTGCTTCTGGAATCCCATATCTAAAAGTCTATCAGCCTCGTCTAAAATCAAAATCTGTAAGAAACGCATTTTCAGTCATGCATTCCAACTAAAGAGCTGAAAAAACCCATCCAACATTTTATCATTTTAGTCAAATTTTCTGGCTGTGGACCTTTGAATATTTCATATAACACAAGTTGAATGCATAAATTCCATTCAGGATCAGAGATACTATAGCAAGAAGCAAATGTCTTAGTTAAATACCATTTTGGCAGTAGGACAAAAGAAGTCTGAACATTATTTTTACACTATATCTTTGCGCATTATGCATAAACAATATCCAAGGAATTCACAGAAATCATTTCTGAAACATATACCTCCAGATTTTTAAAATCTAATATATCCATCCGATCCATTATATCATATAGCCGCCCAGGTGTTCCGATCAATATATTTGCCCCCTCTTCCTCTATTTTCTTCATGTCTGCTTTGATTTCTACTCCACCAATGAGAAGCATGGATGTCATATTTGATAATGTCGAAATGAAAGGTTGAGCAACATGGTATATTTGGGATGACAATTCCCTCGTAGGAGATATAATTATTCCAAGTACCTATAAGTAATAATATAAATATCTTAAGAGGCATGAACAAAGAGAATCAATCTATTTTATCAAACTTGACAAAGAGATTGGAAGTAATAGAAGATAAACGAACCTGGTGAGGTTTAGTATGAGAAGAGGACCGGCGTAGGATCTCAACGAGTGGAACAACAAACGCCAGTGTCTTTCCCGAACCGGTGGCAGCGTCGACGGCGACGTCCTTGAAACTGCATAGCAGAGGTATTGTGGCAGCTTGAACCGGTGTGCAGAACTCGAATCCAAACTCTGATAGGGCTTTGAGAACCGGTACGGATAGTGGCGGGTTCAACTCAGAGAAACGTGTGCTCGTTAACGCTTTGTTGGGGAAGTCGGAATCCATGGATGGCGCGCTCCGCTGTTCCTCACTGTGTTATAGTTGCGGGGTCTTGCTGCGATTTTGTTACTTCTGTGTTTTGGTGATTTTGTAGGGTTTTTGAAATTAAGTATCAATGTTCTGTGTCACGATTAAAAAATAAAATAAAATCACCTGCTACAGTTGTGGTAGCATATTGACGAGGTGGGAATAAAATTGAAAATGTTTTTTATTAGATAAACAATGTCAAAATTTTCATTTTTTTATTGATGTCAAACTTTTTAGTAAATTTAAGATTTTTGAAGTTTTTTATGTGATTTTTGAGAGATTCTTAAATCAAAGTGGGGTGTTTTATTAAAGATAAATAAATGAAGTATGAGCAGATAAAATAAATAAATAAAGTTTGAGAAAATTAAAAAAAAAAATTAGTCACCGTGTGACCTCTAAGATTGAGGATTTAGATAGCACGTAAGTTGTTTGGAATTACATTCTTTTATGTAAAAAAATAAAACTTGAATAATAAAATATATTAATAATATTTTTAGATTCTACCAAAAATATAATGATTAATTTGTCGATGGCTTTGATACATTGCATGAAAGGATGATGTATCTATGTCCAAAATTGAGGAGATAAGATTGATATTAGAAAAAAAAAAATAAGAAGATAAATTAATTACGAGTCTAATAATACTTTCTTTTATCTCAAATGTCCGTATAAATTTATTTTTCTACTTCAACACTTCGCTTAATTTTTTAGGTTTGAAGCTATCTTCAAAATAAAAATTTAGAACTTTTCACTAACTTTTAAATAATTAAATATATGCTTATAATTTCCTTTTTTTTTTTTTTTTGGTAAGTTATCACATGATAACAAGGAAGTTTTAACGTTTCACCTCTTAAAATTATCCAAAATTCTCACTGCCAAAATTACTCATAGTGCATGTCAAAAAAGAAAATCCTATAAAAAAAAAAAAAAAAGGTTACACACAACAACTTATATGCTTGTAATTTTTAGTATATCCACCACCTTAAACTTTATATAATTTTTGCAATTACATTCAGTTTTGATTAAAAAAAAAAAAGTTGTCTTTTTTATGGTTATGCTCTACTCAACCTAGATCAATTAGCCAGTTGCTTAATATGGTCTTGAACATCACATACTCTTAAAAAAAATTATTATTTTTTAAAGCAAACTTTATCAAAAAATTGTATAACTCAAATTTGATTTTAAGAAGATAGTGTGAAAAGTGAAATATGTTAATCCAACCACGTATACAAGTTTGGCAAAACATTGTTTTAATTTAATAAAAAAATTTAAGTTTAAATGCTAAAATTACAACTATAAACTACAATTTCAAATTTTGATAGAAATTAATGGATGATAAAATAGAAAAATGGCTATAAACCTAAACCACTCTTCTGCATTTTTTTATATCATTTACGTTCTTTAAAAATTAGTGGTTGGTCAAAAAAAATCTAATAATAGATTAAAAAAAAAAAACAGTCTATTACCATATTGAGTTCTTAAAAAGAGTTATTTTAATTGATTTTTTAAATTTGCAAAAACTCAAAGAAAAAAAAAATTCGAAGTGATTTTTTAACGTGACTTAAATTTTACTCAAATTTCAAATATCCACCCCGCAATTTTCCTATTTTTTTCTTTTTTCCCCCTCCTTCTAAAGCCGTGGCCCGACGGAATTCACATTTAGTGATGAAAATCAAAATCTTAGCACGGTATTGACGGCAATTTGGATCATGACTATGATACGGGAATTAAGCAACTAAGAAGAATAAGTTGACCGCGAAGCAGCAAAGATCTTTCCGTGTTCGTCCGATTTCTGTTGTCGACCTCTGCTCGTGCATTCTCTTCTCTACTTCGGTTACTCCGATTGTGTCTCCGTGTTTTCTTGGAAAGTTCCTTTGAGATTACTCTACCAAAGCTAACATTAAACGAAGAAGAAGACAAAGGTGAAATTGGAAACCAGTATGAAATAGGTCCTGTATCAATGAAGCGTAGACTCCTGCAATGGTTTCTCACTCTTTTGACGATTCTTCACCGACTTGTATCTCTGAACTCGGCTACTGCATTCTGCGATTTCAGCTTTATCGATGGCAATAAGCTTTATAACTATACCTTGACCTCTCCCACCCGTAAATTTCCTCACGGCGTCCTCAGTGAAGACGGGTACACCCTCCCTCGTTGTAATTATTTGCCTCTTGATCTGTGGGTATTACCCGCATTTTGTTTTTCTCGATGTGTTGCGTTGTTGTTGATTTAATGTGGTTGAGTGTTTTCTTTCCTTTGTCATATTTGAAATGACTTTATTTGAACTTTTAATTAGTGGCTTTGGTGAAAGTGTTTTTGTGTCCCATTCTTCGTTGAAATTGGGTCCAATTGGATGGATTAAATTATTAAAAATTCATGATGCAGTGCTAACGACTTAGTTAACATGACAGTGCAATCTTAAGTTCTGAAAGGAGCTAAGAGTTTTGAAACTTACCGGATAAAAAAAAGTTTTGAAACTTACTAGTTTGGATACTGGTGGTGGTTGATAACATCTTTTCTTTGGTTCTATTTTTATTGGAAATAGCTTCATGATAGGCCATATAACACTTACTTTCTTATTCTCAAATTTAGTGTTGTTGTCGTTTTGGGGAAGGATCTATAACTATAGATTCTTTTATAACAAGATGCCAATTCATATAGCTTTGACAGAGAGTTCCGTTTTATTTATTTAATTTTATGCTTGTAGGTTTTACAAAGTGGCAGTGAATGAGACCATCCTCTGGTTTCAGGTTGGCTCCATCAGGTCACACTTATTTCTTTGGTTTTTGAGTATTTTCTAATTAGTATTAGATTTTAGGAGCCAATAAAGAGGAGAAGCCTTCAGCATAGTCTCTATAATACTTTTTTGTAAACATAAAGTGCGTTATTTTTTTGCTTTGGGCACTAGCAGGCTGACTTTACAAGCAGAGTTTTCGGCTTGATTTTCAGTTCAGATGCATGACTCCTGCAATGACTGAATTGAAGTATGATGCAAGTTAAAATACTATGGTCGGACTGGCTATGAAGAGATATACTTTTAAAGCATAGTGTGTTTTACGCTAAGTCGGTATATAAATGAGATTTGTTTGGTTGTTTGAGCAGCTTTGCGATGGAATGATTTTCAATCATGACGCTCCAAGATGTGTTGACTGCTGGGTAAATGCTTCTCTTGTTTGGCAGAGCTTTTTTCTTTTTATGGACGGAGCAGAATTTAGTAAATGATATTCTGAGTAGCCCTTCAACCTTTACTGGGTCGACCTTATTTATTATGATACTTCAGAATTCTTTCTATATTTTGGATGAGATTTGTGTTTTCATAAATAAGTAGTTGATGGAAGAAATTGGACGATATGCATCCATTATTTTCATAATTCCTAAACAGGCTGATTCCTGTTTTGTTTTTTGTAATAGTTTCTTATCATTGAGTCATTTTCCTTCATATATGTCTATGATCCTTAGCTTCTCATGGGGCTGATGAGTTCAAATAATCTCAGTAGTTTAAGCTGATGCAAGTGGGCCTACATGTATATACCAAGCTTTAAAACACTTATAATTGCACTCACATGGATATAGACTCGGTGCTAGGAACCCATCGAAAAATAAACATGAAGGTATTGTATTTTAGAAAAATGCAAAAATGGAGATGAAGTGATAGTGACTAGCATGTTGGTAATAAATATCTGGAGGGACAGTTTAAATGGTCAGTTTTTACATAAGATTTTATGATGGCAGTTGAAATGTCCTGCGAGAAATGTGGGTTGAGGGGATTAGTTATGGTAATACTTTAAAATATAGAATTCTACTTATTCGAATGTCTTATTTATTGTCCCATATTTTAGGATTGTGGAGGGCCAATGCGCTGTGGGATGGGTTGTAATGCACTTGTGGCAGACAGCATTGGAGGTAAAATTCTTGTGTAAACTTTTTTTGGCCGGCAATAGGCTTAATGTCTGTCCACTGTCCATGACACTGGTTATAGATCTGAAGTCTGAACTATTTCTGCTTATTTTTTTATTGATTAACTTTGAAATTGTATAAATTAATAGTTTCTTGGCCGTTTCATTGTTACTAGTTGTATTCTTAACATTTTTCATGTACTAAAAGTAGGTATTTTCCCATGTTGAATTCTTTTTGTTAACCACTTGTTGATGCCATGGGTAATCACTCACATGAACTGCAAACTTTTGGAAGCTTAGTTTTAGTAAGCAAAGTACAGTGATTTCGAAAAGTGGTTGAGACTTGATAGTATTGTCAGTTGTGCAAAGCTGTAGGTCTTAGACCTGGAAGAGCTGGAACTTGACATGATGACTCTCCTTTGCTTGGCCATTTTAATTTTTGAGTCGCAAAAGTTTTGTATTTTTTTTTTTCTTGTGCATCTCTAAAGATGAAAATTTTAGTAGGAGGATATCTGCTTCTTCTGATAGAGTGATATATGCAGGTTATCCTGTATGCACGACCATAGGACGTGGGTCAAAAGTAGATGTCAATATCCTTGGTAAGCTCAGTTTTCCTCTTTTCTTTTCCCTCCAATCAATTGGTGCTTTTGAAATCTTAGTCTGAAGAAGAAAGAATGCTTTCCTTTTGTTAACTTTTGTGCTTGATTTATGCTCATAGTTTTAAGTTATTATCAAAAAGGCTTCTATTCATGAACAGAAACAGAATATATTGATCGTAATAATGCTATACCTATGTCAGATAAGAAAAATCCCCACATTGGTGTCATTGTTAAGATGTCAAGCAGTGGAACTAAGATCAATTGCTCACTGTCTGTATCTGTGCTTTGCAATTCGGATGAAGCACAGGTAAGATTTTATTGTTTTCTTAAATGATTAAATTGAATTCAATTGAATTAAAATTGACTGAAATTCCTATCATCAATTGTCTGCTTACAGGGACCACTTTCAATGGAGAGATTAGGGACCTGCGATTACGTGAGTACTCTATTATGTATAGGTTTTCAACATTTAAACAGAGTGCTATTTATGCATGTGCAATATTCATTCAGTTAAGTGTTAAGACTAGACATTGAAAGGCAATGACAATTGTTGAAAGGCTGGGCAGTGTTAAGTGTTAAATGTTGACCCGTAATTTTATGATAGAATTTGTTGGTTATTCCATGCTTCTTGTATACTTGTATATGCTTGTTAATTTTATCAAGTTGTTTGATCATCAATATTCCATTAGTCATTGGGGTATATGCTTTGGTCTGGGCTTCTTTTTGATTTACTCTTGTCATTTTGGTAAATCATTCTAGTATCTTACATTCCTCTTCCTTTTTCTCTTGAATCATCTTCATTTTAGAGGAAACAGTGATCAAGAAAGATCTTGCCTTGTGTTTTAGCGTTTGTATTCTCCAGATTCCATTTCTCTTAATAATGCAACAACATTTACTCATCAGAAAAGGAAATGGACATGAAGGCGTGGTTTCATGTATTTTTTACTGTTCTTGTTATTGTTTCCATATGACTATTAACAGATATTCGCTTTGTTATTTGTATCTTGCTAAGTCCATGGATCTTATCAGGATATACTGTGTTTTTTTTTTTTTCTTTGTTTCTTGTGATATAAAGGGATAATAGATATGTTCCATGTTTTCAACCTTTTATTCTAAGCAGGCTACAGAGATAAAGCATCCCTCTGGTTGTGCCGTCATTCTAAATGTTCACGGGAAAGGCTGGGGCTGGTTTGGCACTTTAATAACCACGTAAGGGCTTTTGTTTCTTGACTGCAACTTCTTAATTATTACAAAGGTCAGTCGTATGGCTAAGCACTAATTGTAACTGGTTCGTCTTGATCCATTGGTTGATCTCATTTCAGCGTTTTCTGCCTGTTTGGAGCATATCTACTGGTTGGCATAATCTATCGTTATTTTGCCCTTGGGATACATGGTATAGATGTATGTTCCTCTCTTGTCCTTCTTGTCAAGTATTTGTCTCTATTATGTATATGTTTTAAGTTGATGGTTTCCTTTATTCAGTATATTCGTACTTCTTTTATCATTTTGTTGTTATAGAGATTGGGAGTTGGGCTTTATTATGAAAAATTCAGAGAATAGGGAGTATTGTGCTACCTTGATAAAAACGAGTTCTATCAATGAAAAGTAATCGTGTAATATTAATTAGTATGGCTTAAAATGAAGATTTACATTCAATTCAAATTTATTACAAAAAAACAAACAACACTTTGCCGAAATTTCTGCTTCTCATTCTGAAACTCAAAAGTTATCACTGTTCTTTTGATTTGTATATCAAGAAATTGCTTGTAAATTACAACGGGCCATATTTGCTTGGTAATATCTCGCTAGCAGTTTATGACGATGATTTATGCTATTCTATGTCATACATTGGTAGGCACATTGTGCTAAAGCAATCTTATTGGCTTTCTTGTTTGAATTGAAAATTATTTTCATCAAACCTATTTTTCAGGTTATACCTAACTTGGACTTCTGGGCCAGCTTACCTCGGAGAACCCAGGTATTCTTCCACATCAGTGCTTCAATATCTGTTTTACCCGTCTGGCATTATAAGAAATGAATTTGCTAAGACTTTCCTAAATCATATGGGTCTTAGGGTTGAAGTTAATTCATATAACCATTGTTCTCCACCCTTGTCTTTGCAGAGTTGTTTTGCATCTTCGGTGAGGAAATTTAAGGGGCCTTCTCAAGGATACAGGAGCTCCTATTCTCCTGTCAACTTCTGAGGTGCTTCTGATTCTGGATCTAGCCTGCGAATTCATTACAGATCATCTCATTAAAGTCCAGAGTGTTATTCTATGGGAAAGAAAACAAGAAGGCATTTCTTGGGGCTTGCCTACTGATCAGAGCCAGAAGTCCTTAATATGGAATTTTAAGAGCTCTGCTACTAGCTGTAACTCACCCCTACATGAATTTTGTACTTTCATATTCATTCGACTCTCCCTCCAAAATTAGGGAATTTTTAGCTAAAAATAAACTATTTTGTCACATGCAAAAACCCTAAGCTATAGATTTATGCATTAATGGCAAAGTAGTTTATTTTTGAGAAATAATTTATTTTATAAGTAGACAGCTAATTGATTCCCCAAATCAAAGGTGAGGAAAGGAAGAAAAAGAGAAAAAGAATTTCCAGTTGTAATAGTATAGCTGATACGAGAAATCTGATTTACATTATTGGGTGGATTATTAGGATAATTAAATGAATTCAGTTAATTTATTTTATGCACAGTGTTTTTTTTTTTAAAAATAAATAAATTTGAGCACCAGTTCAGTCATATTCTCATCCCTTCTCTTGTACTATTTTACTTTTGCTTCAAGCTTCTGATTTTGAAATAATGATCCAGAGGATCATTTCGGTTAAAAATTAAGTATATTGTTTTTGCCACAATTTAAGGGGAGTGCCTCCACTTTTTTTACACACTTCTCTCGTCATCTTTTATTTTAAAGCACATAAGTGAACCTTAACGACTAGTATAATAATTAGCTGCCTCCCTCTGGGGCTATTGGTGTCATTATTACGTGTTTATATTCAAAATGGGTAATCAAAGAGAAAAGAAAATAAAGGGTTTAGGAAATTTTCATGATGAGTTTCTGTTCGTTTCACTTTCTTTTCCCTTAACTACTCCCACGAAAGGTCAAATTTGGCGTCCAAGGCAAAAGCTTCAGCTCCCTCAGTCATTCTCCATGGGCTTTTGCTTCGACCATAAAAAAGGAAATAACATTTCCTATCAATACGAAGATCATGCAATAGTTGTTAATCATATGATCGTTTATTATGTGCATAAAATCTTATGTAAAGTCGATTTCCAGTGTCCATCACCCAATGTAGGTGTGTTAATTTATAGTAAATATTAATTGGAACCAGTAACCAGAAATGGTTAAAAGTGAGAATTGTGGCTAGTTTAATCATTTGTTGTTGATCCATCCTTTTAACATTTTGAGTTTGCGAGGTCCACCTATGCCTTGTTTGGCTGAGAATGAGTAACGAAGCAGTTAACCACGTACCTAAAAACCAAATGAAAGCAAAGTGTGAACTAACCTACTTAATTACACTCCACCTAACACACCAAAAAAAAAAAAAATGCCATGCCATTCTTGTTCAAATCTTTTCTTTTGGTTTAAATTTTGTACTATGATTAATTATATATGATCGATCAGCAAGCTATGCTAGTGATCGTGATTCACAATCTTCCAAGTTCCAACAACATGCTCGCTTGGCTTAGAAGCCAAGCAAATATCCCCATCACGCTCTTTTTCTACCACATTTTTTTTTTTTTACTTATCATATGTTCATTTATTTTTAGTTAATAACTTTTTTTATTTTTTAATTCTAATTTTATTCAAAGTTCCGTGCATATTTTAATTAAGACTATCTATATGAAATAGTAATAATAATAAGAACAACAATAATTTGACAGAATACAAATAATTTTATTATTAGAAGACAAGGAAGGTAAAGAGGAAGAGAAATATTGTGTTTTACCGGATACTTGGATTTCTTCTTCAAAGTTCAGTATCCATACCTATAGCTATAGTCCTTAAATTAGATGTGTCATTTGAACAAGTAATTTTGGAAATATTTTTGTTATATAATTAAATAATTATCATCTTATATTAAATTATAAATATAATTTATTTATAATTAATGATTTATTTTATAGATTAAAAGCATGCAGTTGTAATAAGTTATCATCTTTTAATATGCTAATAATTATTAAAAAAAATTATATCTCCAGCAAATATCATTTATATGTAATTAATGATTTATTTTACAGATTAAAAAACATGCATTAACTATTGTTGTCATTTATCATCCTTTAACATAATAATAATTATTAAAAAAAATGTAATCGAGCATATCCTAAATAATTGTAATCAAATAAACATAATTAGTTGATTTTTTTTTTTCTGCGTATAATTCATATTATTTTCCATTATCAGGATATATAGGAAAAAACTAACCCGCATGGTAGCCCCAAAATTTAAATCTAGTATATAAACAAGAACCACTTCTTTATCTATTTGGTTGTTGTGGTACAATAGTTTGGTATATTAATTGAGAACATAGAAAGAGGGGAAAGGCTCCAAACAGGGTGCAGGGTGGTGAGTGAGGATTTTCATGGAGATGAAGCCATCATTCTCACCCTCTTCTCTACCCAGAAAGCCTCCTATCTCTCCCTACCTTATCACCTTATTGGCTTTCATTTTCTTCGTCGCTTTTCTCTATGGCGAGGACTTCATGTGCCTCTTCGGCCAACAACTCCAACTCTACTCCTCCTCTTATTCTACATCCTTCTCCACACCCGGTCAGTCCTTTGTTCTTTTTCAAATTCTAAATTAATTAAATTATTATTTGAAAAGAAAAAAACTGAGTTGGGTTCTGTTTTATTTTGAGGCTTAAGAGAGGATCAAACCACAGAAGCTGCCGTTTGCCATCGGGAAAACGGAGGAGGGATGCGACGTGTTCAGCGGGAGTTGGGTGAAGGACGAGTCTCGGCCGCTATACGAAGAATCGGAGTGTCCGTACATACAGCCACAGTTGACGTGTCAAGAACATGGACGGCCGGATAAGGACTACCAGCACAGGAGATGGCAGCCTCACGGTTGCGATCTTCCCGAGTAAGTTTCTGACATTCTAATTCCATCTTAATTTTTAGCTGCAAAAAAGCGCTTAATTCCCTCTTCCGTCCCGGTTCAAGTCGTCGGTGAATCGGGGGTTTAATTAACTTGTCTTTTTTTCTCGGACGGTCTGTCCTACACGGCCCGGAATCATGCATGTACGATGACACGTGTCGAGAATGAACATCTTGAGTAAACACGCGACGACAAATAATTTGGTGTCGTGTACAAGTGGCCATTGAATGTGACAATAACAGTCGGAGACCAACAGTATTGTACGTATATCAGCAAAGGAGATTGCAGCATTGATTTTTCAGTGATCAGGTGAATTGAGGTGGGGTCCAGTATGTGATTAGTCAAGTCACCTACATGCATGTTGAAGTTACGCGAAATTGATCTCCTCTGCAATTTAAAGTATTACAGCGGTAAAAAGAGAAAGAAAAGCTAAGAAATAGAACCCAAGTGGGATCTAATTTCCATGTGCGTTTATTTCTTTTATTGTTCTGATTTTCAACTGCAAATAATTCATTCTCCAAAATAAGAATGTCTCATGAATGCAAAGACAAAGACCGACAAAAGAAATGCTCTCTAATGTCTATCTCCATTGTCATATATGTCGGTAGAACAAGTAGGACCTTAATAACAGTGTAAAAAGATATCATTTGCGTTATGATTTTGAAGTAATTTATGGGTAATATGCAAGGTTAAAGCGTGCAAGAAAGTAAAAAATGTTAGTAGAGAAAGTAAGCTCCTTAAACAAGATTAATTGATGGATTTAGTTCTAACATTACTAGCTAGCCTAGTTGAATTTTGTTTATTTGATTGGATTTAGTTGAACACATTGTTGGCACCGATTCGTTGTACAGATTCAACGCGAGTTTGATGCTGGAAACACTTCGAGGGAAGAGGATGATGTTTGTGGGAGACTCACTGAACCGAGGCCAATATGTCTCTCTGGTCTGCCTTCTCCATCGACTCATTCCCGAAGATGCCAAATCCATGGAAACTTTTGATTCCCTCACCGTCTTCACAGCAAAGGTACGATTGCTGCACTTTACCATCTCTGTCTCACTATATTTTGTTCTTCTGTTTTCACCGTTTGGGTTCATTATCCGTTTAGGAATACAATGCAACAATTGAGTTCTATTGGGCACCATTTCTTCTTGAATCCAATTCGGATAACGCAGTGATCCACAGAGTAAATGATAGAATTGTTAGAAAGGGTTCAATCAATAAGCACGGCAAGCATTGGAAAGGTGTTGACATTTTGGTATTCAACACTTATCTTTGGTGGATGACTGGCATAGACATGAAGATCTTGTATGCTCATACCCTTCCAGCTCACTTGTCTGTTTCTCTGTAAATTAAATAATTCACGAATCTAATTAATGTGCAGGCTGGGATCTTTCGACGACGAAGAAAAAGAGATCGTGGAGCTCTCTACCGAGGATGCTTACCGCATGGCCATGAAAAGCATGTTGAGATGGGTGAAGCTCAACATGGACCCCAACAAGACCAGGGTTTTCTTCGCCAGTATGTCACCTTCTCATGGAAAGTGAGTATAAGTATATATCACACTACAATGTCTGGCCCCTTGTGCTTGAGCCCATATAAACTCTTAGGCCCATGCCAATTTCCCTTACTCCTTGCGTGCAGGAGCATAGAATGGGGAGGCAAAGAAGGAGGCAACTGCTACAACCAGACTAGTCCGATTGACGATCCGACGTACTGGGACCCTGAATCTCGGAAGAGCATAATGGGAATAATTGGGGAAGTGTTCAAAAAATCCAAAGTGCCAATTACATTGCTGAACATAACCGAGCTGTCTGGTTACCGCAAAGATGCTCACACTTCAATCTACAAGAAGCAATGGAGCCCATTGACTGCAGAGCAATTGGCTAACCCCGTTAGCTATGCAGATTGCGTGCACTGGTGTTTGCCCGGCCTTCAAGATACTTGGAATGAGCTTCTCTTTGCCAAGCTCTTTTATCCATGACACTGCTTCTAGGTCCAACAAATCTATTGGCTTGGTGTACAATAGCAAATACCGAAAGACATGAGCAAATATACCATAAAAACTAAATTAATTTTTTCTTTCTCTAACTGGAATGATATGTTCAAAATTTTGCTACCAATAGTGTCTCCTCTGAAATATTTATTGATCGCATAAATAGGGTCCTCTGTTTATTTAATTAGCATAAAAAAATGGTACCCAATAACACTTGTTACTGTTTCGGTAGGCCTTGTGATTTTGGGTTTCCAGCTCCAAATGCATAAGTCCTCCAATCAAATGCATTTACAATCGACAAATGCTTGAACATAACTATTTGTAATTTTTTGTTTTGCACATCGTTTCCAGATAGTTTACTTTATAAAGTGCCATGAAATTACAAATATTTAATAAAAATCTAAACTAAACACACCCCAACCTTTTTCACGCTTGGCTTTTAGTTCCTTCATCTCTGGGTTTCGAGAGTAAGAAGGGGAAGGTTTGGTAGCTTTCATTCTAGTTCTCTGGGTTTCAAAAAGAGTGAATCCAGTAGCTGCGAAAGAGAAGCGGAGCACTGAGTTGGAGTGAATTTCGAAGGAGCGAAGGAGGAACTATTTCAATCGTGAAATAGAAGAGGGTCAAAACGTGTTTCTTGCTTGGCATATTCAGGTTTGATTCCTTCCTCACGCATGACAACTCCAAAAATAAAATTCCATTCTTCGTCGTAGTGTTGGCGGGAAAATTTAAGGAAGGTCCATTATACGTTGTGACAGTTAGAATTACTATGTACAGATTTAAAGAAAGTCCTCTAAAACTGTAAATTGAAGCGCAGGAAAATTTAAAACACTATGCAAGTGTTGGCGGCAAATATACACAGACATAGGCAGAGATAGCATTGAAAGTAAACAATGGAGGATTCAGGTGCAATCCTTTCTCGCATTTCATCTCTAAAGGACATGCTCGATCAGGTTTTGTTCTTCATCCATATCTGCATTTTCTTACCTTAATTCTCTTTCTTTGTAATTTGAAAGCTAAGGTTTTATCAGCTAATTGCTCATCAAATTTCCTCTTTGAGAATCAGGTTAACCAAGAAATTGAGGCAAATATTCAGATTACGCGAGAGATAGAATCGGGGATTGTCAAGTGTTCGGAGATTGAGAGTGAGTTGGCAACGCGACAAGCCGGATTGATGAAAATGAGTTCCATGTTGCAGTTCGAGATTGTTGGATATGTCACCGTCACTAGTAATTTCGTTTCTGATGATTTTTCTTTCAAATTTTTTTGTTGAATTTTTGTTATGTTCTATCTGGATAAATGCAATTGGTTCAGGATAGGACGTTTCTATTGAAATTGCATCATTTGTTGATTTGATAAATTGAATGGCAAGTTTACTGAGAAAGTCATATCTTATGCCGATTAGATGCATGTGTTTTAAATTGTATGTTTTCCTACAATCAATTCGAGTTTCTGATTCAATAATATTTCAATTAATGCATGGAAGTGCCTTAAGTTATCAACAATCTTATATTGATTTCATAGGTGTGCTTGTGGATTTCAAGGTTTTCCACTTCGTTGAATTCCAGTTAACGATTTGGAATTTGTTTGATTGATAAGCTGGTTGTACTGTCTTCCTTTAAAGAAATTGACTACAAACTGAACTTAGATGGAGAGAACTCCTTCAGAATACCATAATTAGGCACATTATAATGATCTATACTATGGCATCAGGTCAGAACTCCTTCACGCGAGAAATCTTTTCTAAATTAATTTTGATTTTATAATGATCTATACTATGTCTAATGGTATTATTTTTTTTTTTCTTCAAAAAGCTTTCAAATAGTTTTAGTGCAAGGTATTAGAAACTTTTGCCATTGGTACCAGAATACCATAATTAGGCACATTATATAATTTTATCGACTTGCATTGCCTACTTTCTTATTTGTTTGTGCTGCAAGGAAGAAAGGGCAGCATATCTCTTTGAAACTTATTGAGTGACTAGATTTTAATTATTAATTTTGAAAACAAGGCGGCATAGGCTCTTATTCATGTACAATCTATAGCAGTTAAAATCAAGATTTAATTAATTAGGCGCGGTTTTTCTTAAGAAGTTCATTGGTCATAGACCTTATGCTTGCTGTTCCACTTTCCTATATCTCTTTAGTATTACATCTTTTTTTTTTTTTGCTCCCCTTTTCGTTTATAGCTGATTTGAGGGCCGCAGTAAGTTCCTTGGAGAAGGAGCTATGTTGTCTTAAAATGAAGCGGGCTGAGATGGATAAAAGAATGAATGAGAAACGGTATTGAAATTCGTATATATATATAAGGCACAAACATGATATACTTGGTACATATGTTGAGTGGCTTATATGTTTTTACATGTCTTTACCCTAAGACCATTTTGAAATTTGCGGTTTCAAAGTTTCTCTTGGAATCTGCTTTATTCTGAGACAAAAATTAGTGGTACTATCTTATGCGGCATTACAGCTTAAATATTGATGGTTGTGATATGTTCCTGTGCAGGGAAAATTTTATGTTATCATGCCTAGAATTTCAGAAAGATATTGATAAAATTGAAGTAAGAACTTTGCTGTCAGAGAAAGATTCGCTTGAGAACGAAATTCAAACTTTGGATAAGAAAATTCATGTTTTGAAAAATTCAGTGCTGGCATTTGTTGAGGAAATCCTTCAAGATCTTCGTAGTTCCAATTCAGGTAATAATCTTTCTTCTTCTTCTTCTTCTTTTTTTTTATCTCCTTATTGTATTGAGAATTTGCTATCTTGCTGTTGACGTCGGGGTTGCATAAATGTGTAGATTATGCTTATTAGCTTTCTCTTTAAATCTCTTTCTTTCTTTTCCTCCTTTGTGTGTTTACGTGAGTTGTTGGGAACCATTTCTTAGACAAGTACATGCTTCTAAGACTTTCTGCTTGTCTACCCGACCAGACTCATCTGAACTTATAGAGTAGTTAATGCAGCAATAGACATTTTGTCAAAGCAGTCACTGGATTTGGAAATCAGTGATCAATATATGCATATTTTGAATTTTATGCTTGTAAGTATGAATCACATAACACCTATGGACTTACTGTTTCAAGTGCCCTCTATTATCTAAGTGTTCTTACAGCAAGATCGTTTATTTTAAAAGATATGGAATAAAGTTGAAAGAAGTTAACTTTCAAATATTCTCCACAATACTTGCAATTTCTCTGGGAAGTGGTGGTGATCTTGCTCTCATTTAGCCTTTACCCACCATTTCTCTACTATTAAAGATTAGAATCCATGAATAATTTAGCAAAGAGTTAAAAGGAGGGAAAAAGAATACTTGTGACAGTAGTCTTCCTGAAGATTATATGTCAAACTTTCCTACTATATTTTATGTTTTTATTCCAGTTTAAGATTGGTTTACCAATTTTCTTGACCAAGCAGGATTCTCGCAGTTGTGACAGTATGCCTGCTTGCCAGGCTGCTAGAGCAACTGGCCTTTAGCATCTTATACTAAACCTTTTTCCGCTGGATAGAAGATGCAGAAATAGCTGATTTATTGTGGATGTTATAATTCATATAAAATTTCGTTCCTTTTTTTTTTTTTTGGAGTTAATTTTTGAGTATTAAATGATGTACTGCAATCTTCTCAATACTATTTTACATGCTCCCCCAACTGCAGCATTAGAAGTTGACATACACAGGAGGAACTGGGAGAATGAGAAATTGCTAAAAGATATCAATGATTTGAAGACTACACTGCTTTCAGCTATTGGGACAAGTGGTAATCTACTTTGATTGCCTTCCTTTAGTCAACTAACGCTTGGATCTGGAATCTCATATTGTTCAATTTTGTTATTCCATTATTCATTTTAACTTTATAGATGCAAAGTTATTTAGATGGAACAGAGGTGAAGATTCAAAGAAACCAAGTTGGACAATCCACATTGCAGATTTTCTATTAAACGAATGATAAACTCTATCAGTAGTTTAGTCAGTTCGATTAATCATTATGTAGTATCATGATGCGTCATTTTCATACACACGTGAAATTTAACTCATTTTGGAATATATAAAAAAAACTTAACTAGGAAGTAAGTTATGGCACGTATTTGAAGGAAAACCAAGCCACATTCCAAAATACAGCCGTTCACTGTATCAAGAGCGAGGCAACAATTGACTGCTGTTGCTTCGTAAAACTTGTCAGCTTTAAGTAACAGCAGCTGGGTCGGTGATAAATGTTTTTTTCTTCTTGAATTGCAGAATAGGAGCTTTCAAGGCAGCATGTAATGTTATCTTACCTGAGGCAAGTGGCGTTGGTCAAACTACAGAATCCTGAGGTTATCCCAGATTTTGCATTTGTACGGTTAGTATAATAAATCGATTAAGGTTTTTGACAAATCCATTGATCAAAATCTTGAAACAATCTGCCTTAGCTGCAATAGCAAACTCCAAGGTTTTATCAGTTAAAAAACCACTTGTCAAAATTTGATCTTGCCCCTCTTATATCGAAAGAATGTGTTCTCTTATGGAAGGACTTCTATTAATTTTAACTTTGAAGACCGAGCTTAGTGACATTGATGTGCACGGTTGAACAATTTGAACGGTAATTCATGAGTAGCGATAAGAATGCCAAGATGATGTTCGTGTCAATTCTTTCCCACATTCTTAAAGAGATCACACGGCCATACCAGTAATGGCCCTAACAGCCATGACTGGAGTCTAAAAGAAGGAGAACAACGGAAAGCAGCCTCAGCCAAGGAAAGGAGTCTGTGGCTTAAAAATTAAAAAAACTAGAAAAATAAACAAGGTTGTCTTGTGTGTCACAGACACTGGCCATGTCCTTCACGTGAACGTCACGTGCAGCACAGATTGATTGTGGCCCGTACAGCTATGTCTTTTCTATTTAAAAGTGCTTACATGATCAGCTGAGGAGAGGAGCTTTATTGCCAATTTCATTGGAGAGAAGTTCGAATGGGGTTGAATTTGGAGCCACTAGTAGGTCTCTTCTATAGCATGGTGTCAGTGTCACTGCTATTCCAATATGCATATATGGTTTCATCACTTGTCCCCTTTCCTATATTCTAGCCATATATCTTCTTCTTCTTTTTTTTCCAAACAAAAAAAAAAAATTGGTTTTTAGTTTTATATTTCACACTGATTAATTTAGATTCCAATGAAGTAAGATCACATCTCTAATAAAATTAGAGTAACTTTAACCAACCAATTTATGCTGAGTATACATATATTTCAACTATTAACAAGGCATATATCTAACAAATAATTCAAATAACAATGAATAAGCTGTACATCCATCCATTAGAATTTGAAGAATTTTGGTTTTAAGAGAAAAAATGAAAAAAATTTATAAAGGGAAATTTAGTTTAAGAAAAAAAAAAAGTCTTAGGGAAGAAATATTTACATTTATTCATCTATTGAATGTAAATAAGTATGAACTTGGAAAAACTTGAAAGAAAATAACTAATATTTGAACCTTCCTAACAGTACAACTTAAAAAGGGGGTAATAACTATTAGATTTACTCCAATTATATTAAGCCAAATGTAAGTTTATTTGTTGAATACATACTCTAAAAAAACCCGAACTTGCCTACTCTGAACCCATTCAACTGGGTAAGAAATAATACTAATTAAGACCCAACATTACTCGATCCTCTCACAGCTAACCTTGTTGAATGGTCACGGAACAGGGGAGTTGACGAAATTGATTATTATGCAGTAATCTTCATGTTTATGATTTAGAGTTTTTTCTTTTTAATTATTAATATTAATTGAAGGGCTTATGACAGAAATCATAAAGCTCTTTCTTTTATTAGCTTCTTCAATTTAGGGAGCAATAATTCTTTGATTTTTTTTTTTTTTTGTTTCCCTTTTCATCAGATCTCAATTTTAAAGCTAATGACAGTTAGATGTTACGACATGATGAACTCCTCAACTTAATAGTTATGTTACTGTTCGGTAGGCCTCATGATTTTGGGTTTCCAGCTCAGTATTGGAGAAGCCCAATACTCCAAATGCATAAATCCTCCAATGAAATGCATTTACAATTGACGAATCCTTGAACATAATTATTTGTAATTTTCTTTTTGCACATCGTTACCAGATAGTTTACTTTATAAAGTGCCATGCAATTGCACATATTTAATAAAATTCTATCAAATATTTAATATTTTTAATTATATTTTCGTTATATTATCCGAGTTCAAAATTATGAACTACTAATATGACAAGAAATAAAAATGAAGATAGAGATTAGCAAAATAAGTTAACTAGAGTTTTGTCGTATACTTTTATCCTCAAATCAAATTAATCAATTATTAAGAGATTTTGAATTTTGAAAATATAATTACAATAATTTTGTTTTTATTTTTATAATTTTATTTTTTTAAAATTAAATTAATTGATACTTAATATAATATATAAAAATAAAAGCAATAAAAAGAGTAAAGTTTTTAGTCATGTTCCTTAATATAACTATAAAACGAAATTCTCCCTGATTAAAGTGAATGTAGAATGAATGAGATGTGTGATCCTTGTGAGAAAATTCTCTTTCCCCGCTATTTGGGAGTGGAGAGGAGACGAGAGAGATCCATGGTTTCTGTCTGTGGCACTGGCCTATATATATATATATATATGGACGTCATGTGAATCATTTTAAAATCTTTCTGCTTTGGTGAAAGCACCAATGGCAGGCTGGCTTGAGTCTCAAAAAGCTAACACAGATTACCAACTAATAAAAAGGAAAATCTAAACTAAACGCACCCCAACCTAACAACACAGATATTAGTGCTTCTAATATGTGGCCGATAAGGAACACCGCAAAAACACGCCCTTCCCACAATCATCACCACTATACTGTAACACCCAAATCAACAAAAATTCATCATTTCTAAATCCCAGGTTTTGCACCAAATAATAAATTAATTTAATTTGAGTGCCTTCTGTTCAATAAATTATCCCTAACACCTTATAATTCGAGAGTCAAACGATACTTTGGTTTCGAAAACACAGTTTTTAACAATGTCTAGAGTCCGATCGATCAACTCTATTCATTTCTCCCCATTTTTTGGTAATTTATTTGAAAATTATTTAGCTCCATTTTTTTTTTTTTGAAAAAAAAAAAAGAATCTTCAATTTCAAGAAGTGCTTCTTCATATCTCAATCCATTGTCTTCTTTCTTTGTGTTTAAAAAATTACAGTGTCCGACCAAAATAGGAGGATGAAAGAGAGGGGCATGTTATGTTTGATAGTAGGTTTGAGATAAGGGAGATGGATTTGCGTTGTGGTTTGGTTAAAGAGAAGCGTGGGCAATGCAAAAGGAAAATTATATGGTTAAGTTGACAAGTCTTTCCCGGTAAAATGAGTCAAAGAAAAGAAGAGGAGAGCAAGAATGGGTTACTTTGATTTGCTTTTATTCTAATACGGGTAAGGTAAAGAAACAAAGGTAGGTTGAAGATTGAAGAAAACATCCAAGGCCCTGCCTTGTTTGCCCACTTGCACTTTTCCGCCCTACAACTCACGTTTACATAATAAATAAATAAATATGTGCATTTATATTTATATAAAACAAAGAAAAGAGAAAGAGAGAGAAAAGAGAATAATATTATAAGGAGGCAAAGAATAACAAGTTGGCTTTGTTTACCCATCAAGTTGCAGTTCAGAGGTTGATTCCTCCACCATACAATACAAAATCACTACTTAAATAAATGACGTCCTAATCCATAAACCACATTAATATTATCATCATTATTGCCTTTGCACCCGATCCGTGCATGCCTTTCTACGGGAAAAAAATAAATAAATAATATATATTTCTTTTTCCCTTTAATTAATGATCTATACATACATCGATCAGAGTCTCAGATATGCTTTCTTGACTTAGACGTACAACGAGCACAATATTTTAGGACACAGCAAATATTAATGGAAGCTTCAGACCAACTTGTAATAGCAACGCCGCCCACCGCCATGCACCGATTCCCACACCCACACCCAAAAACAAACAAGCCTATATTTATATTTATATATTTCATGAATCATTTCGTGGCATTGTCTCTGTTTTTTACTCTTTCTTTGGCGTTTTATAATTATGTACTATTACTTTACTAGCCACTAGCTAGCCTTAGCCTTAGCCTTAGCCTGCCTGCAGTTTTTCTGATAAGCGCTTATTTATGAATGAAATTGAAATGGCTTTTGAAAACGCAGCTGCTTTTCTCGTCTCTGCATACAGAAAACGCAGATTCAACTTGCGTATTTCTCGTGCAACACATTATTGGCACCGCATTGTATCAAACAGCAAATATTCAAGCTTTACAGGCGGACCATCTATCACGAATGCCACTTTACAGAGACCATGGATTAATTGAAAAAAAAAAAAAAATCTCGAGATATTTTATAATTGAGCATCAATAATACAATCGCCTACTGTTAGAATTAAATAATATAAGAACTTTATAATATAAAAATGAGGATACGTTTGTCAGAGATTAAAAATATTGTACTTTTTCTGCTCTTTAATGAGTACTGACTGGGGATAGTTCATAGTTGTAGCTCTATATAAAATACTACTTTTCTCTGTCGCTAAATTAACTTTCGGTGACTTCTCCGTAACACACTCGAGCTCTTTGTTAGTTACAATTACAATTCAAACTTTGTAGCGGCTCGTCCGGCTAATCACCACCGTTGACATTGATTTTAATGTGAATCCCTCCCCAACAACCATTGATTTCGAAGGGCAATTAACCTTAATGTCATATTAATTTTCCATGTTACTAATTTTGTGTAAAATGACAGTAATGCTAACTAGAGAAGAAATTTCTTAATTATCTACTATCTAAGTTGGATGAATAAAGCCAACCACATATATCTGCTGTCTGCAGAGATTGAAAATCCCTAATTGGTTCGGTTCACCTAACTTGAGTAGACTCTCACGATAAGGAGGGGAAAAGCAAACAAAACCATGAGATTCGTTCAACTTAGGATCATATTAATCAACCTCTAGTTTCATTAATTGCACTATATATATATATATATATATGATATGGTCCATTTTAGGGTTTGTGAATTTTTATTCAAGCATCATGTTGTAATAATAAGTAGTAAAACATTAAATTATGATCTTTTACTGATTGATTTGTTAAAAGACACTTGAATATCGTTCCTATCTAACTTGTTATTGTTTTCCCCTATTACTCCACGTATTGGTGATTAATAACGCTTTTTTAATTGAAATATAAAGTTATTTTTTCAATTGAATCGTATGATAATACTATATATTAACATTAATGCTTCTCAGTTCTTCGTCGGGCTCATATAATATAACATACATTAATTTGACAAATGTAAAGAAACTCGTAATCAAGTATATCAATTAACAAGAAAAGAATCTCACAATGACATACCGTAAATTACTACTAGCAAGTCTCTTGTGCAAAAAGAAATTTTGACTAAAACTAAAACGACATGAATGAATGCAAGTGTACTGTGGGATACGACGGTATCATATTCAGGGCAAACAAGCAGCAATCCTCGATCAATGGAAGAATGTGATTAAAAACTTTAAGTTTTATATATATGAACATATCCAATTATTTATATATGCATATATACCACATTCAACCATTGCCGTCTGATCGAGAGGAGCCTTTAAAAACCTACTGAAATCTACCCATTAATTTCCAAATACGAGTATGCATCTGTTTCCGCAATACAATCTGGATACAAGATCCGAACCCATATTCGAAACAAAAAAACCCCACCAAACATAAACCTTAAAAAAAAAAAAAAAGTAAAACAGAGAATAGAATCAAGGTAAGGAAGAATCAAGTATTCACTTCACTGCTCACGTAGATTGTTGCAATTCCTGGTCTCTTGTGGCCATGCTTTCGGCGATCTGAGCCAACGACTGCAAATTGCACCGTACGATTGTGTCGACGAACACGCAGGTTTCTTCCGTCGTGTTACCGACCGGTACATCAACAACGTACGACTCGATGACAACAGTCCCGCTCCCATTGGAGTGGAGGGTCGTGACGGACCGGTAGTTCCTCAGGCGATGGTCTCCCCCGACCACGCTGAAGCTGATGACGTGGCTTTCGTCGTCGAGGATCTCTAAGCGCTCGGTGCTGGACACGGCGGGGAGGCCAGAGACGACGCGGACCTCGCGGAGCGTGCCGACGTTAATGCCGTCGCCGTCAATGACTTGGCAGCTCTTGACGAAATGCTTGTAAGCCTGGGGGTTATCGAAACGACGAACGACGGACCAAACGGTGGAGACGGGGGCGTCGACGGACTGGATCACGAAGGAGCAGCACTGGTCGGGCCCCACCACGTGCGCGTGGTGACGGGCTGCGGAGTCTGGTAGAGCGGGAACGTTGCAAGATAGGGGCATGACGAGACGGCGTGCGGGCGAGGTGTGAGCCTGTTTGGGGCAGTTTAGTCCGTTTGCTAGGGCGGCGGATGCGGTGGCGGCATCAGTGGTGGGGTCGAAACGGTGGAGTTGAAGGGAAGAAGAAGGCATATTGGCATCAACGACGTCGCAGCCGGGAAGAATCGGTGTGAATTTTGGGAGATGAAAGTGGGATAAATAATATATGAGAAGGGAAGGGAAGAGGATGTGGTTTGTTGAATGAGGAAGTTAATATATTTTTGAAGTACAAGTTGGAATTAGTTTTCGGCGTTTCATAAGAGATCGAGAAGAAGATATGATGTTTAGCAGAAAGAAAGAGAGAGAGAGAGAGAGAGAGCTTACGCGGGACTTGCAAGTGGATGCTCAACTTGCAACTGTCTTTGGACTGCATTATCCCTTTCTTTATTGCAAACTACAACTTTGCCACCTTCGCCAATTATTATTTTATTCTTACTTGCCCAAAACAACAATTATTTATCTACTCCAAGCTATTTATTCATGTT
This sequence comes from Bauhinia variegata, assembly GCA_022379115.2. NCBI lineage: Eukaryota > Viridiplantae > Streptophyta > Magnoliopsida > Fabales > Fabaceae > Bauhinia > Bauhinia variegata. The sequence continues at coordinate 14,509,326 of CM039437.1, forward strand.
TATTTTTAGAATTAAAAAATAATTCTAATTCAAATGGTTCAGATTGAATATTCAAGTTATAATCTCCAACAATAATTACTATGGATTTCCTAAATTAATATCTCCCAATCGTTGAAGTGGTAAATTTTGACTTGATGTTGGAAAGTCTAGTTTTATTCATTTTAGTCAATTTCACATTAATTCTTGATTCCAATGCTTTACAATTTTTGCGACCAAAATAATTACTCTTTGCATTCAATTGAGGACAGCGATCTTTAATTAAATTATTGCCGAGGCAATATCAGAAAGTTCAATGTCATAAAATAAAAACAAGCAAGCTCACGTGATGAAGAAATTCGTAAAAATTACACTGAAAATAACAATGAGGTTTTTCTATTGCAAGCGGCATATTAAGGCGTTAACAAATACAATAAGATATATATTTAAATAAGTTTCTAGCTAGCTAACGTAATATTATTCATCAATTCAACTTTTCCAAGAAGTTAAAAATGGACCAAATCGCCCCAAATACTTTTTTTTTTTTTTTTTCTTTTTACAACTTGCCAGTTTAGGTGAATCTTCCAATAAATAATATCAAACTTTTTTTTTTTCTTTATATGCAAAATTTGATTTCATCTTGTTTTTATGTGATTAGCCTCAGACAGGTAAGATTTGAACAATGGTTATGATTCTGATATTTGAGAGTGTTGAACCCACTATGTATATATTATTGTTGAGCAAAAGGAAAGCCAGACAGACAAAGATAATGCGCCGAAGATCAAATGAGATGTGCCATGAAACATCATATTATAATGGATAATTTCATGGATTTTCTTTAATTTTATCTAATTAAAAATTAATAATAATCTCATCGAGAAGTTCCAAATTTGCTCCTGATCCGATTTCAAACGATTCGGGTTGATCAAACAGATAAGGGATAACAAACAATATATTTAACTACAATTAGATAAGCGATTTTCTCATAATTTAAAATAAATAATAAATATTACCACACACACATATCATTAAATGACTTTTATGAAAAAAGAAGAATGAAGTCATATTATAAAAAAAATTATTTACTAAACATGCATGATATCTTTACATCTTTTGGATAATAAAAGAATAATTATCACCTGAGACAATGACCATTAAAAAATAAATCATGCTTAATAAAATCGATCTCAAAGTTTAAAATTTAAAATTTTTTAACTTAGTCTATTTTCAATTAGTGAATATTCAATAAAATATTTTTAACTTTGTTTTTGCTTATAAGAAGCGCATTAGCATAGCCGCGACTTCATACATAGATACACACATAAAATCCAAATTATCAATTTAACAACCTCAAGTGGATGCCTTTAATGTATCCTTTCCCTTTAAAAACTAATAAGTAAGAAACATGCATTTAAAAAGAAATTAATAAGAAAACGAGTCAGGGTTAGGGTGGGCAATATATTTAATTAACAAGTAATTATATATAGAATAAATAGAGAGAAAAGGACTAAGCTAATGACTATATTTTAATAAGGTTGAAAAATTGTCTAAGCTTTGAGGTTAATTCCATAATTTCATTCATCAAGTAGGGAATATTTAATTACTTGCATCATCCGTAGTTGGTTTACATTTAAAATAAAATTTTAGCTAAAGAAAGGCAGTATATTTGTTTTACGGTACAATTTACTCTTCTTATAACTTTTGGAACGATTCTTTTTTGTCCTTTATCTTCTTTAATTTTTATTCTCACCAACTTCCAACAACTTGGATTTTCTTTTTAATTTCTTGTTAACTTAATAATTAACCCACCCCTTGCATGGTGCTTCTGCACTTTACTATGGTCCCAATGATCTCTTTCAAAGGAACAGAAAACGGAGAAAAAAAAAAGCCTAGCACGAGGGAGACACCTCCCTGCTCTTTCGTAGGTTAATGTCATTTTTCCTCGTTTCAACACACAAATATGATAGAATATTAGTTTTTTTTTTTTAAATAGTTTTACAGTAGTTTTGAAATAATATTTGAAAACGGCATTGTGGTAATATATACGTGTTTATTAAGCTGTATTTTTTTTTTAAAAAAATATATCAATAATTTATAAAATAAATATAAACTACTAGTTGAAAGCACAAGGCAAGCCCCATGACCCAAAAATAGGTGCAATTAATTGCATTAAGCGAAACTCAACTCATATATTATATATAAATTGAAAAAAAGTATTTAACGTAATAGATAACGTAATCCTGCATGTTTGGTTGTTTAGGGATGCATGCACCGCACGAAATGTACAGATTTTTTTTTTTTTTTTGCTTACTTAAATATTCTAAGACTACAGTATCCTTGGCAGCAGCCAACATTAACTAATTTCTATTCAATGGATAATATATTATGGGAGAAGATAAAGTACTATAAATCCTAAAGCCTCCATTTCCAGTTACATTGTACAATTGATCAACTAGACAAAAACTAATAATAGTGTAATATGTCCATATATATATCTAATATAATTAATTAGAATATTATTAACTGTAAAGTTGACTGGAAGGGAAATAAGTAAGATTAATTGTAGTTAGCTAAATATAAAGAATAAATTACCAATTAAAAGAAAATGTAATATATATTGGTGGGGTTCGTAGAAAGAGAAAGAGGGGTTGGTTGGTTTTATATCAAGCTGGACAGAAATGTCTAATTTAATTTGTCAACTTGGATGGAGCTTTCGGTCCAGAGAAGAAGCTTCTGGAAAACAGAGAAGTTGGCCGAAGCCAATAGCTCTTAGGAAGCTTCCCTTCACTATCACCCAAAAAATCCTATATGAAAAACAACGAAACCTTGAAAAGGATATCTTTTGTACATTTCGAAGGATCATTTATTAATTTCTCATAAATAATTTATTCAATATAGTTCCTATTTTTTCTTGATTGAAATTAATCATTTGTGAAATAAGTTCTATTTAAAAAATAAAACTATTAAACCAGTCCTAATTTTTTTAAAAATAACATTAATTCTTTTTTAAGAAAATATTTGAAACTTCGTGGAGATGGAGACAATTATAATATCGTGAAATAACTTATAAGGGGAGAACTCTTTAATAGTGAAAAGAATATGCAAGAGGTATATTTTATTAATTATCAAGTAGAGGAAGATTGATGACTAATTATTTTCCTAATATATAGCAGCTGAAGTATTCAAGAAAAAAAAAATGAACAAGCAAATAACAATTAATTAATTAAAACAGGGTGGAATTGAATGGTTATGGTCCCCATTAAATTGTGGATGGATGGATGGAAAAGGGCCCTGTTTTCCAGTAAAAGCGTTTTGGAATGGGATTTTAAACTTAGCCACTTGACAAGAAAGGGTTTTAGAATAAAGAGAAGCCGAGTCATAAGGCTTTGTACTTATCTGTATGTGACGCCGCTTACAGCTTTGTAATCTTGCTGCTAAACACAACATTAGAGATCCTCTGGTGCTGCTTTTCCGTCATCCCCATCGTCACCGTCTATTATAATACAACACACCTCCAAAGTCTGCCGCCACTTTTTCGATCTTGTGTACGTACGGCACTACTAGTGGGAAAAAATCTGCTACTCTAAACTAAATAAAAAGAAGTAAAACAAAAGTAGAGAAGATTTTGAGCTAAAAATTTAATGGGAGATCCTTGATTTCCTCTTGTTTATTATGTTCATAATGTGACTTGTTAATTAAGAAAGTCATTATTTTAGAATTTCAGATGCCTGCTTATAGGCTATGTCCTTGATGAGATATTTTTAGGTGAGAATAGCTAATGAATACAAAAAAAAATATGTAAGTGAAGATGTGTTTTTATTTTTATCATAGATAAAAAAAAAATCTTTATGAAATAAAACTTGAAATTTATTACCTTAAAAAAATTTAATCTCAGGTGAAAAAACTTACAAAAGTCTTGAAGACATGTTTATTTATAACAAAAGAGAAAGGGGGAATGTTTGGGGAAAAAAGAAAAGAAAAGAAAAAGGAATGCTTGACAGCTTGAGCTTAGAGCTTATGTGTATTACAGTATATGACCTCACCACTTAAATAGTTTAGAGTCTTCCAAGGAGAAATGAATGCCAAAAATTATATCTTTGAGAGAAATATTTAAAAAGCTTTTAAGAATACACTAAAAATTAGTCAAATTTTAACAACGTATTAAAGTAAGATTGTTTTACCTGTTTGGGTGCAGTCAAAAGGTCTGAGACAGTGGAATTGAGTCATTTGACAAATAATAATAGGAAGTGGTCCTAACTCAGGGAAAATGATGGGTAATTGCTACTAATTAGGATACTTCATCCTTATACAAAATAAAAGTTATCCATATTTTATGTTAAAAGCTGACACAAACGGTCTAGCAAAAATATACAATTATGAAATATGCTGAATAATATAAATTAAATTATTCGTTGTGAAACAAAAGATACATAAAATCGTGTTGTGAAAATAAAAATATAAGAAAGTAAAATAAAAAGAATTGAGAGAAAAAAATATAAAGCATAAAAAGAAACATACGTTAATCATCTTCAAAAAAATATTTATGTAACCGGTAAAAAGAGTCCAATACAAGTAAAATTCTAAAAAGAATAATTATCTTTATAATTACGTACATTAAATAAATACTAAGTAAAGACAGAGTCATACAATAAACAACATTCTAAATAGACATTCAAAATATTCATAACACTGTTGAATGTATATACAATTGTTTATTTTGTTTCTCAAGAACTACAGACAAAACTTATAATCTACTTACAAATTATCTATTAACAGTGAGATTTAAATTTATGATACAATTTCAATCGTTACCAAATGGACCGCAAATACTGGCAAAGTTAGAAGATAACAAGAAGGTAATAAAGTTGGTTCAACTAGCAGTAAAGTTTCTTGCAGTGATCATAATGACAATGAGGTCCATAAAGAAACTACAGAATAGACGGGCTTGGTTCTTTTGCTTCAGTTTATGCTGCTACTTTTATGCTTTGGGATTGGAAGGTCCTGCAAGGTAAGTGTGAAAAAGAGTTTGATCGAATGAGCATTGACACTTTGTAGCCGAAAGAACCATTTCTGCCTTGACAGACTTGGCAACAATGCTATAAAAGGAAGAAGGGATTAAATCCAGTTTGGTTTAACCATTCAGAGGCGCCAAAAGTTTCAGGGTGTGAGATGGCGTGTGCGTTTCCAAATGACAACCCATCCTCAGCTCTGAGGAATAAAGGAAAAAGAGAGAAAAGACGATGCATTTTACATCTGTAAAGCTGAAAGTTGCTTTAAAGCCACAAAAGAAAATGAACTGGAGTAAATGTTGCTTATAGAACTATAACACAAAATAAATAAGACAAAAATTGCATTTTTAATCTATAAATTCAGAACTAGGATGCATGGACACTTCTTCATTTAGAGGTGTTGGAAATGCGTTTCCCACATTGATACTGACATGACACCCATATGACCTATGTCAAACATTTCTTAAATGGTATCCAATTAAAAAACATATTTTTATCGACTTTGACACTTGAGCTGATACATTAAAATGATTAACACCTTAAAATAACTCGGATACTCACCTGACATTTTAAAACTATTTGAACACTTAAATAAAACACTTTTGTATGATTTTTAAATTTGCTTTTTTTTTTTTTTTTTAATCTTTAACAAAAAAATCACCTAAACATTAAAGTTTAGAAACATAGTCTTCTATAACTGAATGATAAAAAAAATCTATTTACCCAAAAATATAAAAATATTATATCAAAAATATTTTCGTTTAAATTTTTTATCATGATATTACATTAAAATATTATATATAATATATTTAACGGTATCTCAATATCTTATATTTTTAAGATAACCGAAATATTTCCATCTTCGTGTCGTGTCCCAGTGTCCATACTTCATAGATTCAGAAATATTTCCTTTTTAGCATGTGCATAATTTTGAGTTTCTTGGAATTTTTGTTTCTGACAGTAACCTACTGTACGTAGAAATATGATCCAAAATTCCTAGTTTTAGAACATGGAAAAGCTAAATAGAAAAAAACCTCATAATTCATATGTATGAAAATCAATCCAGAGTCTTTTAAGTGGCTGTAAAAGTGCAAATTTTGAGAAAAGTCAGCAGCGCAGAATTACGAGAAAGAGCTTTTAGCTGTCAGCTCAAAAAGAAATATACATAACTGTATATCCATATATCACAGAAGAGGCATGGACATGAATAACCGGGAGTATCATGATGAGTTTGTTTTCAGAGATTGACTAGTAGAGGTAAGTTTAGTTAAAAAGACTTAATTAGAAAGGAGCTTCACCAATTCATCAATGCAAAACACTTGGACAGTGAAGGCACACCAAATGTCAAAAATTAAATATAAGTATTACGCATGTTGCCATTTCTATATGAAGAAACCTTGCACTATTATCTTTTGACTATATCTGCGGCATCCTGAAATTTCAGTGATTTTCCATGTGCTGAAGAAGAATGCATAAAATTCTAAGAGCAGGTCAAACATGATACATATTTCATGTAAATTTAGTGTAACTGTGTAAGGTAATGTACATGTGTGCAACAGCGCAAGCATCTTCAAGTGATCTAGTTCATGAGAGCATGCATGTATATCTGCACTCATAGGAACCGGCAATGATGTAAAATAGATCAGCACACTTCATTATCAAAGAGAAAAGAGTAGTTACCTTATATCAGTTCGTTGAAGCCTTTTCATTCTTCATTATCATATGGAATGATTTAGACCTATCCTCCTCAACCATTTCCCGCAATATATCATCTTCGATCTTTTCAGCTTGCCATCTGGATGGGTCCTCCACAAAAGCCTCGCTGAAAATCATTCTCGAAACCCACTCTTTCCAAGTGGTTCTTCTATACTTATCTTCCTCCAACGTGTGTGTAGCTAAAAGCTGATAAACATAAACCATCTTTTGCTGACCAGGACGAAAAGCCCGTGCAATAGCCTGCTTTGTTTTTGATGGATTCCATTCTGAGTCCAACAAAATCACCCGAGAAGCTGCTGTCAAACTAATGCCTTAAGCACAAGCTGAAATTGAAGCAAGCAGTATTTTTGATGCTCCAACAGGCTCCTCAAACTGATCCATGACTCTCCCCCTTTCAAAGAGCTCTAGTTCCCCAGTGAGTACCAAAACTTCTCGACCTTTCAGCCATCCAAAGAACTTCTCAAATATTTCTAGAAATAGTTTCACAACAGGAATATTGTGGCAAAAGATAAGGACCTTCTCCTTCCTGACTACGCGATGCACAAGGCTCAAAACAAATTTTACTTTTGTTCCTATCTTTAAATCAAATTTGTATTTCTCTAGCTCCTTCAATTCTTTCATGCTGAAAAACTTATCAGCACATGCAGTTGTTTTAACCAACCAAGGATGTATTGATCCAAGGGTTATCAAAAGCTCCAACTCAAGGGGACATCCATTGCGCTCAGCTACTCTCCTTCCAAGGCTCTCCAATATCTTATGTTGTATATCAGTAGTATTCATTAGCAACGTATAAATTTGTAAACCAGAAAGACTGTCAGAACTTCCGCCTTCACGAAATCAATAAAGTCATCTGTCATTTTCTTCAACATGTTCAGACCCTGCTTCCTTTCTTCACTGATATCTGAGTCAACTTTCTTTTTTCTTTGCTCTATTCTACGGTGGACTTGAATATAGGAAATATCTTCCTTTGAATATGTTCTTGAACAGAAATTGTCAGAATTAAAAACACCTCTAACAGTGTAAAGAGACCATCACGGATGATTAGAACAAAAACACGTAGACAAACAAATGTGCATGCACACGCACACATATTCTTCGTAATTTTCAAGCTTGACTTACAAAAGGTGGTAAAATATGTTTTATCTCAGTGCTCACAAAGCCACATATATGGCAGCAAATTCCAATTTCATCATCCATTCTATAATCATGTTGACAGAGCTCACTAGATTTTTCAGCAGCCACAGCAAAAGCTGCACTACTTGAAGCCTGTTAAGATAGATGAACTGAAACAGCATTAGAAAGAGAGATAAGAATGAATATAAACACTACTGAATAAAGAAAAGACAGAAGAAACAAGTTGCTATACCTCCTCTGTGTCTTCAAGATAACTTGATCCCAATGAAACTTCCATTTCTCTCCATAACTCATCCATCTCAGAGATTTCTTCCTCATTTTCACTCCTGGATATCTCTGTTTCCGTCTTTTGCTCAAAGCTGCTTGTTGCCTTGAATTGTTTCCACTGGTCAGTGATAGGTGCCTCTTCTTTAGGTGATGTTCAAGTCATATTTTTTAGGTATGAATCTATCAATTCCTTGTATCTGTCTCTATAATTCTTTCCTTCATCAGGACCTCTACTTCTTGAACATATGTAACCATATCTTTTCCCTTGAACTACTTTGCTGGAATTTATCCCTTCCCATTTATTTTCAAGATCCATATCTTCTAGACCACATACATTCTTCCACTGCATTTTGGAGGTGCCATAACTATAATAACTTCTGGGATAAACCCGATCAATCTCTTTTCCATGATTTCCAAGATTAGGAGGCTTAGCAGGGGAGTGATGGGGTTCAAAAGTTGACAGATAAAATTTATTTGTCAGTCGTTTAGAGGTATTAGTTAGTTGACAATATTTGGAAATTATCTCACCAGTTTCATGTTCAGAATAATTACATTTAACTTTAGCATCAAGAGGATAATGCTCAGGGCTTGTAGATAATTTTCGTCAGGCATAGGAACAATAGAAACTTAAGTATGATGTTCATTCTGAATCTGACCAGCATCACCCGACTTTACCTCGCTGGATTCACCCTTCCTACAGAACAATTGAAGCTCTTGGGGTTTATTCACCTTATTGTCCTTTTCACTATGGTGAACGACCCTTTCTGGACAATGTACTTGCAAACCACAAAAGCACGACAGTGGTAGTGGCACTTCATCATCAATGTAATCATCTTTCCATGGATCTATCTTGTATGGCCTGGTTCTAATGAAACCAACATCTAATTGTGGAGAATCATCACAGCCAAGGTAACGTTCAGGTGGTATATTCCGTGACTTCCAACGTCTTAAGCCCTCAGAATTACAAAATGGCGATAATTCACCTTCATGACAGTCATGTACACGTCTTTCTCAATGGGTGTCAGACAAAGCAATTTGAGCAACAAATGGTACCAACAAGTCTTTGTCTACTTTGAAATTTAAAGTATTTAAATAAGATTCAGATTTCAACGAGGAGCTATCATTATCACCTCCCAGAATTTGATACACAATCTTCTTTCCCACAGATCTGACACAGAACCGTAACCTGCTTTAAAGCTGATGCAACAACTAACCATGAAATATCAGCTAAAAATTTTCTTAAAAGCAATTTAGTTTCTGATAATACAGAACAGTCCTCAGATGAACTCCACCGATAGTGCTGATCTTCACAAGGGCTACGTCAAGCCTTTGGAGTATGGAAATTTGATTTATCCCAACTACTTTAATCTCTTTAGTAAGAGTTCTTACCTCTGTTCCAAGAGAACCTTGGTTGACATAGAAGTTGATATAAAACTGACATGGGCACTCAGATTCATGAGGCTTTCTCTGTATAGAACTTATTTTAGCAACAGCCCACACCTACAATTAAGAGAATCTCTCAATTATCAGGCAACAACAACCATTAAGCCAAGCCACTTAGACATTATGCTGAAACATTTGGTCTAGAAACTTAACATATTATGTCAAGAACCAATTCAACCCAAAAGCTTAAGCTCCTATGTGAAGGTCCATGAATAATTTTATATCTAACAATAAGTATTCACAAGAACAAAACACATGAACTTATACATGCAACATGCTTGCACTAACTCAGATAAACTTCAAAACTTCGAACCAATGAGATTGTGTTGGTCTTTTGGTGCTATTGTAAATGTTACTCCAACAAAAGTTGACTTCAAGTTCCAGACTCTGATGAAAAGTTTAAGAATTTCAAGAACCTCAAATAAAAATGGCTACAGGTTAAAAATCCTTCTAACCACTTACATGCTCGACATTATTTTCATCTGAAAGATCGGTAGTTTGGGAGGTAGATAGCACGCATATGTCAATCCCAGGTCTCAAAACGCAGGAGCAATCTCTTAAAGTAGCTTTCTTTGACCTTATCCGAAGGTCTGAAAAGGGTCCTTTCTCCATAAGTACACAACCTTTATCCATAAAATGCAAGGTGATTGTTCCTTCCTCAATTTTTATGACCTCCACAGCTTGCCATGAACCAAAAAGACATGCCTCAAAGGCTGTTTTAAAAAATTAGGGGTGGTAAATATGGTATAAGAATCTATGTTAAAAAATATAGCGTAAAACTTTGGAAAGGATTGCGCACAACTGGTTACAACATTCAAATAGAACCACTGAAATAAGCCTGTCCTGCAATTTAAATAGTAATCGGTTTATGCAAAGAAGAGGAAAGACTTACGGTAAGAATTGAAAGGATGCGTTCATCGGTGTAAATTTCTTTTTCTGTACATTGTTGATTAGCTAAAAGCTAATTTCTTGGTAATCTCGTACAGTGAGGCCCTGCATGGCCAAAGACCAAAGTAAAACACAAACTTCTACTGCAGATTAAGGCTTCATTCAATTTCACAGAATGACCAGGCCAACTCACGTGTACATCCATGAAACATAAATTAAAGTAGATCTTGTTTTTAAGAAAAAAGATAAATAAAAAAAAGGGTGACCAAAGCTAGACTGCCGCCTTAATTCTAAAATGGACATATATTTCTGCAAAAGCTTAAAAAAGTAGTAACTTGATTAATTTTCACGTTTCTAATATTCAACACTTTCCTTTTCCCCTCATAACCGAAGTGTCTAGCATTGGAAAGAGACTTATAGTTACAGACATCAACAGGGTGACTTAGTAAAAGTCAGACACTCACAAATTTAAATAAAGTTAGTGTGAGGATACCTCGTGTTGTGAGTAATTTACAATTTACAGGTCCCGATTAATCTCAAAGAGTTTCGAGGTTTACTGTAAACCAAAATAAATAAATAAATAAAATAGAACAGAACCTCAAAATTACATAAATATTTATCTGAAATGAAGAAATTCTTTACCCACAAAATATGCAGACGAATAGGATTTTGTAAATGAAAAATAATTGCTCTTACAAAACAGAGTTCTCTTCTGAAAAAACCCAAAACAGTGAAGAAAAATATCGACTTTGATACTTTCCTAAGTTGATCAATCACTTCTTCAGCAGCGGACGATATCCCAACTCACACGTAAGCAAAAGTAATCGAGTATACTCTTTCAAGTAGTTTCACGTTAGAATATTCCTTAGCCTCTAGCAAGCGAAGATTTATGCTCAGAAGGGCAGATGAAAACGCCATTCACACCATTTCTGTAACGAGACCAGAGAAGGCGATAATGGCGCTGGAGATGTACTTGACAGTGAAGTGAGTGCAGGGGAGAGGGGAGAATAGAGGAAAGGAAAATGGGGACAACATAGTGGAGAAAAAATGTATAGAGGGGCCGGAAACGACCTTGGATTTTGTGCTTTGCATGAGAGAAAAGAGAGAGAGAAGGGTCATCGAGCATTCGCGGTACAAATGCAGGTGCTGCATGTCCACGTGGACTAGCTTACTGTACTGTTAGCAGAGCTAACAGTCAGCTGAATGATCGTGGCAATCCGTTCGCGATTAAAATATCTGAACAAACGGCTTTATTTGATTTTCCTGTCCGCAGGCAAAACTGTTTATTTCAATTCACGTTTATTTATTTTCCATCCTAAAATGCAATGATTGGTATATAATAAACTAAAAAAATTAAGTATGAAGTGTTATTTAAATTTTTGCTAGGAAAATTCTTATTTATTTTTAAAATACTTAAGATGACTATATATCACTTTTTTAATAAATTTAAAACTAATAAAATTATTGCCAATTAATTTGACTCCACTTCCCCTCCCATTTCTCTTCATTAGTTGAAATGCGTATGGTAATTATACTATATTAATTTAAATACAACTCATATTTAATGTATCAAAGAATTAATGAAAGGGAATAATCTCCCGCCATTAGTTGGGAAATATCTGGAATGGAAACTTACAAGCTTAAAAAGTATTTAAGATATTTACGTATCACCCATTAATAAGCTTTTTTTAATCAGAACAACAAAATTTTTAAATCAATATTAAGACTCACAATTTTGATTCTTAACCTTCTCTAGCAATCAAAATAAAAATTGAGGGAGGGCTTATAATGTAGTGGTTATGTTAGAATTAGACGATTCTAGACGTTGAGCGTCCACTATTCTCATTTTGTTGTAAACCAGACGATGATTATCATCCAGAAGAAAAAAAAATCCCTAGGAATTGTAAAATTATTATTTCTGCTTATAAAAAGTTAAATTTAATTAGTGAGAGATTTGTTCAAATAACCGAGTTGAGTCAAGAAGGAACTCTTAAGTTACACGCAATACTGCATTTTACAATATGACAATTATTTGAGAGACAGGGAGCAAGAGAAGAGAAGAACTAGCCGGATACGTTTCATTCACGTCTAATTTTCTTCTTTACAGAAAGTCAGCATTGATATAAATATATCCTGTACCGGTATACTAGCTTTGCTTCTTACATACAAGAAGAGAATTATCCTGTCAAAACCAGTTCTCAGATTCCAGAAAGCTAAGCGGCCTACTCCACAGATGAGCCCTCAAGAGGCAGTCTGTTTTGAAACCAGAAAACAAAGAAAGATTAAACAAATATTGCCGGCTATATTCTCCATTCTAAAAATCCTATAGAGAAATAGCTCAGTCAAAGGAGCAAAAGACGCCAGAGAAGATGACGAGACACAACTAGAATCTCTTCTGTAACTAGAACACAAAAGGAAATAGATCATCCATCAAAGACTTCAGCTGAATATTGACCAGTCTCTATGATGGGTTCTTACAATCCCTTCGTATCACAGATCAGACAATCCAAAATCAAGATATTGCTCTTCTCCTGTATGATTGTTATCCTCTGGCTCTTCTGTTTTTAAGAAATTAAAACCATAATCAACACCTGAGGGTGTCTGTTCCATATGGTGCAGACTTCCAAGCAACTTGGCGTCTGGATTTTGCAACTGATAGGACAAGCTTGATGGTATCTCACTTTGAAGATTCCGATCAACAGAAAAATCAATTGGACCATGCATCATCCGAGGTTCACCAATTGGATTCTCTAGCTTCCCCAAAAGCTCATCCACATCAAACATCTCATCCATAGAAAAACCCTGCAAGAGATCATTATCCATCCAAGAACAGTCCATTGGATCTTGATGTTCATCCTCTGCAACCTCTTTGATTGCTTGTGCTTCTTGTCTCAAATCTTTACTATACCGGTGGTCAATTCCTGTGTTATCAGCAGATTCATCCTTTGGCTCTTCCTTCACTCTGCTAATTGGTGTACCAGCCTCATGATGGGCACCATCTCTATTGTTGGCATCTATAGTTTCACTTTCACACTTAACACCCTCAGCTGCATAGACTTCAGATTGGTTTGATACGGTAGTTGTCTCAGAACCTGCAGAAGTTGCCGCTGAAGTTGACAGAGTTGTAGCAGGGGAACAATCGTTCAATGATTCCTTGCAAGAGCTATAGTCTGAAACTTGAGGAAAATTGAGACGGGCACAAGGACCATACATGGCCCTTGCAGCTTCATCATATGCCAGGGCAGCTTCAATAGCATTAGAAAAGGTGCCCAACCAAAGCCTACTTCCTCTGTTTGGCTCCCGAATTTCAGCAACCCACTTTCCCCATGTCCTTTGCCTAACACCTCTAAAGCTGCATCGGGAGTTTTCAGGTCCTCCTTTACCCTTCATACATCCTTTCTTTGAACCCTTAGCAGGGACTTTGCGGGTTGGTTTACTCTCATTGGTGGAAGACTCGAGTTGATTGTTATACTCTTTCCACTTTGCAAGAGTCTCAGCAACATTAGATCCATCCCGTCTACTCCGACTTCTCTTCTTCCCCAAAGAAGTGACGTTAGAACCTTGATCATAGGCACCCATGGCCGCAATTTCTCTCACGCTCAACAGTTGCAAATATGTCTTCCCACACTCAAAATTCAGACGTCAATAACTCTCTCAGCAATAGACTTTTGCAATCTGCCGTAGATAAGCAAACTGTATTAATAAAAGAAGCAACTCAGATTCTCAAAACCCAATACAGCAAAAGGAGAAACGGAGCTCAATAAGGAGGAAATTCTACTATCATATTATACTAGGGTAGCAGCCGGAGTTATAGCAAACACCCTCCTCCTTGCGATTCACCAATTAAGTCCTAATTGGTTTCTGCAAACCCTTGTTTTTAAAAAATTCGTTAAGGACTTAAATTTCCCTGGACCCAAGGAAAACTCAAAATAGTAAATTTATTTTCCCGTTCCGCAAGAAAACAATTAAGAATTTAAAAAAGAAAAAGAAAAGAAATAGACACAGAGAAAGGCAACAATTCGCGAGCAAGAAATTCCTGATTCAGAGAAAACCTCTTTCCACCCTAGAAGAAGTATACTACTTAAACTCAGAATTCTAAGCAGAAACCCTCAGAAAACGATTAAAAATTCAAAATCGTTCAAATCACAAGAAGAAACCCTCAAAAATCAGAAAATAGCAAAGAGAAAAAACTAGGAAATCGAAAAAGGTAGTAACCAAACCAACCTCCCAGTAGAGAAAAACGACATGCGCGTAGTATTTTCCTTGCGATCGATCAGAGCACCGTGCTTCAGAATAATCTAGGTTTTGATTTCTTGAGATATTTCTCCACGCAATGTTTTAGGTGAGCATGTGATAAAAAGATTTTTCATAAAACGCTTGTTTCAGAAAAGCTGTCCGGTTTAGCTAGCGATTTCAGGAAAACTTTGATAGTGCAAGCTGTAAGGTATATTTATAGCCTTCTCTAGATATTTCTGATATTTTTAATGCCCTCCCGAATCGATGACGTGGCGATTTCTTAGTCTCGTTGTGTCGCTTCGGACTCCCGAAGCTTCCCGAACCACGAACTCTCGCGTCGCTTTCTTGGGTCCGAAGTATTACCCGACCCGTCTTATCATTACCCTTCATTTTTACCCTCTCTCTTTTGTCCAGCTGTTTTGAATATATCCCCAATTAAGCCACGGACGATGTCCCCACTTACTGGTTCAAACTTGACGCAACGAAAATATCAAGGCCATTATAAATAAAGAAATAAAAATATCTTGCACTTTATTTTGGGCTCTATGTCTGGGCCTTGCGCGAGTTAAACTTCGGTCATGAGCCCAATAATATTGTATCTCCAGTTATCCTCACTAAACGCTTCCAATGTGTTAATGCCACGTTTGCAGTACGTGTAGGCTGGGAACTGGGTGGCTGATTGACGAGGTAGTGTCTACTTTGCTGCCCGTTTGACACGTCACTAACAGAGTTCTAACATGCACGTGGCAACGTGGCCGTTTCTTGTTGTGCCACTTGTTGGCAACATTGGCAAACACGTCACCAACGCATGCCACTTTCTGGTGGCGCGAGAATGAAGGGTTATGGTCCCAATGTCACATGGATCGTGGTTAGTCTTCGTGGGAGCAAGTTTCAGGCTAGTGCTAATGCCTACGTAAGCAATGACGCACAAAATGTTGAGTGAGTGTAGTGTTGGCAAATGATTAAGATACAAGGACGAGAGTTCATATATTTTATGAGAAACTTTGTTCAAAGATTATAGAACTACAACTTAGAAATTGCCCATTTTATTTCTTTTATCTTGCACTTAGATTAAAAACAACATATCAATTTCTTAAAAAAATTAATACAACAATAATCTATAATTAATTAAAAATGACAATGCATGAATGAAAACAATTAAGAATCACAAAAACTTGAAATAAACCCAATTGTAATGGTTCTTCTTTAGGCAATTTTGGGCATGAGAATGAGATTAAAATTTATTGTTTTCTTTTTATTTTATTTTTTTATTTTACTTTCAATAATAAACTGAGACAAAATAATATTATTTTTTTTCATTTTTTATATATTTTAATTAATTTATTACAGTTAGAAAATTGTACGATATAATCAGATTTAGTCTCGTGCAACAATGGGTGGAGTCATTTGGGACAATTTTGACAATTGGGTGTCAAGTTACATAACTTATTTAAAGGATAAAATTCTCATTCTCTGAATCTCATCTTAGGTGTTGAATGTTATGTTACGACATTAGATTTGTTAAAAAAATTTAGTTAATTCACTTTATAATATTAATATTATTTTATTAAATTTACACATTAATACAATAACACATATGAAGTAGAATAAAAAATTTTATGGGATTTAAAAAATATAACCTGAACTAAACGCTCTTTCATGTGGGCTCTCTCTAGCTTGGTAGTTGGAAATTAGGTACCTGTGAGTCAATGTGGTTGTTAGGACCTTCTTTCCTTGATCTTCCCTAATGGAAGGAATTTCCTTAAGCATGGTGCCCTTCTCTTGGATAATAGGACCTATTTCTTTTAGGGAGGCTAACAACATGCTCGTAAACTCGTAAGACATGATGAGAAGGAAGGCCTTGTACTGACTGAACTAATTTTTCAGTCTAGTTGGCTCTCGTTAGAGCTTTTCGGTTTATAGTGTATGACTTAACAACTAAATATGTAAATTAATTATAATAAGTTATTTTAATTTAATTAAAGGTATTGAGGTTAATTTTTTAAGTTGTAAAAATACTAAAATTTAATTGTGATTCTATTCAAATTAATATAAATTAAGCAATAATATTTAATATAATATTAAATATAAATTAAGTAATAATATAGTTTTATAAAAAAATAGTAAATAATATATTCTTTCGTAGACGAAGAAAAATGATTTTCTAATCCATGTTAGCTTTTTGTTTGTCCATCATAGTTATTTTTATTTTTTTTTCTATTATTTGTTTAGCATATAAAGGTGGACATAAGAAGGATGTGATTTTGCCTGTTTTGATTTTGTCTGAATAAATTTTTTTGTCTTAGTTTCATCTTAAAATGTACTTTATCCTATCTTGTATCGTTTTGATTGTATAAAGTATTATCTTAGTTTTGTCTTGAATCTTTTCTCTCAACTTTATTTTATATATATATATTTAAATTACTATGTGAGATTCTAATTAAATTTTATGTAATTGATTCACTTTTTAAATTTTTTTGAATTTTTTTTAATATGTTAAATGCATAGAATCAAAGTTAAAAAATAAAAATGTATATATATACCTGGGACAATTAAGATTAGATAAAATTTATACACCGAGACAAATCTAAGAATAGGACAAGATAAAACAAGTCTTAAGATGAAATTGAAATAAGTTTAGGACAAAATTTTTTTTTGTTCCGGTTCTAAAATTTTAGTAAGGACACAAAAACCAATTCCATTGCCATCCCAATTCTTGATTTATCATATTTTAAAATCGTCCTAAATCTCTTTAACCGATATAAAATATTGAGATATTCTATCTGTATTTACCCTTGATACATATGTAACTTTTGGGAAGAGATTTATTTGGTATCTTATAATTACTAATTACGTACTCTATAACGAGAGAACCCCTGTCCAATTAAAGAAATAAACAAAAATTAATCTATTATTCACCTCGTATTGGCCAGCAAGCTTACCAATCATTTTCTAGAAAAAAGACAATTCTTAAATTAGTTTAGTTTTTCGGTAGAGGCGCTCCAAGCTAGCAGGGAAAAAAAAAACTTAAAACTTCTAGTTAAATCGATGTGAAACCTTAATTTTAATTATATTATATTAGAAAAATGGATTAAAAATGTGGTCATCCTCAATTCTGGCAACATTCCCATGCTATATTATATTAGAATGCGCAAGAAAGAAATACATAACGTATTAAAAATAAAAATGCACATTTTACATGAAAGCCCAAGTATAGCGATGATTCTTTACCTTGGCGCGCGTTTATTTTTAGCTTTGCCGTCTGTCTACGTTGACTGTGACCATAATTGATTGAAATTCCACTTTTAGATACCAAGTGACCATAAAAGCATTCTTCCTCGATGTATTGGTTGTATCTACAACTCATGCAAAGCTTTCTATTTGTTAAGCACAATCGTTGTTCGAATCAAAGCCCTCTTGGCTTCTCCTTCCCTTTTCCTTCCTCTTTTTGCAGCTAACCAAGGTATACAACAAGAGAAATAGACACCTGCAGGTTTGTTTCATCAGCTATATCAGATCATGGCCACTCCACCAGGCAATAAAACTACCCTCTTTCAACACCAAATTTGTGTCAAAGATAATAGACGTGCGAACTCTCATGGCTTGTTTTTTGCGGATGATCCATTCGAGTCTGTGTTACCCGTCACCTTGTGTCAAATCATCTTGGCCATTGCAGCCTCTCGATTGCTTAACTTTATTCTCAGGCCTCTAAGAACACCATTGTCCATCTGCAACATTCTGGTATGTGTTTGTACCTAGTTTCAAAGACTCTTCTTTTTTCCCCCCCCCCCCCCCCCCCCCAGGTTTCTGTGTGTTTGATTGATGTTAAAGGACATAGAAATTTACAAATATGTAATGCAGGGTGGCATTGTCATGGGGCCTTCGTTGTTTGGGCGGAGCAAGCAAATTATGGGGCGTCTCTACCCGCCAAGACAGGCTGAGTTCTTGGCCACAGCTGCAGCATTGAGTGCTGTGTTTTTCGTCTTCAGTTCTACATTGAAAATGAACATCTCCGCGAGCTTAAGAGCAGCCAAAGGCTCTTGGAGATTTGGTTTAATACCCTTTTTGGCCTCTTTCTGGGTTATCTCAATCCTCTTTAATCTGTTCGGCCGTGATAGCTTCTCTGGTTTAGACTTCGATCGCAGTCGTGTCATCATGTCTTTTGTGTTATCACTCAGTAGTTTCCCCGTCGTTTCTCAAGCATTATCTGAGCTCAACCTTCTAACCTCTGAATTAGGCCAGATTGCTTTGTCTACATCCATAATCAATGATATCACGCAGTGGCTTATACTAGCAGGTTTTTCAATGACGATGTCAAGAAATTCGAAAACTTCAATTGAGATTTTTTTCTCCTTCTGGGCATTACTATTTTTCTGCGTCTTCGTGGTAAGACCAGCCATGATTGCAGTTTCGAGGAAGACTCCACCGGGGAAACCAGTAAAAGAGTCATACATTGTGACGATACTAGTTGGTGTCCTCGCTATGGCAGCCATCACTGACAGCATTGGCGTAAACTACCTTCATGGACCTCTGCTTCTTGGTGCAGTCATGCCAAATGGACCACCTTTAGCTACAACACTTGTAGACAGGACCGAAGTTATCATTACCCAAATTCTTCTCCCTCTGCTCTACGTTTTTATAGGCATGCACACAGACGTGTCTTTAATTACTAATTGGAATGAAGCTTTCAAGCTTCAAGTTATCATAATCGCATCCTGCTTGGCCAAATTGCTTGGGTGTGTGCTCACTTCCCTAACCTACAAGATTGACTTCAAACATGGCCTAATGCTTGGTCTTATATTGAACATAAAGGGTATTGTTGAGCTTATCGTGTTCAACCGGTGGAGGAAACTCGAGGTTAGATTCTCTTATTCCCTCCATATCAAAACTCTCATGCTTGGAAACATTACCGTAGTCTAATAATTTGTCCTATTGCTTTTGCAGATAGTAAAATTGCCCATTTTTAGTCAGTTGGTGATATCTTCGATAGTAATGACGACGATATTGACACCCCTGATTGAAATCTTGTATAAACCCCATACTCGGCTACACTTATTGTACGATCATCAAAGGCAAATGAGAATGATCCAAAACAGTCCTGAAGACACAGAGCTTTGCATCATTTGTTGTGTGCATAGCGAAGCAAATGTAAGAAGCACCATGGCCTTTTTGGAAGCATGCAACCCAAGACGAGCAAGCCCCATTTGTGCCTACGTGGTCCACCTCATTGAGCTTTTAGGCCAAAGCATACCAGTTTGCCACCGTGTTGATGGGCGTAGAAGAGAATCCGTGTCAGATACCAACCCCATTATGCGTGCCTTTGACAACTACGCAAGGAACACCAGTGGTTCAGTGACAATTCAGCCTTACATCAATGTTGCTCCTTACAAAAACATGCACGAGGCCGTTTGCCACCTTGCTGAAGACAACTTCGTACCTTTCCTTTTAATTCCCTTTCACGAAAATGAACAAACACCTGGTAGCCTCACCGCCACGGCCATTCGGGGACTCAATCTTAACTTTCAAGCTTATGCACCGTGCACGGTTGGGATCCTCGTAGATAGATACTCCCAGCTCCGAATGGTCAGGTCGGACTATCTTTTCCACGTGGGCATCTTCTTCATAGGTGGATTTGATGATCGAGAGGCATTAGCATTGGGTTCTCGAATGTCAGAGCGTGCAGATATGATGGTGACCTTGTTTCGGTTCGTCCTGTACACCAAGCAAATAGGTTTTGGTAAAAGTGAAAGCTTTGAAAATAAAGAAGCACACGAAGAGGCAGAGGAAGAGGAAGAAGAAGCAATAATACAGCGGACGTTGGACGAGTGTTACATCGAAGAATTTAAGGCTAAGAATATTGGGAATCCCAAGGTTGGCCATCATAATATTCTGGTGGAGAATGGAGAGCATGTAGTGGAAGCAATTAGGGCTTTGCAGGGGAATTATGACCTTGTTATGGTGGGGAGAAAGCATGAGATGGAGGGATTGAGAGATGAGGAAATGTTGAATTTCATAGAGAATGCAGAGTTATTGGGAACCTTTGGGGATATGTTGGCGTCAGTAGAGTTCTGTAGTGGGATGGTTCCGGTGTTGGTGACCCAATGTGGTGTCAAACAGCACAACTGGGCTTCAGACTAGGAATTTGGTGCGCCAAAATTGACCTCGAGGCTCGAATTTTGTAATTGCTAGCTCAAAAAAAAAAACAGTTTTTTTCAAGTGTTAGATTATTCTTTCATGAGATTCATCTCATATAGTACCAAATATTTAATTATTTGAATATTTATTTTGGAGATCTCAGTAAGTAGTACAGAGGGAAAATTTAATTTATGATTTATTTATTCTTTTATACTTCTAGCTAGCTTGCTTACAATATTTTTTCAATTTTCCAATGCTATTAGACTAAAACAAAACTCATATAACAATGAGTAAATTTCTTGATAACCCCAATATGAATCAATTTCTATTCATGAACTAGTGCTTAGAATTGGGATCTAAAAATCAAATTCGGGTCATTAATATAGAAATTTGAGATTGAATTACTGCAAATACCTTGCAGAGTACCTATTCCATGTGATGTGGTAATCATTAGGCAAACACTACAACATAAAAATTCATTAAGTCATTTTTTTTAATAAGCTTAGAAATATTTAATGATTATACGTATCATTCGCACATTATTTTCGTATGACATGACATACTACACTAAGGAGTCAAGTCAAGCATAGACAATTTTCATAATTTATTGGATGTAATCTATAATCTATAATTTAGCGATTTTATTTTCTTAAACAAACTTGAATACACTTAACTTACACAAGTTTCGTTCATACATTAACTATTTTAATATAGTATTGCATTAGTATACCACACAAAAATGCCAAAAATATATGTGAAAACCTCCATAAATACATGAAGAACAAATCATAAATCGGGTTATCTTCGTTTCGAAATGGGGAAAACAGATTATATTTTTCAGCAAAGAATAAACAAAAAAAATTGGACAGCAAAGAAGAAATTGGAAATCAAATTAATCCGTGAATAAAGGAGAAACTTAATATTTTCAGGGAATACTATTCAATAAATAAAGATTAAGGGCGTAAAATCATTCCAATGATCAACTAATACAGCTGAGATATGTCATATTATATTAATATCCTCATCTATGATTTTCTCAAAAATTAGAATTGGAAGATTTCTTGACTCCTGCTTACTCTAGAAATGGCTTATACAGGGAAGACTATTTTTGGCTTTGCTGTTGCAGTGGCGCTGTACGAATGCAGGTTTTTTTTCTCTTTCAACAGTGCCCGTCAATGACAATAACGACTCCTTGATTAGTTACATCCTGGCGGTTAACCAACTACGCAACCTGATATATAGCTAAGATTATCAGGTTGCCACCTTTGTTTTGTTTATCATTTTGATTACTGGGCAACCTGATATTAACCAACTAGGCTTATAATGGCTTATTTCAATGTTGCATTCTTGGACCTACAATTCATATTCCAACATTTTAGCTAAAACACCGTACGAGGTTGTTCTGATAGTTAACCTCAAATCAATCTTACAAAATTTCCTGCGTTTCTCTATTGTAATTCTGCCTCCTTCACTTGCTGTTATATTCTCCTCCTGCATTTGTTTCATTCATCTATAGCAACGCCAAGTCAAGTCTCAGTTGTAAGGCTAAGAACAGGAGAGAATAAGAGGAACGTTTGGTTCTCATCGGCTATAAAACAAATTAGAGTCATGCATTTATAATGGCTACTCCAGAAGGAACCAGAAATGTCTCTACAGAATATGATCCAGATGAGATTTCCAAAGTTTGTGTCCCAAATAGACATGCAGGCTCCAATGGCGTGTGGATTGGGGATAATCCCTTTGAGTTTGTGCTTCCTGTCACATTGATCCAACTCTTCTTGGCTTTTGCAGTTTCACGAGCGCTCTACCGGATTCTCAGGCCACTAAGAACACCAACATTAGTATGCAACACCGTGGTATGGTTCTCTAGAGTCTTCCTTTTTTGCTTCATTTTGTTCAACAAAATAGATCAAAGTTAATGCTCGAGTCTTTATCCATCAATAAGGTCTTCTTCCCTTTTGTTCTACCGAGAGAAAGTTCTTTTCAACCTGATGCGTTTGTTCACAACTAAGACATAAACTTACGTCTAGCCGAAATTTGCAGGGTGGCATTCTCTTGGGGCCCTCTTTTCTGGGGCTTAACCAGCAATTTAAGGAAAGTCTGTACCCACCAACACAACTTGGGCAGTGGCTTCCTTGGGTACTGTATATGTTATTTTCATGATTGCACTCAAAATGGACTTAAGCATGACCTTAAAAGCAGCCAGAAGAACATGGAGAATGGGTATAATACCCTTTTCCTCTTCTTTGTTGGTTATGTTAGGCCTTATGAATCTGTTTACTCCAACAAATTTCCCTGCTATGAACCATAAAATTTCAAGGATCTTCTTCTGTCTTCTAACATCATATAGCTTTTACCCTGTCCTTTCTCAAGCCTTACTGGAACTCAACCTTATAACCTCTGAACTAGGCCACATTGCTTTGTCCTCAGCCATGATCAATGACGCCTTGGAATGGGTTAGCCTGGTAGTCGGGGCTATGACAAGGAATAGACAACATTCCGCTCAGTTTTTGACCTGCTACTTGCTAATGATATGCTTATGCGTTTTCATCACACGGCCAGCAATGCTAATAATTGAGAAAAGGACACCAGAAGGAAAACCTGTGAAAGAAATATACATTGTCTTGATACTACTTGGTGTCCTAATTATGGCAGCTATCAGTGACATCATTGGGCTATCATTCCTTCAGGGACCTTTGCTTCTAGGTTTGATTATGCCGAATGGAGCCCCTTTAGGCACAACACTAGCAGAGAAGAGTGAAGTTATCATCTTGCAGTTTCTTCTGCCTCTTTTCTTCATTTATATAGGCCTACACCACAAATGTGTTTACAATCAGAGATTGGGGGGAAATAATGAAGCTTCAATTCTTCCTAGTAGTCGCATACACGGTGAAGGTGCTTGCGTGTATGCTGATTGCAAGAACTTACAATATTAGGCTCAAACATGGTCTCGTGTTCGGCCTCATAATGAACATCAAGGGTATTATTGAGCTCATCAGTTACACTCGAATGAAAAGATTAAGGGTCAGTTTCCACACCTCTTATCTGCGAGCTATCTTGAAGTCGTAGTTATTACATTGAATCTATTTTGTATTGCAGCTTCTTTGCAGATTTTGGATGATCAAATTTTCAGTTTCTTGGTGATCTCTACACTGCTGACGACTGCCATTCTCACACCCTTGATTGAAATCTTATATAAGCCTTATACTCGACTAGATAAATCCAATAAACGTCACGAGAAAATAAGAACAATCCAAAACACTCCTCTGAACTCAGAGTTTAGCATTCTTTCTTGTATCCACAACGAAGAAAATGTACATATTTTGGGAGTGTTTGGGGATATGTTAGCATCAACGGAGTTTTGCCAAGGATCGGTTCCGGTATTGGTCACACAATGTGGCGGGAAGAGGAAGGAGCTTGAAAAGTTGAAATCTATCTCCATCTTCTCTCTGTGATAAGCATTTTTTGTTTGGTTAGGGTTTGGGTTACTTGAGATGTTATCCCTCGGCTAGTTTTGCCGCTTTTGCTTAGGCTCAGTTTTAACTTTTTTGGACCCTTTCCTCTTTAAAATATAAGTTAGGTTTTTTTTTTTTAAGTGTTAGTTATACTTCAATTTATAAATAATGACCCATTAAAATTTGTCTAATTAAAAGAGATTTTATATAAAAAAATTGAATAAATTTATTATCAATTAATAAAAAGGAATTTTGATAAAATTAAATAAAAAAGATTCCTACCGAGGTTAATAATCCGTTCACCAACATTAACATTGTTATAATCAAATATTAACAAATATTAGCAGTTTTAGTAATACTTATATCAATGTTAGTGAAATGTAAGTTTTATCTTCTTTTTTGTTCTTTTTATGAAAAGCACTAAAATTTGACTAATCAAATGGTATGTATATGTTAAATATTTTTCTTTTACGAAAATCAAATCGACTTATTATTAACAAGAAAAAAATATTAAAATAATTAAATAAAATTGACTCGTGCCAACGTTACTATTACTTCTACAAACATCAATAAAACATAAGTTAGATTTGATTCTTTTTTCCAAGTGTTAATAATACTTCAATTTACAAACAATTACTAAAATTTGTCTAATCAATGTTATCTATAGGCGTTGATGTTAATAATAAAAAATTAAAATTGTTTAAATATATATATATATATATATATATATATATATATATATATATATATATAATGTTTCTTAATGCATCAAATAATATATTACTATTCAATGCATAATTTAAAATAATCAATATAAAAAATAAGTGTTTCAGATGAATGATTTTAGATATGGTCCAATGTTGTTTGGAAAAGCATGCACTATTTTTTCATTTTATGTGGCTAAATAAAAATAAATATTTAAAAACATTAGATTTACTCTATTTTAATAGACTTTATTTGATAAAATTTATTTTGGTAAAATATTTGACAATTTTAAAAGAAGACAGTACAGTAAAGCCACCACCCAATTTTTGACATGTCTTTGCCGTTACGCTCTCTGTTAATCCTAAATACAACTACGCGTGAAGATATCCAACAGAGATTTACCTGGCTTCTGGTCCAAGTCTTCCTTCTTTCTCTTCTCACTCTGACTGAAGATCCTGTAATAGCTTTTCATCATGTTGCAGTCTTATTCAGATGCTGACACATGCACCCTAATTAAGAATTGCTTTCAATGCCAACCTCAACCTATAAAAACCCACGGTTCTCCCTCCTTTACGCACCATTTCTTGCCCTTCCCTCTGTTAAGAAAAATTGGGGTTTTCATCGGTTTTTCCCTGATCAACAAGCAAAATGTCGATTGGCAATGGAACCGTGTCGATTGCTGTAGACAGAGAAGGGAACTTGGTAGTTTGTGTGAAAAATGATAGACTTTCGGGTTCAAAAGGTTTGTGGATGGGGGATAATCCATTCGATTTTATGCTTCCTATCACCATATTCCAAATGGCTCTCTGCCTTCTTGTCTCACGACTGGTTTACTTCCTTCTCAGGCCAATAGGAACACACAAATTCATCTGCAGCGTCTTGGTAAGAGTCACCGCTCTCTAAAATAATTATATTTAGTTTTTACTAAGCATGGCCTGTGTTTCCAATCAAGACATGACCTAACCTGCGGTGAAAACCTGCAGGGTGGCATTCTCTTGGGACCTTCTGGTTTAGGGAGAATCGAGACATTCAAGTTAACTTTGTTCCCGCCAAGGTAGGCTGAGTTGTTGATCGTTCTGTCTACGTTGGGCACTTTGTACTCTCTTTTCACTATTGCAATAAAAATGGACATAGTCACAACCTTGAGAGGAGCAAAGAAGACATGGAGATTCGGTTTATTACCCTTTTTGTCAGCTTTTTAGGTTCTGGCAATCCTTCTATGTCTTCATCATTCTGATTTCTTCCCCTCACTGAGTATAACAAGCAAACGGATCATGTTCGGTATTAGGTACTCACTTAGCAGTTTCCCAGTCATCCATGATGCCCTCGTGGAACTCAACCTTATAACCTCTGAATTAGGCCAGATCGCTTTGTCTTCGTCTATGCTCAATGATGGAATTCAATGGGTAACGCTGGCAATTTTATCTGTCAAAAATAGCAATAAAGACTCACTCTCAGTTATGTTTTTGACCTGCTATATTGGATTGATACTTGTCTGCATTTTTGTGATAAGACCAGCATTCATGAAACTTGCAGCCAAAACACCACCAGGGAAACCAGTGAAAGAAATATATATTGTGTTCATACTACTTGGTGTCCTAATCATGTCAGTTTTGGCTGATTTGATTGGAGTAACAAGCCTTCAGGGTCCTCTGCTTTTGGGTTTGGTTATGCCCAATGGACCCCCTTTAGGCACAGCACTAATCGAGAGAACTGAAGCTATCGTCTCCAATTTTCTTCTACCTTTCTTCCACGTTTACATAGGCTTCCTCACAGATTTGAGTACAATCACGAGTTGGCAGTCGTTTGCGATCATTCAAACTATTATTATTGCATCATACGCGGCCAAGGTGGTTGGGTGTATGGTGGTTGCAAGAACATACAATATTAGGGTCAGGCATGGCATAGTCCTTGGCCTTATTCTGAACATCAAGGGAATCGTTGACCTAATGTCCTTAGCTAGAATGAAGAAACTAAAGGTGAGATCCATAGTCTGCCATTTCCTCACATTCACATCATATTTGTTTGGTAACGAAGGATAAGGATTCCTTGTAAATGAAGTTAACCTGTGTTTATTTTATTCCTTCTGCAGGTTCGGGACGAGTCAGCTATTAGTCAATTGGTGTTATCTATGGTGTGCATGACAGCAATTATCACGCCCTTGATTAGAATCTTGTATAAACCTAACACACGATTGGAACGATCTACACATCGAGGGAAGACGAGAACAATCCAAAGCACTGCGAGGCACTCGGAGTTTTGCATCGTTTCTTGTGTGCATAATGAAGTAAATGTACATAGCACCATTACCCTTCTCGAATCCTGCAACCCAACCCAAGCCAGTCCAATTTGTGTCTATGTGATCCACCTTATCGAGATCTTAGGCAAAAGCACACCTGTTCTCATTCGTTTTGATAAAATTGGGAGAAAATCTTTGTCTGTTAACTACCCAAACACCAGCCACATCATGCGTGCCTTTGAAAACTATTCCGAAAACTCCAGTGGACCAGTAACTGTCCTGCCTTACATTCATGTTGCCCCTTACAAGAGCATGCACGAGTCAATTTGCAACCTTTGTGAAGACAATTCGATACCTTTCCTCATTGTTCCCTTTCACGAAAATCATCAAACACAAGGCACGCATCTCGTCTCGTCCATTCGCGACATCAACCTGAACTTCCAAGCTTATGCACCCTGTACGGTATGAATCCTCGTGGACAGGGGCCAGAAACTCAGCCTTAGCACCTCTGAGTTCTCTTTCAATGTGGGTATCTTCTTCATCGGTGGAGCAGACGACAGAGAGGCACTGGCATTGGGCATCCGAATAGCAGAACGCGAAGGCGTGAAGGTGACCCTCTTCCATGTTATCCTGCAACAACAGAACAAGAAATTGAATGCTGAAGAAGGCAGAAAGTCTGCTCGCTCACGAGAAGAAGCGGAGAGATTGCTGGATGAGGGTTTGATTGATGAGTTCAAGGGGATGATGATTGGGAACGACGATGTCGTTTTGAGTGAGATTGAGGTGGAGGATGGAGTGGAGGCAATGGATTCAATTAGAAAGTTCGAGGGAGATTATGATCTTGTGATGGTGGGGAAAAGGCATAATATTGGGCTTCTAAGAGATGACGAAATGTGCAGTTTAATAGAGAACGCAGAGACATTGGGAATGTATGGGGATATGTTGGCATCAACTGAGTTCTGCAATGGAATGGTTTCGGTATTGGTCTTGCAGTGTGGTGGCACCCGTGCCGGTGGTAAGAAGAAGGATAAGGCTATTGATCCTGTTGGGGGTATGGGAGGACTAAGTCCCCTAAGGTATTGTCCTTTAGGTGGGCGAGGTTGGTCTTGAACCCAGACTTAGAGATTTTGTCCTCTGAACTAAGTGATGTGACCACTTGAGCTAGAGGTTTTTGTTGGGGGTATGGGCGGACCAAGTCCCCCTAAGGTATTGTCCTCTAGGTAGGTGAGGTTGGTCTCGAACCCAGGCCTAGAGGTTTTGTCCTCTGAACTAAGTGGTGTGACCACTTGAGCTAGAAGCGCCTCTAGCTCAAGTGGTCACACCACTTAGTTCAGAGGACAAAACCTCTAGGCCTGGGTTCGAGACCAACCTCGCCCACCTAGAGGACAATACCTTGGGGGACTTGGTCAGCCCATACCCCCAATAGATCCTAAATACAGTTTAGTTAATGTCAATTTTTATGGAAATTCAATATTGTAGTCGATTTTGGTTCATAACCCAAATAAAAAGTAAATTTCGATTCATTATGTTTTTCATTTTTATAACTTGATTCTTCAATTTAGTTTGTGTATATATATATATATATGGTTAGAGTTATGATCATGTTATCACATCACAATAATTACAAAAAAAAAAAAAATCACGATAAAGGTTAAATTGAAAATGAACTTTATCAAGAAAGCAATGATAAGTTTAAATGTTGATGCAAATATTTTATTAGTAAATAATTTATAAATGTTTTGATAAGCAATGTATATTACATATATATATTGTTAGTTAAGCTATTTAGTGTTTGATAGATTTTCTATATATAGTATTAATTAAATTATTTAGGCGTCCTCTTTGATAAATTTATTATATTATATACATTCTAAAAGTATTGAAAGAAAAGAAATATTAACATAAGAAACTGATATTCTAAAAGAAGCACCTAACCATATGAAAAGATTAGTCTTTTTCAAATGCGGGCAATACTTATAAATATAAGTGACAGTTGCTACTTCCGATAAAAAATTTTAAAACAGAAATTGATTTAATCCTATCTTATCAATTATGCTATAAAGATATATTAAATGAATATTATAAGGATTAATGGCTTGCATTATATTAGAACCTCGAACAATTTTGCTTAAGGCTATAAATTGTCTAGACACAACCTTAATCTAGGAACTTCGAAATCCAAAATAATACCCAAAAAGAAAAGTCGTAGTTCAAATGGTCAGTTGAAAAATTGTCTCAAATCAACTACCAAAACCACAAATCAGTATCCCTTATAATATGTACCAAAAATTCATTTCAATATTGCATTGCAAAGTTTTCACAAATAATTTTTTTTAAAATAAAACTGCCTAGAAAGATTGGTGATTTAAGAATGCATATTTCTCTAATT
Source organism: Bauhinia variegata (assembly GCA_022379115.2). Lineage (NCBI taxonomy): Eukaryota > Viridiplantae > Streptophyta > Magnoliopsida > Fabales > Fabaceae > Bauhinia > Bauhinia variegata. The sequence continues at coordinate 14,538,918 of CM039437.1, forward strand.
AATCTCTTAAATTTTAATTATGAAAAGAGAGTACTTATACTTCTTTTTTCAATAAAAACAAAATGTTTTCGCCTCAATATAAGCTTTTAAGTGACTTGATTCAATTTTTTTTCAAATTATAATGACTTAAAGAATTTAATTAAGCTTCATAATTGTCACATGATTATTTAATTGATGAGATTATAAAGGAGAGTGATGATAGAGATTTAGTTCAAAGTGTAAATACCTAAATGAAAATATATATATATATATATATATATATATATATATATATATATATATATATATATATATATATATATATATATATATATATATATATATATATATATATATAAATTCCTTAAAAGGAAAACCACATTCATATGGTTTTAATTTTGCCAACTAAAATAATCTGAATTGAGTTTATTGTTCACTCTATGTTGAAGCTAAAATGCATGCAGTTACAATCTAGCTACAATTATGCACGCAGCTAAACCTCATATTATCAAGCATTTTCCTGGCCGTTTTCTTTTCTTTGTCTCGTATACTTGAATCAAATTTTATTTTAACCAACTAAACGAATTTTCTCTTCTGAATACCAAATGTCCTGTATTATCAATTTATCATATCGCTGTCTTAGCTCATGATAATGCATAAAAACATCCTATTCAGTATCCATTTTAAAATCACTTATCTCAAAATAAATGTTTTGAGATGAATAATTTTTAAATATGGTCCAATGTTCCTCGGAAATTAACATGGTCCAATTAGATTTATCATTTAATACATATATATAGTTTTATTTTTTACCTAAATTTAAAATTTAAACGCTAGAATTAATAAAGCCACCAGCCAATTTTTGAAATGTCTTTCTATTCTCACATAATAAGAAAGCTGTCTTTCCTATTCTATTTTGGGCTGGCTTCTAGATTTCTAATTCATGAGAGAATACTGAAACAAATTTCCTCTTTTAAATAAACGGCCACTCTGGAATAGCGTGTCATCGATGTCAACCTAAACCTTTAAAAATCCCATGTTTTCCCTTCTTCCTATCATCATTCCTTTCATCTTCCCTCTGTTTCTTGAACCTCTTCTATGTTGGGAGTTAGGATTCTCCCATTTTGAAGAGGAGCAAGAATTGTTGAACTTTCTTTTTTCCTCGTCAACATCAAAATGCCGGCTCTGCATGCCCGTGACCCCTCCTCTGCTGGTTTTGATGAAGCAGGGCGCTTAACAATCTGTGAGAAGCATGATAGACTTACGGGCTCAAATGGTTTCTTGAATGGGGATAATCCATTTGATTATGTGCTTCCTGTCACAATGTTCCAATTGGTCATGTACATGGTTGCCTCGCAACTGCTCTACTTCCTTCTTAGGCCTATGAGAATACCCAGATTCATGTGCAGAGTCATGGTAAGCCTCACCACATCCTTTTAACTTTCTTAGATTACCCAAAAATTTTCATCACTAAGACGTAGTAGCTTTGTATAAAATTTTCGTTAAGTCCCAAAAGACACACAATAACGAGGGCGAAAACGTGCAGGGTGGCCTTCTCTTAGGACCTTCTTTTTTGGGGAGAAACAACATGTTCAAGGAACAAGTGTTCCCACCAAGGCAAGCTGAGTTGTTACTCGTGGGATCTATGTTGGGAGTTACATACACTGTTTTCGCTATTTCAGTCAAAATGGATGTAGTGACAACCTTAAGAGCAGCTAAGAAGACCTGGATGTTTGGGTTACTACCCTTCTTGTCATGTTTTGGGGTTCTGTCAGGCATTCTTTCTCTCGGTCCTCCTGAATACTTCTCTTCATCGAATACAATAAAGGACCGTATTGTATTCAGTAATGTGCTATCATTTAGCAGTTTCCCAGTCATCTCTGATGCCCTCATGGAACTCAACCTTATAACCTCTGAATTAGGCCAAATTGCTTTGTCTTCGTCTATGGTCAATGATGGGATTCAATGGATAATATTAGCGATTATATCTCTCAGAAGAGACCAGGAAGCATTATGCTCATTTTATTTTCTGGCCTGCAACTGTGGGATGATCTTTTTCTGCTTTTTCGTGATAAGACCAGTAGTAACGAAAATTGCAGCCAAAACGCCAACAGGGAAACCAGTGAAAGAAGTATATATTGTGTCCATATTACTTGGTGTCCCAATTATGGCAGGTGTGGCTGATATGCTTGGTATATCACTTATTCAGGGTCCTTGGCTTTTTGGTTTGATTATGCCCAGTGGACCTCCTTTAGGCACAACACTAACCGACCGGACTGAAGCTATCATCTCCTCTTTTCTTCAACCTTTCTTCCACCTTTATATAGGTCTCAGCACAAATTTGTGTACAATTCATAATTGGCGGTTGTTAGTAAGCTTTCAATGTATTATCTTCGTAGCATATATAGTCAAGCTGGTTGCATGTGTGGTGGTTGCAAGAATGTACAATATTAGGCTCAGACATGGCATAGTACTTGGCCTCATATTGAATATCAAGGGAATCATTGACCTTATTGCATTTTCTAGATTGAAGAATATCAAGGTTAGATCCACAGTCTCTTATTTCCTCACATTAACATCATATTTATAATGCTTGCTAACCTGGGATTCCTTGTAAATGAATCTAATGTGTTTGCAGGTTCTGGATGAACCAATTTTTAGTCAACTGGTGTTATCGACGGTAGGGTTGACAGCAATTATCACGCCCTTGATTAAAATCTTGTATCAGCATAATACTCGATTAGAGCCATCTGCACATGGACGGATGGTGAGAACAATCCAAAACACTCCAAGGAATTCAGAGTTTCGCATCGTTTGTTGTGTGTATAATGAATCAAATGTACACAGCACTATTGCCCTTCTTGAATCCTGCAACCCAAGCCAAACGAGCCCCATTGGTGTCTATGTTATCCACCTTATTGAGATCTTGGGCAAAAGCACACCTGTACTCGTTCGTTTTGATAAACATGGGAGAAAATCTTTGTCTGTTAATTACCCAAACACCAGCCACATAATGCGTGCCTTTGAGAACTACTCCAGTAATTCCAGTGGACCTGTCACTATTCTGCCTTACATTCATGTTGCCCCTTACAAGACCATGCACGAGTCAATTTGCAACCTTTGTGAAGACAACTTGATACCTTTCCTCATTATTCCCTTTCACGAAAATCATCAAACACAAGGTACGCACCTTGTCTCATCTGTTCGCGATGTCAACACGCACTTCCAAGCTCATGCACCATGTACGGTGGGAATCCTCGTGGATAAGGGCTTGGAACTCAACGTCAGGTCCTCTGAGTCCTCTTTCCATGTGGGTATCTTTTTCATCGGTGGAGCAGACGATAGAGAGGCACTGGCATTGGGTTTCCGAATGGCGGAACGAAAAAACTCAAAGGTCTCAGTCTTCCATATTATCCTACAGCAACAGAAGGATAAATTTTATGCAGATAAAGATGGAAGATCTGATTACTCACAGGAACAGGTAGAGGAAGAAGCGATAGAGAAAATGATCGATCAAGGTTTGATCGATGAGTTCAAGGGGATGAACATTGGGAATGATAATGTTGTTTTGCGTGAGATTATGGTGGAGGATGGAGTGGAGGCATTGGATTCAATTAGAGAAACAGAGGGAAATTATGATCTTGTGATGATGGGGAGAAGACATAATATTGGGTTTTTAAGAGATGAGGAAATTACCAATTTGATAGAGAATGCAGAGACATTGGGAATGTATGGGGATATGTTGGCTTCCACAGAGTTCTGTAATGGAATGGTTTCTGTGTTGGTCATCCAAAGTGCTCAATCCAAGAGCAGCGGCGGTCACAAGAGGGAGAAGAGTATTATTGAAAAATGGAATCCCTTTTAATATAAAAATTATTTTGAAACTCCATAATTCCTCTATTCAAATAAATAAGATTAATTTAATTCTCAATATGAAATATAAATATTGAATATTCATAAAAAATACCTAAACATCTATACTATATAAAAAAGGAATTTCTCTCTAATTAGAGTGTCAAAGTCAGTAAATAATTATTTAATTAAAAATTAATAATTCATAGTTAATTGTTGGCAATCGTAAGTCAATAATTAAAGATATCAAATCAGCAAGATAAATTTAAAAAAAATAAAATTGATAAATAATTAAGTGAAATATTTTGTTGTTATTAATTGATGGTTATTTGTTTAGTTCATGATTTGTATTTTATTTTTAATAGATATTATTTCTTTATTTAAAAGCCATAAGTGATGAGTTCTTCATATATAATTTATATTATTTTTAATTAATAAAAACATAATACAAAATTAACTCGGCACGAATCGTAAGTATTTAAATCTATTAAAAAATATATGATAATCACTCAATTCAATTAACATAAGTTCAGAAAACGCCATAACATACCAAATGTTAAAGGATACATTCATTCACACTACTGTTTTGCAAAGTTTTTTCACAATAAATAATTTTTTTAAAAAAAGAATCAAACATGAAACCTCCTAAGATAAATAATTTAAATAAAACTATGTATTAATAAAAGAATAATAAGTGCGTATTACTTTATTAATCTTTTCCATTTTTAATTGCCCAAGAAATAAATAAAAATTGAATAAATTAAAATTTTGTTATATAAAATAATTGTGACTCTACTAAAATTCATATTTGACGCTAAAGGTTCCTCTATTTTTATCCATTTCTCTCTTTTCTTTGATTGAAAAAGAGTATGAGTTGGAGACCAAAAATGTTTAGCCTTGGGAGACTGGGATTTCTTGTTTAGTATATATGTACTGATTTTGGTCTACTTACATTTTGTTTTCTTCTGCCCTTCCACTTTGAGTGCTTCACTTGTTCACTCTAGTGGTTGTACCCACATTGTTTTCGATTAAAATATTTTTAATATTTTAATAATACTCTTAATATGATTTTATATTTTTAATTAATCAAAAGAAAATAAGGCCAAAAAAAACAAAGCTATAGAATTAGGCAATACAGAGAGGGGCTTTATGTTATAAACTTCAAATTTGTTTATAACATTACTGCAATGACTCTAGTAGGAAAAATAACATCTAAGATCAATTAAAGAAGCTGGGTTTGTAACTATATCAGGTACTGCCACAAGCTTCCCTAAACACGATTCATCTATGTAAAAAATAACAATGAAACAGAACAAAAACAAGCTCCCCAAATGCAGGGAGATACAACAATGTAACTTGCAAACTAAGAAAAATTATGACCCTGATTATTGGGCTCATGAATATGCTTATTTCTGATCATCCTAACACACAGGCAGATCCAGTGGAGGAGCCTCCATTGCTTGCAATTTTTCGACTCCGTTCTCCACCACAAAAATTGTAGCCAAACCCCAGGTGATATGAACATCCAAGTGACAGTGCATGATCCAAGCACCTACATGATGATGGCAATATTGGAGATTAGCACACCAAATGTTTGGTTTTATGCCTGATAGACAATAAAAAAAATTGGAAATGATCTATTTACCTGGGTTGTCAGCAACAAACCGAATCACTGCCCACCCATTTGCAGGCACTGCCACCGTGTTCCTGAGAGGTGGATCGACAAGGTTGAATTTTGCAGTATCTTTCTTGGGGTCGAAGTTTCCGAATCCCTCAGCGATGATGTAGAAATCATATCCATGGAGATGAATTGGGTGGTTCTCAGGGGTCACAATGCTTGTGTCCTGCAACACAATCTGCACCCTTGATCCAAACTTCAACTTGTATGCTTTAGTCCCGGGAACGGGTTGCCAGAGAGAACGGCTCACGTTGCCGGTGTAATCGAATTTAACCGGTGGGTTTGCAGGGAAATCAGTTGTGAAAACTCCTGGAATTCCCTGGTAATGTGCCTGCAAAATGGAGATGTTGTTTGGGAGTACAAAAGACACATTGTTCATGCTAGCAGTGAACCTTGTCCCATTGGGTCCCTGGCATTGGCTTTTGCTAAAATTTGGTGGGCAGTTGTTGAGTCCAAGACCAATAGTGTAGAAGAGGTTCTCATCAATTTCTGTCGGAACTTCAGCTTTTCTGGGGCTTCTGAAGCTTCTGCTGAAGGCAGTGACTGTGTTTGTGTCATTGTAAGCAGGGAGTGGGGGCATGACTGGTTTAATTGACACTCCCTTTGCAGGACAAGGGGCAGATTTATATTTGAGAATGGCAGTAGTGGTGGTATTGTCAAAAGGTGCGTTTTGGGCAGATTGGTATGCACGCGCCGCCATGTAGTATCGGGATGGAGGTTGGTCACCGGATATCAAAACGTCAGTGGTTTGGCCAGGGCCTAACATGATGACATTGGTGGTGAAGGGTTTGAGGTAGGAGGCATCAGCACCGACCACCGTGAACTTGTGGTTCGCGACGGTGAAGAAAAGGGGTTGGTTGAGCGCGGAGTTGATGACACGGAGGAGGTTCGTCTCACCGGCGTCAATTGGAACAACGGTGGTTTCTGCAATGTCAATCATGAAATGGTCAAATTCCCGAAATCATAGCCCAGAACTCAAAATGGGCCCAAAAACAACAGGAATTTTTAGCTGTTTTTGGGCTCAAAATGGGCTAAAAGCTCCATCTCTTGCTAATGGATATCGTAAACCTTACTCATCAATTTTGTGAAACTATTCATTTTACAAGTTAAACATAATTTTTTCTTTGATAATTATAATTTATAATTACACCTTTTATGTTATTTATTCTTAAAATTAAGATTGTCCCCACTATATAGTTTTTATAACGAAGATCTTTCTTTCTTTTGTTCTTATTTTGTCTTACATGCATAATATTAACTGGCTAGCAAATCGTGGAGTGCACAATATCATTACAAACCGGCAGAAAATATCAAATCTTTCTAATCAAGTACTTTGACTTCTGTTTAACTTTTTATTTAAATTCTCTAATTAATGATTTCACAGTTTGAAAATTTCTGCTAATTAAACAGTTTCTTTCATTATTTCTATACATCTATTTTCAATTAAACAAGACACGCTCTATGTCTTAATCAGTTAAATTCCAATAAATTGATTAAGAAGGAAGCAAACCTTTGCTGGAGCACTTGTAAAGATCGCCAGGTTGACCATTAACGGTGTAAGCATCAGAGACATTGGGAGCGGCTCCAGTTCTTGTGGCCTCCCTCACAACATCGATCGGGTTTGCATCCCACCATTCCCCTATTCATCGTTATCACTGTTAATCATTCGTCACCATAAAAAAGAAAAAGAAAAAAAATCCTTAATTACTTTTCTAATTTATTGTCGGCGTGCTATTATGGTCACACACATCAATTATCGTACCCATGTTTTTCATCAACACTATGATTACCAGTTTAGCTATGATAACTACCTAGAAGAATGGGTGTCTCGCGCTTTGGCTTTGGGAAAGGGTAAGGCTCTCCTTCCCTAGGACGAATGATTAGAGCTCCATAAACTGTGGCTCTTAGCCATGAGCTATGAGCGTGCCACCAAAGTGTGCCTTCTTGTCCCTCAACAGTGAACCGATAGGTGTAGCTTCCGCCTGGCCGAATCGGGCATTGAGTCACGAATTCCGGTCCATCTGACCATCCAGTTCTCATCTGCCGAACACCATGCCTATATACAGACAGACAACAAACGATGAGCCAACCAACTATGTTTGCTTGATTGCTTCAGAATCATGCATGCATGTACCAAGCAATACTAGGTTGTCTCTTTTGGCATTGCTACTAAGTCATATTAAGATAAATGTAGCCTTAGATTCGATTCCTATGTAAATCAAAACCACTTTTTTTTTTTTTGGGTTTTATTCAAGGAAGCTAAAAATGCTAGCTTGATGCTATACCAGTGAATGGTCACATTGTATTGAGCTTTGTTGGTGACTTTGACGATCAAAGTGTCGCCATTGTTGATTTCCAAAGTGGGGCCTGGGTATTGCCCGTTCACGGTGATGGTGCGATGGGTTTTGCACAGCCTCGTCACTGGGGTGGCTTGAATCTATTCCGTTAAAAAAACAGTTAGTATCCAAGAGAAAAACAACCAAGAGGAAGTGACCCAAAAGTGTGAAACAGAGTGAGAAAACGTACAACAAACTCGTGCTCATGAATTATGGCATTTGCTGAAGACAATGCAGAAGCCAAGACAAGAAAAATGGCTAAGACGACGAAGGAGCATTTGGCACTGCCGAGGGTGTTCTTGAGAGCCTCCATGTTTGAGTGAGCAATGAAGCTTTGTACGAATGATTGGTTAAGGTTGTAATTCAAGAATGGGAGAAGAAGTGCTTTTATAGGGAGATTAGAGGAGAGAGACAAAGTCTCTCGAGGTTGGAAGATTAGGATTTGAGACGGCACAGTGGTCAGGCTCCGTGGGGAAACTTAGTTCAACTCTATAGGAGTTGTTGCACCCACTAGTTAATTAGTTTCACGAATGCTTCCTTCATAAGTCTTCGTTTAGAGGTTGAAAATTTTGCAAATTTTTTGAAAAAAAGAAAATTGTCCAGCTAATTATAAAATGGGTTTTGCTACTTTTGCTTTTATGTAATTAATTCGTTTTTCACGTGTCATGTCAGAAGATTATTCCCTATCTTTTTCATTTTCTCAAATGTGCTAATGTTTACCAAAAGTACATTACTTAAAGAAAAAATAAAAGTCAAGCACAAAAGTTTTTATCTTGCTGGCTATGCATGAAATCAAATTCACACACATATATAGAATACAAAGACTATTCTCTGCTTGATTAAAGTAACTGGTTCCATTTCAGGGAATTGGGTACAAATTACCTGCGGTAAACTACCTATAATTTAGTGCACGTAACAGGCAATTTCTTTTCTTCCTAGAAACTCTTGTAATTTGGGTAACAATGTATTTTAATAATGGATAAAGAGTTTCTGAAGGGAAAAGATCAGTGCTGATTTTGCATTTGTCCAATTTGACTATTCCCTGTTTTTGGTAGTTGTGGAAAATAAAACTCTCAAGTATATTTTCAAAAGAAGTATGATTAAACACAATAGTACTTGCATTCTATTGTGGATTTAATTTAATAGACACAGCCTGCTTTGCCATTTAATTGCTTGTATCTAGCACAATTGACCTATTTTTAATCTAGTTTAATATTTAAGGTAACTTTACTGGTTGATTAGGAATCCCTGGCTTCTTAACAAGCTTCATGTCAGGCTATTTTCATTCATATGAATAGGTTAATATTTAACTCTTAAAATCCTTTAATTATTTATTAAATTTTAATCATATCAAGTATATTAATTCACCAAACTTGGAAGAGTGATGAATTGGTTAAAAATGCAATATTTAAAAAAACGGTATTTTAGGCTAACAGTTTTGTTTGATCCTAGTCAATTTTAAAGGGAAAAAATATTTATAAATGTGAAAAGTGGACTACCATTGGGTGCCTGGCAAATATAATATAGTAAGCTAATAATAATAATGCTATTTGATTGGGTCTAACAAGAGTTTAGTTAGAGATACTTATGAAAGATGTAACTTGGAGTATTAAATTAGGTGGCCTGTCACCCTACAATATTTCACACACGGATGATTATAACAGTGAATTTATATGTCATATGCTCAAGGATACGTACTTCAGTGTACAACCTACTTTGACGAATAATTGCCATTCTTCCATATCCCACCAAATTGCCATTTGTTGAACCATAATGTCAGCTAATGGTTTTTCAATAATCTTTGACTGTATATTAAGATCCCTTTTTTCGCTAATATTGGAGGAGTTGGTTTCACAGTGATTATTGGTACTTCGTTAGATATTCCAAAGAAATATAGTTTAGGAGAAATTTAACTTAATTTTGAAGCTTTTTAATTAAAAGTCTTATATTTAAAATTATAATCTCACGTGTGATAAAAAAATTATTATTTATTATTTTCATATTAAATGAAGATTAATATCATATTTAAAGATGATTGATTCATAAATATTAATAAATTCAAAATCCCTAAAATGTTATTTGAGGATAGGGGTTGTCCCAAATTATATTTTGATTGGATAGATTACTAGACCTTATATAAAGAAAACAACATGGTAAGTATATATGAACATTGATGCTCTTGCCCACATAAGATTAATAGTTTCATTAGTGATAATTTATATAATTTACCACTAGTCACACCTAAAATTTACCATGATAATAAAAAATTATAGTCTTTTTGAAAGTTTTACTGATAATTCAGCTTGTTCAGCTACTGTGGACCTTAAAGAACTCCACAAATTCATACTTTGACAATAATTAGAAAAAGTCCTTGAACATGAAAAAGGCTTGAACTAGTCTATTTCGGTGTCACTTCTAACACGAACAGGTATGTATTATTTAATTCTTCAACCACAAGGAAAGAAGGAAAGGGAATGTTTCCTCTAATTGTTAGTTATCTCAGCAGAATCTATAGTAAGGCCTTGTCTGGTTGTGCTGCCATAGAGAAATTGATGGCTACGTCTAAGTTGAAAACAACAGCTAGCCAAGCCCACATGGATTATTTTTTTGATCGAAAACCGTTAGACTCATTGCATGAGTGCATGTCAAAGATTGATGGAGATATTAACACACATGATTTTGGAGAAGCAAAAAAGAAATAATTAGGATTGGATAGGTGAACAAGAATGCAAGAGCAGTACGCATAGTCGGTAGAGTTTGTTGCTGACTTTTGGAGATACTTAGGAAGGGAAAAATAGAGAATTCCCATCAGAAAAAAGTCGTTATAAATAATGTGGACACTAAAAGGGTTGAAGCAATGCTGAAAATTGACGTAAGAGCTGAAGGCATTTCCTTGTCAAAATTTGCTGGTGCTGCTTGACTTTGTACAGCTTCCTATGTTTGTTTAGTTACTTTTCTTCATCAAGTTTGTGTTTTGATTACTTGGGTATTCATTTTCATGGTTAGTTATAAGTGGGTGTGAAAACTTGTGCAAATTTAATACCACCATCACCCTTTGTCTCTAACACAAAATAATTATGAAGCACTTGTAAGCACACATTTACATTTACCATATTTGATTACATTACATAATATAAACTGTCGAACAAATTGATTAATAAGTTATATCATTCATTTCGTTGCCCTCTTTCTAAGTGGGGCCTACTTAAAGAACACGCTCGTATTAATACTAATGGGTTTCAGTGATATAGTCTTTTCAAGCTCATGAAAAGTCTAAGACCTGTAGGTGAGAGGTCGAAGTAGTTATAATTTTGCATGAACTTTTTTGTGCATTCTCTTTTTTTTGAGGGATCCAATGCCCCTATTTAGAGGCCAAATTTTCTACCCTGATTGGGAGCCACATGAGCGTCGCCTTGTGATTATTATGATGCAATAAAGCGTGTTTGCAACAATGGCATGATGCAATCTCCAAGTTCGGCGAGAAATAATTTCCTTTTTATTTGAAAATTGTGGTACATAATGCACACGGTTGCTTGGATGCCAAGTCTTGAACAAATTAAGCTAATAGGAATCCCCAAAACTAGGCAAAAGACAAAATGAAGCGCCGATCTTTGGTGGGTGCTGGCGGTGGGAATATCATTTAGCCAAGCACAAGGGGATGGAATGAAGACAAACAGAAATAATGTGGAAAATTTCCTTCCTTTCTTTTTATTTTTATTTTTTCTGTTTTTCTAGCTTTCATGGAGCCATTTTCTTACTTGTTGCTGTTTTTCCTACAAAAGAAAATAATCAAAGGAATTCCAGAAAGAGGGGAAATTTTTCCTGGACTGTAATTCCTGTAATAGAATTCAAGCAGATTGTTGAATTAATTAAGCTATTGTAAAGAAAGAGAAACAAACTTAATGCTGTGTAGAGATGGAAAGACTCCGAGGTGCTTGACTTAATCAGTAATGCATAACTGGCTCCAACTTGCTGCCATGTATATTCTATCTTGAGAAATATTAATGTTGCAATTTGAGCAAGAACAGTACATACTTAATAAAAACACAAAGTAGTTGGAAGCAGAGATGGGGAAGGGAACCCGGGGAAGATGGAGATGACAGAAGCAGGTTGCTAGTATGCGCTTCTGACAAATATTCTATACAACTACTTAACTAACTACTGATATCTGACCCTTTATCTAAAAGAACATGCAACAAGAACCACAATCAATGTCCCACACGACCTATTCTGCTTATGAACTTTGTTTTGGACCCATATCTGGTCAACTACAAGAGTTGCCAGCAGTTTATCAGTCATAGTTCATTTGTTGTAATTGAAAACTGGCTTCCCAACTTTCTAAACAGTAAACACTTACCCCAGCTTCTCCAAGGAAGCCTTGTAGCTCAGTTATAGTGTTAATATAAATTCAAGAGTGCAGATGCTAAAGGTCAATTAATCGGAATGAGCATCTTCATCCAAAGCATCTTAATCTGCAACATTTCTATTTATTTACATTTACATGCAAAAGAGCTATACGGTTAGCTTACTTCTGAAAGCAACAAAGAGTTGGGGAGGGAACAAGAATAAAGGACCGTGTATAAGAAGCAATTCTTACCAAAGCAATCATTAGAATTTACGAAAATAGTGCTTTTAAGTTTGAGGAAACAATTTAACAAACTGCAGAAGTTACAATAGAATTGGGAGGAACTGAAGTGATAAACCAAGTTGTTGTCCTTTCCATTCAATCTATTTGTTTTGCACATTTCAGATCCCTGTTCTACTGACCATGTCATCTGGTCTTCGTTCCCATGAATTGCCTAAATATGAAAAGAAAAAGGATTCATGTCAAACCAAGATCTTATTCACTTGCAGATCCCTTCGTAGACAATTAGAGAGGCAACACAAATCACTCAACTTCAATATCCAGTTGAGCTTTAAACATGTACGGATTCAACCGTATGTCAGAGTTGTCTATTTAACATAAGCAAGGAAGAAAATTCTAGCAATGAAACTGAACATAAAAACTTAAAGCAGAGAATGGCATTAATCAAATCAGAAACTAAACCAAATAAATGTATCAATCTTTTCAGTTGTTATGAACATTCCTCCAATTACTTATTTGGATCTGCACATTTCAGTTCCAGAAAATTATTCTTTTGCTAATGTATACACTCCTTGTGAGGAGTGTTTCTTTATCATGTTCATCAAAGTCGTGTCTTCTTGTCGTTCTTACGTCCCTCGCAGTCTACTTAAAAGGTATGCATCCTTCTCTTTGCCTTCATTATCTCCGTCTTTCACTACCTTTTATTCATCTCTATACAAATACCCTGATTTTTCTTTCGGCCATAAATTTCTGTGATTAAAGGATACTTCTTTTAACAGCTCTATTAATCTTTTGTCCACCCAATAAAGAAGGAAGCTGTATTCAGAAGATTTTGTTGTATATGCAGGAAAGGCAATTGACTATTTGTCATATCAGCGTGACCTGCGGCCTAACAATCTTTATTCCATAACTAAGTGTTTCCAAAAGATCAGTCACTTTTCGAGAGCGACAAAATCGTTCAGGGGCCACTTAGCTGGCTGATCACCGCCATATCTATTAACAGCTTAACATTCACATAAACTGAGAATAAATGAAAATGCTGATTCTTGATGCATAATAACAAACTAATAAAACAAACTTGAGCTAGTCAAATCAAAGTTGACGTTCAGCTGTTACCCCAATTTAGATTAGACCACGCAATGCTCTGTCATGCATGAGAGCCATTGTGTAATAGAACTGTTCGCTGCCTTGTCAACATATCACTTTACAAGAAAAGAAGTTTTACCCGGCCCTCCGATTTATCATGAGTTTCTTAAAGGATGGAAAGAAATGACTTAAGCTAAATTAATGCGATGAATTGGTAAATGCTTTTTTGAATGTGATTTTCTGCTAGGATATTTGAGGAAATTAATGCAATGAGTGGATTTTGATCTTGATTCCCTTCGGTTCTCAACATAGCAGCACATGTTTTTGCATTCAAGACACAAATTTCATGCTATTTTTAAGTTGAGAGCTGCAATGTTTTTGTAGAAATGTTATTTTTAAGCATGAAAATCTCAATTGTGATTAATGATTTTAAGGTGACATAAAAACCTCTTTAGATAGATAGATAGATAGATAGGAATAGGCATAAGAAGCTACAGAAACAAAGTTTAATCTCTTTTGACTTCTTTTTTTTTTTGTGGGGATTGGCCATTGGTTCGTAGGAATTGCCCTTTTGCTTTGAGCTTATTATTGTGAATATAAAATTATAAATTTTGCATCTTTCTTCAAAAAAAAAAAAAAATGAATTGATAAATGAAACAAAAGATGAATTGGGAGAAGTGGGTAGAATCACATAATATTTTAAAAGCAATAATTAGTATACTAGAAGAAGAAATTTATCAATCCAGTTGTTTGGGGAAACAAAACCTATTTTGCAATCTGGTAGTCTGCCGCCGAAGCTGGTTTCGAAGCAAAATCCTTGTTCGCCTGAGAGAAAACGGAAATAGTTAGAGCCTAGTGAACCTGCCAGATTGCCATTCGAAAACGCCCTCTATGCCCATTTTTTCAGAGCCAAATTTGCAGAATGAAATGCGTTTACTTGGCTTTAGCTATTGGACAAAATAGTCAGAGTCGAAAACTCAGAAGAAAATTGGATTTTGCATGTACACGTTGCACCATTAGATTGGGCACATCAGCAAGACCACGTCGAAAATTCCAAAAATTGATTTTTTTAAAATTATTTTCGCCCTGCTCTTGTCCGAGTTGACTCAACAATGCCGAGTCCTGCTGACTCGGTCACTCTCCCGCTTGGTTTTCGTGTAATTCCTGGTGCCGCATGCAGCGCCATCACTTGGCCGTATTCTTCTTCCGAGCACTCTAAACCACCCTAACAGCCTGCTAATGTGTCCAATAAACTCATTTTCTGTTAGATCAAGCTTGTAATTTTATTTTGGAATAAATTTCAAAGATTTGGAAAAATGATGAACCATGAGAACCGGGATTATGAGGAAGCTCATCCGCACGAATCCCAAGAAGTAATGGAATCTGTCCTCCTCGATGATCCATCGGATGCTCAATCCTTCACCGGCCACCTTCAACCGTCGCGGCAGGTGACTGTATCCGATGATCCCTTGCTATCATCGCCATTATCGTTCACAGCTGGGCAAAGCCCTAAATCTCCCTACAATACCTTCCTTGACCCACCATCGTACGCTGAGGCAATGTTCGCCTCCTCCGATTCCCCGACGAATGGCCACGAAACTTCAGAGCCTTCATCAAGATCGAATCTTTCCAGCTCCGATTACTTGTATATATCGGTCTCCGATCAGCAGAAAGAGCAGGAATTAACTAATTCACTCGTCCCTGGTGGAAACACTTACTATACTTACCTGATAACGACGAAAACCAATTTTCCTGAATATGGAGGACCCGGATCCGAATTCAGCGTCCGGAGACGATTCAGGGATGTGGTTACCTTATCGGACCGGTTAGCGGAATCGTACCGAGGCTATTTCATTCCAATTCGACCAGACAAGAGCACGGTGGAGAGCCAGGTAATGCAAAAGCAAGAATTTGTGGAGCAGAGGAGGGTTGCATTGGAGAAGTACCTGAAGAAATTGGCAGCGCACCCAGCGATTAGAAAGAGTGAGGAGCTGAGAGTGTTTCTGGAGGTGAAAGGGAAGCTGCCACTGATTCAAAGTACCGATATGGCATCGAGAATGCTTGATGGGGCAGTGAAACTGCCGAAGCAGTTGATTGGGGGTGAAGCTGTTGGAACAGTGGATTTAAATGAAGTGGCACAACCTGCTAAGGGTGGGAGGGATTTGTTAAGGATATTTAAAGAGCTGAAGCAGTCAGTTACCAACGATTGGGTGGGAACGAAGCCATTGGTGGTAGAGGAAGACACGGAGTTTACGGAAAGGAAGGAGAAGCTGATAGAGTTGAAGCAGCCACTCAGCGATGTTTCTCAACAGGTTTATGTTTATAGAATTTTTTGGTTTATGACATTTTGTGGATATATGTGTTAAAAAATTTCCTCTTGAAGTACCGCAATTATGGGATATGTTGAAGCTGAAATATGATACTTTTTCAAGTTGCATTTCCATTTTGGTTCTGGAGCATGATCAAATTTATGTCTTCCAATAGAACTTGTTCGTTCAACACAGTAGAAAATGATCAAATTTATGTCTGCCAATGGTATGATCCATGTCATTTTTAATTTGAGCTGTCTACATTGATTTGTAGGCTGAATCTCTTGTAAAATCTCAACAAGACATGGGAGAAACAATGGGGGAACTAGGATTGGCTTTTGTGAAACTCACTAAATTTGAGACAGAAGAGGCTATATTTGACACGCAGAGAACAAGAGCTGCTGATATGAGAAATGTAGCAACTGCTGCTGTTAAAGCAAGCAGATTATATCGAGAATTGAATACGCAAACAATTAAACACTTGGTAAGAACCATTTCTGCACTGTTGACAGAAACTTTTAGATTTTATATAATCTAGAAGAAAGCATTCCTAACAGTAACTGTCATTAATGCATACATTAAATCAGAACTCTGTTCTCTTGTGTTTGATGGTATCCATATATTGCAGGATAAACTGCACGAATACCTTAGTACAATGCTATCTGTCAGCAATGCATTTTCTGACCGATCAAGTGCATTGCTGACGGTTCAAACACTCTCATCAGAGCTAGTTTCATTACATTCACGGATTGAGAAGCTTGAAGTTGCTTCATCCAAAATATTCGGTGGAGATAAGACTAGGATGCGCAAAACAGAAGAGATGAAAAAAGCTGTTAGAGTTACTGAAAATGCTAAATTATGTGCGGATAGAGAGTATGAACGGATTAAGGTAAGATCTCCTTCCTTTTGCTTATGTATCTTCTAGCTAGGTTTCTGTAACTTGGCTTTGTTCTTGCTAACTAAAGCTTTTTATCCCACATATAATGTCATCCTAAGAAATGGCTTTTATATATTTTCTTTGGGAAATGAAGCTTTTAATGCATCTATATTAAGCTTTTCATTTTTAATTTTTCATGTGCTTTGGTTTCATATATACACTAATACAATTATGTTATCCCAGCAAGAAGATAAAGTGATAATATTTATTAACTTTATTCAACCCTGTAATTCTATACCCCGATAGATGGACATATCATCATTATTTTAAGAATTTTTACAAAAAAAATGTCGACACCTTAATAACAAATTTGACTTTTTGTGCTTATTTGACATGAATTTAGTGCTGCATATGATGCAAGTATATAAAATGTAAATAAAGAGTCAAATCACTTTAGTGCTGGATGACAATGTTTATATGTATTTTTTTTTTCTCAATTTGAAATATGGAACTCATTATTTGGAAGATTATATTGAAACTTCGGGTGTTACTGTGGAATGCTTTGCAGGAAAATAATAGGAGTGAGCTCGAAAGATTTGACAGAGAGAGACAGAATGATTTCATGAGCATGTTGCGAGGGTTCGTTGTCAACCAGGTTGCTTACATTTATCTTCTCTATTTCATTATCTTTATTCCCGTACGACTATTTGCAGTTGTGAACAGTAACAATTATACATCATGCATTTGACAGGCAGGGTTTGCAGAGAAGACAGCGGCTGTGTGGGAGAAGCTTGCAGAAGAAACGAATGGATACTTAAGGGACAGCAGCTAAAATTTACTTGGCTGTAAATTTTTGTTTTATTGGTTGTCAACCAATTCCAACCTCATACAGTGCATTCAAGATTTATAGCCAATGCAATGTCTTTTCGTCCTTCGTATATATTATACCTTTACCTGCAAGGTAACGGATCCAACTTGTTTGTTGGGCATTTTTTATGTAACTTGTTCTTTTGTTGGATAATAAATGAACTCAAAAAGTATGTTAAATATATACTTATTTTTATGCATTTTAAATCAAAGATTGAAATGTAATAAATATAGTAGAAAAGCCAAACAGAACGTAGTTTAGCCCATACCTTCCCTTTCTGCAATCACTGTCACTCTTTTGTTTTCTTCCCAATTATTGCCGGCTCTTATGCCTATATGCAATCACTGTCACAAGGGCAAAAGAAACATAGCAAAAAAATATATATATATATATGCGGAAGGACAAATTGCCTTGTCAAATTAAGTGTTCAAAGAGAAAACACTTCACTGACTGAAAATAAAACAGTATTTACAGACACGACCAAATTAATATTAAGAATGAAAGAATAATAGACTAATCCTACTACGCGGGAAAAAAATGAAGTGGGAGAGTGGGCGGAAATAATGGCTCTACTATACTAATCGCTGGTTGAGGGGATGGCAAAATCATCCCCAGAACTAACTGATCTCTCTGGTCTAATTTCTTCAAGCTGCTGGATTACTTGTTGAGCTTCTGGTCGTGCTGATGGAGAAGGATCAACACAATGCAGAGCCAGCTTCAATGTGTTGAGCAATTCGTCGCCAATTGTTGATGCATCTCTCATCAACTCCACATCGAAAACCTCATTTGTCCACTCTTCTTTTACAATGGAGGCAACCCACTGAGGCAAATCCATGCCGTTCGTAGGCTCACTGGGCGACTTCCCCGTTAGGAGTTCCAACAAAATAACGCCAAGGCTGTACACATCAGTTTTTGTGTTGGCTTTCTTGAGCTTGGAGAGTTCAGGTGCTCTGTAGCCTAATGCTCCAGCAGTAGCAATCACGTTAGAACTAGCAGCAGTTGTCATCAGCCGTGGAAGACCAAAATCTGCAATTTTAGCATTTGTATTCTCATCAAGAAGGACATTGCTTGATGTGAGGTTCCCATGTATAATGTTCTCATTGGAATGAAGGTAGAACAAGCCACGAGCCATGCCCTGGGCTATTTTCATCCTTGTTGGCCAATCAATGACTGTTTCAGGCCCTCTTGCTGCAGCAACATGGAAATAAAACACTTCAATTAATGAAACAAAGTGATATGATTTTATGGGTCATAGCAAAATTTAATAATATAGGACTAAGGACTTACAATGTAGAAAAGCAGCAAGACTTCCTTTAGGCATGTAGTCGAAAACCAGAAGCTTCTCCCCCTTGGGTCCTGTGTAATAGGCCCTCAATGCCAAAAGATTTGGGTGTCGAATTTTCCCTATAAAACTAACTTCTGATTCAAATTCTCTCTGGGATTTAGTGATTTTCTCCCTCAATCTCTTCACTGCAACTTGACTTCCATCCTCCAAGGTGGCCTTATATACTGTTCCATAGGTGCTCTTTCCCATTATCTCTGCTGTTGCACACAAGAGATCATCGGCTGTGAAAGCCATTGGCCCATCAAAATGCACTAGCTTCCCTCCAACCTCACCACCCGCTTCCACTTCACCGCCGGCGACCGGAGGGAACCCTTTTTCTGCTCTGGCAGCTGCAGCTCTTGCTGTGGCCTGGCCATCCTGTGATTTTGATGCTGCTCTTTTCCTAATCAAGCAGAAGAGCAGGATGCAACAAAGTACCACCAAAATTACGAGGAGAACTCCTGCTGCTATGAGAATTATGTCTTTGGTACTCAGTTTCCTATGATGATGGGCTTTTGAAACTTGAGAAGAAGGAGATGGAGATGGTTCTTGCGAAGGACATGGAGTTGAAGGACTATACCCACATAACTGAATGTTTCCCATAAATGAGCTTGAATTAAATTTCTGGGAGAGTAAAGTGGGAACAGGACCAGAGAGGTCATTGAAAGAGACATTGAAAAAACTAAGACTACGTAAATTGTCCAAGGAATTTGGAATTTCTCCACTGAGATTATTCAGTGACAAATCAAGCCGTGTAAGAGTAGAAACGTTTCCAATACTCGCAGGAATTGGACCATTAAATCGGTTTTTGCTCAAGTTTAACACAGAAAGGTTGTGAAATCTGCCTAGAGATTCTGGGATTTGGTTGTCAAGATGGTTGTTCTCTACATTCAACAAGCTCAGTGAAGATATGTTAGAGAGAGTGGCAGGCAAGCTTCCGTTCAAGGCATTATTAGAAAAATCTAATGTTTTAAGCATAGAAAGCCTCCCTAATTCAATTGGTATAGCTCCACTAAACTGATTATAACCAAGAGAAATCTCTCTGAGTTGGCTTAGATTGCCAAAAGAAGCAGGAATGCTTCCAGAGAATAAGTTATGATCAAGGATCAAATTTTGAAGCCTGAAGAAGTTACTTTTTAGAGCTCCACCCCATGAGTTTGGGATAGAACCAGAGAGATTATTGTGTTGGAGAGAAAGGAACGTGAGAGAAACAGAGCGAGTGAGGCTAGCCGGTATGGGACCGGAGAAGGAATTGAAACTGAGATTAAGCCAATAAAGCTTTGAAGAGTTTCCAAGGTTATCAGGGATTCTCCCCGAGAGTAAATTGTTACTGAGGTCTAAAGACTGAAGCAATGGGCAGAAACCCAATGAAGGAGGGATTGACCCTGTTAGCCTATTATTAAATAGCTGAACCCCTCTTAGGTTGGGTAGAATCCCCAATGCTGAAGGGATTGAACCACCAATTTCATTATCATGAAGACTTAACTTTCGAAGCCCTTGAAGTTGGCCAATCCTCTCTGTGATATGTCCCCGGAACCCCTTCCATGGAAGCTGGATCACAATAACCTGTCCCTGAGCACACTTGATCCCAACCCAACCACCAGAACAAGCTCCATAGCCACTGTCATTCCAGCTCTTCAAGAAGCCTTTGGGATCAACCAACTCTTGCTTGAACGCTTGAAGTGCTAAGAAATTAGATTCTGTGACAACCACTCCATCCCAACGCTCACCTTCACACAAAACTGGCTTCACACATAGGAATAGCAGAAGAAAATACAAACACAGAGCTGAGAGGAACCGATTAATCAAGAACCTGATATGATGAGGAGGGTTATGGGTTTTTGAATGATTCTTCCATTTCTCTTTATTCTGATCCAAAATACGGTGCCAATCTGCTCCATTCCTCATCTCAAATTGAAAAAACTGAAAAGGGTTTTGGTAAAAACTGTTGGGAGTCAGATTTCTGCTCTCCATTACCATAAGGAATGGCAAAAGAACGAAGCTTGAAGTGAAGTAAAGCAGAGCAAGTGATGTTTGAAGATATGAAACAGGAGCAGAATGAGCTGGAGGCGGATTTTGTAGTGAGGACCACTCTAAGCTTAGGACTTGAGAAGGTAGAGCTAGGGGTGTTCTGAGAATGAGCACGTGATGGTCACAAGCTAGAGGGAGTGTGGGCGCGCGTTGAGAGCGTGCGTGATTGAGAAGGAATCTTGTATTGGGAGAGAGGAAAACAGGAGACAAATGCCAGTGGGTTCGATAAGATTCAGAGGCTTCTCTTGCTTACAAAGACTAACGGCTAGTTTTTCCCAATCCCACGTATTAATTTTTTCATCTTTTGCCAGAGTTCATGGGTTCGACCCTTTGGTCTTTTATTGTCCTGCCCCGCGCGCGCACCCCAATGTTTCAACGGCTATTTCGTCCTTCTTCTGTAGGTCCCGCCAAGCATCCATCCTCATCTGATATGCATTATGATTGTTAGATTCTCAGTTTGCAGGGCGTAAAGTTAAAAAGTTCACTGAAATGACCGAGTTGCCCCTGACACTTGGAATCGACATGGACCTACTTGCTACTTTCCTTGTTGGAGTTATTATCCTACTTAATATGGCTACAGTGTCACGTGGTGAGCCTACAGCGGTCATGGTTTGGTCCCGTTTGCGGATTAATATATAGGAACTGGTTTGAAACTTTAAATACTTAAATCTAACTAATTAATTAATTAATACGAAAGGAAAGGGCGTTCGTTCCGACCTTTTAAGCATTGATTGACGAATTCAGTTCGGAGAAGTCCAAGTTGGAAGTCTACCTCACTTCATATTGGTCCTGAAATTCTGGAAAAGGTCATCATCATCATCGTCTTTGAACTTGAAGGGTCCACATCATCTTGACATGAGCTTTTGACACCTCGTCTCCCCGTCTTTTTCTGATGGGGTAAAAGCTAAAAGACAGAATGCTGATTATCCATACTGCGCTATGATTCAATTCAGAGTGGCATGGGTTAGTTTTTTTTTTTTTTTTTTTCTTTAATGGCTTGAACAGTGATCGAAGTGGGGGTGTGTGGGTTTGGCCATAGCATAGATTCTATTTTCCAAAAATCCTGGCACCCAATATAATGGACTTAGGCATTTTGGGTTAGTCTTTGATTAATTGATTCGTCATTCTTAGGAAAAAGAAAATCATTAACTAAGAAAATTACCGTACAGAGTACCAAAATTTAGCAACCAAATTGTAACTTGTCGGATTAATTCATAACCCAAAGAATAAGATAAGCACAAATTGGTACGTGTGCGTCAAAGACAAGCACAGGATTACGTCCACCAAATCAACTCCGTTTTATTGCTTGGAGAAGAGAACGAAGGAATCCACCCTAAGGAAGAGCTTGACTTTGACTGATGCCAGACCCCGTGGTAGCCAGTCAAATTCACAAAAAATCAACAGTGTAGTTGTACTGTCAACTTGGCGTGTTACTTTTAACACCACAGTTTTTCTCCTCTCACCCGATTATGCAATTAATTCAGTAATCAAAATGACGACTGAATAATCATCCAGAATGGGAAATATGGGTTAGGTGAACAAATGGAGGGTGTTAAAAGAAACACCCACAGTCGATTCACATTTCATAAACCAACATCCGTAGATCTTAAGACGAAAATCAGCGGTCATCAACAGTTAGCAGGAACTGAGCCCCAAGTTAGTGCTACTCAGGAGCCCAATACCCAAAAAAGTTATGGGCCATGAAAGGGTGAAATTCCCTCTACAAATTCCATGGCACTTCCAATTGCCATATCTGATCAGCTAAAACAAATTCTATGGCACTAGAACCTAAGAAAATAACCAGAAAACAAGCAACAGAGAAGTATAAACTAACGGAGCTCGTTGAATGGTGAATAGAAAGATATCTCTTCTTACCTTCATTCATCAACTTCACCCAACAAATTCCTTCTCATGCCAAGACTAGAAAATAAGACAACAAGAGGAACGAGCAAACTAAAAAAGGCTTGTCGAATGGTATATCTTCCTAAATTTAACCATCAACCACCACTTGCAGACACCCTCATACCAGTAACCAGCTGCTATTTAAAACCCCAGCACTGATACCTATTTGTCAATGATACTTTGATACTATGACCCATATCAGCAATCTCTGTTATTTATAGAAGATGAACCCATAGGTCTATAAATCTAAATCCAATCATCTCTGACGAGTCCCAGTGTCTTTATCTGCAAGGACGGGCAATGTGCCCCAACATGCACAAAGACATGAGTGAACAATGCTCCATAATGATGCTATCATTTATATCTAGATAAGCTTCAAAAATATTAGATAGGTATCCAAGGTATAAAATAAAAGATGAAGATATAAGAATCCCCAGTAAGTCAAAATATGGGGAACCTAACCTAGAAAATCATCCCAAACAATCTTACTGATTTCTTACAGCTAAGAAGGTAATTGCAAATTAAGTACTCCAAGATTATCAGATTCATAATTCTAACACATAAGGAGGGAAGCAACAATAAAGGACTATATCTAACCTCAACAGGACAAAAGTACAGAGTATATCCTACCTGTAATATGCCATTGATCTCAGTGGTTACTAGCCATACCATGCTCAAAAGCAAAACATGTTAGACATGCTGGCAACCAAAAGAGAACCATTTAAGGTAAAAGCAAGCAATATCCAACAAGGGTATCCAACACAAACTAGTCATCTCACAATCCCGGCAGTGGGGAATTTTTATTCCCATTCACAGTGTAAATTTCCATTGGAAGGCACTATTTATGCATGGGAATGATTTTTTATCTCTTCTACCAAAGGTGGAAAACTTTTATTACAACCTCAACATCCCCGGAAATTTTACCAAACACCACCTAAACTGATAAATTAAAAGCAGCTGGAACATGACACACATTCATCCAACCATTGCACTTATTGGAATCCCAGCACTGGTGGATAAAATTTATATAGACACATAGGAAGCCAGTTTGTTTCTTCGGTTTTAGGAAACCTTAGTGACATTAGTACAACCAAACAAACAAGAGGTACAAATAATAACTGGTTGACTACTAATTATCCAGACACATAGACCTCTTTTAGACATCCTTGACCAGAGTAACAACCTGAAATTTTGACAAGTAGGTGATACATTCAATATATTCAATCACACAAGAGAAGATTGGCTTCCACCGCCTCTCCTGACTAAGGGGACAGAGCAGATCAAAACAAAATGGATTTCGACAAAATCTTCCTCTGGTAGGTGCAAACATAAATGATCACGAACTAATTCATAGCAGTAAAGCAACAAATCTTCGTCAACAAGAAATCAGTGAAATGAATGCAAACAAAAAAGTCACAGAAAAATTGGAGACCAACAAAAGTAAAGAAAGCATATACTCTTTTTTGGATTAAAAAGCGTCTAAACCATCTCAAATTGTAATGTTTCCCGTCTACACATAACTAAGAGAGAAAAAACCAAAGCAGATTGCTTTGGACCCTCAAATACAAAGAATATCCTTCTACCGAGAAGGCAATAAGCTCTATCAACGGATTACAACAGGATTGGTCAAACCAACCTCAGAATAGCCCATCGGACACGCGTGAAATCCAGATCCCTATCACACACGTGAGACAGCCGGTGCAGCCGCTGCAGCGGCGGAGGAGGCAGCCCCGCCGAGAAACGACAGAAAGCCGGTATTGGTTGGCTCTTGATCGTCAAGAAACAAGTCCTCGGGAATTCTGAATGCGCCGTGTGCACACACCATCGCCAAGCCAACCATCAAAGCCGAAATCAAGAGCGACCCAACGCTGGTGAGGAAGACAACGAACACAGTCAAAACCACCAAAATGCCCAATGTTTCACGATCGGAGAAATTACGGCCAAAAAGTATGAGGGGCTGATCCGACGGCCTGAAGAGGTAGAGAAATGCCCAGGAGGCGAGGAGGCCAAGAAGAACAAGGAGTGAGAAAGGGTGGGAGATGAGAGAGATGGCCAATACGAGAGCGAGTAGGGTTATGTAGTTAACACGGAAGTAGGAGAAGTTCTTGCGGATCCGAGAGTATGCTTCTGCGAGCGACTCGGGCCGGGACATTGAAGTCCGATCGATGAGCTCCGACCATGGGCGGCGCTGGGAGAAGCTGTGGCGGAGGGAGGAAGAAATGCGTGAGATGAAAGATCGAAAGGCCGGTGTGTTGATTGGCGGCTGTGATTGGGAACCGGGTACGCCACTGTTAGATTGGGGGTTGGAAATCGGAAGCGTTGCTGGAGAAGCCATGGATGGCGAGTGAACCGGCGGAACAGTGCGTCAGATTTAGGTAACTCCTCAAGAGCCAACAGAGACACGGCGGAACGAAAGCGAGTTAAGTTGTCAGTCGAAAATTAAATAAAACAGAATTGTCAACGAAAAATAAAATATAATTAAACGCACTAAAAAGTGTTATCGTGCTACGATTTTATTTTTTTTTGGGGAATGCCTTTTTTTTCCCCTCCCCATGAATAATGGGGATAAAAAAGATAATAACTTATACAAGTTCTTTTAAGCCAAATTAATTTATGCTTTGATGTGTTAAAAAAAAAAATCATACTTGCAAAATATGAGAATGGATAATGATGTCAATATATCACAATTTTTGCCGATATTTTATAGCTCAAATTATATACTTATATTATGTAAGTTACTTTTATGTATAACATCACAAAAAAAATAAGAAGCTTAATCATCATATGTTAAAAAAAAAAAGAGGCTTATTTTTGCCCAAAACCTACACCTTTTTAGATTTAGTATAATGTTAGCCATATTTCAAGATGAAATACTCTAACGTAACCCTAATTAAAAAAGAAACATTATAGTTGGGGGAGTGGAGTGGGTAACTCTTCACACCCCTATTCCTAAGCAGGGGTGTGAAAAGAAAACAAGTGGTGGAAAAAGGAATTTCCAATGAAATGAAATTGGGAAAATTCTTGTGTGAGAGAGAGGTTCTTTAGACCCAGCTCAGAATTCGTCATCAAACTGCCAGATCAACCATTCTAATAAAGTTGATGGTTAGGCCCTATTTAGGTTGGACTAGTTAAGAGCTCGGTCCATCAAATCCCGTAAGTTTAGTTAGACTGCTAAAGTTTATTTGATTAGTAAACAAGAAAACTAGAGCTTCATTTTGCTCTCTCTATATATATAATTGCTAATGAGAGGATGCGTATATTGTTTGTAATTGATATTTATATGCATGTCATCTTTCAATTTGTTATTAAACTGGATGGCAAAGATATGTTGAAATATTTTTAAATGTTTAATTACTTACTTAACTCTAAAAATTAAAACTACATTTATAAAATACTTTAACGAGAAATGTTTCTAATAATATACTTGGAAAATTATTTTCATGTGAATCTACTAAAAAGCAAAATCCCCAAAACAAGTCGGTTGTTAAGCTACCTCCTATTATGGGAGGTAACGGATACCATAGGAAAAATCTCAAAAAATTGAGTTATCCAATATTAGTAACATATCTAAACAATTAATAAAACCAAAGTGTTTAATATATTTTTGACCTATTTTAAATTTAGTCTAAAAAGAAAAAAGAAAATTCCTATAACCATACAATCAATATCTAAATCTCAGTCTCACCAAACTCTAGAGACGATTGGAACCCAAGTTACTTCTTTCCTCAATACTGACTATTACGTGCGTCATTGGCATTTATTGGTCATCATTATACGAGCATTTTCCAATTTTCCATTTCTTTTACGTGCAAGCAAGCCTATAGACTGCAGTTTCTTTCCTCTTGGTGAAACTCTTGTATATATAATCCAATTGCCTAAAGTCTAAGAAAATGGCCCACTCTTGCCAGCGTAATTTATAGTTACACCTATCCATATCCAAAGGACCTATAAAGGTGTGTTGTGGAGCATACTTATCAATGCCCATACCATAACTACGTACCGTAACAAAGCAGCTAATAGCATAAATCAAATCAAATCAAATCTTTCCCTTGTTATCGAAAAATTGCTACATTCTAAATAAGAACACAATCACAATCTTGAATCAACAGAATACGTGGATTTGGCAAGTTAGGCACAACTGAAACGAATCGGAGCATTCATGGGGATGCATGCATTAATTATAGGTTGCTATTTCTTGCTCTCTGAACTTTGAAGATGAGAATAGTTTGCATATACATAAAGGCATCTGGATTTATCCCATATATACCTAGCTAGCTGCTTGGCTTAAAGTGGCTCTAGACTATATATATATATAGTTCTTTCAGTTTATAATGTTTAAGGATGGAATAAAAGAGCAGTTGTTCAGAATACAGATTAATTCGAACAATGGTTAATTTTGGCAAGGTGCCTTTTGAAATGGGTTTCCTACACAAGCATAGCCAAAACTCGTATTATCTTATTTTCCCTAGCTAGCTCATTGGACTACATTGCAATTCTAAGAGATGAGATTTTAGGGTTTAGTCCATACTTTGTGATCCTGCAAACCCACTCCATATATATTCCTTATCAAAAATAATAAAGTTTTTCATCTATGAGAAAAAATTACATATATATTGGTTTTTACTATTTCAATTTACAAAACATTTTGAGTCTGTATTTTTGGAATTTTCACATCGTTTGAGTATATATAATATTAATTTTTGTTCAAAACAAAAACAATAATCATAAATTCATCTTAAAGAATATAATTTTAAAATTTTAAATTCAAAATTTTTAACTTATAACTAAGTTAATGCGCTGTTGATCTTTAGAGAGATGTATTTTGACGATTAAATTTTTTTATCATTGCTCAATAACACATCGTAATAAAACCATTAAAATAGATCTTTATGTTGGATATATACATATAATTTTGTTTTTCTCTTTTGTAATAGCTAGTTATCTACACCCCAAATCTCAATTAATCTTAAGACTACATATTATATATGTGTGATGGTAATTATAACATTATTCTTAACTAAATAAGCAACAGAAAAATCAGACAATTTTGACTAGTTAAGAATATTGATTGAACGCCAGTTACCCAAAAAAAAAAAAAAAAACAAAGAAATATTTGTTGAATGCGTAGTATTACTCTTAAAAGAATCATAGATATGTTTGATTAGACTGACCGTTAGAAGTTACTATTTAGTTTGTGACAGTGGAACTAGAAGGCTTAATTTGCAAAGATAACTGCATCAGTCTTTTGAATCTGTGGTTGCTATATATCATTATCAATCTTAATCCCTTGGAGGGCTTGTCTTTCACTAGAATCAGGCTATATATACAATTACCATGCGAAGAAAAGGCAAAAGATAATGCAAAGAAACAACTCATCAGTTTGCACCAATTATAACAAACGTTGCAACGCACACGAATCTGTGTTGTGTTGATTCGTTAAGATGTAATATTCATATACATTGCATATTGTTATGTGATGGTTCTTTATACAGAAAATATCAGCTAGCTAGGTACATGTCAAACAATAACTTTACATTGCCATGATGGTCATTTTCCCCTTTTAATTTGATGAAATAAAAGATCACATTAATTATACGGATACAAACAACTTGCATGTATTTTTATTTTTATTTTTTTTTTGACATGTACAAGATATGTAAGTTCTTTTTCTCTCTCTGATTTATATTTTTTAGTACAAAATTAATTTATGTTTAAAATTATAGCAAGACTAGTAAATCTATTATCATAGGAGTGATTTTAAATTTTCAAATTCAAAACTTTTTAGAATAAAAGCATTAATTTTGTAAGTTTTTTTTGTTTTTGGTAAATTTTACTCTGTAAGTTTTTAGAATATGTATTTGAATTCAAGTGGAATCAGTATTGTGAATGTACGTATTGTACAACAAATAAGGATTCATTTATAATCAATATTATCATCATTTAGTCTTGTGTAGACTTTTGCATATACGTACGAATAATAATTTAAAAATCCAAATTCTTTCTTTTGCAAAGCAAAAAAATTGGTTTTTCTCCCTTTTATGTATATTCTTGATACGATCAAACAATTCGATAAAGATGTGACCATAAACTCCTGCAGGAGGATATATGCTAAATGCGTCCAATGAAAATTGATCATATATTGTATATATCATTATCTAGTAGTTTGTATTTCTTTTTCGTGGGTATGCTAAGGCTATGCGTGTATGGACTTGTAGCATGTGATGGAATGACAAGCCAGGTTTATATACAATTAATCATCTTGCTTATTCCACATGCTAATCTTCATACTAATCCTATTTTTCACATTAGACTTTTCTTCCCCCACCCAGAATCTTTGCTTTGGCATCCATTGAGTGGAAGGGCCTCTAAATACCCCACTTTACCAAGAGGAATCAAGATAAAGAAAGAGGGAAAAAGAAGAGAGAGCGTTTTCCCATTAGATTGCTTCCATGGCTTACCCTAGCTTCCCTGATGTGTTTTTATGGATTCAGAACCTTCCACCAATCTCAGAATGGAAATCAAGCTCCATGTGCATAACCATATGGTCTTCAAGCTCATCCGAACCATCTCTAAATCTCACCATATCCAAAAACCATCATTCCTCAAAGCTTTCTTTTGCCATTATGGCAGATTTCAACCTCCCTATTTTTCTTTGGACCTCAAAGCCATTCAAGCCTACCTCCAAAACCATGAAGCTTATAAGCGAAGAAACCACCAATCTCCTTATAAATTTCATTGAGGACATCCTTCATTATGGGACATCCAACAAGAATAGCCCTTATATAAAATTTCCCAAACTTGATTCCCTTTCCAATTTTCCAGACATTTTCAACCTTGGATTTCTCACTCTCTTTTTCCTAGTTTGCGTGTATGAAGCTCCTGCAGATATCCGTTCTGGGTGTCTTGATGTTGTCAAGGAGCAATTGGCAGGTTGCCAATCAAGGCAAGCATCAAAGTCGCTGATGAGGCTGTTGGGGTCAAACTTGGAAGAACAGTGGATGCGGTCTGTGAACCTTGCTATTACTAATTTGGTTGTGGAGCTCCAAGCATCGCAGCGCAGTGCCTTCAAGACACCATTTCCTCTATTTTCTTATGCATATTCAGCATTTGGGTTGTGGAAAGTTCATTTGTATTGTCCTGTTATGGCCATGGATGAGTTGAATTCAAACAACCATCCAGCTGATGAGAGGCTCAGGTTCTCTCTCAATTATCATCAACTTGAAGGTGTTTTTCAATTCAATCATCAAGTCATAATCAAAGAGAAGTGGGTTGAAATTTTGATGAACATTGATAATATAAGGTCAGGTTATTGATTATTAAATTGTTCAGGGCTCAGCGTGTTATCATAGTACCAACACTACGTTGGTTATTAATTCTCAAATTAATTAAGTGATATTATATAGTATATCATAAGCAAAACGTTAAAAGTTCATTATTAGCATAATGTGATCAAAAAATTATTAGCATATGATCTTGTTGCAATTAGTAGAATTTTTCTATAGAATAAATTATTAGAATTTTTTTAAATTAGATGTTCTTATATATATTGATTGTTTCTTTCTAGTTTCTAATATATATTGACTAAATAACAATAGTTCAATACTGCTTTGAAAGTTAAGAAGGTCTCTCTTGGTTATTAGTGTAGAATCTCTGTTATTTTTCATGAGTTATAAATACACATTGTAATATAAATTTTGACAAAAAACAAATCTTGTATCTTTGGTAGAGGTATAGCTAGAATTTGAGTGGCTTTTATTTTTTTTAACGGTTCAATTTCATCATTCATATTCTCTGATGGCAGGTGCGATGTTTTCAAACTTGTCAACGACAACCTTATTAAGAAACGAGGAGCCGGAGCAGCTGAAAAACATTTTCCTTCAAATATATCTTTGCAGCTTACTCCCACTGTCCAAAATCACGTGCTGAGCCTATCGGTGGGCAAATCCTCTGAGAATCCAATAAGAGAGATTGGCGTAGACAAAGGTATAGAAGCTTCATTTGAAGCACAGAATCCCTTGGGACTCAAGGTATCAGCTGGAGAGAGCGCAACAGTGAGTTTGAAGCCTTGGAAATTCGAGCAATCTGTTTATGGTTACAGTGCAAATTTGAATTGGTTTCTTCATGACAGCACTCATGGGAGAGAAGTATTTTCATCGAAGCCGTCGAAGTGCTCTTTGCTTAACCCAAAGGCTTGGTTCAGAAACAGATACTCGAGTGCTTATCGGCCATTCACGAGGCAAGGAGGGGTTATATTCGCTGGTGATGAGTATGGAGATAGTGTGTTGTGGAAGGTGGACAAAGCTGCTTTAGGAAAGAGCTTGGAGTGGGAGATAAGGGGTTGGGTTTGCTTAACGTATTTGCCTAACAAACATAAAACCTTCTATAACGAAACTAGGAGGCTGGAGTTTAGAGAAAGAGTCAATCTTAACATTTCTTAGGCACTTAGAGAATAATGTTGAAATCTAAACTTAATTTGGGCTTACCAATTGTATGATAGGAATGAATCTTGATCTTGTTTTGGTTATTGTTGAATAAACAGTAGTCTGTAAGGAAAAAGAATACCAAAATGAGACAAGATTATTCCTACAATGGTTTTGCAAGCAAATTATATATGGCGACAATACCATCAATTTGATTAAGTTAATTAGCTAATTATGTATGCTTAGACGAAGATAACTAATGTTATTTATCATGCATGACTGTTTCTTTTTATTTATATGATATACTTCCTTTCGTTATAGTATGGAGCGATTTTTTTTTTTAAAAAAAAAATTGATCTAATTTATAAGACAGTGTAATAAAAAAATGAAATAATTTTTTATGTCTATTATTTTATATTAATTGTTGCATATAAAGAATATGTACAATAAAATATGGAGAATACGCAATATAATGTGAAAAATGTGTAGTATGATATCTTAATTATTTTTTATTAGTAAAGATAAATTGAAATAATTTTTTTTAATTATTGTAATAAATGAGAATAAAATTAAAAATATATATTATTTTGTGAAGACTAATCATAGAAATTTTTTTATCTTAATGTGTGAATACTTATTTATATTTAACTGTACTTATTTATGTTTACTTACACACTCTCCCATTTCCACTATCAAATAACAAATCTCCCATTTGCACTATCAATAACAAAGCGATTCTCCCATCAAGCAACTGAATTTGGTATCGTTTCATCCAAAATACAGTAAAAATTTCGGTTTCGTGGGAGACCGACACGAAACGCCTTTCATAAAAGTGGAAATTCCCCTCTTCTTCCATCCAGATGTTACAGATACGGTCTCGAGGAATTCCCACCGTTGAAGAAATTTCGGTCCGTCTCGGAACGAATCCGGAATGACGTCCTAGCTGGAACTCGGATAGATAGGTCACCCGCAAGGTGATGCTAATGGAATTTGAGGCTTCCTTGTCGGCGTAGCCGTGAAGCTCAAAGACAGAATCTAGTGGTCCACGAGCACAAAATTCAGGAAAGCCATGGAGGAACAAAACCACTTGGACCTTCTCCTTGCCATTCACTTCGAACCTTCTGTGCCGTATTCAATTCATTATGGAAAACTCTTCTCATTTCTTTAAGCAATATTCCTAAATTAATGGAGGACTGAGTCAGAAAAGGGGTGGTGGTCAATAAGTCAAAGTAAATCAGTATTTATTTTTTATTAATTATGAATGGATTTTAGTATTTAATCATTTAATTATTTTTTTGATATGTTTATCATTTAAATTTTTAGTTAGTTTGTTGTTTATTGTCTGTTGCGTGTTATTGTATAAATGTCTAAATTATAAAATAATTACAATTATTTTAAAATTTTTATTAATTTATTTTTTGTTTGCATCAAAGATATTTTAACTAATAGGAAGAAACCTAAACTAATTCCTTCGAGGGTGCAAAGTCATTTTTTAATGGTTCTTTTACTAGGTATTATTTCGTAATTTGAGATTTAAAGTAAATTATGTAACATGTAATAAGTTTTATGTTTGCTAAATGTTGCTAAAATAACTAGCATTAATTGTATTTATAAATTTTTTTATTTAAGTTCATATAAAAATTGTTTTTTTTTTTAATTTTATGATTTTATCAATATTATTACTTTAAAATTTTTAAATTAAAACATTATTACATCTTCACTAAATATAAATATAAAAGAAAAATTCCAGTAAACTCCTTTAAACTAAAAGGTGTATATTAACACTAAACTTTATCCCTTTTTAAAATTTAAGAGAAAAAATTATGTGTATCTGATTATTTTTTTTTAATTTTCACTCATAATTTTTATTTATTTCTCACAAGAAAATAATTAATAAAAACAATGAGATATATCCAAAATAAAAGACTTTTTCTATTAATAAAAAGTTAGAATTTGAAAGTTATATGCACTTTTGGAAAATTAGAGGGGTTAAATGTGTATTTTAAAAGTTTTAAATACAAATTCAAACAAAATTTAAGAAATTTGTGCAACTTTTCCCAAACATGGATCCGAAACTTCGGCCCAAAAGAAGTTGTTAACCTTGGTCTCCATAATCAGCAAGCCCTCCGAAGTGGGTTTTTTTTTTATAGGAAGCCCAATTAATCGTTCTAAGTAGTAGCGTGCATCTTAAACGCGTGAAGCTTCGTTATGTGATATAAACGACCAGCGAGCTCCACGTAGGATCTGGCATTTACAACCCGGCACATGTTAGTGGGAATTAGCTGCGAAGTAGAACGGAGAAACTGAGGAGAGAGGCGGACATTTCAAAGACAAAGCAACTAATCCATATCATTTTCTGAAGTGATAAACCATACTTCAGTTTGCCCTCAAAAGTTCTATTTAAGTTGCTCCCTCCACCCCTTAACTGCCATTTCCGGTTTCTCCATTCAAATCTCAGCTCTTCGTTATCTGCAACAGATTGGATCTCACTCCCATGGAGTACTCCGCTGCATTCCGATCCTTTCACTGTATCTCTCTTGCTCTTGCTCTCTTTCTTTTGTATGTTTTTACGGATGAACGCGTTAGTCTAAATGGAAGTTCTGTTGCTGCTTCTTCTTGTAATTTCTGATACCATGATTTCAGCTTGATATCTTGCTTTTCTAGTTCGATTTTCTTTTGCTTAGTTCGATGGAATCAATGTGATGGAAAAGAGACGTGTGATGCTTATAGAAGGAAACTATTGTGAGCATGTATCTGTCTAGTATTTCGATTTTCCTTGAAACTTAGCGCGCTGGTTTGTATTTAGGCAGCTGCTAGCTGTTTGGACTAGATTTCATTACTTTGTTTCCCATACCTGTAATTGCCTGTGTTTTTGGAGCTTGGAAAATCTAATTTAAGCTTATAGATTCAAGTGATTGCTTAACGAGTGCTTTAGTTTTGCTAGATGAGATAATACTGGAATTGTTTCATGGATGCACTGATGCTCTTTTTTCGTCATTTTTTTTTTTTCCAAAGTTCGTTTGATGTTCTGATTTTTTTATTAGGTGCTTAACTTTGGATAACGGTTCCGGTTCTCTTTCTCCCTTTCATGAGTGATAGAAAGAGGCGTAACACTAGGAAACTTGGAAACGCTTTGGAATTACAGAAATTTTTAAATATTCCCTACCTAAGTTACCAGTGTTGTTAGATTGCTTGATTCATTGATTCTTAAGGCTATGTACAGATGTCAGAGATTAAAATAAACAGCGAATAGATTTTACTGTTTTTACTTGTTAAGACTTAGTATTGCTTAGTTGCTAAAAACATGAGCATCTAATATATTATTTCGTGAAGGCAATTCTCTGAACTAGGCATTTGAACTATGAAGTAACTGCAGGATACCTCAAATGCCAAGAATAGGTGATTAACTGACGTTCTGGTTTGCCATATAGGAAAGGAGAACTAGAACCATTGCTTTCCTTTTATTTGTTTTGTAGTACCTAAATGCTATATGCTATGTATTTTTTGGTCAGAAAAAAGATTTGACTCTTTTCATAACTTTTGTTGAGTGAAAAAAAAAAAACTGATCTTCCTTTCTTTTTTCTTTCCGTAAAGCTCGGATTTACTGAAAATTGGTTAATTCCTTTATTTGTTGAATAATTTTTCACTTAAATGGTCAATTTCCATAATATTTTTTAAAAATATTTAATGTTAATTTGAATAGATATTTCTTGGTCATGTTTCAATTTTAGTACCTAGGCAGCTGCCTGGTCATGTTTCAGCTGTAGATTGTCACCTAGACACACAAATATGTATATGCATGTGTTTCTTACGACTATGTCTGTCAGATCCCTTATCATAGTGCAAACCATTTGCAATCAGATGATTAATCATTAATTTCTAATTATAGATTCCATGGGCACAATCTTGCATATGCGGTCCCCACTTGAGAAGTCATGTGTAGTTCCCATACATAATGCCAGATGGAACTCTGAAAGTAAACTTTACATTCAATGCTTGGCAAATAGGGATAACCGCATCAATTCTCAAACCAAGTGGAAGCGCACACAAGTATCATGTTCGAACACAGCCGAAGCTATCACAACCAAGCAATCAGGTCTGTTTTTCTGATGTTAAAGGCTATGTGTTTACATCTTCACTGTGGCTGTTGATTGAATGAGATCAAACCTACTCTTTATATTGCTATTTGATTTGATATTTAACTTTTAAACTATTGAATTCCAACATTCTCAAGATGACAATTAGTTTTATGAGTTGCCATCTGAAAGTTGACATTTGTATATGCTTAATCCAGTACAAATAGAATATTTCACCATATACTTATCGGGAAAAAGAAAAAAAAATAGAAGGGGATATTTTGCTATAGGAAATCTTATCAAATTTAAAAAGCAAAACTTCTGCTAATATCAGCAATGACTATATTTATAAAGTCAATAAGTTGACTTGGAATGTCTATCATTTTTTTCTTTTCTTCTTATTTGCCTCTTTTTAAATTTTAGTGCATAGATAGGAAATTCAATCTAACAATATTTCCAATGAAGACAATTATGCTCTTGAAGAAAGTTTATTAGGATATTCCAAGTTATAGCTGTTATGATCTGAAGAAGTTAGTTATTGGAGTAGATCTTTTTGACAAAGTATTCTTATTGCTTACAACTTGTATTACAATGTGGCTGTTTCAGATAGCACTTCACGAGATTCATTGGAGAAAAGGCCTTTGCAGAATGCTACTTTTCCTAATGGACTTGAGGTCTTCAGCTACACTTTATCTTTCTCCTTTTCATGTATATTTGTTAAAGTATTTTTGGTAACAATAAACTTGGGGAGGATTTAGAAATCCATTGTATGCTTATGAGTAAAACTACTTTTTGTGGACTGTCAATAAGAAACAATGACAAGGTATCTACTAGTTAATATCACCAAGCATTTGTCCAGAACTGCAGCATTGTATTTTTTTACAGCCATATTCCAATATAAATCTGATGAGCCTTTGTAAGTCTTTGGAACTAAACAAGCATGATGGGTCATTGATAATTTTGTATGATACAGTCGTGTGCTGGGAACATTTGTTGAAGTCCCTTTTGTAATGCAATAATAGCACTGGGCATCAATTTTTGGATTTTGTGCTCGTTTGTTTGCTTGGATTATGACTGATTTTCTTATCATCAGGATTTGGTATTAGAGGTCTGTGATGAGACTGAGATTGCTGAGTTGAAATTAAAGGTGACATTCTATTCTCTTATTTATTGCATTTGTGAAATATATACTAGCACATTACACCTAAAATATAATAAGCATGCCAAGAAACCCACATCATATTGTATGCTAACAAGCTCGAGGATGCACATAGATGGCATATGGTTTTCCTTATTTTGTATGCTTGTGACTTCGATTTTTTTGTTTGTTTTTTTTTTGACTCAAAGAGGAAAATAATTAGGAAGTTTCTATTAGAAATGTTTAATCAAATGGATTTTTCTAAAATGACTTAGCTGAATGTCTGTGCCCCTGTAATATGTTGCATGAATTGGAATTTTATGTCAAAGCAGTGAATATGATAAATCTAGAATACTTCGTAGCAAATCTATAGCAACAAAAATGGTGGGCATCATGTCCTATCTAAGTTCTTATTTTTCTTTTTTAATTTATTAATTTTTTTTCTTATTCAAAATTTGAGTATAAAAAGTATCTTTTAGTTCTGCATCGTAGCTAGAAGCCTGCTTTTTAACTGCATCTATATATATAGTATATATGGAATATCTTGTATATTCTTGTATGTGACTTTATTTGACAAATACTGTGATAGGTTGGCGAGTTTGAAATGCACCTCAAGCGAAACATTGGAGCAACAACAGCTCCTTTGTCTAACATTTCACCTACTGTACCACCACCTATTCCAACTAAACCCATGGTTGAATCAGCACCTGCTACCCCACCTCCATCCCCACCGAAATCATCTTCAGAAAAGCCCAGTCCATTTATAAATGTGCCTGTAGAGAAATCATCAAAGCTGTCAGCATTGGAGGCTGCTGGTGCCAAAGGATATGTCCTTGTATCATCTCCTACGGTATGTCATCTATTTAAAATGTACAATCAACTGTACTTACACTTGTTTAATCTTTCTTTGAATCATTCAGTTTAGAGTTGGCAATCATCTTTTCCTTCCCCTTGTTCAGGTTGGCTCATTCCAGAGTGGTAGATTAGTGAAGGGGAAGAGGTATCCTCCCATCTGTAAAGAGGTATGTGCGATATGGTTGTCTTTGCGGGCTAGTTATGACCAAAAAAAGGATTCTTGAAATTCTGTTCTGTCAAAACTCAAAAGTGACTTTTGTGTTTTTATGCTTTTTTCCATATCTATTGTGGTGTTTGGTGCTGTTAACTGTAACTAAAGCAATTAGATTTAAGCTTACGTTTATATGCCGACGGATAACAATGAAAGTTTGGTCCATTTTAAGAAAGAGGCTGTTTTGCGAACTTATCCCATTCATCTTAGTATTCCAATGTAATATGTCATGGGAAATTGTACCAGGACCTCGCTCTCACTTAAATTACTACAAAATTACTTTCAAATTGTTTCAATGCTTGTATTTCTTTCTTCATTCAGTCTACATTGTAAGATAGCGTTGCATAGAATTCAAGAGTTACTGTGCGAATTCAATTTTAAATTTTAAATTCTGCAGGGCGGTGTAATTAAAGAAGGACAGGTCATCGGGTATTTAGATCAGTTTGGCACTGAAATTCCAGTTAAGGTAATCTGTTTATGTTTCTGTAATTGTGGATCCTTCCTGGATGTCTACTTCTTCTGACTCATTCTATTTATTTAAAAAAAAATCTTGCAGTCAGACGTTGCTGGAGAAGTTTTAAAGATACTTTTTCAAGATGGAGGTATAATGTCCATGGCCTTTTGTTAACAAAATCTTTTCAATTTTCTGTCCTGAAAAGTGTTATTGTTTGACACGGGCTTAATTAAAATTGGGCTTGTTATCTGGCCACTAAGAGATCGGTTGATTTGGGGTGAAAATGCTGAAAGCGGTAATGAGCCTCCAGTGATGAAATAAAGCAAAATCATAGGGAAACTTTTTTAAGAATTCTAATTGGAATCATTCATTTCGAGGAAATAAGATATTAAACATCAGTATTACTGATAAATGGGTAGTAGAATGATCAATACATTCAAGACTTCTTCAACATTGATCTTATTACCTTAACTCATTTGACTGGCTGCGTGCATTTTTGGAAAGTGACAGGATATTCGCGGTAATTGATTTGATGTAGCACATTGCAATTTGCAGTAATATGGCTTACTTCTTTTTCCTTAATCGTTATCTCCTTATGGAACCCTCTAAGGTCCTGTTTGATTTAATTCCTTTATTAGTTTGTCTGGTCAGCGTG
Source organism: Bauhinia variegata (assembly GCA_022379115.2). Lineage (NCBI taxonomy): Eukaryota > Viridiplantae > Streptophyta > Magnoliopsida > Fabales > Fabaceae > Bauhinia > Bauhinia variegata. Next base: position 14,577,554 of record CM039437.1, read on the forward strand.
GGTCTGTTGTGCCCTCTTGCAATATATATTCTTATGGTCAGAATTTTCATGTTGATACAACAATTTACCCTGACGGTAGTTTCCGTAAATTGCTACATTTGAAGAATAATGTAACTGAGCTTGACACTTATGGTTTACCTTTATAGTGAGTTGTGCTGCAACTTAAAATAGCTATGACAAACTTCTTACTCGTTTTATTTTTTGCTTTTTATGATTTTACAGAGGCTGTTGGTTATGGAGATCCTCTTTTGGCTGTCTTGCCATCATTCCATGGTATCGAGTGACCTATACTTTTCCTTTTGTTAATGACTAGTTGCGGCATTTATTTGTTGCGTGAAATTCACTTTCTAGTCCAGCTATTTTTTCCTTTCTGCATAATATGGGCATATTTGGTTAAAGAATCGAGGAGTATTAATATATTACGAATTGCTAGGGCCTACATTTTGAGAAAGGGGTCCTTTGTTGAAAACTTCTCTATACTAGTTGCATTAATAGCATGCATTATGTGTATTAGATCAGCTATTGAGAAACCACATTATTGTGTAACTTTAAAGGGAGTCATTGCAGTTGCCTAAGTTCTGATGTGAGAAAGGCAACTCTGCAATCCTAACATCCAGCATTTTTCGTATGCTAGTGTTTGCTTGATTGCTTCTTTTGTGAGTCCTTAGATATTTGAACCACAATGTTACCTTGAAAGTAATTATGGTGCAACCTTGAAATGTGGCATACACTATACCCAACCAGTTCATGATCCACAATGTTGCATCTTGATTCTAAAATACAGATGTACTTGTTTGAGTTGTTTCTAATCTGGTGGGTCTTTCCACGATCCTAGAATAAGTAGACAAATTCTTACCCGTTTAGAAGTATGACGCTCCTTCCCATCATCCTTCTTTTGATATGCCTTATCCTGCAATAGACATTTTTCTTCACCTCAATGAAAAGAAAATCAAGGAAACTTAAAGCTACTTCAAACTATTTCATTTGATAGGATAGAGCCCTTTTTTCTGGAACTGAATAAACTCCTTTGGTTTAATCACGGTTTCATTTAGTAAATTAATTTTTGATTTGGATTTGAGTAATGTTATTTCGGGACAATGGCAATCTATTCTGTCTATGGGAGTTTGTTGCAAGAAAGGATGGAAAAAAAAGAAAAAAAAAAACACGACGTTTAAATAACAAGAACTAAACGAAGATTAGAAAAGAAAATACATTAAGCCAGTACATGATACTCAAGACTTGCAATGGGTGGGTATAGTCGGTTCGGTTTTAGGTGATGTCTTGGTTCTTTCCTAGACATACATCCTTGTCCTATTTTATTACAAAACAAGTAAAATCATGTCCTTTTAACCTATACAATAATAAGACCAAAAAAAGAGCATTTTGGACACCAAAGTTTTTTTTTTTTTTTTTTTATCTCTCGTCCCACTTTGTTCCATTTGGGATGTGCTGCCCATGCCCACTCTAAATACTTGTTATAGGACAACTCATCTATTTTTATCTCCCTACAACTCTAGTGCTTCAAAACAATTAGGGGTTTAAATCTTTGTTTCTGCCTGATATTTTTTATTATTATATGAGGGCTTTGGTTTCTCATTTTTTTTCTCTTATTATGATTAATCAAAATAATAAAATCAATCCATATAATGCTAGTCAAAAGTAACACCTCTTTAATACACTCTATTTACATTTATCCACGTTTTTCACCTATTTAACCGACACTTGTTTTCCTTTTTTTAAAAGAAATAAAAATAAAAACAAATGGTGTTTAGTAAAATTACAAAGTGGGACAGCAATCGTAATAAATGGGATCCTAGAGTAGAATATCAAATTTGCTTCCATTAACAAAGATGGTCGGCTAGGCTAGGCCCTAAATATTGGCCCAAAATGAATCTTGGCCCAGCCCAGCTTAAATTTTTATTGTTATTTTATAATTATTTTAATATTTTATGAATTTAAGTTTATATATATATACAAAAATTTCATTCTAAGAATTAATCTTCTCGTTTGAATGAGGATACACCTCATTTTTTATTTTTTTTAATTTATTGTTATTTTCTTTCTTCTTAATATATTTTCCTCCTTGTTAGACAACCTGCATTATTGGAGCATTATAAGAACTGACCTTACTGACTAGACGTGCTAACCATTCTTGTCGAAAAGGGCAAGATTCATTAAAAGCATACCGTAAATCCTAACCTCATAAGAGTATGGCAGAGAAGAAGCATCGTTTCCCAACCGCTCTTGAAGTAGTTGACTGCCAGCCGATACCCTCCTTATAACATTCCACCTATGTATTGTTACCGAAATTTATTAAAGAAAAATGGAACAAAATCAGGTCCTTCGCTAGTTCGCTCATGGTCAGAATCGAAAGAGTAACGAAATTCATGGAGACATTGCATACCGTGTCTAAAACTTTACCGTCCTCATTCAAGCCACCAATGACAAAAATCGAGTTTCCAATTACGACAGCAGCGGAATATCCCCTAGAGTCGTTCATGGATTCACCTGCCATCCAGCAACCCACACGAGGGTCAAATACCTCAACTGTTGAGACCATTCGTTCCCCATTGTACCCACCCACGGCATATGTACAGACAACATTTTCGGTAATTCAGCCTTCAGAATTTGGGTACCAAGATACTGGGCTATGATATACTGCAACAATTTGCTAAGATAAATCAACCAAAATATTATGACACGTTAGTTTCATCATGCAGAAACTAAAGGTTATTGCCACGTGTATGTGCACCGACATACAAGCACTAAAAAAAGTTCTTCCATCTTTGCGCGGGCAGTGACGCAGCTAGTGAGGTTCTAACCGAGGGTGCTCTATTTGCTGGTTGAAAACTTCTATTAAAATGCACTGAATTCGCACCAATATTCAAATGGCTTAACTAATAACATGCATGCAGTCAACACAAGGAAAAGAAGGGTGTTCACTCACAATTTTTCATTCAGAACAGCTAAAGAAAGGCAGCCTCTTCTTGTGGACATACTCTCACGTCTTGAAAATGAATATTCCCGAGGATCAAATCCCTCCACTGATCTGAGATGATGGGAGAACTCAGAAAATTGTTCCACAAAATTAGTTTGGAGAAAAGAAATGAGTCAGAAAAAGGCAGACTTCATGCATAATCACATGTACCATTAGAATTGAAGAAAGCTAAATCACCTTTAGACAATAGCTAATCTTATGATCCCATGTTGTTTTAGAATAATCATGTTTGGTGCTTAAATATTCCTCCCATGGCCCAGTATAGTAAGACGTAGGAATCAAAGTAATCTTCCTACATGGGGGCAATAGCATACATGTTCAAGAAATAAAAAGATATTCCTAACGGAGAAAAAGAAACCGTTCTCTCACTTCCAGCAAATTATATGCGATGGCTTACAGACATGAACACCGCCCATTGCGGTATGAATTAAGGCCACTGGCACCAAAGCAAAAGGAAAAACAACCAAGTGCTTTCAGCTTGTGTGAGCCTTGAACCGAAGTTAATGGGGAAGTGGGAACAAAGGACTAAAGTTGTAACCGATTATATTTCGATTGTTTCATCAAAAGAATGAAACATGACATAGCTAAACCAAGAAGTTGAGACTTAAACATCCCATCATGGGAACGCCAAAGCTGAATGTGCTTAAAGTGGCCAAACAAAGAGAGCTTCCCTGTATTATGCACAAGATTTGAGGCAACTGTTTCTGATATAATAGTGATCCTATGTTAAATAGAAATCTTAACTTAGTTGTAATAATATACTAACCACGACAATTTCCAAAAGCTGTACTATAGTATATATAACACTAAATATTCTTATTCCATCCTCCATGACATATCAACTGGCAAATTTCAGTATACATATCAAAGAATTTCAAATTGCAGTATATGGAAGGACTTAGAAAAGTTGGGATAAGCTCTCGTTGAATTGTTTTTAAATTAATTCTGTTTAAGCTGGATCTTAAAGAGGATTAATCAGAAATGCAAGTTTGAAGACAGAGTAAACATTGCTGGAAATAATAACCAAATGAAAATCAATTGTTGAAACAGAGTCAAAACAAAGACTTACTTCAAGTAATCTTTTCCATCATATCCACCTACTACATATACCATGCCGTTAATTTCTGCTACAGCTGCAGCAAATCTCTGGCAGATGAAAGTAAAATGCAAGTCAACAGAATTGCGTCTTCAAACAGAAATCATAAAAGTTATCTGAAAGAATATGATTGGGAAGTTCAGTAAATTATTATTGCATTATATATATACCCGCAGTCGCATTAGTCAGGTAATACCAGAGTCAGGTCACGATCAAAAGAACAGAATAACTTTTAAATAATGCATGCATTTGTAATATTGAAGGTGAGTGTAGTCATTTTGATATGTATGAAGATTTCAAGTACATACTAGGGGAAGATTCTAAAACATAGAATCACGAAGCATGCCAAGCTTTAACTTTTGCAGGATCTGAGTTGTATTTCTAAGTAAATTTGCTAAACTAAGGAGTAAAGGAGTGGTTTTTGCATCATCAGTGCCAGTATGTTTAAGTAAACAATCCGGGAAGTTAATCTTAGACCAAAGTCTAGCACATATTGAAGAGAGATTTATTTTGTTAAAAAAACAAAAAAAAGTAACCTTGTCCAGCATTTTTGTCCGACTGGGGATCCACCTTCCAACATCTAGATCAAACATTTCAACCTCAGAAAAACATTCCACTCCATCGCCACCACCAATTGCATATATCTTTTCATTCAGAGAAATCCCAGCAAGACTTCCTCTCTTTCGATTCAGTGGAGGACGAGTCACCCACTGATTCCTCACCAGGTTGTATGATTCAACTTCACAAAAGTGAATACAAATATCATTATCATGAGAAAGAAGGCGTCAACCTATCTAAGCATTTTTCTGGGGAAGGGGATGGATTTGTATAAATGAGGGTCACGGCTAGTACCTGTGTCAAACCACAAATCTTCGTGTACACCACCAATAACATAAACTTCTCCATTAAACTTCATGAAAGAGGTAGATGAACGTACAGAAGTCATCGGACAAAGGGAATCTAATTTATCATATGATGGATGATAACAGTCCAAAGCTGACAAAAAAGATGACCCCCTCCAATTATTAGTATTGACTCATCACCCCCTGATTCAGATTTTATAACAAGCTCTTCAAGTGAGCTAGACTCTAATGCCTTCAAATGCTGCTTCAAGCTCTTTATCTCTCTTCTTGACTACACCTGAATTCCCAAAGGAGGAGCACTATAATTACATCCCTGAAGTATATTAATATTTGAAATATAACAAACCAGCATTTACACTTGAAAAATATTTCAAAAAACTTAATTCCCTCACCCCGCATACAACGGGAAAAAAGAAGTATGGGAATCTCTATCAGCGGATTCTTTTGGTGCTATGGGGTAACTGAAAAATCCATTTTACTACGTTGGTCAAGAACCCAATCACACAGAACAGTTAAGAAATCTAAAGCAGAGTAATGATTAGACTTGGACCCATACCAACTCCTTCTCCAAGGAACTGATTTTCTGATCCTTCTTGAACTCATTTAACCTCAACTTGTTGAGTTCTTCTAGTATCTTTAACATCACAAAATGGTGCCATATTAGCATAGTAAAAACTTAAGGGTTGACTTTTGAAGCTAAAAAATAAAAAATCAAAGATGGTAGAGACCGTGTACCTTGTCTACAAATACCTTGTGATCAGATGACCCAACATGTAAAAGCGCATCTGTTTCTGATAAGCAACTATTTTCTTTCTCAGATCTATCTGACCGAGAAGAGTTTCCCTCTGAAGCTCCTGTCTCCAGGTATCTACCTTCCCATCTTGCATCAGCAATGGACAGACTCGCACCCAGAGCAGATTGAGGTAAGCAAGAATCATCTTCTGTAGCAACAGATAAGTATAGGTCCTCCATTTGCTGCTTCAAGCATTCAAATTGTTCATCGAATTGTCCTGAGTCATTCATAAAACCATCCAAAGAATTGCATTTTTCATCCAATTTGGACATAATATATAGAGACTCCAATGTGTTATTAAACTGATCTGCAGTAGGAAGATTTAGTTCTGAATCAGGGGTCCCAACTTCCAGAACTTCTAATCTTTCATCAGAAGTGATTGAATTTTCAAATAGGCCACTCCACTTTTTCTGACAAGAACCTCGGTTTTTCGCAATAGAACAATAAGAATGAGGCCTTTCTAGATTTGAATAAGAACTCCTCAAGTCCCCTTCTACAACTAAATGAGAAAGAGAAGCATCCATCTCAGTCACATAGCAGGCAAGTAAGCATCCTCAACATTTGATTTTTTGATGCAATGTTCCGAAACTTGCTCATTGCCTATAGATTCTCCATCCAAACCATCAGTATCCAAGGAGCTGCATCCAGCGTGGACCTGCCTCGGATGATCATCGTTTTTTACAACAGATGAGTACAAGCGTCCACTATAAGGCACGATTTGGGTCATCTTATGCTCTTGTTGAGCCCCTTCTATGTTGGGCTGCTGTCGATTAGCAGCATTCACATCTAAAATGGGTCTCTCAGAACCACCACCTTCCAGTCTTGCATCAGAAGAGCATGCAGCGTTGAAGAGCCTTTGAGTTGCTGTGCTTGTAGGGAGGGCACTGCTTAGAGTAGCTGGTGAAGATGAAAACATGGAGATTAACTTATTTGTTTGATCTCGGTCCAGTTCAAACCAAAATAGCTTTGGCTCATAACAGTTATTAGCAATTATAGGACCAAATTGATCTTCCAGCAAGGGCTTGCACTCCATACGAGTCCGGATCCTTACCTTAAAATTTTATAAACAGAACAAAAAAAAAAAAAAAAAAAAATTATGTGTATTATAATCTGCAAATGCATTTAAGTTCTATGATATTTCACCGAAATCATTCATGAGATGCAATGATACAACAGCATGCTGTACCTGTGCTGCGAATGGAGTACACTCTGATTCATCAACAGTCCATCCATGTGGATTAATATTTAGTCTTCCTTCACTTGCAGCTTCAAAAACACCATATAGCTTCCTATCACTATAGTTGAATAAAAACAGAGGTAAACCGGGAACAATATGCTTTATGTAAGAGATATGCGAAGCTGGCAGGCCTGTTCAAGAATTTTAAAGTTAATTCACTAGAAAAATAACTTATCTTAATATGAGGAATGTTTTGTTTGATAAGTATTGGAATGATCAACTAACCAAACAATTGTTTGGAGAAACACTCTTTAATTGTACTGTGCTTGCACCCAAAGACAACTCCACCTAGCTCAGACTTCCTCAGATTTCTAGCAGTCAAACTGCAATTTACTGATGATGCAGTATTTAATGTATACGTCTCTGTCTTCCTCCCAGCGCCCATTCTGCCTTAGCAAAACAGAACATGAATCTTAAGAATCTTCATCATAAGTATCACTGTATCAGTAGTTGAATTTAAAGGTTGAACAGCAAACAGCAAATCGTCATGCAACTCTTATTATTTTTACCCTATCCAGCTCCAGGAATTTTATTTAAAAAAGAAAAAAGCAACAGAGTGTACGAAGGAAAAGAACAAACATGCATAAGATTTAAGAAAGCAGCTACAGATTTCCGAGTTCAATATTTGTTACACGGTTATGTTTCTCTATCTACACGGCAAAGAACAAATCAAACACAAACACACACAGAAGAAACAAAAACGTTTCCGACAAAGTTAGGAAGAGAGCACATAAAACACCTTATAATTGTCATGCTCTCGACGGTGTTGACATTTTCCAAATACAAAAGAGTCTAAAACATAGAATATTCAAACACAATTAGTAATGCATAAATGTAATCATGCAGAAACAGCAACGAATGTATTATTACTTCATCGAAAAATTACATTCCAGAACGCCTCGCATTTCATCATCAGGTGTGATGATGGAGCAAATAAACATTGTTACAGTTAAAACGACGTCCAGAGGCACCATGCCGTAGGATAAGGAAACAAAAATTTGCAGATAGCAGAAAATTAGTACCAGCAGCGCAAATGAAAATAGTAGCAGTTTGAAAACTTCCACAAACATCCAATCACAAAGAAGAAAAAAAAAGGTAAATAGAGGATAGAAGGAGAAACTTCTGATTCCATACTGGATTTAACTTTTTCAAAAGCTCAGAGAGATTATAATAAGAAAAAATGTAGCATAAGCACCGAAACATAAAAGAAAGGAGAAACAACATATTCCGTGCTGAATTTTTTGATTAGCAGAAGTGATTTTCGCTTATCAGAATAATCGAAAGGCACGCGTCGCATTCGCCTCTCCGGAACAAGCACAGCAGCAAGTAACAAGTATTTGAGCTTTGTGCTTGGTTTTCCAAATGCTGAGCTAATGAACTGACTCGAGGTAAAATCAAATGGGGTTGAAATGCAAGCCGATGAAGGTGTTTGTTTCTTGAGAAAATTTTACTCGCAGAGAACCAAAAAGAAAATCATGAACACGGAGAATGCCTAGGGCTTGAATGCTGTGAACAAAGAGTAAAATGATGTCTAGAAGGAGTTGACAGAAGTTATTGCCCCTGGACTCAGGTCCTGAGGCGCCAAACATGCCGTGCTTGCCGTTTTAGGAAGGATATACTGTTATAATGCAGAATTACGTTATTGCCCCTCATGACAATTGATTTGACTCTGCTCCTTCGCGCCTTCACGTGGTTCAGCATCGATAGTAATGGTTTTTACGCTTTTTTGGCCAATGTTAAGAGTGTGAACATGTTTTAAACAAAGGTTCGTTAATGCAATCATGCCTATAATTTGTAATGATGGACAACAGAGTATAGAATTCAAATGATCATTACGCAAAAAAGATTAATTATATAATTTATCTTTGTGAAAACTACTGTAGCTTTTTTAATTAAAAAATTAGGGAAAAAAATACATGATTATGCAGCTGGGAGCCAGGGAATAGCATGAACTGGAATTGGGAAATTTCTGTTGTGTGTGTAGGCTGTTTTGAGATTTTTCAACGCGGTGGTTTTGCACTACGTCATTGAACAAGCCTTCACAGTTCACACCCATTCTATGCTTTATTTTCATCTTGCTTGCATGGGGGTACGGAGTCTAAAATAGTTTCTCATATCGTGTTATTCAACACAGGCTAAAATTATATGATCTAAAATATAACTTAAAATTGAACTAATAAAATAATAAAAACAAGAGAAGTATTAAAAATAAATATTATACTAGAATATTAATTAGCCTCGTACTAAAAAAATTTAGTAAAGTTAAAGAAAAATAAACTTAAACTTTTTTAAATATTTTTTTTATTTTTTAAATATCTGTCTAGGTAAAGTGTTAAGTGAAATCATTTGAGTTAAAAGAGAAATTAAAGATAAAAAACTACTACACTATTAATAGATATACATGATTAACCAACTATTGAGGATATGGATCCTATTCATTATTCGAGGAGGAAAAAAACCTGTATTCATACGAGGCTTTGTTCGTTTTGCTTGCAATTTTCTAACTAACCTAACTATTTTAGAGACAAAACATATATACAAAAAGAGATTATAGAAGCACCGTAGCCAACACGCAAAAGAAAGAAAATGATGAACGCAATTTCCAGCAATAGTTAATCTGATTGATGAATTACTAAAAACAAAATTCCCTTGTTTCGTTCCGGATGAATAGTTTTCAATCTTAACTTTTTACACTATACAAATACAATAGCATACTTATATGTCTTTCTTTTTTTGGTAGCTAGGATGCTTATAACGTATTATGTTAATAAATATTAGTCTAATCAATAAGAATTAAAACCATGTTATAATTGTTCTTTAATTGTGCAAGTTCAAGTTTGATTCTTGATATATGCATCTTATTAATGCTTAATTTGTCAACACTTTTCTAAGACCTTTCCTTAATTATAGTAAATTCTTAAGTCTTAATTTATCTAATTTTTTTTTAAAAAAATTGTACTAACTTATATTATAATGTATTATTCACAAGTGAATTATAGCTTATCTAACATGTTATAACATCCAATTATTAGTTGGGACATGATTAGAAGATTAGTAATTAAAATTAATAGTTTATAATATAATTAAGAACTCAAGTAGAGTAAAAAAAAATAACATAGATCTAATCGGAATCTGCGTTAAGATGAACTAAATAAATTAAAAAAAAATTCTGATTTTTATATAATTTCAAAATATTAATATATTTTCCTTTTTTCTAAAAAATATTATCCACATTATTTTGATTACATCAATTCAGCAAATGGGTATATAGACTTTGCGTTTATCAAAAGAAATAAAGTTTGCTTTGTTGAGTGGTGACGCTAATCACTTTTTAGCTTTTGCTTCATTTGAATCAATACATATGGTTATAAGTATTGATATTTAGTATTATTATATTGCATACCAGTTAAACTAAGAGAAATATTATATATATAATAAAATTTTTCGTATTAAATTTATTAACACAATTATATTTTTAAATTTAAATTAAAAATATTTAGTTAAATTATAACAATATTAATTAATTTTATATTTTTTATCAATATATATTATTTTTGAGAACCAAATCAATACAGATAGCTTTAGAAAATTATTTTGCTTAAGAACACTTTTTTTCTTATCAAAAATAGCGAGAGCTTTTAGAACACATTATTTTACATTAAAGAATCATTTTAAAAATTTGTTCATGGAAGTCCAGCAAAAGAATCTTTAAATTAAGTAATCAAAAGAAACTTTAGTGTTAATTTTTTTTATGAGCAACCTTAGTGTTAGTTTATAGATATTTTGGTAGGGTGTTTATTTTGAGTATAAAATGTCATAAATTTAAATTATGTTATTCTTATTCTTAATTATTACTTATTTTAAAAATGTATCAATCGAGATGGATTAAAATTGAATATATGTTTCTCTTTGTTAAAAAAATTATTGTGTCTTAGTCCTTAATAAATATGATACTTAAAATATAAATAAAAAATATATTTTTATAAACAAATTTATTATTAAATTATTTCAACTCACAATTAATTTAATTTAAACAAAATAAAATTACATTAGTAATAAATTTTTTTAATAAATTTTAATACAATTATATTTGTACGATTTTAAAACAATATATATATATATATATATATATATATATATATATATATATATATATATATATAAAATGTTGATTCATGTTATGAAAATCAACATATGATATATACATATATATTAACTATGAAATTAGTATTTTTATTTCTGTATATTTTTATATAGAATATACTATATTATTTGTTTTTTGATGAAAAATAATAGTAGCAGAAAAATAGAAGTAATTTTCTTTAAAAAATTATTATTATCTAACGCTACAATGAAAACCATTATGAAAAAACAAAGATAAATGAATAGCAATCACCAAATACATGTGGTCCTTGTGGAGAAACGTCATGCGCTACTCCGATCCAGTCCTGAGTCACACCTGACTAGGATCACAAGAAAATTCCGAGACAGTTTGATTTGCTAGTAGCCTGGTATCACTACGTGGACACGGTTCGCGTCAAACTCCAAGAGTTTTCACCTCCGAAATTGTCCGGACGAAGGAATTATCCATTTAAATTTATTTGTGATGGAGAAAAAGAGTTACCAAAGTTTTTTCCTTAGCTGGATTTTTCTTAGGCCGTTTTTTTTTTCTTTTGAAAACCATTTTTTAAGGAAAAAAAATACAAGACAGTACAAACTTTCTGACAACTCCGACGTTGATGAGGTTCGTTTGAGTGGCGATGGAGGCCAACTCTCAGACTGCCTTCGGCAGTGGACCGCCACATGTAAGCGCTTTTCGCCGTGGCGCTTATCCTTCGCCGGAGAACCTTCTCCCGCGTCCATTCAACGCTGGAAATGGGCGAATTTGGTCAAGGAAACGCCGCCATATCAATCTCTCAGCTCATCCTTCTCGCATTACGGCTGAAAAATCTCGACACTCGGACCAGAGTGGTTTAACTGGAGAGTTGGTTGAAAATGTTGACTCTGTGGATAGAGCTGGAAGTTCCAGGAGAGACGTGCTGGTTGCCCCTTTTCTGGCAATGGGTGCATCGTTTCTGCTCTCCGCGGCAACGAAGGCGGAGGAGATAGCGGTAATGACGGAGGTTTCAGCTACGAAACCCGAGGAGAAGAAGAAGAAACAGGAAGAGGAGATGATAACGTCGAGGATTTATGATGCAACTGTGATTGGAGAGCCGTTGGCGGTTGGGAAAGATAAGCAGAAAGTGTGGGATAAGTTGATGAACGCTCAAATAGTCTATTTGGGAGAAGCAGAGCAGGTTCCAGTTCGAGACGACAAGGAGTTAGAGCTTGAAATAGTGAAGAATTTGCAGAAGCGATGTCTTGAGAACGAGAGGCAATTGTCTTTGGCTCTGGAAACATTTCCCACTAATCTACAGCAGGCCCTGAATCTATTCATGGATAAGAAGTATGATTCCGAAACTGAAAATGGAAGACTGATTGATTTTACCATTTTGGACTAGGCTTATCTATAGTGGTTTTCCACACCAATGAAAGGATAAATGCTTATAATCCACATAGTGATTGGGTGACCGGTCAAAAGTTGGTAAATAGTCAGTTGGTGTCATATTATATTTTATTTTATCATGTTTTGGAGAATAATTTTTCCTTGAGAATTTGTTTGGAAGATTTACCTATTCGGACTCGTGACTGCTTTCATAAATGTACTGTTGCTCCTTAAATTCGTCCCTAAAATCATTTGTTTATGACAACATAATATATAGTCAAAATTTCCATGACTTTAGTTATAAACTTGAGAAGTGATTAAATTACTGCATGTAGTTATGTTTGCCAAAATTGGAACAAATGACAAGTAATCTGAAGGTAATATACTTGCCTTGATCATTTGTTGGCTTGTAGAAGAACCTAATAGTGAGTGTTGGCCTCCCTGTACGTTCCATATAAGATGACTTCTGAGCCTTAGAATCTCACCATGCGGGCAAGGAAATGGTTGAAGCACTGCAGTTTGCTAGTCTCATTTTTATTCTGCAGAAAGAAGTCACCTTACCAAAATTAAGAATTCAATGATCATGAGAACTTTTTCTTCCCATGTTATGTCAACTGAAAGATTATTGTATCTTCTGTCGAAAATAAATTTATATGCTATTGAAGCAGTCTATTTCTTTCAAGTACACTGCTTCTCGTGTGTTTTAGTTTATAAAAATTTACAGATATTAATTTCTGCATCTCACTTCCTCCTCCATTTTTTTGGTCTTCTATCAAATCCTGCCTGCGGTACTTATACTGAGGCCTATTTTACATTGCAGGATGGATGCAGAAAACTTAAAGTCTTATACATTGCATTGGCCACCTCAGCGTTGGCAGGAATATGAACCTCTTCTGAGCTATTGCCGTGATAATGGAATTCGTCTTGTTGCTTGTGGTACCCCACTAAGGGTAAGATTAAATTTTCATCAAGTATGAAAATCCTTTACATGTTCTTAGCTTTGTGTGTGTCTGGCGGTGCAAAGATTAGAAGTTCGTGAAGAATAAACCAGGAGCAAGTGAAAAATATCAAGTTTGACTTTTTTATCTTCAGAGAATTTTCTGTTGTCAGACATCAAAATTTAGGGATCTTAAGCTGTGACAGTTGCAGTGGCTTCTATTTTTCATCATATGTCTAGGCCTATATAATAAGTGTTAGGGAATTGGTGATTGTTTTCACATCAACAGATCTTAAGGACTGTTCAAGCAGAAGGAATTCGTGGGCTTTCAAAAGATGATCGTAAAGTATATGCCCCTCCGGCTGGTTCAGGCTTCATGTCAGGTTTTACTTCTATCTCACGTAGATCACCAGTTGATATGAATGCTCCAAACGTTTCTGTTCCTTTTGCCCCAAGCTCATATCTATCTGCACAAGCGAGAGTTGTTGAGGATTTTACTATGTCTCAAATTATCCAACAAAATGTGGTGGATGGAGGAGCCAGTGGCATGTTGGTGGTTGTGACGGGTGCAAGCCATGTTACATATGGATCTCGAGGAACTGGTGTGCCAGCAAGAATTTCAAGGAAAATGCAAAAGAAAATCCAAGTGGTTATAATGCTTGATCCTGAAAGGCAACTTATTCGCAGAGAGGGAGAAGTTCCTATCGCTGATTTCCTGTGGTATTCTGCTGCCAGACCATGTAGTAGAAATTGCTTTGATCGTGCTGAGGTTGCTCGGGTTATGAATGCTGCTGGCAGGAGGCGAGATGCTCTCCCACAGGTTAGCTAGTCCTTCTTATTATTCAAGTGATTACATCCACCAATCTTCGGATGGTTTTAGTTCTTTTTATCTTCAGATAGTTTGTGTTTTAGTTCTTTTTCTCCAACCTGTTTGTACTTCTTTTGTTTTTTGCTTTGAACAGGGTAGTATCTGATACTATTGATTATCATAACATATATGGAATATTATAATTCCACCATTCATTTTCAGGATCTTCAAAAGGGAATTGATCTCGGTTTAGTGCCACCAGAGGTACTGCAGAACTTCTTCGATCTAGAGCAGTATCCTCTGATTTCAGAACTCACACACCGTTTCCAGGTATTCTTAAATTTGAAAATTGTATCCTGTAATTTCCTTTTAATCGTTAGGCTGTTTCCAGATTATGTTCCCTCATTTTTGAACCTCCCTATCTGTGGCTGTCGTTGATGCAGGGTTTCAGGGAAAGATTGTTGGCAGATCCCAAATTCTTGCAAAGATTAGCCATGGAGGAAGCTATATCAATAACTACCACATTATTGGCACAGTATGAAAGGCGGAAAGAGAACTTTTTTGATGAGCTTGACTATGTTATTACAGACACATTAAGAGCATCAGTTGTTGATTTCTTTACTGTGTGGCTACCTGCTCCAACTTTGTCTTTCCTCTCATATGCTGATGAGATGAATGCACCAGACAATATTGATTCTTTAAGAGGTCTTCTTGACTCCATTCCAGATAATGCATTCCAAAAGAGTACTGCTGGGACAAACTGGAATCTCAATCATAGAGTTGCATCTGTTCTATTTGGTGGCCTCAAACTTGCTAGTGTTGGATTTATTTCAAGTATAGGAACTGTTGCTTCATCAAATGCTCTGTATGGAGTTCGTAAATTCCTTATTCCAGCAGTTGTTTCTAATCAAAGGAATATAAGATCACCAATACTCAAGACAGCATTTGCTTATGCATGTTTTCTCGGAATATCTGCAAATCTTCGTTATCAGGTATAGACAGCAATTGCCTACGTTAGAACTGGTTGGTTTAATTAATACTTTGGTTTTAACTAATATGTGGCAGGAGAACTGAAGAAATGGCATTTGGGCGCATGAAACTTCAGAAATACGGAAAATATATCTTTATTTCTTCATTTGACTTTGGGTCTTTAAAGTGGAAACCTTATGATTTCTTGAAGGATATATTCCATTAAATAATAAATAATTTGTTTTGTTTTGTAAGTTTTCTCTTTTAGGTTTTTTCCTCTGCAGGATAGTTGTTTGGAATCTTGGATACTTTTTCTTTCTGACTAGTTAGTTTGCTGTCTCTATGCCTATACCATTTTGTTTATATTCTTGTACCTGGATTTGCATTAAGTTATGGAAGAATTGGAGTTACGTGGTGTCTTCGGTGTTCCATGCATTGGTTTGATGCTGAAACTAGAATGGTTTACCTTGCAGATTATAGCTGGAGTAGTGGAGCATCGGATTTCAGAACAGTTCTCTTCCCAAACATTTTTTGTAAATATGCTATCCTTTGTTGCACGGACAGTCAATTCTTTCTGGGGAGCTCAGGTCAGACTGATATTTCTTCTTCATTTTAAATTTTACCTTCTAGGATCTGCTTAAATTCATTCATTTGCAATGTTAATCACACAAATCCATATTAAGGCGGCCAAGTTACTTGGAAAGATGATTTTCAGGATTGACAAATCTATAGTTCATTTGTAGAATCAAATATCTCTCTTTTTTAGTAGATAATTTTACGTCAGTGTTCACATGGGGATATGAGTTTTGTGTTTTAAAACAATGTCATGCAATCTCTATATTCATTCTACTATGTTCTTATAATAAAAACAATGTCAGTACATTTTAAAACAATGTCATGCAATCTCTATATTCATTCTACTATGTTCTTATAATAATTTTTTTCCCCTCTTTTAACACGCTGCAGCAATGGATTGACCTTGCACGCCTTACGGGACTGCAAGTTAGAAAGGCTGAATCAGCCTCCCAACAAACACCAGATTCTCCAAATCCTGCTGCGATTGTATGCAACAAAACAGAAGATACCAGTGTTGATGATATATAAAATAAATAAAGTAAGAATACCATTGTCACATTTTTCTAGTAATTTGTATTATTCTTTAAAAGCTGATATGGTATACAGATAGGAATAGGTTTTTTGTTTTGATGTTATGTCGCTCTCAGACCAGCGTTCCCCGCTCAATTTGTGAACTTTTTATGTGATTCTCCCGGTTCGGTGAATGTAATAGCACCGTCATAGATGAGTTAAATAAAGGGAGGAAAATATTAAGGTATCCCAAAATAAAATCGATTTAATATAACTATTCTTTGTTAAGGTGCCTTTCTTGATAAACCTTAAAGAGAAGAAAGGGGAGAAAAATTCAGGAGCACTACTTGCATTGGATTATATGTTGTAGAGTTTGTTTATCTTTATTTCAAATTATGAAAATTCATATTCATAATTCATGATATAACACATTTTTCATAAATATTATTCATCATTATTCAGTCTTTTCTAGACCCTGCTCCTCAACCATCCTTTGAACCAGCTTCTCTTTGACATTGTGCAAGGCATGTTCAAGTTGTTCAAGCTGCATAGAAATAGTAAACATGTTTTGCAATTATAAGAGCGAGTAGTAATCTAGAATACTGTATTTTGGAAATGAGCATCTATATACCTCTTGTTTGGCAAATCTATTGTACACGAATAATCCACTAAACAGATCAAAACTATCTCTCATGGTATTCTCCTTCTGCAATTAATTTGTGACATGAGCATGAAAGTAAAGATTTTCAGGAAGAAAAGAATTCCGAAATTAGAAAAAATAAAAATGTGAATGATTGAGCTTTGAACGTGTACCAATTGAAGAAGTGTCTCAAAGCCCTTTGTGTTAATAGGTGTGGACTTTATATCTCTTTCCCCCAGTGTCCTGATGCACAAGAAACCCAGAGTCGCACCAAGTCAGCATTTTGATGTATTCTCAAGATTGACTGGATGAGCAGAAAGCACTATACCTTCCAATCGTGTGCGTGAGAAATTGGCTTTTGGCAGCCAATTTATCATGCTCCTCACAGGACATTTGTAGCATTCTGCAACCCTACCAAACACTAAAAAGTATTATGAAATACATATTCCCCCAATTTGTCTTCTTTATAACAATTGCCAAAAGTTATTACCACACCTCACTGGCAAAAATTTGTAGGAAATTAGAGCATGTAGCTTCATCTCTTATTCGAACTTTCTCGTACATGAAAGTTAAACCTTTCCACCCATTCTTCCCACTCTCTGGTCCAAACATTGGGTGCGTGCAAAGTATATCTGAATCCTCTGGCAACGCCTTAGCAGTACAATACAGATCGAAGACACGAAATTAAAAACATTATCGGAATGAACGAAATATTACACTGAATAAATTTACGTACTTGTAATAAAACATCTCTTGGGTGCTCTTTGACAGAGAGCACATCGGCGACTAGTGTCGGCCGCTTCAGATGATCGAGTGGCATTGACTTGACAACCTTGGACAGAGATAATATCGATGTGCATATGAGTATAACATCGTTGTCGGCCTCAAGGAATTCACCTCTATCCCTGCAGCGTTTGACATGAAATGGACATAGAGCTAGCACTTCAATTTCTGAAGAATATTATTGATTTTTATTTGGTGTTTTACTACCTGAAAAATTGGACGCTCATTTGGGCAGAGAGTTGGGAGTAATCTGTCCGAGAAGTTGCACGTAGAGCATGACCTTGTTTGATCATGGTTTTGGCTAGAAACTGCGCGAAGGGGCCGAACCCAATTATGCCAATGTTGAGAGTTGAGGAAGATGACGATGACGAGGTTGACATGGCGTGGTCGCGTAAGCGCCGCAGAAGGACGAGAGTCAGATTCACTTCAACTGGGGGCGGCTGCTGCAGTCTCCCTCCTACGAAGGACTTTTGTATCTACATTTGTCATATCTAAAAAGTTATTAGTAATGGATGCCACTTTAATAACTATTTTTTTAATATATACCATCCTTGGTATAGTTTTTATTAAAAAAATTTGATAAATGTGAAAGTGCAGGATTTGATACGAATTTTGCTAACATCGCATCACACTCTTATAATTTTATTTTATTATTTTTTAAATTTTAAATTTAAATAAAAAATATAAAAAAAATCTCTTAAATTGTACTACGTATACTTTATTTTAAAAAAATTTTAAAATATACACGTCATCTTTAATTCATATTAAAAATTTTATAAAAAATATATATTTTATTATTTTTCTATTAACTCAATTTTATATCAGTAAAAAAAAATCAATGATATCATTTATAATATATATTTTATTACATATTGATTAATAAAATAATAATAAAGTAGGATTTGAAACAAAATAGTGTAAAAGAAAATTTTATCCAATTTTTTTATAATATTAACTCCAAACATACAAAGAAAGGGACAAACTCAAACTTAGAAAGATAAAAAAGGAAAGCCTTTGCTTTAAGAGATTATCGTTAGCTATAAGTCAAATTAGTATTAGTTTTTCCTTAAATATTATCACATAATAACAAAGTATTAATGTAGTAATAACAGATCAAACCACAAGATAATCAAAGACAAAGATCTTAAATTTAAAACTTTGAAGTTATATTTTTTAAAAAAAATTATTGATTACTGTTAAGTAAATAATATATCCAAAAAGTGTAAAAATATTAAAGTATATATATATATACATATATATAGTTTGATATCAAGAAGAAACGTAATGATATTAATAAGTACATTTTATGGATAGATTAAGTACATCCGAGTTAAAATAGCTTTATTAACTTGTAAGTTGCAAGTCTAAATTTTTCTTATTGAAAAATGAAAATTAAAGAAAATAGTGATTCTTTTCCTGACCATTTAGCCTATTGATTAAGAATGGACTGTGTTATCTTATCATGGCACACCCGCATAGAGAAGAGTGAAATCAAAATCATTATCCAAATAAACCAAGTAGGGGTTAAATTTCATACTCGGAAGAGAATATTTCTTGGATACTCTTTGATTGGGAGTACATGCGCGCAAAAAAAGAAAAACGTTGGCTTCTTCGAAAGATTGAGTGGCATTGACTTCTTAACCTCTTATAGGGATGCGATCGATGTGCTCGTAATGCCCATTTGGAGGGAGTGTTCAGAGGAATCTGAGCGTTAAGTTGCCCAAAGGCCGAAGCGCATGGCCTTGTTTGATCATGGTCTTTGCCAGAGCAGGAGAAGTCTGTCTTCATTGGAAAAAAAAAAAATATATTATATATATATATATATATATATATATATATATATATTTTTATTAAGATTGTGACTATTGATCTTTTTTTTTTCTCCTTGTCTATATGTACAAACTAGTTTTAGAAACTGGAACATTTGAAGCAGAAAGTCCCACACTCTTTAATATTTATCCATTGAAATAGTCCATGAGCCTTTTGATCCTTCATCATATGGAATATCATGTACATGCTGATCTCTTTCATTTGGCCCAGCACTCATCTTGTGTTTAAGCATCTTCCCTCCTATTCTCTGTTGCTGTATTACTAGCACTGATGCTTTGGTTATAAAATCCTGTGATGCCAGCATGTCCCCAATGGTCCCAAGCTCTGGACACTCACACCATTGATCATGGCCTCTGATTAGGGCAGAATCTGCATGTTCCCTCCCCACCATAGCCAGATCAAAATAATCTATAATTCTTCTAATACGTGTAGACATGTCTACCCCATCTCTGACAACCTCGTCTATGACATCAAAACGAGGATTACCAGCATGAGCTTTTCTATATTCATTCACTAGATCACTTTCGCGCCTTCTTTCTTTAGAATTCTCTTCTCCAAATAAAAGGAAGCGAGCCACAGTTACCACCACGTTTTGACTCCCAGCCATTCGAGCACCATAGGCCAGTGCCTCTGCATCATCTGCACCACCAATGAAGAAAACAACTACATTGAAAAGTGACCTACCGGTCAAAATAGATAATCGACCACTCAAAATTCCCCTATCAATAAGGATTCCAACAGAGCAGGGTGCGTTTTCAAGGACTCTGATATTCAAGCTTTGGATTCCTCTATTCAATATTTCAACGCCACCATCTATTTCCCACTGCTTGTGAAAGGGCATGATCAGAATGGTTGCCCTTCTATCCACTGCCATCCTGCAAACATCGTGGAACATTGCAATGAAACTAGAGACTGAGGTGAAAGATTCCACAGAAGCATAGCCTGCATGTTGTTGTTGATACTGCTTCAAGGCATTCCAAATTTGAGAGGAGTTAAATGAGGCTGTTCGCAGAAGATTATGAGGTTGGTGGGCAACCAGAAGAGGCCTAGATCTTCCCAGAAGCTCTACTAGGACTAGTGCTATAACCACAACTGCGCTCTCTTGAGAAGCATAGGATGCTTCTATAAGGTTGATCAGTGCAGGAACATGCTCATTGTCATGGATGCAAACCATGACTCGAAGCTCTGAATCTCGCTTGTTATGTTGAATGCAACTTCTCCTCAGTGCAATGTATTGTTCTGTAGGATCATACAAATATCTCACTAGTGGTGTTATAATAGCCGTTACAACTATAACTGATATAACCATCAAGGAAAACTCTTTCTCTGACAATATCTGCCATGGAGAAAAGATCTATGTTAGTTAATCAATTTTGTTTTCTTTTAACAAATAGCTAGGAAGAAAGGAGTTTTTTTTAACATTCAACTTTTTCAGCTGATGTGAAAATATAAGGCCTATCAAGTGAAAAGCTGAATAGAAATTTGGATTAGTTCATTCATACTTTGTTTCCTTTCCAGAAGTTGTAAACCGCAAGCTCTGTTATGCCTTTTGTATTGAGAATGAGTCCAATCACAAGACTTTCTTTCTTTGGTATATCGTTATAATATCCATATATCATGACAGCACAAATCTTCACCGCAACACTGAAGGAAAGTACTAGTCCCACTATCCACATGGAACGAAGGTCGATTTTGAAGACATCAGTATGCAGTCCACAAACAGCAAGGTAGATTGGATAGAAGAAACCCGCAGAAAGGGTCTCCAGTTTAGCTATTATAGTTGATCCCAGAGGTGGCCCTTCTGGAATAGAGAAGCCAAAAAGCAATGGTCCTAGAACATAATGCTGGCCAACTATCTCACTCATAAACCCAATTACAAGAACAACGGCAAAGATCGAAACAATGAAAAACTCACTAACTGGCTTTCCATCAAGCGAGCGGGCCAACATCCATAGTAGCACTGGCCGCAACACACACATAATAAAAGAAGCAAGTGCAGCTACACATAAAATTAACCACATGGATTCACTGCCGTTGCTCAATGTAGAGAAAATAACTACGGTCAAGGAGATGCCAATGAGATCACCGAACATTGCTAAGGACAACGTTAGACGGCCTATGTCGGTGTTTATGATTTTGAGCTCTGCTAAGAGGCAACCTATGACAGCTGAACCAGTAAAAGCTTGTAATGCTCCAATGTAGGGGAGAGCATTTGCGAGGGTATGGTCCATAGAAACATATTTCCTCATGATAAAGGTCAATCCAGTAGGGAGTCCCAGTGCTGATATGAAAACAGATACACCCATGTACACAGCCTTTCTTTCTGTCATCAATATGATTGCAGGGTCTGTTTTCAACCCCATTAAGAAGAAGAAATACATCACTCCAAACCCCGCTAGTGTTTCCAGCACTAAATTAGATATTGGAGGGAACAAGTATTTAGACACCACCTTTAATTTCATAAGAGCTGATGGCCCAATTATTAGTCCACCCTGTTGTTATCAAGTATCATATCTTAGTTAGATAATAATGGCTATAGCAATTAGCAACCAATAAACAATTTCTTTCTTTGTCTTTATAACAAACACTTGGGATTCTTTTTATCTTTTACAAATTTCCTCTTTTACAGAAATGAACTAGAGAGTTATAGGGCATTAATAAAGTTAACACATGGGAGAGAAAACTTTCAAAAGAAATGGAATAGAAAAACTTACAAGAGTCTGGGATACAAGGGTGGATTGTCCCAAAGGTTTGAGATAAAAATTGATGCATTGTGAGACGAGGGCGATCAAAGATACTTGCAGAAAGATAAGATCAGAAGGAGAAGTGAAAGGATCTCCCTCATGAAAGACATCGGTCCTTGTTGTGCCATTGCCATAGAAGCGGGCATCATGGCATACCATTAATGGTTCGGTTGCAGAATCCATGTCAATCCAACAGAGCAATTGGAGAAAAGACTTTATTTTTTGTACGATTTTGTTACTTGTAGTATCTTTCTTGTGGAAGAAGAGAAAGAAATCTGAATGTGAAAGCTTTAGGCCATCAAGAGAGAACGGAAGGTAAGCCTAATATTTTGGATTGCATTCATTTAACGGTTTCCCTTCAAGTAAGGAGATCACAGTAATCGTTCTCTCTAGCTTGAGAATCTAGATAGTCTAAATATGGGCAACTTGGATTGGAGGATATCATGGACTATGTGCAAATCCAATTCCAAATAAATAAATAAATATAAACAAGCTTCAGCTGGTTGTGAGATTGTACGTTTCTCAATGGCGATGATTTAGCATAAAGGATTCTTATTATTATCTTTCTAAACAAAGAAAAGAGAGGACCTGGATTTGCGGCCCCATGCAGTCACACCATGCATTCTCTGTACTTCATTTTCACCTCCTCGTACTAACTTTATGTAATTTATAATATATAGGCTGAAGAAAGAATAAATCTAAGAAAAGCCAATGCAACACAGTTTTCGGATCCTTTTATTACTCTCACCTATGTCTAAACTATAATTTACTCAAATTGTTATTTCATGCTCAATATATATAGTAAAAGTTTCCTTTTTCAATATTTCAAAATAAAAATTACGTCAAGAAGAAATTGACTTGGTGTAATGCTACTGTTTAGGCCCACTGTCTGAAAATGAAGCTATGGGCAAATATTTTATTTTAAACGAAAGGACCAGCTAAGGTTTCTACAGAATCCAATTTAGGTCCAATACAGCGTAGTTGGGCTCTATGTCACAGCTACCGTCACTGCACGTGGGTCATTTCTGTAATAACGCACAACTCACTGTCCTTTTCTTTCCTCCACTCTATAAATCAGCCCCTTGCGGATAAACATCCATAGTTCATCCTTATCAGCTTGGGAGAGTGTGAGTCAACTAGCAATGGAGGTCATTTCCAGTGGAAGATCGTCGTCGAGTTTGAATCCAAACGCTCCGGTTTTCGTGCCCTTGGCATATCGGACGGTGGAGGATTTTTCCGAACAATGGTGGGCCCTGGTTCGCTCATCTCCTTGGTTCCGCGACTACTGGCTCCGAGAGCGCTTTCAAGATCCCGAAAATGATCCTTCCTTCTCCGATTTCGATGACGCTGCCCTCCCTGACGAAGATGATCTCTTCGAGGACGCTCGAGTAGATGGTCGTAAGTCGAAAGCTGAGTTTTTTTCATTTGTTTTTTTTTTTTGTTTTAACTTAATTTGATGTTGTATTAATCTCGTACTTTTTTTTTTAGCAGAAAACGATGATGAAGGGAGAGAGTATGACAGAGCATTGGTGTCAATGGAGGCGTTGAAATGGAGAAAGAGTCCAGTTTGGGTTGAATCGCCAAGGTACGCGGACAAGGTTCCGAAGATTGTGAAAGCGAGAGTGAGTCCACGGACGATTCAGCAGCCGAAGTAGATCGAGTTCGAGGTTGCTCTGTTAATTACCATCTGTACAAAGAGATCGTGGTTTTAGCCTTTAGGTTAACTTTCATGGCGATGTTATTGGGTTTTCTTACCACTTGTTACCTACTCTGAATTTAGCTTTCAATAAATGGATGCTCATCTGATTCACGAAGGGGCTTTTATATTACAAAACTGAAGTAGATACTTAAACTCTATCAAGGGAATACTAATTATACTATCTGCTATATCAAAACTTCACGGCCTGCCTGCATAGTATCATGGATTATTTGTTTAAAGAAAAAGAAAAAAGAACTTGTTTGGTGGAATCATGCAATTGTGAGTTCATCAATTGCTTTGAGCTTGTTCCCAGGCGGTTGCATTCTTGCCTATCTTCTGCAGAACTCTGATTATTTCTTCTGTTGTGACATTCCCTGTAACTATGACCTTGTTCAGCTGCGTGTCAACGTTGTAAGTTTCAACTTCTGCAAAATAAGAAGTTAAAATTTAGGAAACAATTGAGAACTAGATCAGTTAGTTACAATCAATTGATTATAAAGGATCGTTTACCATCAGTCTTCTTGATGGTCTTGAGGATCTTCTTTATGCACTCCTCACAGTGCAAACCCACTTTCACTTCCACCACCTAATCACCAAATTGAAAACTTTCAGTTCCACTAAAGCTACCGAAGTTTTTTTTTTTTCTTAAAAAAAAAGAATAAATGGGTAGTTAAACGGAACTTACATTTGTCATTGTAATGATGTTAAGAAAACTGAATAGCAATGAAATCTGATCGGAGAATTGGTACAAGACTTCTGAGCTGCTTGAAGAGAGAGGAAAGGAGGAGAAATAGGAAGTGGCTTGATGTTTTCAACAGGGTGAGCAGAGCAATATAAGAACTAGCTACCAAAGGAACTTTTTTCTTTGAGAAACGAACAAGGAATTGGATTCCTTACGTGATTAATGGAAACTTTCACTTTCTGTAAATGTAACTTTATTCCTAATTGTTGACTTTTAGGAGCTACTGGCTTCCACTCAGAAAGATTGGCAACTGGCAAGCTCAAGAAAAAAACAAAAATGGTGAGTATGAAACACGGGACAAATCCCAAAAATTATTCAGATCACATGAGATGGCTTTCTTTTCCTCTGAAAATGATACAAGTGGCTTAAGTGCATGTTTGTTAATGTGCTCCTTGTAATGATTACGGGAAGGGAATGCCTTTCATCAATTGTTACTGTGAATTAAAAATGCCACTTGAAAGCTCGTACCTTTATTAAAGTGTTCATTTTGATCACGAAGAAGCCAATACCTTTATTATGATAAAAATTACAAGACATAATTCTGGGGACAGAGTATGTAGGCGTGAAACTGCCAAAAGTAAAGCGAAGCCTCCTAAAGTGAGCAGAGATTTAGAAGCAATCAATCGGTTCGTGAGACAGTAAAAGTAACGAATCTGAAAATACGATCACGACCGTATAATATATGGTACACTTTTATGGTATCGTATAATAGTACAAAGCACGATCACTCTAACCAAACATGCTCGTAAGTTTAATTTTGCAGTACCATATTTATCTTATCTGTCTTTATAAAGATGCAGTAAGGTGGACAATGCTTGTGAACCATCAACTAGATAAGAATCATGGCCAAAGGTTTACAGCCGATGGGAAAGTTGCTGCGCAGTTTTTCTTGGAAAGATGAACAGGACATTGGTTTTGCTAAGAGGCTTGGAATCAGAATCTAGAGGACGGGTGCTGCTTGGCCTTCAAGCTATGCACCTCCATCGAGGTTATGAACCCACGAACGTGTTCAAATATACCCATATTCTATCCAAGTTCGCCTGTATATGCTTCGACCCAAACTTCAACTTAGTGGCTTGGCCAAAAATAAAATGAATATATAGTCATATGAAACAACCAGCGGAAAATGACCAAAAAAGCAACTTGAAGCGAGTGGCTTTTAATATTGGTAGTGTTTTCTCCCTTATTTATGTTGACTCGTTGACAAATAATTTTCACCCCTCTAATCAATGAGAGACGTGGATCTTCACCGCAGAAGGCCCCGCAGTAAACCCGGCAGCGGCAAATGATAACGCGCCACCTATCGTTCACTTTCCCTGTTGGTCCCAACCTTCTTTCCTTATAGTTCCGGAAACAGGTCGCCCCGATATTTTCTCCTCCTTAACTTTGTTCCTGTGCCTTCAGACTTAAGCGATCGAGTAATTCTAACCTGCAACTAAGGAGCACTTATGGGAAACGCCCTCAGATTCCTGTTCGGCCTGTGCCGCAAGCCCACAGCAGCTGAGTCTGATTCACATCGTCTACCTTCACACGGCGTGCCCGCCAGTGTCTCAGCACTTGCCCATGATCTCTTCAACTTCAACATCACTTCCCAGGTACCTTTCGCGTCGCTGCTAATGTAATTCTCCAACTTACTATTTTCAGTGCTTGTGCTTCTTGTGATAAATTAAAGCAATTTCAGTAAATTAGCCATGCTTTTGAGCTAACTGAGCTTTACAGGTTTGTTCAATTTTCATCTATACGAGCTTTTTTTAGCTCTCTGCGTTTTGCTTTTTTCGTTTTAGGTCCCTGAAGGACTAGGCAACCACGTCGTGTCATCTAAGAAGGATCAGGCTAACTGGTAATAAACGAGTATTCTGTTTCAATTCCAAACTCTTGGAGAATCAGAGATTCTTCTTGATCAATAATTGATGACTATTAATTTGACTTTCATGCCCTTAATTTCTGATCGCTAAGGTCACTTTTTAACTGACACATGAAGGTATAGAAAACTACTAGATGCTTGGACAGAAGCACAACCCCCTCCTAGAACTCCTGAAGAAGCAGCTAGGCTTGTCATTGAGACACTGAAAAGGCACCGGCAGGCAGATGTTGAGGTATGATCATACTTGCACAATTGTCTCTTACAGCATATCTAGATATCTACTCAATCCTACTACTAAATGCAAGATTTTATCTTTGCTTAATTCCATAGGGATTGTTGGCTTTCTATGGTCTTCCTCAACCTCATACCCTGGTTCAAGTTACTGTTAAACCCCCCACACCCTTGCCTGAAGGAGTAACGCATGAACTGCAAACCTTGCCGGTAAGGACAAAATTTCCCTTTAACCCCATTTGACCATGAATATAATTATTCTGATTACTGAATAAAAGGTAGTTAACTTAGTGCATTATCTCTCAAATGAGCAAGGTTTATGGGAAAGCAGTGGTAGATGGTGATGGTATGACAGTGTATGTGAGCACAGCAGACCCGAGGGAGTCAGCATTTGTTCCAATTGAGGTCCACGAAGCAGCTATCCAAAGATCAGAAGCCCGTGCTCGAAGGAACTATCCAGAGGCAGATGAATTTCATAGAAAGATCACTGATGCTGGATATCGGTTAGTTTGTTGTTTGATAATATTAATGAACCATGATTACGGCACAGAATTTTCAAAGACTAAACTATTAATCGTTTTTCTTTTGTCAAGGGTTATATTTCAGAACAATGAGGAAATCCTTGCTCGAAAGTATCGGATTCGACTTAGGTAATTATCAAACATACAGGTTCAGATTGGTTAAATTATAATGGCCCCTTTATTGATGTATTCAAATAGAAAACAGGGGAATTGATGCGCCAGAGAATGCAATGGATTACGGGGAAGAAGCTAGAAATGAACTGGTCAAAATCGTCGAGGGCAAGAGTATAAGGATTCTTGTCTACGTAGAAGATCGTTATGGACGCTATGTAGGTGATGTCTATTGCGATGGCCTTTTTGTACAGGTATTACTTTTTAGCTCTATCAGATTTATGACCTAAAGTTTCTCTTTTTTCTTTTTGGCTCATTCATTTTCTTATCTTGAAATGTCTGTTCAAAAGGAATTGTTGCTAAAGAAGGGAGCAGCGTGGCATTACGCAACTTACGATAAACGACTGGAATTGGCAGCAGTAAGTAGCATTCCTTGTTCATGTTTCTTTGTATTTTCTAACTTCTCAGAGCTACACCCATTCTGTCTCGAAATGGCTCTGCATAATTCCAGTGGGAAAGAGAAGCTAGAGCAAAGCGAGTTGGACTCTGGGCTTTACCAAATCCTGAAAAGCCATGGGAATGGAGGGCAAAGGAAAGACGACAAGGCGGATAACAATCCAGAATCATGCAGAAGTAACTAAACCAGAAGGGCTAAGTGTCCTTTCGATGTTAATGTGCTACTCACTGTAAAAGTTGCATGTATATAGAGCTGTCTCAACATTCAGACTCTACTTTTTATTGACCACTCAAGGCATGATGGAATGAACAATTGGTTATCCATGAAAACAGAAAGGAAAATCAAAACTTTTTCTTGGTATAAGAACTATTACGGAATCAAAAGATCAAACCAATGGATTGTCGATAACCTCTGTACTTGCAAACACAGAAGAAAATTGCAAATATTTCATCTAGGTAAATTAGCTTTATTCCCCGGTTCCTCTGAATCTGACTCACTAGCTCTGAAACCCGAAGAAAAACAAAGTTTAGATCAATTGGGAGATAAAAAATCAGAGACACACAAATGTATTCATCACATAGAAAAGCGAGATTACCTGGATGTTTACCGCTTGCCTTCCAAACTGAATTTCGACCTTTTGAGGCTTTGCTAATCCAAACAAGTCCCTATAGAACAATTTTATAACAACGTATTCAGCAACCAGAAGTTCAAGACCGGGGAATGTACAAATTCCAAGGAACCACATTAATTGTCGATTGAACTAAACCAAGAAAAGGAATTTTTGTGCCCAGTTTTAAAATGAGAAGATGAAGAAAAATTTAAACTTCCCTATCCTCAATGTCATTCTGATTTCCCTGGGATTCAGAATTACACAATCGATATAGAAATATTGATAATAGAAATTGAGTGCTAAACAAGAAAGCAGATTTGCACGGACACATAGAATAAAGAAAACTGACCTTGTGAGGATTTCTGGGAACACCATAGCCGCTGTTGTACATTTGGCCAACCAGAAGCTGCATGGAGCTGTCGCCTGCCTTAGCTTCTTTGAGGGTGTCCTAAAACCATCGCTTCGCGCAATCGGCGACGACCTGGGCGAGGGGCATCCGACATTGCTCCTCTGCCGAAGTTTGCATCTTAGGTTGAGGATGCGATGTCTTAGATTCGACCCTGATAGAACCAGATTTTGCGGTTCCTGGGGTCGTGAACCGGTTCGGCGATCTGGGTTGTGTTAGCTTCGGTTTTTGGCCTTTGGCAGAAGAAATAACCCGCGTTAACTCCTGAAGCCTAGCAGCAGAGTGAAGTGATTTTCCCATAAAAGCGGAGGCAAAGAATAGGATAGTTTCGAAGTTTACAAGTGGGTGTAGAAAAAGAAATGGATAATCTTTTTGGTTCGGGATCTCTGGTTTCAGTTCTTATCTAGCTTTCGTTGAGTACTAGGATTCCATATCTAGGATGAAAGCAGAACAGCTGAATCCTTAATCCTAAGCGACAGAACATGTTTTGTTCTAGCTAGACAAACTGATAAAGCATTGACGGTGAGGCGAAGAGGATGAGGCGCGGCGAGAGGCCGGGGATATTGTTATAGTACACAAGCAACCTTTTTTTTTTTTCCCAACGAAAAAATATATTTATTTCCATAATTTTACATTTTCTTTGCCCATCGTTCTTCATAATTTACACATTGTTCCTTCTCTCGTCACAATTTGTTCCCAAATTCGACTGACCTACCCATTTTTACATTCCAAGCACAAAGAACCCAAACATGTGACATACAATAAACCATACCAACTAAAATAATGAAAACAACGTATAACCCTAATTGTTATGTTTATGGTCTCAACCAACTTATTAGTCAAAATGACCAAAAAAGAGACAAATAATTATATAACATTAATTTAAATAATTTTTACATGAATATATTTTAAAAATTTAAATGCCATAAAAATTTTCTTTCCACTAAATAATCTTAGTCAAAATTATTAAAACTATATATATAAGCCCATTTTCAATCATGATTGGGCTGACTTCAGAAAAAAGGTAATTGCGTACATATCATTATTGGGCCCATCTCTGTGTAATAACTTTTGGGCTACTTTTTTCCTCAGAATGATTGGGCCGAAAAATCTGAATGACACCCAATTTTAAGCCCATTTTCAAAACCCAAGAGAACCAAGTGCCTGAAAAGACAATCAACCTTTAATTCAGAAAGTAGAATACACCAAACATGAAAAAGATTGCAGTCTGAAGTTGATATTTTAAGAATGTAATAATAATATTCCGTCTACGAAACGTTATAACAAGTTGTAGTAGTTCCCTCTAACATTCCAGCGACTTTCCACCAAATTTTCTTGGCCAGATACCAACCCCACCACATCATACTCATGGTTGCTTACAGGCAATTCCCTAAGGCTTTGATGCTGCACAAAAGTGGATCAAATTCTTTAGCCTTTTTCTTTTGACAGAAAAAAGTTACTCGTGTGTTCCCAGAGAAAAGAAAAGCAAGGTAAATAGCATGAAGAATATTTCACGTTCTAGGTTGATGAATGATTACCAATTTCAGCTTAAAGACGTAAGACATGCATCCCAAGGCAAGCTTCATCATTTGCTAATTGACATACTTAAAGGAACCTTCTTTGGATTTGGCCACCAGCAGTTGCTTTAGAATGAAAAGTGGTAGTAAAAGTAATCCCACCAATGTAACGATAATGACTTCCCACTAAGTTTTCAAAACCAAACACAGAATATCTCTATAGTTTTTTATGCTGTATATATAGATTGAGGATCAAATTCCTTCCAAGGGTTATCCACCCTACCATGAGCTACCTTAATTCGGATGGAATCTTTTTCCTTAAGTAATCAAATTGTAATTCCTGTCTCAGCTTTTAAACTGATGTAGATATGATTATATTTAGATAAGCAAATTACCATATTTAGATTAGACAGTGTATTAGATTCATCCAGTAAAAAAGAACACGACGAATTATTATAAGTCATATTTTTTAAAATGCCTAAGAAATTACAACTTGTGAAATTTTGATAAGGACACAAACTGAACATTAATTTTGTAAACAATGTGGTAATATAGGAGTTGCCATACAGGCTGGACTGACTTATTCGATCTCGAGTGTCCTATAAGGTCCAGCATCCAGCTATTAATGAACACGATTATATTACAAGGAAACAACAAATTGCCAAGTCATTATACATATATATTATAAATATATTTACACGTTATTTTTGTTGCTAAATACAATTAATTATCTATAAAATCATCAACGCATAAAAGTAAACACAAGACTTCTACTTAGTAGTAATTAATATTAACTCTTTATATAAAATCAAGACACATAAAACTAAGGATGTGAATTCTTAGAAATACCAAAACTTTCAAAAACATCAACTTAAATTTACTTTCATGGTCTCGATGGATAGGCAGACGTAAAGAGAAACAGAGGGAACTTTTAAGTTACTGTATTATTGCAGACTACAAACATAAATATGTTTGAGGAATCAATAGACTAACTTTGCATACGAACTTATTCTGCATTAATTATTTGTTAGATGCGTTAGATTCCGTCTGTTGAAATGGATATTGAGCAGTAGCTTCCCCCTATACCTCATAGGCTAGCGCAAGAAAAGGTGAAGATAGAGGGAAAGGAAAGAATGATAGAAAGAAACAAAGGAAAAGACGATATAACACGTGATTAAGAATAATATAATCAATAAATTTCCCCTCAATAATTACGTAAAACTCATGATTTCCATTTTGGAAGTAATTAATCATCAATCAATTTTTATTTGTCGTTATAGACGTAGGATGGAATCACACGTCTATTTAATTTATAAACAAGTTGTTATTTTTGAATAGATATTTTAAATTATGAAAATGTCCCACAAAGATAAATTCCAACTTTTATGGGCATAATAATGATATATACGAAGATGTCAATTTTTCGATAAGAAGTGACGAAAATCAAAAGTACAATTTGCAGATAAGGCGATTGATCTTCTGATTAATTAAGTAACTTGGTTCATTAATTCAACTATGATATGGAAAATGTAATATCCTACCTTCTTATCAGAATAAACAACAATGAGATGAAAGGGGAATGCGTCATGAAAACGCATTAGGAAAAAAAAGTGGAGTGGACAAGGCATATTCGCAATCAGATTATGATAATATGCTTTACTGGGTATAGTATAGTGGGAATCCATTAATGAATTATTCCTTGGATTCTGTAAGTTAATAAATTAAAACACACTAACCAATTGCAAAAAGGAAAGAAAAAACCCAAAACCAAATATAATTGTCTTATGCTTTTGTTCTGTGACTTGTGAATGATTATGGCATTAGACTTCGAGTTTGAGGCAACTTGGAATCGAACGTGGTGTGTTGAGAAGATGCGAACACGATAATGGTGTCATCAAGATTCCTCTCTAACAGTATATCTTTCTTTTTTTATTCTATTGAGTTTATTCTGTTGCTGTAAACAACGACAGACGAATCGGACATGCACAAAGCAGAATTAGAAAAACAGGGGCAGCAAATCGGAAAAGAAAGATGACATATATTATAGTTATTCTCTTGATCTCATACTCCCACGACACGATCATCGCCACATCTCCTTTCTGAATATCTCTGCTCTATGCATATACATAACTATATATTAATATTTATCCATCGAGAACTGACAATTTCTTCTCTATCAGACTCAGAAAAATGGCAATTAATTAATCTTAAAGGTGGAATTCAATTGTCATACGTAATTTTAGTTTGAAGAAGTTGATCCGGCGGGCACGAAGGAACAAACATAAGAACACTACAGTATGAAATCAAGAGATTATTTAGGTACCTTTTACAGAAAGTTTATGCATTAATCATTTAATAATACTTTAATTATTTTTATTTCACTTGGTTTATGTTATTTTATAACAACCCTAGAATCAAAATATAAATCTGACAACATATGCAACACTCTCTTGGAGTTTTATTGGATGGCAGTTTAGCAACCCACCTAAACTATTTAACATGCACATAACTGTGCGCCCTTCAAAAAGAAGATTTGTGTACAGTTGTTTGCTTAGACTCATTTCTTATTTATTTTTTATTTATAATTTTATTATTACAAATGACTAAAAAATAAAGATGAATCTAAATATACGTGTAACTAGCATTTCTTATAAAAAGGAAGACATAGGAGGGCATAGTGGATACCTTCCCAGGATGTTAGCACACCAGATGTCTCAGTAAGATTCCCAAACATGCTTGTGGTGGGGATTCGCAGGATGTTAGTACACCAAATGTCTTAATTTGATCACACGGTTGTTTGTCTGTTGGTTTAAAAAAATAATGCAATGAGTTGTCGTAAGTGCTGAAATCATCAAAGACACGTCGATTGTAAATGAAACACAAGGTGAAGCCGATTCTAGGGGGAAGCGGGCCATGCCCTAAAACCGAGACCACTCATCTAATTGATGTTTGTGAGATCAGACCGTCCTTTTCGATTCTGTGAATGAGGAAGGAGCATGTGGACCTCCCTCCAGCTTCACATGAGCTGTGTCTGCCCATCCCCTGTACACGACTCACCCCGGCTATGGCCATGGCCGTGGCCGTGCAAGAGCTCTGTGTCTACAAACCTCTAACAGCTTAAAACGAAGTAGTTTATAATTTCTTGTGCTCTCTTGGCATCTCTATCAAAGAAACACACTGGGCCTACAGTGCCAACAATGAGAAAAACATGGGACTCACTTTATGGAATAACTCTGCTATTATTTTATCCAGATATTGATCACAGTCTGGTCTGATAAGTGCTTATCGTTATCACCAGCAATATATAGGAAAGACAAGAAGCTCCATAAACGGGCTAAGTGTTGACACGTTTTAAACCCATAAAAATATTAGTCATATCTATTGAGCTAAACTTACTTATTTATTGATTTTATTTAAAATAAGAAATATGAAAATATTCTAAATGTAAACTAAAAGAAAAAAGAAAAAAAATCCCATAACTCGTAAAATTAAACTATCACAAATAAACATTTTTATTGTATCATGAAAATACCACATTACAGACCACCGGGATATCCCCATCGTGGTTATAAACAACCACACTACACGAGACACTCCAACAACGACAACCAAACAAACCCGAGTTCACAGCAAACCAAACAAGACACTAATAAGGGTCTCACATCTCTCCGACTCCTTCAAACACTGCACTATGTCAACGAACCAGGAGCAGACACGTGCGCAGGCCTTTATTTAATAACAGATATGGCTTGCACGTGACGAGAGAGGATATTACAATGCCAGGACTAGACCGGGCACGGATTTTCCGACCCGATTCGAGACGGTGCTCTCCCAAACGCAGGGCCAGCGGTGGGAGTCCGCGGCAGGGGTAATCTCTGACGTGGAAGATGCTGGTGAGGAGAACCCAGACGACGACGTATTGGAATCTGAATTGCCGATGCGAGTGACAGTGAGGGAAGTGTTGAAGTACTCCCTGATTTGGGTGATTATCCCATCAGTGACCGTCCAAGCGTGGACCCAGGAGATCGAACGGCTGTTATCACAGCCCTCAACCAGGACGGTGGGCCCAAAGGAGGTGATTGATTGGGGAACGAAGACGAATTTGTCGGAAGAAGGTTCGCCGGTGAGCATGCGCATCAAAAACTGGTGGGATGGCGGACCATGGAACCACCACTCGAGGTCAGTGGCCACAATCTTGACAATGGTGTCCACGTCACGTGAGCTTAAGGCCTCATACAGAGTACGAACCAGCCTCTGATTGCTGGAATCGGAATCCTCCGAAATTCCCTGAGAGTTAGCCAGTTCTTGCTGAGTTAACGGTTCAGTGATTTCCAGAGAGAGCACAAAAGATGCTTCGAAAATGCACAAAGAAAAACCAGGAAGAGCTGGTTGATGGTAATGCAGGAGATGAAAGGCCTTATATAGTAAAGTCTGGCACGTGGGTTCCGATATTCTACGTCCACAACTCTGTGCAACCGCTTCTACTCACCAATTATGCTCATCAAAAGTGGGCTCTTTTCGTATAATGGGTCTTTACAAGGGTAATTTAGTACCGATGTAGACATTAAATTGATAAAATATTCGATTTCGAAAAAGTAGCCACTTGAATTTCCAAATAGATTATCCCGATGGATGTATTGAATATTACACGTCAGCTCTCGGGAGAGATAGTATAGTATATCCAGCTGGAAAGTCAAGCTAACTTTATTTGACCTCACGGCTCACACTAAGCCTGTAATGTTACAACAAGACGAGTTGCTCGAGCCCGTAACAATTGAAATTTGTAAGAATTAGATACAAAATTATTTGTAGTCATTTTTAATAACTAAATTATAAATTTTTATTGCAATTTGTACTATAGCTAGACTTTACAATGACATAATTTTATTTTAAAATTTATTCAAAAATATATTATTTCACATTATTTACATTCAAAGTTTGAAAAATATTTAAAAGATTTAAAATTTAATCATTTTATGTAATAAAAAAATTATCTTGCATGTTGACAAGTTTTTTTTTTAATCTTAATTATGGTTTAAACTGTGCAAGAATTACATAAACTGTAAATTTTTTTTATCAAATTTTAAAATAATTATTTTTTTTATAACTTAAATTCAAGACTTTTAATTAAATTAAAATAGTTTATATTACCTGATTTACATAATTAGTAATGTAGACAAGCTTTCTTGTATACTGTACACTAATGAAAATCTGTATACTTTACGTTATAGATACGGTACTAGCACTTAATAATTTTTTTCAAATTACAAGGTTCTGACCAAAAATATTAAAAAAAAAACGGAAGCGCAAGGCCACTAGGCATTAGCATTTATGACTCGTGAGTGAGATACAAAAGATGCAAAGTTGCCAACTCAATGAAAATGCCAATGTAACCATGTTGACTTGTCATCCAATGACTGCAGTTTTATCTATGAAATTATTATGCAAGTTAATGAAAAATCCAATTGTGGCTTCATCACGGTTTGTAAAGTTTTCTAAAGCAAGAGCAAAATATCTAATTGTGATTAGGACTAGCACTAAATCTGCAATACAAATAAGCATGCACTTACATTTTCAGTGTTACCGTTAAACTTGAAGTTAATTTGCTCATACGGCAAAAGTAGGTCAGCAAATATAGCCATGCACACATGGAGGCATTAACATATCGATCTACTACGTGGGGTAATATATATATATATATATATATTTTTTGTTATCTTATTTTTTATTTTTTTTTTGGTTTTAAAGATTTTGATCAATTAAAAAATAAAATTCAAAATATTGATTGATCATTTAAATATATATATATAGGACAAGCAATACGTCAAATTCATTACCTAACAAATTAATTTGGATTAGTGCGCAATATAAATATGAAATGCTAGAATTAGCCACTAACTTACCCCTTTCTGCTTATAATGTGATGACCTTTTTACCCAAGCATTGGTAATGATAATTAATGCTTTGGCTTGAGAAATTTAGTAGCAATCAATTAAAATCGAAATTACTCCTACCTTTTAAATTGTGGTGGCAACAAAGAAAATTTGTTTGCAGTTGTCAGTGTTAGCAGAATTCAGAGAGTATCACATCAACTCAATTTGAAAGCATGGAGACACTGTTTTTATCAGTTTGTGTTCAACCATCGGTGTGGTGTCTGTCGGGTAGCGAGGATGTTATTATGTAAGGAAATAATCACTACCCCAGAAGCACCTAAAATCTCTCGCATACAATACAATGCATCATTGTTCATTGACTTGTCTCTCTCCTCCTTCTGTCATTCTCATAGGTTGAATTTTTGAACATGACCATTCCATTGCTATTTGTTCGTATTACCCATCGGGGCCGCCCCGGCCCATATAAACCCAATGCGAGCTCTCGCGGGCTGGGCCTTACCCACAGACAATACCGAAACAGAAAACGGAAGCACACAATCTCAGGTTAAGTTAATTTGCTTGCAGCTCAATCTTGAAAGGACACGCATATTGACTACTTGTGCTGTAATTTGATAACTGCTTCCAACATGGAATGAATTGAGAAATATGAATGACAGAAGAGAGAGCACAAAAACCTTTTAGGATATACTCATTACTCGTGAAGCCATCCCTTGAAGTCCATCATATCATATAAACAGCATTCCCAGTAGATAGACTTCTATTCTGCACTAGTCTTGAGAGTTAAGGGACTTCTCTGTATTAATGGCGGAGATGGTGGGTTCATTATTCCATCTTTACCTCCTTCAGAAGGCTCTTCTTCTACAATAGATTGTGGCATATTTCCAGCATCTTTTTGTTTCCTGTAGAACTTATCTTCTGCAATATCATACGAATTCCCTGGGCAAGAGTGCACCAGCACAATCAAAGTGTGCAATCAGCTGCTTAAGGTTTTCCAAAACAGAAGTCATAAGAAGGTATATTATACTTTTTTTCTCATCTGGATCCTCCAAAAGCTACCATACAGTAAACCAAAAATACACAGTATTATTCCAACAGCGACCATGGCTTGTCTAACCGTATCATCATCAATATTAACAGCTGCTAAAATAAAGATCCAGAATGGAGCGATATAGAATAGAATGAAAGTAGCAATGTGAACATACGCGTTTCCAAAGCTAAGTCTCTCCATATTCCACCCAAACACAGAAAACGTGAAGAAAAGTGAGAGATATGCTAGGGAAATGTCATCCCAAATATCAAATATACCTCCACTCCACTGTGGTCTATCCTCAATAGTCCTTTGTTCATCTCTTGATGCAAATGAAAATCTTTTCTCTAATGATATCACTCTCATCTGCTCTAGCTTTTGAGCAGCAGTAGTTTGATTCCGTGCTTCATCTATTTCACAATCATGATCCTTACCAAGAGGGCTAATAATAGTGTACAGACCAGCAATTGCACGTGCACCAATTGCACGAACAAGGAATTGGATTCCTTGCGTGATTAATGGAAACTTTCACTTTCTGTAAATGTAACTTTATTCCTAATTGTTGACTTTTAGGAGCAACTGGCTTCCACTCAGAAAGATTGGCAACTGGCAAGCTCAAGAAAAAAACAAAAAATGGTGAGTATGAAACAGGGGACAAATCCCAAAAATTATTCAGATCACATGAGATGGCTTTCTTTTCCTCTGAAAATGATACAAGTGGCTTAAGTGCATGTTTGTTAATGTGCTCCTTGTAATGATTACGGGAAGGGAATGCCTTTCATCAATTGTTACTGTGAATTAAAAATGCCATTTGAATGCTCGTAACTTTATTAAAGTGTTCATTTTGATCACGAAGAAGCCAATACCTTTATTATGATAAAAATTACAAGACATAATTCTGGGGACAAGTAAAGCGAAGCCTCCTAAAGTGAGAAGAGATTTAGAAGCAATCAATCGGTTCGTGAGACAGTAAAAGTAACGAATCTGAAAATAAGATCACGACCGTTTAATATATGGTACACTTTTATGGTACCGCATAATAGTACAAAGCACGACCACTCTAACCAAACATGCTCATAAGTTTAATTTTGCAGTACCATATTTATCTTATCTGTCTTTATAAAGATGCAGTAAGGTGGACAATGCTTGTGAACAATCAACTAGATAAGAATCATGGCCCAAGGTTTACAGCCGATGGGAAAGTTGCTGCACAGTTTTTCTTGGGAAGATGAACAGGACATTGGTTTTGCTAAGAGGCTTGGAATCAGAATCTACAGGACGGGTGCTGTTGGGCCTTCAGGCTATGCACCTCCATCGAGGTTATGAACCCACGAACGTGTTCAAATATACCCATATTCTATCCAAGTTCGCCTGTATATGCTTCGACCCAAACTTCAACTTAGTGGCTTGGCCAAAAATAAAATGAATATATAGTCATATGAAACAACTAGCAGAAAATGACCAAAAAAGCAACTTGAAGCGAGCGGCTTTTAATATTGGTAGTGTTTTCTCCCTTATTTATGTTGACTCGTTGATAAAGAATTTTCACCCCTCTAACCAATAAGAGACGTGGATCTTCACCCCAGAAGGCCCCGCAGTCAACCCGGCAGCGGCAAATGATAACGCGCCACCTGTCGTTACTTTCCCTGTTGGTACCAATCCTCTCTCCTTACAGTTCCGGAAACAGGTCGCCCCTTTTTCTCCTCCTTGACTTTGTTTCCTGTGCCTTCAGACTTCAGGCCATCGAGTAATTCTAACCTGCAACTAAGGAGCAATTATGGGAAACGCCCTCAGATTCCTGTGCGGCCAGTGCTGCAAGCCCACAGCAGCTGAGTCTGATTCACATCGTCCACCTACACACGGCGTGCCCGCCAGTGTGTTAGCACTTGCCCATGATCTCTTCAACTTCAACATCACTTCCCAGGTACCTTTCGCGTCGCTGCTAATGTAATTCTCCAACTTACTATTTTCAGTGCTTGTGCTTCTTGTGATAAATTAAAGCAATTTCAGTAAATTAGCCATGCTTCTGAACTAACTGAGCTTTACAGGTTTGTTCAATTTTCATCTATACTAGCTTTTTTGAGCTCTCCGCGTTTTGCTTTTTTCGTTTTAGGTCCCTGAAGGACTAGGCAACCACGTCGTGTCATCTAAGAAGGCTCAGGCTAACTGGTAATAAACGAGTATTCTGTTTCAATTCCAAACGCTTGGAGAATCGGAGATTCTTCTTGATCCATAATTGATGACTATTAATTTGACTTTCATGCCCTTAATTTCTGATCGCTAAGGTCACTTTTTAACTGACACATGAAGGTATAGAAAACTACTAGATGCTTGGACAGAAGCACAACCCCCTCCTAGAACTCCTGAAGAAGCAGCTAGGCTTGTCATTGAAACACTGAAAAGACACCGGCAGGCAGATGTTGAGGTATGATCATACTTGCACACTTGTCTGTTACAGCATATCTGGATATCTACTCAATGCTACTACTAAATGCAAGATTTTATCTTTGCTTAATTCCATAGGGATTGTTGGCTTTCTATGGTCTTCCTCAACCTCATACCCTCGTTCCAGTTACTGTTAAACCCCCCACATCCTTGCCTGAAGGAGTAACGCATGAACTGCAAACCTTGCCGGTAAGGACAAAATTTCCCGTTAACCCCATTTGACCATGAATATAATTATTCTGATTACTGAATAAAAGGTAGTTAACTTAGTGCATTATCTCTCAAATGAGCAAGATTTATGCGAAAGCAGTGGCAGATGGTGATGGTATGACAGTGTATGTGAGCACAGCAGACCCGAGGGAGTCAGCATTTGTTCCAAATGAGGTCCACGAAGCAGCTATCCAAAGATCAGAAGCCCGTGCTCGAGGGAACCGTGCAGAGGCAGATGCATTTCACAGAAAGATCACTAATGCTGGATATCGGTTAGTTTGTAGTTTGATAATATTAATGAACCATGATTACGGCACAGAATTTTCAAAGACTAAACTATAAATCGTTTTTCTTTTGTCAAGGGTTATATTTCAGAACAATGAGGAGATCCTTGCTCGAAAGTATCGGATTCGACTCAGGTAATTATCAAACATACAGGTTCAGATTGGTTAAATTATAATGGCCCCTTTATTAATGTATTCAAATAGAAAACAGGGGAATTGATGCGCCAGAGAATGCAATGGATTACGGGGAAGAAGCTAGAAATGAACTGATCGAAATCATCCGGGACAAGTGTTTAAGGATTCTTGTCTATGAAGAAGATCGTTATGGACGCTATGTAAGTGATGTCTATTGCGGTGACCTTTTTGTACAGGTATTACTTTTTAGCTCTATCAGATTTATGACCTTAAGTTTCTCTTTTTTCTTTTTGGCTCATACATTTTCTTATCTTGAAATGTCTGTTCAAAAGGAATTGTTGCTAAAGAAGGGAGCAGCCTGGCATTACGCAGCTTATGACAAACGACCGGAACTGGCAGCAGTAAGTAGCATTCCTTGTTCATGTTTCTTTGTATTTTCTAACTTCTCAGAGCTACACCCATTCTGTCTCGAAATGTCTCTGCATAATTCCAGTGGGAAAGAGAAGCTAGAGCAAAGCGAGTTGGACTCTGGGCTTTACCAAATCCTGAAATGCCATGGGAATGGAGGGCAAAGGAAAGACGACAAGGCGGATAACAATCCAGAATCATGCAGAAGTAACTCAACCAGAAGGGCTAAGTGTCCTTTCCATGTTAATGTGCTACTCACTGTAAAAGTTGCATGTATATAGAGCTGTCTCAACATTCAGACTCTACTTTTTATTGACCACTCAAGGCATGATGGAATGAACAATTGGTTATCCATGAAAACAGAAAGGAAAATCAAAACTTTTTCTTGGTATAAGAACTATTACGGAATCAAAAAATAAAACCAATGGATTGTCGATAACCTCTGTACTTGCAAACACAGAAGAAAATTGCAAATATTTCATCTAGGTAAATTAGCTTTATTCCCCGGTTCCTCTGAATCTGACTCACTAGCTCTGAAACCCGAAGAAAAACAAAGTTTAGATCAATTGGGAGATAAAAAATCACAGACACACAAATGTATTCATCACATAGAAGAGCGAAGAGCGAGATTACCTGGATGTTTACCGCTTGCCTTCCAAACTGAATTTCGACCTTTTGAGGCTTTGCTAATCCAAACAAGTCCCTATAGAACAATTTTATAACAACGTATTCAGCAACCAGAAGTTCAAGACCGGGGAATGTACAAATTCCAAGGAACCACATTAATTGTTGATTGAACTAAACCAAGAAAAGGAATATTTGTGCCCTGTTTTAAAATGAGAAGATGAAGAAAAATTTAAACTTCCCTATCCTCAATGTCATTCTGATTTCCCTGGGATTCAGAATTACACAATCGATATAGAATTATTGATAATAGAAATTGAGTGCTAAACAAGAAAGCAGATTTGCACGGACACATAGAATAAAGAAAACTGACCTTGTGAGGATTTCTTGAAACACCATAGCCGCTGTTGTACATTTGGCCAACCAGAAGCTGCATGGAGCTGTCGCCTGCCTTAGCTTCTTTGAGGGTGTCCTGAAACCATCGCTTCGCGCAATCGGCGACGACCTGGGCGAGGGGCATCCGACATTGCTCCTCTGCCGAAGTTTGCATCTTAGGTTGAGGATGCGATGTCTTAGATTCGACCCTGATAGAACCAGATTTTGCGGGTCCTGGGGTCGTGAACCGGTTCGGCGATCTGGGTTGTGTTAGCTTCGGTTTTTGGGCTTTGGCAGAAGAAATAACCAGCGTTAACTCCTGAAGCCTAGCAGCAGAGTGAAGTGATTTTCCCATAAAAGCGGAGGCAAAGAATAGGATAGTTTCGAAGTTTACAACTGGGTGTAGAAAAAGAAATGGATAATCTTTTTGGTTCGGGATCTCTGGTTTCAGTTCTTATCTAGCTTTCGTTGAGTACTAGGATTCCATATCTAGGATGAAAGCAGAACAACTGAATCCTTAATCCTAAGCGACAGAACATGTTTTGTTCTAGCTAGACAAACTGATAAAAGCATTGACGGTGAGGCGAAGAGGATGAGGCGCGGCGAGAGGCCGGGGACATTATTCATGGTACACAAGCAAATTTTTTTTTTTTTTTTTCCCAACGAAAAAATATATTTATTTCCATAATTTTACATTTTCTCTGCCCGTCATTCTTCATAATTTACACATTGGTCCTTCTCTCGTCACAATTTGTTCCCAAATTCGACTGACCTACCCATTTTTACATTCCAAGCACAAAGAACCCAAACATGTGACATACAATAAACCATACCAACTAAAATAATGAAAACAACGTATAACCCTAATTGTTATGTTAATGGTCTCAACCAACTTATTAGTCAAAATGACCAAAAAAGAGACAAATATTTATGTAACATTAATTTAAATAATTTTACATGAATATATGTTAAAAATTTAAATGCCGTAAAAAATTTCTTTCCACTAAATAATCTTAGTCAAAATTATTAAAACTATATATATATATATATATATACCCATTTTAAATCATGATTGGGCTGACTTCAGAAAAAAGTAATTGCGTACATATCATTATTGGGCCCATGCTCTGTGTAATAACTTTTGGGCTACTTTGTTCCTCAGAATGATTGGGCCGAAAAATCAGAATGACACCCAATTTTAAGCCCATTTTCAAAACCCGAGAGAACCAAGTGCCTGAAAAGACAATCAACCTTTAATTCAGAAAGTAGAATACGCCAAACACGAAAAAGATTGCAGTCTGAAGTTGATATTTTAAGAATGTAATAATAATATTCCGTCTACGAAACGTTATAACAAGTTGTAGTAGTTCCCTCTAACATTTCAGTGACTTTCCACCAAATTTTCTTGGCCAGATACCAACCCCACCACATCATACTCATGGTTGCTTACAGGCAATTCCCTAAGGCTTTGATGCTGCACAAAAGTGGATCAAATTCTTTAGCCTTTTTCTTTTGACAGAAAAAAGTTACTCGTGTGTTCCCAGAGAAAAGAAAGCAAGGTAAATAGCATGAAGAATATTTCACGTTCTAGGTTGATGAATGATTACCAATTTAAGCTTAAAGACGTAAGACATGCATCCCAAGGCAAGCTTCATCATTTGCTAATTGATATACTTAAAGGAACCTGCTTTGGATTTGGCCACCAGCAGTTGCTTTAGAATGAAAAGTGGTAATAAAAATAATCCCACCAATGTAACGATAATGACTTCCCACTAAGTTTTCAAAACCAAACAGAGAATATCTCTAGTACTAGTGTTTCTACTGAGTACTATTGAATTTTAGTAAATAGTTTTTTATGCTGTATATATAGATTGAGGATCAAATTCCTTCCAAGGGTTATCCACCCTACCATGAGCTACCTTAATTCGGATGGAATCTTTTTCCTTAAGTAATCAAATTGTAATTCCTGTCTCAGCTTTTAAACTGATGTAGATATGATTATATTTAGATAAGCAAATTTCCATATTTAGAATAGACGGTGTATTAGATTCATCCAATAAAAAAGAAAACGACGAATTATTATAAGTCAT
Organism: Bauhinia variegata; assembly: GCA_022379115.2. Taxonomy (NCBI): domain Eukaryota; kingdom Viridiplantae; phylum Streptophyta; class Magnoliopsida; order Fabales; family Fabaceae; genus Bauhinia; species Bauhinia variegata. The sequence goes on from CM039437.1 coordinate 14,621,473, forward strand.
ATTTTCTAAAATGCATAAGAAATTACAACTTGTGAAATTCTGATAAGGACACAAACTGAACATTAATTTTGTAAACAATGTGGTAATATAGGAGTTGCCATACAGGCTGGACTGACTCATTCGATCTCGTGTTTCCAGCATCCAGCTATTAATGAACACGATTATATTACAAGGAAACAACAAATTGCCAAGTCATTATACATATATATTATAAATATATTTACACGTTATTTTTGTTGCTAAATACAATTAATTATCTATAAAATCATCAAAGCATTCTAAACACAAGACTTCTACTTACTAGTAATTAATATTAACTCTTTATATAAAATCAAGACGCATAAAACTAAGGATGTGAATTCTTAGAAATACCAAAACTTTCAAAAACATCAACTTAAATTTACTTTCATGGTCTCGATGGATAGGCAGACGTAAAGAGAAACAGAGGGAACTTTTAAGTTACTGTATTATTGCAGACTACAAACATAAATATGTTTGAGGAATCAATAGACTAACTTTGCATACGAACTTATTCTGCATTAATTATTTGTTAGATGCGTTAGATTCCGTCTGTTGAAATGGATATTGAGCAGTAGCTTTCCCCTATACCTCATAGGCTAGCGCAAGAAAAGGTGAAGATAGAGGGAAAGGAAAGAATGATAGAAAGAAACAAAGGAAAAGACGATATAACACGTGATTAAGAATAATATAATCAATAAATTTCCCCTCAATAATTACGTAAAACTCATGATTTCCATTTTGGAAGTAATTAATCATCAATCAATTTTTATTTGTCGTTATGGAATCATACGTCTATTTAATTTATAAACAAGTTGATATTTTTGAATAGATATTTTAAATTATGAAAATGTCCCACAAAGATAAATTCCAACTTTTATGGTCATAATAATGATATATACGAAGATGTCAATTTTTCGATAAGAAGTGACATGTCCTTGGAAACAACCGCGACGAAAATCAAAAGTACAATTTGCAGATAAGGCGATTGATCTTCTGATTAATTAAGTGACTTGGTTCATTAATTCAACTATGATATGGAAAATGTAATATCCTACCTTCTTATCAGAATAAACAACAATGAGATGAAAGGGGAATGCGTCATGAAAAAGCATTAGGAAAAAAAAGTGGAGTGGACAAGGCATATTCGCAATCAGATTATGATAATATGCTTTACTGGGTATAGTATAGTGGGAATCCATTAATGAATTATTCCTTGGATTCTGTAAGTTAATAAATTAAAACACACTAACCAATTGCAAAAAGGAAAGAAAAAACCCAAAACACAAAAACCTTTTAGGATACACTCATTACTCGTGAAGCCATCCCTTGAAGTCCATCATATCATATAAACAGCATTCCCAGAAGATAGACTTCTATTCTGCACTAGTCTTGAGAGTTAAGGGACTTCTCTGTATAATGGCGGAGATGGTGGGTTCATTATTCCATCTTTACGTCCTTCAGAAGGCTCTTCTTCTACAATAGATTGTGGCATATTTCCAGCATCTTTTTGTTTCCTGTAGAACTTATCTTCTACAATATCATACGAATTCCCTGGGCAAGAGTGCACCAGCACAATCAAAGTGTGCAATCAGCTACTGAAGGTTTTCCAAAACAGAAGTCATAAGAAGGTATATTATACTTTTTTTCTCATCTGGATCCTCCAAAAGCCACCATACAGTAAACCAAAAATACACAGTATTATTCCAACAGCGACCATGGCTTGTCTAACCGTATCATCATCAATATTAACAGCTGCTAAAATGAAGATCCAGAATGGAGCGATATAGAATAGAATGAAAGTAGCAATGTGAACATACGTGTTTCCAAAGCCAAGTCTCTCCATATTCCACTCAAATACAGAAAACGTGCAGAAAAGTGAGAGATATGCTAGGGAAATGTCATCCCAAATATCAAATATACCTCCACTCCACTGTGGTCTATCCTCAGTAGTCCTTTGTTCATCTCTTGATGCAAATGAAAATCTTTTCTCTAATGATTTCACTCTCATCTGCTCTAGCTTTTGAGCAGCAGTAGTTTGATTCCGTGCTTCATCTATTTCACAATCATAATCCTTACCAAGAGGGCTAATAATCGTGTACAGACCAGCAATTGCACGTGCACCAATTGCAACAGATATACATATTCCAACTCCAACAGCAGGTCGCTCAGATCCTTTATACCCCAAGTTCAGACTACAAAGAGCATATTGACCAAAACAATTCAGCTGAAGAAGAGTCCCCGTTCATGTGGCTTATAAGTCCCATTTTTGCAGTACACCTTTCTAAGTCTAGAGATATCTTCTGGTTTCCATCTACACAGAAGCTCAAGGTGGTAGGTCCTTTTCGGATGCTGGTACAAGCACACAAGTGTAAACAATGCACTGAGAATTTGGTTGTTTACTTCAAACCATGCATTCCTTGAGACTTTTTTGGTAGGGCAGCATTTAACATTCCAGTCATGACAAGGAAGAGAATGGCACCTGAAACAGCAACGCAAAGGATCCACACAAAGAGGGCCATGTTCATTGGGCCTCTAATCTATTCCTTGCACATGTTCTTGAGTGAACTCCAGTCAAGTTTCTGACGAAAAAGGCCACTGAACCGTTGTCTGAAACCATGGGAACCAGAAGAAGGCACAGATTGGGAAATCTGGTCTCTCTCAGTCTAAAGCCGCTTGAATTTGGCAGAGGAAGAACCAAATTGGAGGAACCTTATCCTATTCGGAAGAACGCTTAAGGAGCCCCGGAACTTCCTCTGAGGATTTTCACTCAGCAGTGTCCTCCGAGAAGTTGAAATTTCTATAGAAGCAAAGTCCTTCACTTTCCTCTCATTAGATTCCTCAATTTTATCTTTGGGTGTTACATTCCCATTATCAATTGAACCCATTCTTATATAAACCCTCAACTTTCTCAATCCAAATCACAACGGTGTCATCAAAGGATGCGGGTATAGCACAAAAACTGCGAGAAGAACAGAGAAGAGTTTGCGGTAAGTTTTCAAATCTTATGAATTCATCATCACGATGATAGAGAGGGCTTTATCACAATAAAATAAAAGCACCGAGGAAGTTCCCGAGCAAACCAACAATAAAAACATAGACTCGCTGCAAATGGAATATGGACGGCGACCCATAAAATAAACTATACCAATCATTGACAAAAATCACCATGTACAGAGACTAGATAATGGAAGGCAGATAGAATCATACCGATGAAAAGAAGCCCAGAATAATAGGAGCAAAGCATGTTAAACGTACCTATAAGCTGAGTTAACATACGAAGAAAGAAGCTGAAGAAGGTTTTCAATCCAAATAGTTCCCTCCGAGTTGTAAGATCAAATTTACAATCCATAAAAAAGATGGTATTTTGAAACAGTGTCTACCGAGAATCAAAATACAGCTAGTCTCCTTGTAAATGATAAAGAAATCAAATATAAACAATTGGCACTTGGCAAAATGAGAATGGTTTCTGGTTGAAGTTACAGCATAGTCAAACAAAGGGGAGATTGCTAGCGCCCAACGCCAACGACTGACTTACTGCTACAACAAGAATGAAAAAGAAATGGCGGAGATTGTAGGACTGAAAATATTATGGAAATGATGTCAGAAGCAGTTGAATAACAGAAAACGGAAATAAAATGAGAATGAAAATGAAAATTTATATAAAAAAGAATAGAACTTATGGCGGCGGGGATGCTATCAAGTATCAACGGCTTCTGTATCTTTGTCTCTCTTTATCAAGTCTAAGCACGCTGCTTTGCACGTGTAGGATAAGTGGACCCCCATGTGACTCTACATCAATTTTTTTTTTTGCCCTAATTCTAAATGTAGATGTGTATAATTTTACTTCAGTCGGTTTCAGACGTGATTTATGGTCTTGTTCCTAGGTTATCTTCTAATAAACTCTTTAGCTTTTTCACTTCGATAATCCTTAAATTTTACCTTTGCCCTTTTTTTTTTTTTTTTTTGGGTAAATTTTATGTTGGGTTTCAATGATATATAATAATTCAATATTTACTAGTAATAATAAAAATGTGAATTTAATCTAACTGAGTTTAATAATTAAAAAAATCTTTGTAATATTAAAAATTTAAATATATATATATAATCGTAATTATTTTCTATCTCTTAGTACAACCATACACAAGTTTGTTTGTTCTTGTGCTACTTGTGATTGATCGGAAAGAATCCTTCCATAGCTCCATCACCAGACAGTGTCGAGGGAAGGGAACCTAACAGCGTTTGACTTGGATTGCCATGAAATTACGTTGAGTTGAAAATATAACCCAGATGGCAACCATCAAACATCTAATGAACTCTCTCTTCCACTTTTTACCATAGTTCCGCATGAATCCAAAATATAGAACTTAAGCCGTAGTCGCTATGAGAAGTTCAGTAATCGGATAATCGTTAAGATTTATCAACCATCCAAACAAGCCATAATACATTTCTGATATGCAGGCAAATATGTATTTGCATTGATAGGCAAATCCAATAAAGGTGGACAGAAGCAAACAAATTTATCACAAACTCATTTCTTGAATTCAAGCAACACTTTGAAAACCAAATCAGGTACAGTTACAGTTTATATCTATGACTAGTAACTGGACAGACAAGTAATAGTACAATGCATATCATCAAATATGAAGTCAAACCAATATAACCCCATGACGTGCAACTTAGGTAAGATCATCCTCCTCGAGTTCTTTTGATTTCAGCTTTTCCTTTACCCTCAAAAGAAGTGTCGTCTTCCAAGAATCCTATAAATATTCATATTAACATGAAATATTAATTAATTCTCACACTAGAACCTTGCAGAAGATAAAGAAGACTCCGTACATCATCCAGCAGGAGAAGCGTAACTTGGATATAAACAGACAAGTATAACATCCAGTGGCAATAATTAATGAAGAAAATTTTTTATGAGCATATATAAGGACTTGTCCCATTATTTAACTTCTGGAACTTACCAGAGGGGTCATACTATCAAATTCCTTAACAACATCAGTGAACTTTGCAACATCTTCCTCATCAATTGCAGCGGCAATATCCTACCACCCAATAAATATGTTGTTATTACATTCCACAAAAATTCAATTCGGTGATAAGAATGGCAATATTTAATCAGAGTTTTTTTTCCCCCAACAGTAAGGGTACCAGTAGAATGCCAAACACTAACAACAAAATTATAATAGTTGAGTTAGTTACTCTAATGTCTACCGATTCTAATCATATTTACTTGGTCATCGGAAAATTTATAATAACAATGCAAAACTTGTGACCTACCGCCAAAAATCTATATTCACGTGTTCCTGAAAAAGTTGGATCCAATTCCTGCAATGACAAATAGATATCCAAACAATTTAGCAACTGGCAAGGTGCTAATGTCATGATGTTAGATGAAATTCTTAGACCTGGTATCTCTCTAAAGCGTTGGTAATAGCAATAACATCCCCTTTGCAGAGTTGGCAAATGCCAGCATTAAGAAGATGCCCTTTAACTCCATACTTTAGCAAATTATTATTGAGAGACTGGCGTGCTATCTCTTCATAAATTTCAATCGATTTCTGATATCTGGAGAAAAATCATACGATAGAACGGTTAACTTTTAGAAAAAGAAAAACGGAACACGTGTTTTTCAGAAACAAGAAAAAAATAAATCTGGCTCTCTTTATATTATTTTAGCAGTTCCAGCTGTAATTAGGGTACAACAATTGAATCATGTAGGGAAATCCATCAATAAGTAACAAGGACTATTATCCATAGAGTGATGGCTAAAATTTGGTAAACTTGTCAGTGATAAATACACTGATGCAACTGCTGCCACAACTTGACCACCATAGAGATACGAGATATGACTGACAGAAAATGAAGCAATAGGACTTCTTGCCCATAATGACCAATGACCTACAATCGAAAAATTGATGGATGTGTATTTTGCATTTTCAAACGGTCCATGACAAATAATAACTGGTCCCTACAATTTCTATCAAATTACGCTAACACCAGTTTTGAGGTCCATATAACATGAATTTTGGAAAGATAACTGCGAGAGTTCTGTTGGACTAATACATCAGACTAATAAATTCCCAGAGTCAAACAAATAATCAGAAGACAACAGGGGAGACGGGAAAAGTACCCTAGAGAATGGGCACTCGGTACCAAGGAAGGTTAAAAAGTAACATTCCTGGACTTAACAGATAAGCATTAGGAAGAAACAGAAATAGAGAGAGAAGAAAAAAAAATTGAAAAAACCCTTAATGATGCAATATTAGTCAGATCTTTCACAGTCATATAAGATGCAGAAAGTAGAAAATCTCACTGTTCTAGCTGTGCAGCAAATAGAGCAACTTTTTGCTTGCATTGGTTTGCAGAAGTTGTCACTTCTTCATTTTGGAAAAAATCAGCCGACTTTTCATAGTAAACAATGGCCTGCTCAATATTCTGCTCAGACTCATACAACTCACCAATTTCCTGCATGTAAGAAACAGTAAACCCCAGTTACGACATGTCATTCATAATTCCTGTACCTCCAACAACTAAAATCTAATATACAACAAAATCCATGTCTAAACACTGGGATAACCTGCTTTGCTTACCAAGCAATAATTAATTAGTCATACTAAAACAAACATCTAAAATTTGACACTAAATCACATAATATATATATATATATATATACCTTATAATATCTAGCGGCCATACTTAGTCTTCCAATATCACAGAAATGGTTAACTGCTTGGTCTAAGCAAGACACAGCTTCTGCATAATAAAAAAAAAAAATTGTTTATCGTCACAATGGATATCCTTTTTTCCTGAAATGCAAATGATGACACGCTTAGAATTGCCATTTTATACAGTCAATTTCAGTTTAGCAATATAGTTATGAACTGCAATTTCAAAAATGCTGATGACACAACCAAGAAAAAGATATCATGCAGGCAACGACAGAGTATGTGTAGATGAATTCAGAGCATGCATCTTAAACATCCTGAAATCAATTGCAATATCCGATTAAGCTAATATTATGTTGACTGTAATATTTAGAATTCATCCCATGGCATATGTGAAGACCAGTTTCTGACATTGACATGTGGAATGCTTAAAGAACAAGGTAATAGATATTACTATTGGCTCGGCCATAAAGGCTGCATAATTTTTGTTATAGTTGATATCTATATTATTTTCACAACGGTAATATAGTATGAAAAAGATTATGAATCCACAGCGTCAATGGTATAATGCTGCAAGTATATGGCAGATAATCAAAACCATTATTTATTTATTGTTTTGTTTCTCATAAGATAAGGTCGTAGGCACAGCAAGATTCCTTGTATGTAGGAATTGATCATGGCGGAATGTTTGGATTTCCATGGATAACCAACCAAGAGTAGCGATATATAGTCTATGCAGCCAAATGCATCCATACCATTTATATTAGTCTTTTTATAGCAATGTGCAGCATCAACATAAGCCTGGGCAGCTTCATGCTTGCTCTCCAACTACAAGCAGAAGACAGAATCGTCATCAGAGGCTTAATAGATAAAGAAGAGAAGCAGAACAGGAACAGGTAATACTACAAAAATTAAATTCACTCACCTTCAGATGACAATTTGCCAACTTGAGGTATGTTGATCCTGCTTTATCCCCTAAAACGCCATATAAATAGAATAAAAAAGAATGACATTCAGAACATTCCAGCCTTGAATTAAAGTTCATCATGTGAACTAAGCTATCAGTAATCAGTCACCAAAGCGAAGATCATATAAGCAAACGACTGATAATAGAATATGAAGCAGGACTATTCAATTGGTATATGGTCTTGACCATCTTCACAGAAAATCATTAAGTTTATGAAGAAAGAAGAATATTAAGAACATAATGTCAACCTCTTTCATTGGGTAATCTCCATTAAAACTGAAATGTTAGATAAACTCAGTTACGTTTTACATCAACCAAACTTTATCCAACAAAAGATACTCTACACGACCAATTGTTAATAATAATTATAAAAAAAAAAAAATACTAAAACATCTAGTTGAAAGCATTCAAGTAAAATCAGATTAACATACTGCTTTAATTGAGACACAAGTCCCTAGATAAGCCCTCACCCAGCCGCAGAACAAAGTCAAAGGGAAAGGGAAAGTGGAAACTGCAAAGCAGTTCCTCATTTGGTTCGAAAGGATGTGATCCAGATCAAAAGCTGACCATCTAATAGCACCAAGAGCAAAACAAGAAAAGGTGCTTCTGATCGCCAATAAATAACACTTAAAATAATATTGAAAGGAGGAATAGAAATCCATCTGAATTCACATTTTCTCGGGAAACAAACAGCGAACAAGAAGAGCAAGGCGCATGCAACAAAATAAAAAATTGAGGAATAAAATTACATGATTTAGCGAGCTTGTAGGAATTGGCGGCTTTATCAAAGAGATCAGCAGCGTCCTCATATTTGGAGCCGAACAATCCCCACCCACCAAGCTTCTTTTCTGCTTTCTTCTCGAATTCATCTGCTTTTGCTAACTGGTCCGACATTTCTTGATTTAATTTTCTTTCCCTCCTCAAAATTGATCAATTTACTGTAATTCTGAGATGCAGGAGAACATTCGTAAGGGATATCGAGATACTTTTGAAGCAGAAGGAAATGTCAAATGCTCGTGGAAAATAATTTGCCGAGACAGAGTCAGGCTTGTTGGTTTTTTTTTTTCGTTTCGTTATTGATATTTGGGCTGGGCCTAATAGATAGAGATTGAATGTTTCAGATTAAGAACTAGCCCGAATATTCTTGGGCTGGGCCTGGAACTTGCATGTTCTGTATCGTACTCAAATATAAAAGCATCTAAATAAAAAAAAAAAAAAAATCCATTAGCTAAAATTATATTCATAAGTTGTGAAGAAGAATTTACATGCATCATATTTATATTCCTAGGTCGGAGGCTTTCGTCTGGAGATCAAGGATATTGATATGATGCAACCATTCTGTTTTCTGGGGTCCACTATTAATTAACTAATAAACTTGCATTTGTCCGAAAGCATCAACTTGATATTAATACGAAATATAAATCATAGAAGATTGCACGAAAATTTCAATCATGGAGATATGAGCAATATATATATAGGTTACAACTTACAAGTGACAATAGGGAGGTATGAACATCGTGAGAATTATTAAAGTCCATACAAAAGTTCACCCCACACCTCCCATCTCACCAAATCTAAATCTAATAATTGCGAAATACATCTAATAAAAAATTAATAATAATAAATTGCGGGATCTAATTAAATTTTGGCCACTTAAGAAAAGGTGCAAGTGAATAGGCTACAGGGTTAAAATATGTATAAAATTTAAATTTAAATTTAAATTTTATTACAAAAGAATTTTCTTTGTAAAGGATTTTCAAATCCATGGAAGACTACCTCCTAAAAAAAAGGAAGGTGACCCATTACCACAAATAGTAATCAAGAAAGTTTAAAATATTATCTAAATTAATATTAAAATATATTTTAGTGAGAAATTTAAATAGAAATAAAACAATTTTCCTTACAAAAATAAATAATTCCATATTTTAACATCGATATATTTCTTCATAGATAGAAATTTCAAAGATACGTTGCAAAAATAATTCAAAGATATGATATGACACTTATCGACACGTGATCACACCGCTTGCATCCAGTCAACTGCTACCAATAATAGTAAATAAAAGATTCAGAAATATGAAGACTCTAGCTCCTACCTGTGAGAAATATACAGCCTCGCTCTGTGACACCGAAATCAAAATGACGCTTGACTCAAACATGAGTGGAGCTAGTGCCCCTCTTCTACAAGACAGCGAGGACTCCCAGGAAGATCCGAATTCGGAAAATGGATCAATTTCCGGTGCAGTGTTCAATATTACCACCACCATGGTTGGTGCCGGAATCATGTCAATCCCGGCAACCATGAAGGTCTTGGGAATAATCCCGGGGTTCATCGCCATCGTGGCAGTGGCACTTATAACGGATATCACGGTGGAGTTTATGTTAAGGTACACTAGTTCCGGCGAATCAATTACCTACGCCGGCATGGTGGGCGAGTCCTTCGGAAAATTTGGATCGCTTGCCGTGAAGATATGTGTCATAATTACCAATCTCGGCATGCTCATCATCTATTTGATTATAATTGGTATGTTCAGCTGCAACTAATTGCCTTTCTACTCTTTATTTTTGCCTGGGGAGGGAACTAACTGTATAGAGTTTTGAGAGTGCGGAGCGGAAAGGGTTTACTCTTCAATTCGATTTTCCAGAAAATTCAATGTCTTTTTGTTTTGGTTAATGGAAAATCACTTTTTGGTGTGTAAAGTAAAATGACATTACAGCTCAAACGAGGGGGAAATGGGCATTATATGTTTTCTGGACTTATTTGGGATGAGATAGGCTTTCCTCTTTTCTTGGTTATTATCCACTGAGTCCCGTGGATCGGTAGGGACACACTGAGGTGTACTAATTGCCAAGCCCATTACTGCTTTAAATAATGACGACAATTATAGACACAGTCCAACTGATTTATGTGATTTTTTTAAACAAATTTTGATTTATTTTTTTTTTCTCATTAGCTATGAAAGGGTCATGCAAATCATATCATATTATTGCTAATACTAACCATCAGTGTTAATCCTCCAAAGCATGCACGGCTGGTGGTTATGTTATTCCGGTTTTCTGACTTGCCTGCCATTTTAGTTTGGTTTTCTTGAGTAGCTTAGCTAAACTTGGGATATTATAAGAGTATTATATTATATTATTGATTTTCTCAGATTGTTGAAGCAACTATTAATTAATGTTGTCTTTTTTCACACGAGTTGTCGTTTCATATTTGTACAAGTTCTTCTTTGGCAGAACAAAACGGGGCCAAAGCCCAAAACCAGACAACAAAATATAATAGAAAGGTCATTTCATCTAGCACACCCCTTACATCATTGTCTTTTGTTTTTGAATTGTAGGAGACGTGTTGTGTGGAAGTGAGTCAAAAGGAACCTTACATCTGGGTGTTCTACAAGAATGGTTTGGTCTACACTGGTGGACCTCCCGTGCTTTTGCCCTTCTCTTCGTCACCATCTTCATAATGCTTCCACTTGTTATGTTAAGGCGTGTCGGTCAGTTCCCAATATCCTTCACAAGTCATTTTGTTTTATTTTAGTTCTTAGATAACCAACTTGTTTCAATTAATGCTTGCAGATTCTCTTAGGTATAGTTCTGCAATATCAATTCTACTAGCACTAGTGTTTGTGGCAATAAGCTCTTCCATGGCGTTTTATGCATTATGGTCCGGCAAAACGCAAGCACTCAGAATGCTACCTGATTTCTCTAAAATCTCCATCTTTGATCTTTTTACCACCGTTCCCGTTTTGATCACAGGTTTCGGATCCCAAGTCAACAGTAAGTTCCCAATTCCAATAGTATACTACTCTCAGTTATGTGCTTTTATTTAGTGGAAATTAACGGAAGGTGCTTTGAATGAATGTTGCATGCAGTTCATCCAATTAGAGCAGAGCTTCGGAAACCTTCAGACATGAGTATAGCTACACGAATTTCTTTGATCATATGCGTTGTCATTTACTTTGCTATTGGCTTTTTCGGATACTTGTTGTTTGGAGATTCTGTCATGGCCGATATACTGGTAAACTTTGACCAGAATTCAGGTACCGTCGTTGGTAGATTGCTCAACGATGTCGTCCGGTTAAGCTACGCACTCCATCTTGCGCTTGTATTTCCCATCATGAACTATTCCTTGAGGGCCAACATAGATGAGCTTCTATTCTCAAACAAGAATAAGCCCGTTTTGGCATTGGACACACCACGATTTGTGTGTCTCACGTGCGGTTTGCTTGCAATTTCTTACATAACGGCCGTAGCCCTTCCAAACATATGGTATTTCTTTCAGTTCTTGGGCTCCACAACAATTGCTGCCCTCTCGTTCATATTCCCTGCTGCAATCATTCTAAGGTAGCATATAAAACGAGTTCAGTTACCTTGTTATGTTCTTAATTTTTGATTTTTTTGTCTTATAAATTTATTTATTTTTTTTTTCAAAATACAGAGATATACATGGAATATCAAGTAGAAAAGATCAAGTGATGGCAATAGTAGTGATTATTTTGGCTGTAATGACAAGCGGAATAGCAATGTGGACCAACTTGAATGGTTCATCTGCAGACCAGACATGACCCATGAATGATGAATCATGATCTTATCTTTTCCAATGTACATGTATTATTAAATTTGAGATTATAATACTTCATATATTATATATATGTCCAAGCAATTGTTAATGTGAGTCAATTTAGTTGATAGGTACCAAATAGTCTAAATTTTAATGTCACCAGATCATGTTTTGCTTAGCGTATTGAGAGTTTTCTTTTACGCCAATAGATTTGCTTACGATACACACTGATTATGACTATAAGAGTTTGTTGAAATTGATTATTGAAATCATGTAGCTACATCACAATCGACTTTAATTATCTACGTGATCTGTGGATAATATTTATTTATTTATTGATAGAAGAGAAGAAAGTGTATTTATGAACAAACTTCCATAGCGAAAAAGATTAGGAAAATGCTACTTCTTACAGTCATATATATTTTTGAAGATGGTGGTCCAATGAAGCTGCCAATTTTTTTTTCTTTTCTTTCTTTCTTCTTCTAACTACCTACCAACTAAAACCAAGGTGTAATAAAAATGTCTGCTTTTTTTTTTTTATATGTAGGAATCTTCTTTTATATATATATATATATATATATATATATATATATCATAAACATGAAAATTTCGGATTCCTTCATAATGAATGGGATGTTTTATAGAGTAACGCTAGAAACAACTGAAATAATCTTGCTATTTTACATTAGGAGACAATCTCATGTTTGAAAAAAGTTATGATAACATATAAACTAGGCATAATCTTGGAAGAATTATGAGTAGATAAGCTAAAAGACTTTGCCAGAAATATGCCTTCAAACTAATTAAAATAAGCTTATTTCTGCCTCAAAATTACTCCGTAACTTTTAACCACACACACAAACATATATTTTATCTCCTACTAGTTGTACATATTTTGGCTTTACTAAAATTTCCCATATAATTTAATAAGGTATGTTAAGACTTTATATTTGTAGATATGTCATAGTCTTAATTAGGTGGGCACTATATTGGTAATGGACAAAGTCATAAACGTCAGGCAAAGTATGCATATAGAATTCTTATATTATCTGGGTCATAATCCATGATTATATACCTCTATACTCTAGCTTCACAAAAGAAGAGCAATGAACTCTTTTTTTTTTTTTTTAAAATAAAAAATAATGAATTGCTTAATCCTTAGACAGAAACTTTAAACAAAAAATGGAGTACGTTCATTAATTTAATTATGTGGTTTGCGATCTATCGCAAGTGTTAATTTCTACAAATTAATGCATCGGATTCCTTATCGTCATCAATGTGTAGTAGGTATATCATGATTGGGATGTTTAAATTTATACTACCATATATATAGTACAGCCAGTAGAAACAACGGAAAAAATGTTTTTATTAACATAGACATAATTATTCAACCAAAATAATATTTTAAAAATATATTATTATCAAATAAGATAATAAGAAAAAACTTACCACACCAACAGTATTAAATTGCGTATGCAGAAAACTTATCACATGTTCAATTATTTGTTTTATTTCTACAATAAAAAAATATTTCACTTTTATTTCATCACATGTAATCGAATTATGTGCTTGTTTTTCAGTTGTATCACGTGCAATCCGTGATGTTTTAGTCAATTTTATATTAGGTCTTTATCCTTTAAATTTGTTTATTTTTTTTCAAATTGATAGCATAAAAAATTGAAGTAATCTCGTCCTGTTCAACGCTATTATAAATTATAAATAAGTGTAAAAAAAGGAAAAGTGATTATCACAGTAAACCCACTCCCATTTTTAAAATAACAAAATGTTTATATTATTTTAATTTTAATTTTAATGCTTTATAAAACTTGGCGCTGAAACCGAAAAATAAAAAAATACACGGTTTAGCGAGCCACCGAAAGACGATGGCACAGAACCTAATTCCACGTCCGCGTTCATTTAATTGTCCCTTCTACACTTTTCCGTCAACCTACAGTCATCTTCGACTCTCCTACGCATGAGTCATATACAAAAAAAAAATAAAAATAAAATATTTATCAATATATATCACTTTTAAAAATATTTATCAATATATACTATTTTTTTCAGATATTACAGTACCGTACTGCGATATTCGAATAAAAAATTAATTAAAATTTTTATTTTTTATTTTTTACAAATAAAATATTAAAAAAATTTATAAATTTTTTTAAATACATATACATCATTCCAAAAATTATTACCAATACGTACTATTTTTATAAATATTTACTAATATATATTACCTTTAAAAAAATTATATTATCCTCTTACAAATTTATTTTATTTAATTTAATTTAAATTTATTTTATTTTATAATTTAATTAAAAGATGACACAAAATTCATGAATTAGTATTGAAATGTTTCTGCAAGATGATGATGTGTTTATTTTTCTTGGATGCCTCATTTGCAGGAAAGGAAAATATTTATTTTTTTAGACTGTTGTTTGGAATATTTTTTTTTTATTTTTTTTCTTCCTTATCTACTGTATCTCTTTTTTTATATGTTTATTTTTATAAAAAAATTATAATACATTAAGTGAATTTTTCAAAATTAATTAACTCAAATATATATATATATATATATATATATATATATATATATATATATATATATATATATATATATATATATATATATATATATAAAATATATTTGATTTTGAAATATGTAATATTAAATTTATTTAGGCAAAACCACTTCATAACTAGAGATTTTATTGTACAAGATGTCGTATGTATTGATAATAATTTTTTAGATTGGGTATATGTATTTAAAAAATTTTAATTTTTTTAATATTTTATTTGTAAAAAATAAAAAATAAAAAATTTAATTAATTTTTTATTCGATCGAATATCGCAGTACCGTACTGCGATATTCGAATATCGCAGTACCGTACTGCGATATTCGAATATCGCATTACCGTATTGCAATATCTGAAAAAAGTGATATATATTAATAAATATTTTTAAAAGTGATATATATTGATAAATAATTTTTTTTTTTTTTGGTATATGGAGGTAAATTTCTCCCTACGCATCCTTATCATTAAACCAACCAAATCTGTCTTGGCTATCCAATAACTTGAATTTCAATCTTACCCTTCTCCCATGGCCCCTCGTTGACCATTTCATAGGTGCATTGTCGTAATTTAGGACTAAAATCATTTCACCAGGTCCCCGCCCCATCTTTGGCATAAATAAATACTTCATGTTTATTCGTAATTATGCGCAAGGGAACACCGATTTCATAAGAACTTCTCTTTCTCCTTAATAAAAAATTCACCGCCGGAATGTCGCCGGCGGCCGGATTAGACGTCCCTCTCTTGCCGGGTTCCAAATCGGCAGAAAAGGCTGCTTCTGTCTCTGGCGCCATATTCAATGTCGCGACGACCATAATTGGCGCGGGGATTATGTCGATTCCGGCGACTATAAAGGTTCTAGGAGTCATTCCGGCTATCCTGATGATAATGATCATCGGCATGCTGGCGGAAGTATCAGTAGACTTCCTGATGAGGTTTACGCATTCCGGCGAGACGACGACGTATGCTGGTATAATGAGGGAGTCGTTTGGCCCTGTAGGAGCTGTGGTCACACAAGTTTGTGTCATAATCACTAACCTAGGATGTTTGATTATGTACCAAATCATCATCGGTAAGAGTGGATTTTATTTTTTCTCACCTGATTTCGTTTCCCTCATAGTTTAAAAAATTTTGGTTATTAATTGTCTAGTTTAAGGCGGTACTAATTATGAAACTCAATTTTGGTATTTCCATCTAAACCCAGTTGTGAGTAAATTTTTGGGCCCTTGCTGTTTTGCTAGATTCTCACGGTGTGATTGGAAAATGGAACTTAATTTCTGTTGGTCCCAGAACTAAATGAATCTTAAAATTCATTTATTATTTTGTATACTGAACAGGAGATGTGCTCTCTGGGAATCAACCTGAAGGTGAAGCACACTTGGGCATTTTGCAGCAGTGGTTTGGTTTTCACTGGTGGACTTCCCGTGAATTTGCTATGCTTTTCACGTTGGTCTTCATTATGCTGCCATTGGCCTTGTATAGGCGTGTAGGTAAGTGATATATACCGTAATTACCCTGCAAATTTGTCTGATAATGAGATTTGACTGCATTAAATTCATTAACTAAACATTTGATTGGTGTTTGCCAGAATCCTTGAAATTCAGTTCTGCAATATCAACCCTCCTAGCAGTGGCATTTGTTGGCATATGTTCTGGCCTGGCAATCACTGCTATTGCCCAAGGAAAAACACACACTCCAAGATTGCTTCCTCAGTTGGACCACCGGACTTCCTTCTTTGATCTATTTACTGCTGTTCCAGTCATAGTCACAGCCTTTACGTTTCATTTTAATGGTATGAACTTGAAAAGACTTTTAACTAGTGGGTTTCTTCCCTTCTTCACAAAATGTCTAGAAAGTTTCTTTGCTGACAACTAGTTTCTTTCTCTCTGGGCAGTGCATCCAATTGGGTTTGAGCTTGCAAAGCCTTCTGATATGGCTTTTGCAGTTCGAATAGCGCTCCTACTAGCTGCTGCCATCTACTTTGCCATAGGCATATTTGGGTACCTTTTGTTTGGGGACACAATCCAGTCGGACATACTAATAAATTTTGATCAGAATACTGCTTCTGCAGCTGGTTCTTTGTTAAATAATTTAGTTCGATTAAGCTATGCATTCCATATCATGCTCGTGTTCCCTCTCTTGAACTTCTCTTTGAGAGCCAACATAGATGAACTCCTTTTCCCAAACAAGCCTCTGCCAGCCAAGGACACCAAAAGATTTGTGACCCTCACCCTTGTGCTACTAGTCTTCAGCTACCTTATTGCTATAGCACTGCCTGATATATGGTACTTCTTTCAGTTTCTGGGTTCAACATCTGCACTTTGCCTTGCCTTCATCTTCCCTGGTGCTATTGCTTTGAGGTAATTTATATCATCCCATTTCATTTTCTTTAAAATTGAAAATAAAAAAGGAAAAAGTTCGAAGCTTTATCATATTGTCTTTGTTTTTAACGGCAGGGATGCTCATGGCATATCAAAGAGAAAGGACAAAATCGTAGCACTCATAATGGTTGTACTGGCTGTGATAACAAGTGCCATTGCCATCTCCACTAACATATATAACTCTTTCGGCAGCAAGTCATAAATTTTTAGTTTTTTTTTTCATATATGAAAGTTTTCATTTGGGAGAAAGAGAGAAAGGTGTTTTAGCAGTTGGGAACCATTTTTTTCCGATACTTTATGCTGCATTTGTTGATGTTGTAAAATTCATGTATTTTTCTTTGGTAAGAAGAGTACATTTATGTCGAGCAACAGATATGTAAAATATTAATATCAAGCACAATTTAGTCAGATCCAAGTTTCCGGTTGGAGGCTGACAAAGTTTGGAAAACTATATCCTTTTGATGATAGCATCATTTCTCTCCATCATTTCATAATTTATACAGTAACATGAAGAATTTAGCCAATAATTAGATGCCTCGATTAGCAAGGTCCATATCATTGGTCTCACAATCTTTGCAGATGCATGAGAATTCTACCCGGCAAGATTGGAAAGCGGAAAATAAAAGAAAAAAAAAAAAAAAAAACTATATTAAGGCAATACAAAGGCACATAAACGAGAGAATAAAGAATAGAAGAATAGAAAGTTACCTTTGGACTTGTCAACATAGAAGAGGGATTCGCTTGGAACGGCGTCGAGAGAACCACCAGAGAGAGCGTCCTTTGTTGATTTCTTGAAGAAATCTTCTATGTCTTCTATACTAATATTGGCCCTCCACGCCTTCTACCCCTTCCTTGATCCTTTTGCTTTCTTGCCCATCACCTACGAGTCTGGCTTTCTATAGCTGCAGATGAGCATGCTTCGTTCCTGCTCCGCTGAGCTCTGTCAACGTTACAGAGAAAGGTTTCCAACGACCGGAGGTGGCAAAGCTCGTTGATGGTTACAGAAAAACTGAAGAAAGTTACTACATAGATGGGTAACCTCATGGGGTGGTAAAATGGGCCTCACATAGATCGCTAGGAAAGAAAATGTCCGGCCCAAATTTTTTATTTATTTTAAAGATAATTAAGAGAAAAAAAAGAAATATATGTAAATATTTTAAAGCCGAGAGATTGAACTCGAGTGAATAAATTAGTAAAAACCTTGTGCAGGGGGCAAAATGTGTAGGCACTTCAATGGAGAGACTGACTCTTGGTTGGGTGGCCAGCATTCCAGTTAATATTCCAGAGCTTGTAGTGCCGCGACACTGCATAGCCTGTTTGATTTCCATTTACATTTTTTGAAAACATATTATTCTGTTTTTTATTTTAATTTTTATATTTATTTAATATTTATTGATTATTTTTAATAAATTTTATTAAAATATTAATTTTTTAAAAATAAAATTTAAAATTCACAGTATTGTCAATAATTATTTTTAAATATATTAGAAACAATTTTTTTTTTTTTTAGTTTTCAAACATACCAGAGTGGTTGATTGTATTGAACTACTAGCACCCAAATTGTGTTCCTTTACTAATGTCTATAACACTTTATTCCAAATCTTGTAAGTAAAGGAGGTCGATTGTTTTGTAATATCCACGTCCCAGATGTATTACCTACATGATCAAATGTTAGATAACAAGACTCAAAAAAAAAAAAAAAAAACACACTGCCAGGTTTACCAGCTACACGACATCTAGCCTATTAGAGTGGAAATCAAATTCATTCTCTAAAAAAAATGACAGAAGCAAAAGAAACATAATTGTATACCATTCACAAAATATTATAAAACTCAAAAAAGCAACGAACTTGATTGAAAACAGCCAAATGAGAGAAGAAAAATAAATACCTATAACTGCAAAGAAATTTGAATTTTCAACAGCAAGTAAGTCCTTGACAACGAGAAAAACAACGGTTGAAGGGGTTGTCGAGGGCAAAGAAAGGTGGAGATGGAGGTTTCAAATAATTTGTTAAAATTTTTTTTTGGATTTTTTTGAATTGTTTGAAACTGTTCTCGACTTCAATAGTGATGTAGTAGAAGCTCAAAAGTCTTGAAGCTCATAAATAACAGTTAAACAGACAACTGTTGTCTATAAGAGGGACACACCGCTAATATAGAGTGGGTAGAGCGAAACTATTGTCTAAATTTTTTTGCTTATATAATAGAAAGTGATTCTAGGTCAACCTTTTTTATAAACAGTATTTACCTTATTAAAAATCTTTAATGACAATGTATTTATTAAAATACTGCAGTTTAGAAACTATTTCGTCTAAGTCAGCCTTAGCTTTAGCTTTAGAATCAATGAATTGAATAGCGCTGTTACTATAAATCAAACTTTGTTCTGCTTATATCCAAGGGTTATGTCCTGTGTTTTTGGTATTTTTATAGGGGGCTCGCATAAGAAATTTGTGTGCCTGTTTGCCCCAAAACTTGGCCAATTCATAATATTCGGCTAAATTCTATTGTTTTGATCACTTCTTTCATTTTTCTTATATTTTTTTTTTTTTGAAGATTTTTACTTAGAA
Organism: Bauhinia variegata; assembly: GCA_022379115.2. NCBI lineage: Eukaryota > Viridiplantae > Streptophyta > Magnoliopsida > Fabales > Fabaceae > Bauhinia > Bauhinia variegata. Next base: position 14,641,216 of record CM039437.1, read on the forward strand.
TCTTTAATATGACTATAGCTCCAAGGAAATTTCAACAATTAAACACCGTAGGAAGAAGAATCAAAGAATTTTAATTCTATGGTTCAAGAGGGGCTTTGAAAATTTTCTTGAAATTTTCATTGAAATCATCAAGACTATCGACCAACATATGGTCACACATAATAATATGTAGTCAACCCACGAATTAATCATGTTATCATAACATAAAATCATAATTAAAACACATCCATGAATCCAAAAATCACACTATAGCCGAAAAGAGTATGAAAAAATTATGTACACAAAAATTAAAATATATATCATATACATCCTCCATAGATTAACTTGAAGTTACTCTGATACTAATTAAAATATTTAAGACAACATACAAACATCAATTTGTAGGCAAAACCATGACATGTACTTAGCATGTAGGAGTTTAGGATTATTTGGACGAGAGGTATGGAAACCATGCTTTCTAAGAGATCACAAAAAAAGAGAGAAGTAATCGTTTTTGGAGAGAGTAATGCTCACTTAGTTGCAATATGTGAAAAATGATAATTATATTACTTAATAGGCAGTAATAAATATATTTATGATAAAAATTAAGCACGTCTCTTTGTAAACTTAGATGGGTTATTGGGCTTAACTTACCTATTAACACAAGGTCTAATCAAACGGTTAAATAATTCTGACATCTGAAGTTTAAAACTCCCGGATAGAAGATAGCAACCAAACAGTTCCAACAGGCATCATTAAGAGCGGTAGGGGCAGAAAATTCACACTAATATAATGCTAGTTGTCAAATAGGTAATAGTTGGCTTCATAAAGCTTGAAAAATGCAGTTTTATCGTGGCAGAATCAATTGACCGAAACGTATAAAAGAAGCTTATGAAAACTTTTTCCAACTTGGAACAAGATATGCATAATATGCTATGACATCTAACATCCTTATCAACAAATGTGGAGGGGGGGGGGGGGGGCGCGCACTGGAATCATGCTTTTTTAGACATTTAATACTGAAGAAGAGGGATAAATTACCCGCCGGAGCACTGTTAGGCTATGTTCATCCCTGTAATATATGGAATGCGTTGGACCCAATTTCATCAGGTCACTGTGAAGTTCAAGGACTTCTTCCGCATGAACCATTCTTTTAGCAAGTGGAGATGATACTGAATCATTAGCAGTCAATAGTCTTGCGAGTGTAAGCTTTCCAATTTTACTACAAAATTCATTATGTCATATCATTCAGGAGAGAAAAAGAGAAACAAGAGGGAGACAAACATACAAAATGGCATTTAAAACTTTAAAGCCTATTTAATGAAACAAACTTACCAGTCAATTAGAGACAATAGTTCCTGGAAAACAGTTATTTCATTAGCAATAATCTCTGCATACCAATTGGAAGTTGTTGGAGTAAGGTCATTCTCAGTAGGTAGTTCATCAACTGAAACAATGGAATCTGATTCCTGACAATGCACAAATTTTTGAAAATTTTCATCCCCCAGAAAATCTTTTTACATCCTGTGTTTCAGCAGGTTGTGTGTAAGTTGTCTGTACAGACAATTCAAAGGCTATTTGGGAAGGATGGCCGTAATGACAACCACTTGAAGATACAATACCCGAGAATGTCCAACGCTGATCTCTACAGGGCAAGTCTTTGATGGATGGAACTCAATATTTCTGAGATTTAGATATGTAACCCAAACTTGAGCAGTTTTCAAGTTACTTGTTGAGAGTGGTTTCCCAACAAAATCCCTTTCTATGCTAAGTTCAGATTTAACAACTAGTGTGGATGAGTTAATGCCTTCAACGGATTGATTGAAGTAAAGGATGATAGGAAGTGTTCTTGCGTCTGACAGTGCACCACTTAACAGAGAGAAACCATAACCGTGAAGGCACTTATCTCCCTGTAGAGTGATATTTGATCCACTTGAAGGCCAAGATGAAACAAGTATAGGAGCATCCGTTTTCACTGTTTGATCAAGAAGCCAAAGATGATAAAACCAACCACTCTGATCATCTGGGTCAGTAAAGACCGCACTGTGAACATGTTCATACTCCTCACTTAAAGCCTTCTCTTTAGGGAAATATCCTTCACTCCCTTTCCGTAGCAACTTGGATAGAAGCATGCTGCAAAATTTTAAATGAAAATGTGTATTTAATAAAACAAGTTCAACAAATAACATTTTATCAATTAGTCACTATTGTCTGCTTCAGTTTTTGGCTCACAAAAATTTTAACAAAAGAAACAATTGATGATTTATGACTTAATTAATTTTAGTGAATTATTTCAAAATAATATATTCCCTTCTCCTTCTGGTACTGTTGTATTATTCTCCTCTCTCTTTCTAGAACACAAAACTGCCTTTTAGAGACAAAATAGACGAGACCTGAAAACTTCTGTTAGAATAATCTGAGTTGACGATAGGAACATCCAGTGTCCAAAACTTGAACATGCAATGATTACTGGAAGTTGCTCTTTCTACTAAACGTGACCAATTGAAAGTCAAAGTTTATAGTCTAGACTCAAAGATTTATAGATCTCTGATATTTCTGACCTTGACATCTATGTGCTAAATTGCTAATCATAGTGAAAATATATATTCTTTCACAAACTCTAAAGATGCTCACATCTACCTTCCATTCTATGAACAGATTAACAGAAATGCATTCTCGGTATAACCAATCTTTTATGTGACTAAGATACACACTAACAAAGTAACAATATTCTTAAACATTTGAATTTTATCCTTATAGACACACAAACACAGAGACACGGAAAACAGCTCGTGGAAAATTTTGAATTGCTGAAAAATAGAGTTCTGTCCGCTTAGTAACTTAATATACGAGGGAGTGTAGAAAAACACATATTCAGTATGAGCTGAGTGCCCGATAAAACGATTATCATAAGATGGTCATACCTACGATTATGCCATGCAGAGTAATTGCTAAAATTTGCCCCTATCAGATCTTCTGTATAATTGAACTCTTCCTGATCTGATCTTTTCATTAGTTCAGCAACAAACCTGGACGAAACATTTATCCAAAAAACCTCGCAACTTACCAAAAGACCTCTAAAATGAATACACAAAACAAAGATAGGATATGAAAGGGTGAAAATTTTGACCTTCGGTAGTTCCATGCATGGAAATTTCGAGGATCAGCCTTCTGGAGCGCAACTCATTATCTATGGATAAATATCCCTTGCTTTGCACCCATTTCCGATGATGCCATGCTCCATAAGACTTAAAGTTCTGCCTCAATGCATTCTCCACCTAAAGAAGAACAATTGAATATAACCAGGATCACATATTCTGAGAAACGGTTGTGGTTAAATATTACATTTTTTTTTTTTCATCCTCGAGACAGATAATGGTGGCAGAACTCTCCCGCCAACTAAACGAATTTGTTGAAATAGACTCTTCCACAAACAATTTCCTCATCAAGCGACAGAAGAAAGGGGATGGGTAAATGCATGACCAATTACACTGAGAGATTTTGTTGAGTTTTGAATCAAGTAACAGTAAGAACGCACCACTTTGAGTTCTTCATCGAAAATGGATTTGACAGAGTCAGGATCAGAGTGAGACTGGGAGAGATAGTGTTCGACGGCGAGCTGTGAACGGATTTTTTTCAATTTTCGCTGACAAAGCTGCCGCATCCTCTGGTTTCAAAGATTTGCGAGCTAGAGAGAGGAAACTTTGCTACTGCAGCTAGTCGGAAATTTCTCAAGTCAACTGCCAAGTCTCGAGTGAAGGAGGGAGTATTTCTTAAATGGCAATCTAGGAACATAAGTATAATTTGTTGTTGCCATCCCGTAGCAACCAGATCTCACTACCGTACTTGCTTTGCCCATTTGCTGCTAGTAACGATCGCAGTGAATAAAATATGAAATAGGATAAACTAGATTCTTTTTTTTTTTTTTTTTTAAATGTAGATTGAATATAGTTTCACATATTTATTACTGTTTGACTGTTTAAGCTATTATTTTGTACTATTATTGGTAGAAAAGTGAAATTTCATAGTTGTGTTTATAAGAAACTAAATTTTATATACTAATATTTTTATATTTATGTATTTTATATTAACTTTTATATAATTTTAATTATTTTTTATATATTTTAAATTATATTTTATACCAAAATCAAAAGATAATAATATATATATATAATATAATATAATCAATAATATGAGACACCATTGTGAATTAACTTACACAAAATTCTCCATTTGTTTTGAATCATATCACAACCTATAATTCTAATTTTCCTAATCGAATGACACCCAACAAAGAATTAGTTGGAATGTTCATATTTCCCTATTCCTAATTACCCTTGGTTCCTGCTCAGATCTTTTCTTCCATTGGGTTCAAGTCAGACAAGTTACTAGAAGCCTTCAATCCATCCACAAAACACACATCTGCCACAGTGACCATTTCTCTGTTATCTTGCTGTTTGTTCAAATCCATACTCGTTTTTCCTTGTGTCTACATTAGACAAAGACAGTACTTCCACAGCGACAGTCCCCAAATTGCTCTCATTAGAGTGCAAATTAGTCGACTTCCCATTTTCAAAAATTGCATCGCTATTCAGAACCGAAGAAACTTCCCAAGCAAATGTTTCCTTCTCAATTTGAGAATCGATTGATTTTCAGGTCTCAAAATTCTTGATGGCTTCATCAGCCACTGTCCTGAATTCCATCACCTGCACACTAGACTCATCGTTTACATTTGCATGTGATCTTAACTCACGAGTGATATTTGCTTCCAAAGGCCTCACATTTTCTATATGCTTATGGCCCATCTTGTCTCTAGAAGGTCTCCTTTTCGGTGTTTTCCTTTAAGTCGTGCTTTCTTAGGCTTTGGGACGGCACTCTCATCAGCATCGGCAACTGATTCTGCCCCTCTTTTCTTGCATGGAATGACTGTTAGCTGAGAGTGGCCAACTAGCTCTCCGGAAGAGTTTGATGCACTTGACTGAATAGCTAGTAAAGCAGTTCTAGCAGCTTTTATCTCAGCTTCTTTCTTTGTTTTTGCTGCTGCTCCAATATAACGAATTCCCCCAATCTCAACAGTGCATGAAAAAGATGATGCTCGATCCAGTGACTCATCCTTTTTGCACTCATACAAGGGCATTGCATAGTTCATCTTCTGTGCATATTCCTGAAGTAATTTCTTGCATACTCCTGTTTCGTGCTGGAACAAAAATGTTTAAAAAGATAAGTAACTGAACTGCAAAAGATAAGTAACTAATACAGCTGAAACATAATAGAAAGCAGATCTTGAAATCATCCATAGTGCAGTGGCAACTTCATAAATAGTGCATATTTCAGTGAAGAACATCAAAGGGAAAAGGGAAGCATATTCATTCAATAATAAGATATAATGAAAGCTTCAAAATAGCATATCAAATAAAAAAAAAAGCGAAACATACAAACTGAAGCAGAAATTTCATGTACATATAGAGGCAAAGGTAACCTTACGTAGTTGATGTGTGTTTCATGCATGAGGGAGAAAAAGAAAACGTTAACTTCGGTGCCGTTGAAGTTATTTTTTTTTTTTGGCTACTAATAGGCAATGGCAGTGAGGAGGTTTGAACCCTTAAGTTTGGACATACTATCTTAACCCTTCACCACAAAACCACATCAAGTAGCTTGTACTCAACCTTATATAATAAATTAGAACATAATTTTAAGACAGTATATCTTATTTCTTTATAATAAAAGAAACTTTCTTATTAAGGAGTACAATCATACAAAGAGAGTATATGGCAACCTATGATCAAAATAAAAATAAACAAAGACCAACAAAAGTACAAACACATACACAAGCATAGGAACAACGCACACCAAGTCTGCTACAAATTAACAATTAGCCAAACACCATAAAAACAACTATCCCACAAAAGAGGTGAACGCAGAAACATGTCCTTGAATTTTAGGTCTAAAATAAAGAAAATAATTTGAAGGAAAATTCAACATTTGCTAGAATGAATGAACTTACAACTGGTTGAGAGATGGATTGATTAACATCACTAGGATTAGGGTTTAGGGGTTAGAGGTTAGGATTTAGGATAAAGGTTTCAGGTTTAAGGGTTTAGAATTTAAGGTTTAAAGTTAGGGGTTTGGAGTATAAGATTAGGATTTAGGGTTAGGGGTTTAGTGTTTAGGGTATATGATTAGGGTTTAAGGTATAAGATATAAGGTTAGGGTTTAGGATTTTAAAGTTTAAGATTTAAGATTAGAGTATAGAGTTTAAGGTATAAGGTATAGGGTTAAGCTTTAGAGTTTAAGGTTTAGGATTAAGGTATAGAGTTAGAGTTTAGGATTTAGCATTTAAGGGTTAAGATTTAGGCTTAGGGTTAAGGGGATAGGGTTTAGGTTTAGTTTAAGAGTATAGGATTTAGGATTAGGATTTAAGATTTAGGGTATAAGGTTAGAAGTTTAGAGTTTAAAATTTAGGATTTAGAATTTAGATTTAAGATTAAAGTTTGAAATTTTAAAATTAAGATTTAGAATTTAAGATTTAACTCGCAGAGCTTTGAAACCAGAGGATGCGGCAGCTTTGTCAGCGAAAATTGAAAAACTCCGTTCACTTCAATCTCTGTTTCTCGCCAATCACCACAATCGCACGTTCATTTTCTAAAATTTTCTGTCAAAATTTCCCTCTGATTTTCTCGCCTGTTCTTTACAATAGTGACGTTTCCTAATTAATTTCTAATTCAAATTGAATAATTTTTTCAGATATACTAAGGAAGCTCTAGAGGTAAGCACCAAGCTTCTTCAGATCAATCCAGAATCTTACACAGCATGGAACTACAGAAAGCTCGCCGTCGAACACTATCTCTCCCAATCTCACTCTGATCCGGACTCTGTCAAATCCATTTTCGATGAAGAACTCAAAGTGGTGTGTTCTTATTGTTACTTGATTCAAAACTCAACAAAATCTCTCAGTGTAATTGGTCATGCATTTACCCATCCCCTTTCTTCTGTTGCTTGATGAGGAAATTGTTGGTGGAAGAGTCCATTTCAACAAATTCGTTTAGTTGGCGGGAGAGTTCTGCCACCATTATCTGTCTCGAGGATTAAAAAAAAAATCTAATATTTAACCACAACCGTTTCTCAGAATATGTGATCCTGGTTATATTGAATTGATCTTCTTTAGGTGGAGAATGCATTGAGGCAGAACTTACCTGTTAACACAAGGTCTAATCAAACTCAGTCTCCTATAAATAGGTTTAGCCCAATTAACAGAATGATCGCATATATTTGGGTCATACAGAAAACTCTCATAATTAACTAATATGAATTAAATATGAGTTTTATAATAGAACATGATTTATATCAAGCCACAATTTGAATATTTTAACAATGGTCCATAAAAGTGCATTTGTTTGCCACTACAGAGTATCCTTGATGGCTATTGCATTAAATGGCTTCTGTCTCCACTGCTTTAGCGCCAAACCTTGTTTTTAGTTTGCATATAGTCTAATATCAAATCCATGAGAGGGATGACATATATGTCAAATTTTCATTTAAGCTCTTTGTGTGATAAAATAATACTTTATCCTTCTTATTGGGGTTTTTTATATTGTTCTTGTCTAATAAGAGATGATATAAAAATAAAACGGAAACTTTCATTAGTTAAGAACAAGTTACTATCTAGAGAGAATGAAAAAGTTCTATTATCAAAAGATTTCTTATGATATTCTTAACCTCTAGAACCAAATGGTAGTTACATTTATATATGGGCACACTTCCATTTTACCATAGTAAGCAATGCCAAAATATTATTCGCACAAAAAATAAATTTTTACATTGTTATAAATGAAAATTTGTTTTTAGAAGTGAATGTCTTCTCTAAATGAATGATTTTACACTTTAAATGGTACATAAATGGTTTTGATAATTATTAATATCCTATATCTCTTTTCTTTGGATTTTTGAAATTAAGTTCCATAAAAAAAAAAAAAGACAAAGTAAAATTCACATGATTTATTTGGTTTACATGCAAAGAAAGCAATAGAAAATATTTAAAAATAAAATAAAATAGAGAGGAAAGAGTGCAATGGGAAATGCTCAAGATAGGTTTCCTTTAAGATTCTCTAATGAAAATGCTAGATACTTATATTAAATTAAATTAAATGCATAATCAAGCAGTGATGGATTCATAAATTTCAGGTTGTGGGGATAATGTGACATAGCACAAGTAAAAGTAATAATGTATATTATAATTGTTCTCTATGAATTTTCATATTTTAAAAATATTGAATGATTATTTCATTTCCAATATTATAAAAAATTTCTCTAACCATTCATTTCTCATGTGATTTCGCATTGAATCGTTAATGATATTCATTGTGGGGAAATATTTTTTAATTATTGCAGTAGTCATTGGTAATACCATAGCTAACTACTCTAAAAGCAAATATACCAATAGATATGCAATGTGATTCTTGTTCTTCATAGGCTTCATTGAAAGATTATTTCCCTTTACTTCTGAAAATACACTATCAAAACATATTCCTTCACTTTTACAGCTTTGTCCTCTCTTGAACTCTTTTTTTAATTTTGAATCTTTTCACTTATAATAATAATAATAATAATAATGTAAAAAAATATTTATGATAGATATGATACTTTGTATGCATATATGATATAATATGATATAAAATTTAGTGGGGCAATTGCTTCCATAGTCACCAACGTAAATCCGCCCCTGCATGCATGAAATCCTATACCTCATGATTCCATTGGGCTTAAGCCTGAAACACAACCAGTCAACCAGAGATGTCATTGACAGACATGAAGCAAAGTAGATATATATATATAGATTGCAGCAATTAAGATTCACTCACTGCCTTTCAAATGCTATCCAAAAATTAACAAGTAGACGCAAACAGTTGAAAAAACCCCTTTCTGAAATGTCTCTCTTAGATAAGACCTAAGCAAAAATAAAAGGGGTTCCCATCTCTCCCTTTCTGCCATTTTGTGGTTTTTGATTGTTTCGTATGGTGGATTTTGCTGGGTTTCATTACATGTGAAGAAGAAGAAGGGACAAAGTACACCTCATTTGTCGCTTAACATATTCCTCCATATATTAATATTATCATTCTATCTTTATCAATAATTTTCTCTGTCAAAATATTGGGATGTGTTTGGTTTCGTTCATCTTCGATAGCTACAAGCCACATAGCGACTTGCCGACCCCCGTGATGCAAAATGTTGGGATGTTCTTGTCACCATCAACTTAGAACATGACCTATTCTATATTAATTTCTTCAGCTCTTCGTCAGCATTTTAAATGTTTACCTATATTCGTCCTTTCAACAAATGCCGTGCTTATGCTGTCACTCTTTTTTTTTTTTTTTGTGCAAGTATTGTTATAATTTATATATATAAATGTATGGATTTGATTGATTGTATTTACTTTACAACCATTACTGAGTTGATGAATATTCATATATATTGATAAATTTGTGAGGGACAAATTAGGGTTTTAATTCTAAGTAATACTGATGTACTAAAATGTTGAATTTTCTGCCGAAAATAGATTCTTTTTGGCGGTGCATAACTGCTTGCAATCTAATAAAAAAATTATTGGAAAATACACATCTTAAAACAAGAGAAAGATTATATTAATATCAATATAAATTGGTCATAACACACTAACTCCTCTCGTTCTCATAGAATCTAGATCAGAATCTGGCTTTGCTGATGAAACATAGCTGTAATTCTATTCTAGGACATGAGTTTATGTAATTAGGGTTTCATTCCTAGATTATTGGAGAACCGACCAGTTAAATTAATAAATACAAGGAGTTTTTCTTCCCTAATATATATAACATAACATATGCATGCAGTATGTATTTTGCTCTTCCGGAATGTAACACACTTACAGCAGCAAAGTGCTTTTGTAGGGATGCAAGCTAGCTATATAATAATAATAATAATAATAATAATAATAATAATTTTTATTTATATAATGACCAATGGATGGTGACCCTTTTATTCTCCTTTGGTTGAAAAGGATGAGTTGGAGAATAGAGAGACTTTTGTTTATTGAAAACGAATTTTCTTTTCACCTTTCTGAGCAAAGAAGAATGGTTTTGGATCAGACAGACTTCATTAATCATATTTCAATTTAAATATGCTGCATAATTATATACCATTAACATGCATGTGTAATAATTATTTTCCAACCAGAACCCATGATTCATGAATATGAAAATATATGTCTACATACTATATATTCTATACACTTGGCTTTGTTGTTTATATTATCTTCAAAGATTCTTGAATTGCCATGGCGGTTCTCTCTCTCTCTCTCTCTCTACCTGCTGTCCATGAACAACAGAAGCACTTATCATTCAACTTTATAGTTTAAATAAATTTTGCATCCATTGTCACATTGGCATGTGAATGTACTTTTCCAAAGTGAAACTCACGTGAGTTTTGCTAGCTAGCTAGCAAGTCACAAGAATCCTAGAATCTTACTATACATACATGTACAAAATACAGATAAAATAGCAGTAATTAGCAATAAGGAATAATCTAACACAGGATAAAATTGCAGTGCGTACAGTTATTTTATAGCCTTCTGTAGATCAGAGGGTTGGAGCGTAAGGTAGATATCGGTGCAGGCTCTGTGAAATGTGTGAATCTATGATGGTATTTCATTTTTATATAAAGACACAAACATTTAGATATTCATTTTTCAAATGATTTGGAATGTCACGAGAAACTTTTCTGAATTGAGCAACACCATTCTCTGCATAATTAGACCCTAAAAAATTTCTGTACTTGGTTTTATATATTCTGTGCCCATTTGGTCACATGATCTTAAAGCAAATGGACACCAAAAAACGCGAACAGATCAGCAATATTTATATATATTGGGAGCTGAGCTCTCATCATATATTTCACTAACTAATTTTTTATAATTTACTAAATAATGATGTCCCTCTAATCTTTGTAATTTATTACCATAACCAATAATCATTTTGGAATATATATATATATATATATATATATCTGATCCCAATCATATACTAAAAGCACTATCTCTCCCATACTATATATCATATTTATCCTGAAACATGTGAGTAACAGCCATCAAATCCAAAACAGAATCTTCTCAGTCTCCAACTTTATTGCAACTATAATAAAGACGCTAGCTATTGTAATTTCTGAGTCTCATTAGGCTAAAGCAATCTAGGCTCCATATTTACAAGGAAGGAGAATTAGCTAGGGCAAATATTGTGATCCGAACATATAATTAATATTTCAGAAAAGGGCCTCAATTAATTTTCATTTATTCTTGTCAGACAATATCATCTATCATCTATCTATATATCTAATTCTCTAGTGCATTTTACCAAGTGTGTATATGCACTGCAGTAGGGAAGTCATCAGCATATATCCACCCGTTTGATGAGATTCAATTAGGATCATTAATTTCACTTTCACTTTTTTTTTTTTTATTATCATCGTGAGGTTACTATCTCAATTATTGATATCTGAAACAAAGCCATGATTTTGGTTGAAATGAACAGAATAAAGATACAGTTTGCTAGATCAAAATTATAACAGGATTCATGACGTGTCAAGACAAAGTGCTGACCTGTTTGAATTTGTATTCTTGCCACATTTTCACAATACCTTCAAATATAAGGATAACGACTCAGTCACGGTCATTCAATACTAATTGTTGTGAAGCTCAGTATTGTCAATTCTTCAACGATGTGCCATATTCAGTACATATTTTTTAGTGGTGTATGAGTATTTGCTTACATAAAAGCAATACATACATGCATATATATATATATATATATATATATATATATATATATATATATATATATATATATATATATATATATATATATAAGATTAATTTATATTTCATCTTTAAATTCCTCGTGAATCATGATCGTTGTTATTATTATCTGAAAAATGGGCTTGTGGCCTTCAATTCATAATTTTGTGACAATATTTAAATACAATAAACCAACATATAGAGGAGAGTATATATATATGGTCCATATATAAGATCCAAGAAAGCATTGTGCTCGAGGTTATATAGGAGAGAAATTAAAAAACCTACAGCTGATCAGCACTATATAATGGAACCTAGAAAGAGTGTTGGAGAGTTGAGAGGAAGAAATAATTTTATGGAAGGCAAGAGACAAAGTAGGAGCAGGGTATATGTATGGAGGATATTGTTCTGTTGTGATGATTAATGGGCACACATGTGAATAGAGGTGGGTACGTGATTTGTCCTTGTGGAATAGAGACAATGCTGGAAGCAACAGTTATAACATTAACATACATATATATATATATATATATATATATATATATATATATATATATATATATATATATATATATATATATATATATATATATATATATATATATATATTTATATGATCCTTATCTATTATAATATATTCATACTAAATGACTTTGAAGTTAAGGGCGTGTTTGGTAAAAATGAAAATTGAAAAAGACTGAAGACTACATATACATCTATATATATAGATGTATCAGCTATTGAATCTGCAGTAATTTCAGTTATCTGCAGTGCTTTATATGAATATCATATTCTTATGCTCTGGACATATGAAAGTCTATTGCCAAAGTGTAGGAATATATTTGGCAAATTAATAAATAGATAATTAATTATATATGACAATTAATGTAGTTGCTGATGCAGGTTGATATATATCTGTTTTGTGTCTACCAGAACTGCATGGTATCCTGCAGCCAACTAGTGCGCAGATGACACCATTTAAATTTCACTTTCAAGAGAGAAAGAAATTAAAATGATAATTAAATTGAGTCTCATAATGAGAAGAGAAGAGAAGGGTGGAATTAATGGCACGTGAGGAGAGAGAGTGAGAAAGAGGACAACTGGTAATGAGAGAAGGGAGAGAGGGGGGAGAGCCTAAAAAACCCCCCGTGAGGAGTGTTTGGAGGCATTCCAATATCACAACTAAACATCCTTTTGTTGCTTCTCCTTCACTCTTTTCGATGGCCAATTTTCACTATCACGAGCTCATGATTCCTTCCTTCCCATTTCCTCCAACTCAAACCTTAAGACAAACTCTTCAATTTTTCCCAATATATCCCTCTCCATTGTAAATACTTCTTCCTTAATTTAAAAGCTATTAATTCCTCCCAATTTTTTGGTCTATATAAATTAATAATTGCATTTTTTTTTAAAAAAAAAAAGCATATTGTACAAAACTCATTCAAGTGAATATATATACTATAGAGAAAGGAAGAAAAATAATAACCATACTAACTAGCTGAAATATATATAATCCAAATAAAAGCTGCTTAATATCTGACTTCTCTCACTCTTGACCCACAAACGTACAGTATTTTTTACAAGCAAACCCATCAATAAAATTCTTAGCAAAGAGGAAAAAAACAAAGCTTCAAAAAAAAGGAAATTTTTAAAATATTAGAAAGGGTATTTTTGTGATTGCAGCTATGATCCATGTTGTGTTTCCTTGTGACGAAACTGAGAGAGTCATGTGGGAAGAAAACAGAAGATCATATAGATTTGAGAGCTCATCCCCTCTTTAATTTAAACCCGCCACAGAGAGCTCTCTGCAGAGTTGATAGCTAAAGAAAAGAAGCAGAGGAAAAGAAAGAAAGCTAGAAAGATCACAGAAAGATAGAGAGGAAATTAAAGAGAATCCAAAATGGTTTCTAGAGAGCACAAGAGAGCAGCACTGCATGAGAAGCTGCAACTTCTTCGTTCTATTACTAATTCTCATGCTGTAATTCCCTGCATCCTCTTCTGATATATCTTGGCTTTCACTGGATTTCCCCTTGAATATTCTCTCCAGGAAATCAGCCAATTCAATAAAAAGACTGTATTCTTCAGTCAGACAACAAATATGGCTGTGTTTTGGTCTTCCTATTTTCTTTCATCGTCACCTGGTTTACCAAATATATCTCTATACCTTTTCCGGCTCTCTGTTATAACTATCTTTCTAAATTATCATTTCAGGTTGGGTGGGAAGTTATGAAACACCATTTGATAACTTGTTTTAGAATGATTTAAAGCTTGTTCTCGAAATCTAATCTAATATATAAAATTAGTGATTGATTAATTCTCCTTTTAATATATCATCCATTTAACTAATATATATAGCGCAGCTGCTGGAATATCTAATAGTTGTTGTGTATTGTTATGGCTGATGGCAGCTAAGCAAAACCTCGATCATAATCGATGCATCAAAGTATATTGAAGAGCTAAAGCAAAAAGTGGAAAGACTGAATCAGGACATAGCCACGGGACAAACTTCAGCTGATCAAAATTCTTTGCCAATGGTATACATGTTTACTGAATTAATTCAACAGCTTCCTATATATATATATATGTTGCTCATGGTTAAAATTTCATATTGAAGTTTCAGATGTATATTTTGATATATGTATGTGTATATATATATATATACATATATATGGACTTGTGTAGGTAAAGGTGGAAACCTTAGAAAAGGGATTTCTCATAAATGTTTTTTCAGCAAGGAGTTGCCCAGGTGTGCTTGTTTCCATATTGGAGGCCTTCGAAGAGATGGGTCTTAATGTGCTGGAAGCTAGGGTTTCTTGCACAGACACCTTTCGATTTCAAGCAGTTGGAGGAGAGGTAATAAATATATATATATATATATATATATATATATATATATATATATATATATATATATAAACATCCATACTAAAAGGCAATTGCAGGTGCTAAATCAACATGCATATACACATAACATTTTCTCTCTCTCCTCCTCTTAGTTACTCCCCATTTTTGGAACAACGTAACTGTCACATCGTATGCTTCTTTCACACCTTTGTCTTTAAATAAAGCGTTCCTCTATGGAATTGTATAGCATGATAGTGTTAACTTATATAACTATAATTATATATTTGTTGAATGGTTAGTCGGATCGGTTTGGTATGATTACGAGCCAAAGGTGATGAATATTCTACAAATGAGAAAGCAGGGTTAAAGTTAGAAAGGAAGGCTCCGACACTTAATTAGTGTCGGTCTATAAAAAAGTAAAGGAACGAGAGTTCATAAAATACATACTTTATTTATTAATGGTAAGACCTATTTATACAAATAATTTGAATGACATTCTCATAATTATAAGGTAATGGGGCCTTAATAAGTCTTAGCCTAATGAACTGACTTATTAGGCTAATTTTGTTCACAACACAAGCTTCCTAGGTCGGAAGGTCGACAAATTGAGCTTTTGAACTAAGAGTTTGTCTTATAATATTTGTTTATGTGTAATTATTGACATTGACACGACATTTTGGTTTACTTGAGGTGACCTTTTAACATTGACTGTTGAGTGGATCTGTCCTAATCAGTTTTGTTCACTTCTAAATTTTTGTTATATTTTCAAGTAATGACCAAACTTTTTTTTTCTCTAAATATTTTGGTTTCAATTGTCATTTGTATTGATTTGTGATGGTAGTATAGCTGAGATTGGATGTTCATCCCTTAGTAGTAGTCTAACAGTGGGGTTGGGGTTGACGTGACTACTGGTGTTTGGCCTTTCGAGGAGGCCTCTTATAGTTACGATTGCTACCTTGGGAAATAATAAGGAGGTCTTGGCCAATTTTGAGGTCAAGGTGTCCATAATATTATGTCGAGGTCGGTGCATAAGTTGGACAAGGTGTTAGTAACCTTTCTTTTGAGACACAAAAAAGCACAATAACCTTATTATAGAGAATGCCTCCTATGTTGGGGATCTAAATGACGTCTAGTGGATTATTGACAATTTGAAAGAAAATACTACCTTGAGCAGTGAAATATATGAGAGTTTGCACATTAGAGTGCTCATGAATGAATATCAAGCTAACGATCTAGTCATAAACCGATAGGTAATAGAACGTGTCCCAGAGTTGGAGTGTTGCTATTAGAGTTTGCATGTTAGAGTGCTCTTGAATGAGTTTTGAGCTAACGATTTGTTCACAGACCAATAGATACAAATAGAGTGTGTCCTTAAGCTAGGGTGTCACAAGAACTGATAATGTTGCCAAGTATTCTTCTTTGATGGCAGCTTGGCACTTAGGTCCAAATTATATGTTTCTTTAGGCTATAAAATAAGTTCTTAGTACAAAAGATAATTTATAATAAGTAATGTTTGAGTTGATACCTGGTATATCGACAATAATCTAAGCAAAGATTTTTGCGTTTTTTCTGCATGATAGTGTTAAGTTACTTTAAAAAGGTGTAGATGGATAGGTGAAAGTCTGCACATTTTTGGTCCTATCTTTGTTTGAGTTGCACGACTTTGAACTCAACATCGGGTTTTAGCCATACTTTACTCAAGTTGATGTGGGCATCTAATTCCTCGACTAAGATTTATTTTGTTTAAGAGGGTTTTGTTGTCAAATTTTGTGGTGGAATTCTCAAGTGAGGTTAGTTGGGTTGGCATGAAAACTTGAAGGTTGAAACGATGATTTATAAGCTATAATGAAGACCTGAAAGTTGGAATGAGGCTTGTTAGGTCGGAATTGAGACTTAAAGGTTATAATAGAGACCTATAGGTTGGAATGAGGACTTGAAGATCAGAATGGAGATCTAAAGGTCGCATGTTCAATTCATGCTCACCACATCAAATGTTGTGAGTAGTTGGTCAGGATGTGTTGGTATAATTCCAAGATAGAAGTGATGAATATCTTGCAAATGAGAGGATAAATTTGAGGTCAGAAAAGAAGGTTTTGACACTCAAGCTAGTAATAGTTTATAGAAGAATAAAATAATAAGATTTATAAAATGTATATCTTGTTTATTAATAGTAATAATTATTTATACTAAGGGCATCTGTAATGGTGGTATTTGGGTGTTGCATAGAGTTTATGCAACATTGTATACAAAAACTTACCACTAGAGTACAACGACATAGAGGAAAGAGAAGAAATACCACTAAAATAATATAAATAATATTATATGAAACTCATATAAAGTTGCATGATTAAAGGTGGTTTAATAATTTAAATGACATTCTTATAATTATAAGACAATAAACCCTTAATAAACCTTAATCCAATAAACTAACTTAGTAGGCTAATTTTGTTCTTAACAATATTAATAGTCAATAGCAACAATAATGGAACCAGCTATATGACTTTGAATGTTTTTATGCATTAATTTCCTCTCAATATCTAGCGGATATGATATTGACGGTGAAGCAACATTTGAAACTTTTGTAGAATGAAGAAGGCGAGAGTATCGATGCACAAGCTGTAAAGCAAGCAGTGGGACAAGCTATAAAGAATTGGAGAGAGAGTACTGATCATCAGCAGTAATATCCAATAATGGATCGATGCTTCAAATGTTAAATATCTATCTATTCTCTCTTGCGCTTCCTCTTTTTCCCATTTTCATCTCTGTAGGATAGCTTGCTGGCAGTTTTGCTGATCAAAGAATCAAGCTTCATATAAGTTAGCTTCCGAATCTCACTTCCACTTCTGCTATATATGTGCATGCCAGTACTATAGGAGAAAGGAAAAGAAAGCCATTATCTAGCAGGCCCAATATATGCGCATCTTCACTCTTTAGTATATGTAAAAGTTCATGAGATCATTATGATTTTTCTTGCTTCCAATCAAACATATGTTTGGCCAGCTGTATACATGGTGAAATAAAATTGTCATAAGACTAATGATTTCATATATATGTATATTTTAGTACTAGATAGTAATGTGGACAATAAGTTTGAACTAGCTTCCCTAGACTATGTATGGTTTAATCTTTTAATGCATTCCCTTTTAACCAAAGAAAAAAGACAGTAATGTGTTGTAGAATCTGAACTCAACTTTCAATCTAGCTTTACTTAAACTTTTCCCCGCTTTATCGCTCCTCAAAGTCATATATATTGATTGAAGCAAGATTTTCAATGTCCCACTGAACCTGAACATTATGGAAAATGGTGTTTGCACTGGTATATATAGAAAATTTTAGTTGTATATATAGAAAGGAGAGTACAATTAACATGTGTAAGGCTATAAAAGAAGCTGTGCATTTGCGAATTGTCCCCACTTCAGAGGGATAAAATGGAGTTCAGTATAACAACACAAAATCGTGACAATTCTTATATATATATATACACACACATACATACAGTTCAAGAATACCCACAAACTTTTTTGAACACATACAGTTCAAGATACTAAGAATAATACTTATATATATATATATATATATACACACACACACACAAGTGAGAGCATCCATTTTACTCCAAGAATAAGTGAAAAAAATTTCTCTTAATCTCATTCATTGATTTTAATTAAATATATAGAGTGATTCACAATTCTTTGTTAACTCATCACATTTCTCTTCTTTACCCTTCCGTTTCCTGTCACTACACATCTTTCCTTTAATTCTCTTCTCACCCGTGTTTCCACCATTGCTGGAACCAGAGCTGGTCTGGCTTCTATGTGTATATATAGTTATATTTTACAAACTTAACCATTAAATAAAGTGATAGCATAAATTAGTTATATGTTGATCTAATTAATCTCTCTTCATTTTCTATCAGTCTAACATTGGTCGCTTAATAATTATAAACTAATTACAGCCACGTGACCTCAGAAAAATCTTTGCATGGTAAAAGAGTGAGGTCAACTGACTTTGGGGATAGAGTAAAGTCATTTGTATATGACCTTTCATTTTCTACAACACATGCTCTTGTGTTATCTGGCTTTCCACCTTGCTTAACTAGGGCTAGCTTCGTAAATGATTGACCCGAAAATCTGACCTAAAGTATCCTTTGACAGAAAACTCATTAAATTCGAACTAGCTAGCTGATCACGAGCTATATATTTAGCTTTGTTACTAATTATATATTTTATATATAAAAAAAATGTTTATCATCAAAAAGTTTATTCTTTCATATTTTTTTCATAAATTTAAATTACGTGAGAAACCCAAACAGAAATTAATAGATACGAGTAATAAATATTTAAAATCATGCACATATATCCAAAACGCAAGGAATCTGATTTTGATCACTAGTATCTGGTGATCCGCAAAACAGGGTAGGGGTCCTAGTCCTATGGGAGAAAGAATCACATGCAATACAGCATTTGACAGAAGAGAAAAAGAGTGGTCTTAGTCTTACTAATATGGCCTTACGTTCAGCGTATATCTCATTAAATGATACGGGAGCTACCTAGGCCCATTGTGGCCAGAACTGATAATAAATGTGTCAGAGAGAATTTCTTCTCTAAATACAGCTATACCTTAAGTTACTATCATAGGCTTAATCTAGATCGGATTAGATTGGCAATAAATTAATATTATTTGTCAATTTTTATAAATTTACAAAAGTTACTACTTCAATATACACATCACTTTTTAGAAGTTGTATCATAATAATGCGATTTGTGTGAGACTCCCGTCAAAAGTCATATCATCACTTTTCAAAGTCATATTATACACTTTTTTTTTAAATTTTTTTATTTGTAATATATATTAATTTAAGTATTAATTAAAAAATTAAAAATAATAAAATAAAAATAATTGATTAATATAAATAAATACGATAACGTAATAAATTTTTAAAAATAATTAAAGAAAATAAAAATAAATAAATAAATACAGTACTATTTGACGTAATATATAAATTCCTCAAATAAGATTTGACAAAACGCTCATATAAATTTTATAATACTATTTAATGTATTTTTTTGATGGTGTATATTTATTTACTTTTATTTTTAATTAAAAATAAATAATTTAAATATTTATTACGTGACTTGTTTTAGGGGAGAGATAATATAATATATGAATGTGTTGTGACCAAGACAGCCTTATGAGCAGGTATTGGAGTTGGAGAAGCGGATCCGCCAGGAACGACAAGTATGCAGCAAGAAAGCTTCTCAAGAAGGCAATATCTTCTTTCTCTTCTGATCTGTCACCATTCAAAAGCATAGCTCCAGCTCCCAAACTAAGCAACATCAGATGCTTTAGTTTTGCCATATAAAGATGCATGCATAACTCCTTCCTAGCTACAAGTCTCTCTAATTAACCTCTTTTGGTCTTTCTAACTTCACCAGGATTTATTTATACTTAAATAATTACAATTTTAGGTAACTTTAAAAATTGATTAGAAATCAAAAACAACCTTTTAATTGCAATTTAGAATTTAAAATATTCTCAAATATACGTATTAAAATATTTTAAATAGCATCAAAAAGTTTAATTCTTTTAAGTAACTTTTTTTAAAAGAATAATTTTAGGTCTTAAAAAATCCTAATATTACAAAGACTCTTATTTACTCAAGAACACCTAAAAATCTTAATCTTAAATAGTTTAAAAGGTATTTAATATTTTAATAGGGGACATATTAAACTTAGGTATCGTGAACATTCTCGAGAAAATTGCGAGAAGTATAGTGATTTAATTGAATATATTTAATAGATAACGACTATTTTTATTAATTTAAATTAGTTTAGATATATTGAGTAATCTAACCTTAATTTCATGAAGAATGTAAGGCTTGTGACATCTTTGCAGTGCAAATTTGGTAAAAGAATTAATATTAACATATTTAATTTTTTGGTACATATATTAATATACTTATTAATATATCAAAATTAACCAAAACAAAAAAAAAATTAGATAAAGAAATTAACAATTATGTGAATAATCTTACTGTTAAAAAAAAAAAAAGTTATGAGAATTATAAGTATATATATTAGATAAGCAAACAAACATGATTGACCCTCATGCCTAATGTGCATATTTTAATCTTTTTATAGAGTAAGATTACCAAATTAGCCATTAAATTCGTTTTTTTTTTTTTAAGTTGTGAGATGGGTCTTAATGTGCTGGAAGCTAGGGTTTCTAGCACAAACACATCTCGATTTTAAGCAATTGGAGGAGAGATAATATATATATATATATATATATATAAACCTAGAGGAGCAGACTATATCCCTTAACATGCATACAGACATAATATTTGCTCTCTCTCTTTCCCTCTAAGTTAATCCTCATTTTAACTGTCACTTTATTTGCTGCTTTTTGGTACATAAGAAGAAAGAAAGAAAAACTACAACCTAGCAAACACAGTGCCAGCACTTTTATCATCACCGAGCTCTAAGGAGAGCCAACTCGGAGGGTGAATAAGCTCCACAGAGGTAACTTGGTGAGTAGCTGCAAACTTAGCAAGTTTATCTGCACATTTACGTTTTTGAGATTAGGAATATTTTAAGAAGCATTTACATTTTTGAGTAGCACAACAACTATTGACCAAAACCAAAGCAATATCCATAAAATTCCTAAGTAGTTTATTTTGTACAATCTCATGCAATAGACCCTGCGGTTCTTGCAGAATATATACAGATGTTCATTTTGAAGAGTTGAGTGATGCCCTTATAAGTTGCACATTTAGATGCGGGCACTTGCGGGCAAATTCTTCAAACCTAGAGGAGCAGACTATATCCCTTATATTTTCAACTAAGAAATTAAAAGTGGTTTCCATCAATTGCTGGTTTGAACAAGTTTCTGCAATCTCTAAGATGTCAAGGGCATTTGAGGCACTCAATGAATTCAGCAGGTATCGTTCGCAATGCTTCTGCAAGTGTGAGATTTCATACTTGTCAGCTGCCAGTATCAAGGCGTAGACATGCTTCTCCAATTTTTCTGGAGCCAATGTCCCACTATATAGAAACTCCAACAGAGACTCCAGTTCCTTGTACTTCAACTCCGGTAATACTATGGTGTTATTAGGTGCCGCTTTGCATTCATCGAAGTCTAGCATGTTCTTGAAAATCTCTGACCTTGTCGCCTGTAACATATATAATCAAGTGGACAGTATCCAATTAATTCCTGGCTAGCTCTCTTCAGTTCAATAAGAAATTTGGGTCATGAAGAAATAGAGGAGAGACTCTGAATGTGTTTTTACCAAGATAGCCTTATGAGCTGGTATTGGAGAGGCGGAGTCGCCAGGTATGACAAGTATATCAGTGTGAATTTGTTGTTTGTATGCATCAACAAAGCTTCTCAAGAAGGCCATATCTTCTATCTGCTGAAGCACCATATCTTTCTGTTCTGAGCACCATCTTTTAGCATCCGAAAGTGTGACTCCATTCTGCTAATTATAATTAACAAGTAATAATGATATATATAACACAGGATCCATCTCTTAAAATTCACTCTAGCTAACAAATTGCAAATTGATACTTTTGTCAAAGCTGCGAACACAAGAACGGGATTGTATTTGCCCAGAAAAGAGAACAGCATTGCTGACGATGAGAACCCTCCATTAGTTAGCCTAGCTAGGGAGGAAAGAATAGAGATTATTTTGTTCATCCCAAAACAACCATTTCTCAAGCCTATTTCATGTCAGCTCAATTGACTCTTGGGGTTTTCGGAGGATTGTATAGGGCCTTTTTGCCCAATTCTCTGTTTCTGGGTCTAGTGTTGGAGGCCCAATTCAAATTTCAATTAATTCTTAGTCCAACTTGTTGAATGAATTTTTTTTTCTTTTTTTTTTTTTTAAGAAAAAAACTTGTTGAGGGAAATGACGTAAAAAAATAAAAAAGAACTACAGACAGGACCGAACGCATCTCAGTACTTTGCAAGAAACCTCTGGCCAAGCTGCGAAAAAATAATAAGACACATTTTACACACAGTACTTAAACTGGCTGATGCGGTTCAATTTAAGCTAGACCAAAAAGAAAAAAGTTAAACAGATATATTAACACTCTGATTATTATGTTAATTGTGTCTGTCTACTCTAATCTTTACAAATCTTGTTTTAGTGGGTTTGTATTATAATGAAATTATATCAACTTTCTTATTTTTTCCATTCTCAAATCATGATGAAAACAGATGTTGGAGTTGAAGAATGAAAAAAAATAAGCTTTAAGTTTGAATGCCTAAGCAGTAAGCGCAGATTCCAATCAAAAGACAAGTGCATCAAGAGATAATAGAAGTAAAGAAACAAGTACACATAAAACCAGTGCAGATGAGGACCTAATTAAGTATATGAATTAGAGCTTGCCTTACAGGAATTTGCAGGTGAAGCTGGAGAACCATTAGAATTATCAATTGCTTTCTGTGTTTCAAGCTTGTTCATCATATTGATTATGCTCCTAGCTGCTTCATAACAAGCCCCACATATTGTATTCCTTGGAGGCCTTAATATTAATGGCATCGTTGTACACACAGAGCA
Organism: Bauhinia variegata; assembly: GCA_022379115.2. Classification (NCBI taxonomy): domain Eukaryota; kingdom Viridiplantae; phylum Streptophyta; class Magnoliopsida; order Fabales; family Fabaceae; genus Bauhinia; species Bauhinia variegata. Next base: position 14,664,417 of record CM039437.1, read on the forward strand.
GTCCATGTCTGCGTTGCCTCCGCGACTCACAGCACCACAAAGACTATGACTTTCTCTTTTAATTTTAGAAGAATATGAAGAGGGAGCTGAAGGATATCGGAGCAGACTTTCTCTTCTTTTGAAACGAATATATATAAATGGTTTGCTATTTTCCCTTATTCTTTAAAGCAATATATATATTTATATGTAGGGCCTTATTATTCCATTCTCATCATCAATCAATTAAATAAGCAAACCAACATGATTATCCCTTATGCCTAATATTGTGCATATTTTAATCTTTTTATAGACTAAGATTACCAAATTAGCCATTAAATTTATTTTATTTTTCTTTAGTTCAAAAGGCTAACAAATTGAAATTAAAAAAAAAAAAAACTCAATTATATGTTTAAGTCCCTATCATGATCTGTAATTGATTATTATGTAATTAAGAAATCAGAAATGCAAGGGCAGTTTGAGAAATTGGGAAGTTTCTGGTTCGGTTGGCTATCTTTTTAAGAGTTGTTGTAGAGAGGATAATAAAAGGAAAGGGAGGAGGAATCAGACAGTTAGGAAGAAGAAAATGACTTTCCAACCTCACAACAGAAAAATGTGCAAAGCAAAGCTCATCCTCTAACCACTTTCCTTTATTTTATTATTCATTTTAATTTAAAACTTATTAATGTTTAGATTAATTAATAATAAGAAAGCAGTTCTTAAGGACAGCTTGTACATTCAATACTCCAACATGCAATACCCATTTGGTAGAATGATTAGGCCAATCAATATCATAATCACTTGACTTGTTGGTAGATTTTAGTTTATTCTGGAAACTTTGTGGGCTCAACACAACACAATCAGTCGATGTTATGATCCACCAAAAAGATTCCCAGTGCCAAATACCAATACTAATTTGTCCATTCAATTCTTCTTGCCCGGCCCACCAATAGAAAAAGAAGAAGAAGGGGATACAAGATATAAGAGAAAAGGTCTATCTATCTACATTATAGTCTTTCATCAAAATAAGGGAATACAAGATAAATAGGTGGCTGATCTGATTAGAAAGGAGAGTGGAGCTCCCATTCAACCATTTTCGCTATATTAGGAGCAGCAGTGTCAATGGCCACATATGGTTTTTGGTCTCCACCACCAGAATTCTCATAATAGTGAAAAGCTGCAGCACTGGACAGCACTGCCAGCGTTAATGCCTGTGCATGCAACCTCGCATGAATGAGCCTCAGACTTGGCTTCATTGCTGACCCTTTGCGTGAATTAGCCACCAGAGATGCTCCAATTCCAGCAGCCCACAGCGCCCCTGTAATAATCAATTGATTCATCGTCAATTATAGATCATTGATTTAATGCCCAAAGAAAGAAAATGTTTTAGATGATAACTTACCTATGCTGCTGAGCTTGTGTTCTGAAACCCAGGACTGAACAGTCTTCATCTTGTTTCTTGCTGTTATGCTATCTGTACTTTGTGAATGTGATGAAGTGGGAATTAATTTATAGATAAGTGGGTGTGTTTGAGAATGAAATTAATGTGTGCTTTTTGTTTTTGCGTTTGGTGTGACCCTGGCCCCTGGGTTTTCAGTGTTGGAACACTGAAAAGGGTTAAACCAGAGGCTTGGCTCACGCTGGTTTTCCATTTGCGTCTGCTTTTTGTAAACCGCCTGACATGTGCGTAGGTGCAGTGACCCAAAGCCAATGGATTTTTAGCTGAATCTTAGGTCACACACGGGACGGTCCAATTTTCAGCATCTATGATTTTAGCAGTGGCACAGTAACTTTGTTAATTGTAAACAAGAAAATGATGGTTTAAGTAAGAAATAAGTAGCGATATAAACCTACTTTTTCAAAGTGCCTTCTCAGAGGAGATAAAGGAAGTCGTTCAGGCTGACTATACCCATCAAATTTGTTGCCGTTGGATTGGTTATTTAAAGACAAACTAAGTTGGAATAATTTTGTTCCACCGACTTTCAAAAATTGAGTCTTCCTATGAACTTTATTTAATGTATCTAGATCTACATTAAATGACTTTATAGTATAAATGAATTACAAAATAAATTTTCAATTAATAATAGTTAAAAATATCATAATTAATCTTAGAGTAAATATTTATTTTGGTCTCTTACACTTAAAACTCTTATCAATTTGGTCATTCACACTTTTAAGTTTATTAATTTGGTCCCTTACACTTCAAGTTTATTAATTTGGCCTCTCACACTTAAAACTCTAATCAATTTAGTCTCTTAAACTTGTAAAACTTATCAATTTAATCCCTCATATTTCAAAAATATTGATAAATTTAAGGGATGAAATTGATAAAAAATTTGAAGTGTGAATGACTAAATTGAGAAATTTAAAATGTGAAGGACGAAATTGATTAGAGTTTCAAATATAAGGGACCTAATTAATAAATTTAAAGTATGAAAAACTAAATTAATAAGAGTTTCTGATCAAAATAAGTATTTACTCTTAATCTTATAAAACGTCAAAATTAATTGTAAATTTTTTTTATATTTTCACTAATTATTTATTTTAATCAACACATAAGTAAACTCACATTAAAAAGATTAATTTTATTTTAAAGAATGAGTGTAATTACAATGACTCATCTTTTTTAACTATTGAGTGTTAAATTTAATTTATTTATTAATTAAGTTATAGTACGATGGTTTTAAAAAAATTCTATATCAAATAAAATATAACCAACAAATTAGTACGTGGAAATAATATGTTTTAAATGTGACGCCCATTTCAGGGCTTTCACTGTAGAACCAGTAAGCGGGGTATTGGAGCTAAAGTTGGGCCGAATCAAGGGTCATTTCTTTTCTCACCCTAATAAACACTCGACTTTGACAAACGATTTCTTCTCCCCAAATTTGAGTCTCAGGCACATCCTTGTGCTTCCTACCGCCTATTCTGTTGAACAGGTTTTCCAACCGAAAGTTCCCGCTATTCAAAGACTCTTCTCCCAGACTCCAGAGACTCACGAATGCTTACCCAAAGAACGAGACCGCCAAATTGCAATGGGAACTGAACCTGAAAACTAACAATGGAAGCTCAGAGAAGAGTGCTTAGAAGCAGTACCAGAACTAGAAAGCCTCTCTCCGATTGCACCAACAACCTCGACTCCCATATTCGCGGCTTTTCACAATCTTCCTCCTCCTCTGTGGTCAAACCCCTCAATCCCACACTAGCTTCTGTTTTTAAGAACGCTTTCGGAAAAATCAATCGTCCCGCCACCACTCCATCTTCATCCTCCAAAGCTTCTCTGAATGCTTCAAGCCCTAGTTCACTCTCGCTATCTGATGTTGCTACGCCTTCTCGCCCACCGAAATCTTTCTCTCTTTCAGGTACAGCATAATTTTGAGTTTTCCTTTTTTTTGGGGGGTTTTTGATTCGAGTAAAAAGGGTCTACGGTTTAAATTCTGAACTTCGTGCTCAGATTTTCTTGCTCTATGTGTTGAATTTTCATGAGGATAATTGATATGCTTATGGATTTGTTCATAAAGTATGCTGGATTCCTTGCTGATTTGATTCGAGTAAAAAGGGTTCCACCATTGAATTGATTTGCTTCCTGCTTCGTGTATGCAGAGAGAGAGCTGCCAGTTTGATTTCGATCATTAGCAATGTAACCGTTTATAATTCAATCTTAGATTTTGAAAACTTTTGCGTTGTCTTCTTGTTGAAAATAGCTGTATGAAACGTAGTCAGATTTGCTCATATGATTGTATCAGAAATGTTACATGCATAGACTTAATAGTACAGTGACAGGATGTTCAGTAACTATTTCACATTCTTGGAGCTATCTTATTCGTGGTTGTTTTCCTTGCTTTGACTTCAGGCAGTGTTGAGCGTGAAACTTTTGAGCCTATTACCGTCTATAGTCGTAGAAAGACTTCTGATAAAAAGAAAAGAAAAGGGAAGACAGCGACCGTTCCTTTTAGTGGCAGACCCATGCCAGAGATCGTTAACAATTGGTTAGTATTTCTCTATCTGACATAATGATATTTAGTTTAGCTGTTGCAGTCATAAAGAGAAATGAGGATAACAGCTGTTTGAAATCACTAATGACAATGAAAGAACATGTTAGCCTTAAGATGGATGGGAAGTTGGAAAACCTTAAAATATCGATAGAATTACTGTTAAAAAATATCATATGGATAGAGTGTGCCATGTAGAATGGCTATATTAAACACGTGGTTTTGTTTGAACCAACCCTTGGAAAATCCTTTTGTGTCTTTAATGGAATAACGTGTGAATCTTTGCTGAAGAAATTTCTAATTTAGAATTTTTCTTTCTGTTTAGCCTCTTTCCTGGATTGGCAGTGGGATATGTCACACAATTGAAGTTTATGTTACTTCCATTCCTTTGTTGATACTTGATATCGTTGTTCCAAGTTGGGTAAACACCGAAATATCTCGGGTCTTGTTTTGGGAAGGAAGTCTGGTTGTTACTTTTATGTCGTGTTCCTAAAATGTCTATCATGTAATTTTTTGTTATGTTTGTTCATTGTCATACAAAGCTCGGTGAAAAGTAATGACGTTGAAGGTGTGGATCTGCCCAAGCCATTGAAAGTTCCATGTAAGAAGGTACATGCATTGACTTTTGTATTTCCGACTTTCTATGTTTCTCTGCAGAACTCCCAACTCTTCGTAATCTGCAGATGTTGGTTGGATTATTCAGCAATCTTTTCTAGCATTTTCCGTTGACTGTATATTTACTAGTTAAGGCATCTGTCTTTTAGCGTTTGGGTAGTTGGAGATTTATTTAGTATCTTTGATCTTTAAGTTTGTTATGGTTATCTTCTTATATATAAGGAACATTCCTTACTTCATTGAAAGTATATAAATTTGATGGCTGTTACATCGAAAAGTAATCAGCTTTCAATCTGTGGTAGTTATTAATATTGACAGACATGCAGAATTCCTTGTGTAGTTAATCATTGGCCCAGAATTCCTTGATCTGCGTATTTTAGTACTTTTATTCCCCTGCATATCTGTAAAGTCATAGTCTGTAAGTCATGCTATTATTTATTCACACATGCGTCAGTTATGCATTGTTCTTATTTCTTCATCTTTGTTTGAATCATGTCTTAATGGGTAGTTTACTGAGTGTTTCAAGGCACATTTTTTGAGTTTCCAGAGACAACGTGTGAAGTCTTCTAAGCAAGATGTGCCTAAGAATCGCTTGCTGGAAGATTTTATTAAAGAACAGCGAGCTTACTTTGATGAGATTGATAAATTTGAACTGCAAGAGGAGGAGGTCGAATCTGTTTATGAGCTGGACTAGGTGGAGGATATGTTACATTGGAATACGTAACAGCGTGATACTTGGTTAGTTGGCTGTATAGTTCTGACATTGTATGTTTTGACATAGTGGTGTACTTTCCACCACTCTAACCAATACGTAGATGTAAGTTTCTGATAGTGTTTGTAACAGTCCAATGTGTACAGACAAAGTTAAAACAACTTCTCAACACGTATATGTTAAGGTATGTGGAAAAGCTTGTGATAAATTCTAATTGGATGTTACTAATTTTCTTACAATATATGACTGTGACTGTGAATTCCTCAGATTGTTGTTTTACAGTAATGACTCCTAAGAAACTTAATGGCCAGAATCAGATAGATCTAAAAACTGTTAATACTCATCTAGTTGCATGGAATAAGATAAATAACATTCTGATTCTGCAAACGGCATACACGTTGATACAGAGCTGTGCTGTCATCTTGACGGTAAATAGTTGTTGATTCTCCTGAATCTTGATAATATTTGTTACATATAAAATCAGCTCAACAAACAAGCTTGTGTAGATATGTGCATATAAAATCAAGGTAGTATATTCTTAAACTTTGTTGCTTGACTGACTGCAACAAGATCAAATCTTGTAGACATTATTTTTGGATTTGGAAGAAAATGGATAGTTAAATATTTATACATAGGTATTCAAGAGTGGAGGTTATTTAATTGACTTTTCTGCAATTGATTCTGATCTGGCCCTTGCTCCCTGTAAGAGGCTTGATGTTGCTCATTTTAACCATGCCCTTGGCAAAGTCTTTAAAGAATGCTGCATTGTCAGTAGCATACTTCTTGACCAGACTGTCGGTTGAGCTGCCATTGAACAGCTCTTGGTCGGAATGGAGAAGTCCTTTGCTATTCAGCAAATTCTTGAAATATAGGTTGTCAAAATGGGTTGGGGTTTGGAGATCCAGAGGTGCCAATACATTGTCATTTCCACTCCTGGGGCACTTGCTCTGCAGTGACTTGGCAAATGATGCATCAATATTGGAGTCATTGTAGATGTGTGGTCGGAATGATGTGCATCTAGCAAGCCCAATAGTATGTGAACCTGTCACCAAACATAAACGTGACACTCTGATTTAGTGAAACATAGCGCACCAAAACATGTTTCAGCATAATTTTGGAAATCAGGGATGAAGTGGAAAACTTATTCTAATGTTCCTCTAACTTGGTACCCGAAAGTGCCACCAAGTCCTTCACTGAGAGGCCGTGGTTAGCAAAATTTGATATAAGAGCACTTAGATTTAAAGAGGGAGCGGGAATGGAGGTGTTAGCTGCACTTCTGCTTGCTGTGGTAGAATCTCTTCTGCCCAATCCTACTTCCCAAGCAGGCCCCCCTAACTGCAAATTCCGACAATCATTACCTCATCAAAACAAACATTTTAGCCAAAAAAAGAAAGCATGTATTTAGAGTCAGTAGTTTAGATATTACATAAACGACCGAATCTCGAGCTGCCAGAGCAAGAATATCAGCACAGGACACCACTCCAGGACATGCTTTCTCCACCTTGCTTTTAATTTTATCAATCACCTCGAATCCTCGTACTGAATTATTGTTGGGCGCTGCTGTTTTCTCTCCTATAAAGCTGCTAGTGTCATCCAACAATATTGATGCGTCACATCCCTGCAAATCACAAAAAGTTCAGTTAATGAAAGCCGAACCAAATAATGCCACTAAAAGGTAAAGTTCAGTTAATGAAAGCTGAATCATCTCACGTTTACAAAGCAGTCATGGAAATGCAACCGAAGCAAGGAAGCTCCAATGCGAGTTTCATTTCGAATGGCTTTTTTGACTCCTTTCTTCACTATGGGGAACAATTTTGGACACTTGGAGGAGTAGAAGTCTGGAGATAGCTTGTTGGCATTTGCTTCTACGACTGCGGAAGCAACAAGAAGAACAAGCAAGATCAAGTAGTAAGAAGCCATCTAAGACTATACACAAAATGTATAATCGGGGCTCTCTTATAATCACAATGTCAGGACCCAAGTTTTAATTGCACCAAAGCAAATATCAACCTAATAGCTTTTACGTAAAAGAAAGAAAAGAAAAGAAAAACAGAGAATTTGTATTTTCATGATAGATCAATCATTCTGCGTTGATTATTCTGCATATCGCTATTTTATTTTATTTTTTTTTGGCTTGGTATGTATGGTTCTATTCATCTTTTCATCGGCACGTTTAAAATAGGAACTATTCAATAAAATGCGTAAGAGGGTACAATTGTTCAATAATGGAGTATTAACAGTGACTCTTCTGGAAACAAAAGTGCCCATAACTAGGTGGTTGGATCTCCTGCATGTGTCGTCTACTCGTCTGCCTAGGGCTAAGCCAATGTCGTTTTGTGAAAGCAAGGGTCCCTCCTTAAAGGAAGGGGCCGTGTCCTGTGTGGAGGAAGGAAACTTCAGAACTTGTTCTGGTTTACAGATCATTTTGTTACTTGGTAACTACGCGTCACATTTTCTATGGATAACACTTATATATTTTTTTGTGCATATGTAGTAGCATCTAAATCTAAATGCAATTGAAGTTCTTTATTCCTCGTTTGTTACATAAAATGAAAATCATGAAACTGGAGTAGGAATAAAAATAAACGTTATAGAAAGATTAATTCATTACATAGTTTAGATGTTCATGAATTAATGTAAAATGAAGTCATAATTAATTTAAAAATAATAATACCTTTTGTAAAAGAATAGTTCAAAAAGAGTCAATTGAAAAAAGATAAAGTAATTTTGTACGAATATGTTAAAAAGATAAAGCAGTGATAAGCAATTTCATCTCTTAGAATGTTTTATGGAAAATATTATGTTGAATGAGGATTCAGTGTTCTTTTCTTCTAATCAAAGAAAAAAAATAGACTTATTCTATGGAATAAATCGTCCGGTGTAGCAAACAAGCTTAGAGTCTTGGCTAATATAAAGTAGTAGTGTGCCCCAATTATTTTGGTCAGCTTTAATGCGAAAGCGGTGGAGGATTTGACATGTTGTTTCTTGAATCAATTATTGAGCAAATTCAAGAGGATAAGCTTTGGGCTCTCATTGGATAATTTATTTGGGAGAAGATAGAGAAGGATCGCTGGAATGAAAAACGTACTATCTAACATTTTATATTACTTTCACGGAATGCTCATAACAAAATTACAAAACAAGGAACCATAGTTAAAGTACTCACAAAATTAAGAAAAGCGGCAGGGAGGGAGAGTATTGGAAATCTAGAATATAATATTCCATTTTTCATTTAAAGAAAAACTAGATTTTGACCTATGCAACACGGAAAGTGTGGGTTGGAATTGAATTTGATTAAGTTAATTTTGTATTTTTTTTCAAATAAATTCACAAATTATAATATAAAACAATAATAGTTGATTTTGTGACAATAAAACTTGAAAAACTAAAAAGTACCTAATTTTTTTTCTATAGTTTATTAGGTCTAATAATAAAAAATGTAATTTTTTTAAATTTTAATTTTAATTTATTTAACATTAGTGTCTAAAATAATAATTACATGAAAAATCATAGTATATTACTCATTCCAAAATTTTATAATGTTTAAAAATATAAAAAATTAATAATTAAAAATTTTATAATATTTTTTAGATATTTAAAAATATGAAAATATTTTTTTAAAAAAAAGTTATAGTCATCAACCAATAAAATAACTAAATATCAATATGTGAAAGTGAAAAACATAAAGTCATTCATTCCACGTCTATATTAATATCTGTATATTTATTATTTAATTTATTTATAATGATATTGATTGATTTGAGAAAAGATAAAAGAAAAAAATTAAATGTGTTTAAAAAATTAAAAAAAATATTAATATAAACTAAGCACGTGTTAAATAAAAAAGAATATACTTTTCACGTATTAATCTCATATTAAAACAAAAAAAAAAATGTATATGTTAGAAAAAGCCCAACTAACTTCTACTATATTATATTAAAGATACAAAAGACAAAGTGCACAAGGTTCATAAATTTACAAACATTATTTTTTGAAAAAATTACGAATTTATCTTTTGGATGCCTAATCTTATCATCTACATGATAGCTACAGGAAAATATACTGTGTAGGAAAGAGTAAGCGATTGTGTCGGCATAGTTGGGCTTCTTTCAATAAAAGTCGAACAACATGTTATGACTCACCAATGCAACCATACAAAAATAAGTATGATTACTATTGAAATCTTTGAATCTTTGATCTGATAGCATTAGCATGCAATGCATGTTACGATGATTTAACGTCAAGTTCTGTATAAGGACATGGGGTGGTTGGCTTGTCACTTTGGTCTCCCACCGTCAACTTGGATCATTTTCATTGACCATTCATTCCACTGGATCTCACACCCAAATTAATTCACTTTTCCAATATTAAGTTAATTAGTATCAACCAAGCACTTAACTAAAGCTAATCTGCTTAATTAATTACTAAAGTTAATCATTGTTAAGACTACTTTTGACCTTTCAGACCCACGTTGGGCTCCATTTTCTCTGTTCTTTCTCTCGTAAATTTGCATTGCAAACCATCTTTGCCCTCTGCCGATCTCAACTCTTCTCTGCACTTACGCGAATTGAAGGAAATGGTTTAAACTCAGAGAAGAGCTTCTAGTTCTTTCTCTTTGATTATTATTTTATCTTAATTTCCTCTTGAGGAATTAATATATAGCTTGACTAGAATGAAGCTCAGCACATTTATGGAAATCAAGAGAAAATAAAATTTTGACTTTAGTGGAAATAGTAGCTGATAAGGCAGTAGAAAGGCTCTGATTATATCTTGTTGGTGATGGACCAATACGTAGAGTTGAAGTAACGAATCTGATGTGAGGATAAAGAGGGACAAGTGTGTACGTATATGACACCGAAGACAATGAGAAGAGGCAACCGCGTTGGGCGCTGAACAGACACAGATGAATACGATCAAGACAGCCTTTCCAGCTTTCTGGGAAAGAAACACCCAAATTGTTGACTCTGGATTTACTTACAGGATATGTCCATATACATGTATGTTTTTGTTAAATCGTTGATTTAGTTGTGATTTTTTTTTTTTTTTCTTATCACTTATCTCGTTATGAAATAAGTGTTGTGTCACCAAGTAACGATCCAAGTTCGAGTCTTGGATTTGCAGTAATTATGTTTAGTGTAATGTCTAATATCAAATAGTTTTGAATATATTGTGTGTAATAATATTGGTAAATACCTCTGGATTCGCAAGTGCATATATGAACATTTCTTTTTAAGGAAAAACAAGGAAAGTGACACTATTGATGGATGAGACAAGGTTTCGGCGTCTGTCTGAAGATTTTCCTATTTGGGCTTCCAGAAAACAGTATTCAATTTGTGGACTTGTGCCAAGTTTTGGTTTTCTAGAAAGTGGTTTCTTTTAACACCCTCACCTTTTCTTTTCTAACGTCTCTCCCTTTTTTTTTTTTTACGAAAAAGGCCAATACCCACTCCCCTATAACCTCTCTCCTTCTTTCTCACCCCATGGCATGCAGCACCCTCTTCTTCTCCCATTCTCCCAAAATTTCTCACGACTTTTCACCCCTCATCATGCTGAATCATTTTCATTCCTAAGAAAAGCTACATGTATTTGTTTTTTTGGTGTTGAATGTTGCTTTGCTTCATTTTAAGTCTAGTGTCAGCACAATAGGATGGCAAGTTTTCATAGAAAATTGTGTTCCCCCCCCCCCCCCCCCCCCCTAAATTCTGCAATGTTTGGATTATTAAATATTTTTGAATAATTAATAATTGGATAGGTAATTTGACTTCCAAATTATTGTTATTCTAAAAAGACTAATTTGGAAAGAGCAATAAAGGTGAGGATGAGACCGAACTAGCCATGCCATAGAGTGATTGACACTAGGGGTGTTCGCAATTGGGGTCAGATTGGCTTAGTGAAAAAAAAAATCTAATCTTAAAAGTTATTTGTGATTTGGTTTAAATCGATTGAAATGCAACATGTTATTTAATTTAATTCGATCCAATTAAATGTAGTTTGCATTGAATTGGCTATTTTAGTTTTTATATATATATTTGTAACATCAAGAACCAAAAATATTATACAAATGTTGAAAGTTTACTAACAATAAAAAAAAAATTCATTGCTTTTTGAATCTACTAATATACTTACAGAATAGGTGACTAAAGACGCTACATGAACAAACAATATAGGAGAAGTACAAGCAAAGCCAGCAAACAGAGCAACACGAAGAAGAGAGTGTCTCAGACTCTCAAACGGTGCCACAAGCACTCGAATGAAAGAGTGTTGATGTCGATTAGGTTAGGTGAATGATTTATTCTTTTTAGGATTTTAAAAAACACAACGTATTAAGGTGTAGAGGTTTTAATCAATAATAATATATTATATGCAGTTTGGTTTGAATCGATTTGGTTTATACAGGTAGAACCAAAAACTGATATGAATCAATTAAAAATTTGTGATTTTTGTGGTTTTCGATTTATTCAATTTTTTCAAGTTTGTTGAATAGTTTGAAATGGACTTGGTTTATAAACAACCCTAGTTAAAACCTTTTCTTGTTTCTATAGAGATTGATAGTGCAGGAATTGCCCTACCTTCGACACTTTTGTGTGATTTTGGGGTGAGGGTGATAGAATCGGATTTTCTGGGAAGAAGGGGTGAAAATGGAAAGGGTGTGTGGGACGGGTTGCTTTTTTCTTTTTCTTTTTCATATATCTAATTTGATGCAAAATATAAAAGATCAATAACTTTATCTTTTCGCTTGCTGATACTGAAAACTGGATGAGGGGAAAGCTGCTAATTAGGTTGATACATCCCTAATATATATCCTCTACAACAGGTAACTTACACCTAGCATTGTTCCATATCCTTCCTGCATAAGTACATGTTTACAGAAATGATAGCGTTGTCGTCACATAATGATATTCAGAGTGGCATCCTCAATCGTACAGTCAGCTCATTAAAAATTGATAACGACAAGAAGCAACATTAGTAAAAAGAATCTCCCTGTGTTTCTATAGTAGCAATTAAGAAAAAAAATAAACATGAAAAAATATCATACTTTCTCTCAAATCCTCAAAATATCTCAACAGAGTTGACATTAAATGTTGTAACCGTTCAAATTGGCAAAGAGGAAGATGATAATAGTCAATGATTAAAGTTTCTCAGGTGCATATAACCCGATCAGAATGCAGGAATATGCATGTGTATATGGTGGAACTTGTATTATGATTTATTTGGCTCCTGGGTCTCAACATGCTAAGCTTACAAAGATAGGAAAAAAGACCATCATCCTAAAACGTTGGGTGTTCTGTTCCACTTCTTCTAGGACTCTCTACCAATAAAATTAGGGCAGGTTGACCCAACAAAACCAATTTCCATTTTAATTCACACTATCTATCTACGAATCAATCGTTTCCACATATTTCCTTATCGTATACGTGTCACACAGCATCAGGGAGCTAAATGTCAATGGTGGAGATGAATAGGGATTCCTTTACTTGCAAACAAAAATGTTGGCCTTCTGTCTACTTCACCTTTTTGTTATCTCTAAATGCTGTCACTAACCCATGCAAGTTGTTTGATGCAGATGTTCCTGTCTCAATATATATGACCCTTGATTGACAGTTCGCTTGATAATCCAATACTGTTTCTGTTGTATGAGTTTAAAGCAAACAAAAAACCCAATGTGATTTGTGGTTGTCACTGTATATACTCAAAAGCGAACGATCAATGGCTAGCTAGGTTAATTAATTCCATTGTTACCGGATATAACATATATTTAATGCCATGAATTAATCAAGTTGACATCTTTCAATGTTTCTCATCTACTCTCTTCTCCTCAAATATCATTATTCACCTTGCTAAAATCTATTTCTAGAATGAGTATAAAGTAGTGGAAGAGTAACGGGTGTGGTGATAGATTTGGTTGGGTTTTAATCAATGTATAAACTTTTGTCTCATCAGATATACGATCCCCCATAATCAGAGGTTAGTTTGAACTTGTTTCGTTTAGTCCTTGTCTCTATGTCCAACGAGTAGAGGGCATATATAGACATTGTGGACCAGAGGAAGCGGTCCATACTCCAGATAATTGATCAATTCCAAGCCCTCCATGGGGTTTGGATATGGGGAGGGTTTTTATCTCTCAGGGTATTTGCCCTCAATGCCCTGCAACTACTAATTCTAGATAGTAAATTTGCATTTGATTCTTCAATACATAGTAATATGCTTTATTCAGCTCTAGAGCTTCTTTCCACCAGACGTGGAATCAATGACAACCTTCAATTGAGTAAACTTGAAAGGATCTAAAATTGAAGAGACAATCTTAAGGACAGATTTATGTTTTTGTATGGTAAGTTCAGGTAAAAACCACACGTACATGCTTCAGGGTAGTAATCATGACCTTGAATGACTTTAATGGTAAGCTATTGAATATCTTCCATCGTTTCAATTCAGAATCATGCAGATCTTGTCATATTGTGTGTTTTAGTACTGAATAATGCTTACAAATTTTATCTCAGGACTAGATGTATAATTGGAACAGGTTGCATTTGAGGTATATACTAAGAACTATAGAAATAGTTATGCCACATATATATAAATATCAATTATAAGATTAAAATTTTATTCAGTTCCTGCTAGTTTCTAATTGTATTAAAGTTGTAATTAAAGTAGTGCTCATGATTACTGTTAATTGTATAGGTTGTTTACTCTTGAACAAATATCAAATAGAGAGTGATCCCAGTAGAAGAGAATAGACAAAGGAAAATGAAGACATTGAACCATACGAAAAAGGAAGAAAGAAAAAGTGGATAGAGGGAAATTTCATGGCGTTGCATTGACCTATGATCAGTTTACCCCATTACATATTAACTCTAGCTAGTGGTCCAATATCTACTGCCTTCTCGAGCCATAATTGAAAGGCTAAGTTCTGTAATGTTCGTGTAAACAATTAACACGACATGTCATTGTGATTTCCAAGTTGGAATGATGGGAAAACTCAATGCTGGCTAGGAGCCAATTAATATTGAGAAATATACGAGAGATATTTGGTTGTTTGGAACCATTATATATGGGGTCCTCCTTTATTGACTAAACAGCAGGGATCATTGGTCCAATATCTATCTTGTGATCAATTTCTGAAAACCACCTTCAAAAAAGTACTTTACCCGACTATCTTCTTATTTATTAGTAATTAGTTATACATAAAAGATTATATGTCATATATGGAGTTTATTGAACGTTATATTCAACATTCACTAATTCGAATTCGCACAAAACTGAATTAATCAAACTCTTATGTTTTATTAATGAATAGGATTAGGATTAAGCATTTCCAAATCCAACATTATACTGGTCAAAAGAGAAAACTTCTATTCCACACTATCACCTTACATTCATCCACATTTTTCACTCCTCACAGCTGCTTTTTTTTAGTTAATATTTAGTTTGTAAATATCTATAAGCTGTAAAGATTAATTTTTAATATTTTAAATTATAAATTTTTTAAATTTTTTTTCTAAATTTATAGAGAAAGAAAGTATAATTAAACCTCAATGTTTTTTTTGGCCCAAACATTACGTGGGAACGCTCTCCAAGAATCACATAAATGCAGTGATAGTGCGGACGGTGGGTGCATGCATGCAGGTGGATTATTTGGTACCCCTGCTGCTGGAACTGTAGCCGGCGGCAGAAGACACAAGACACAGAGGAGACAAGTGAAATGTGGAGGCCACAATCACAAAAGCTTTAATTATAATAAGTGGAAGGATCAAATTTCAAAGCGTGTCTCACCATTCTAGGTCTACACCCATAGCTGCTGCTGTTCTTTACGCCTGTGGTAGGTGGGAGACTATTAAAACCCTAGTTAATCATTATTCATTATAAATTATCTTATAAACCTTAGCTTTTCCACTCTATTAGATTAGAATCTGGACTTCTAGCCTTCATTCTTCTTTGGAACAAATATAATAACTTTCCAAATCAACGAGTTGCCCTATTTTTCTATCATATCGACGAATCAATCATTTCCTGTATTTATATAAACTTTAAGGTACAATAATTATGTACATAAAAAATATTTTATTGAGAGAAATATATTTATTTTAATAATTTTTGTGTTAAAAAAATTAATTTCTATTTATTAACTAAAAATATCTTGATGTAAATTATAAAAAAATAGAGTAAAAGAAAATATCCTTCAACACCAACAAAATTATCTGACGAGATAAGTATTTTTTTATCATAGATTTTAAGTGGAGATATAAATCACATCTATCACTTCACATCTATCACTTCTATATATGTATATTTTCGAGGGAGGTCTAGGAACCACGTGTGTTTGTGTCCCAAACACATCCAGCTTGGGTTAACATTTAAAATTTTATTTACACTTATACTTTATGTTTGTAGCTAATTTGATTTTTACTAAATTTATTAAAACTTGATTCGGCATTAGACTACAAAGTTTTTCGTCTATACTTTTTCTTCGTTGGCATTAAAAAAAAATTCAAGTAAATTGAATTTAAAAATTTTATTAAATGTCACATTCTCATAAAATATTTATTATTTATTAACAAAGTCTTTACGATTTGACAGCAAAATTTATATTTGTCAGATATTAGTTCTGAGACCAACCTTTTAGCTATCAATTCTTGTTTAACAGTTCAAGTGGGGCAAGCATATGCGTTTCACGAGGAAATAATTGAACGGTTTCTATTTCATTTGGTAAGCATAGGACAGTTTTTTTTTGGTTGGTTTAGGATAGTGATTAGTGATTAGAAGGGGGCTTTGATGCTATATATATGGTTACCGCTGCTGCTTCTCTCAGCAGTGGTCTCTCTCATTTATTCTTTCTCCTTTGATATATCATCGTCCTCCCATTGCCCTTTTCTTTAAATATCTCTCTTTAATCCAATGGATCCCAAAGAAGAACATACCCAAGATGGTTCTGTGGACTTCCGTGGCCGGCCGGCGCTTCCTTCTAGGACAGGCAAATGGAAGGCTTGTGCTTTTCTTGTTGGTGAGTCCCTCTTTAAACTTGTATTCTTTGATTCACATGCATGCTCAGCTCTATTTTCTTATCATTTTAAACTTGGGTTTGTAAGTGTATGCCAACCTGTGAAAACAAGATACGCTATACATGCATGTCTTCATAGTTCATGCCGCATGTGAAAAAGTATATGGTGATATATGTGAAGTTGTAGATGACAATAACCGTGTTTCTGGTTCAGTGCATAAATTAACGCATGGGTTTCCCTCATGTATGGCTTAATTCATGATACAGGATATGAAGCATTTGAAAGGATGGCCTTCTATGGAGTTGCTTCAAACTTGGTTAATTACCTCACAACCCAACTTCATGAAGACACGGTTTCATCTGTGAGGAATGTAAATAACTGGTCAGGATCTGTGTGGATAACACCAATTCTTGGTGCTTATATAGCAGATTCTTACTTGGGTCGTTTCTGGACTTTCACTGTCTCATCTCTTATTTACGTATTGGTAAGCACATATTTTCTCCTTATAATTTCTATTCTAAGAGTACTAAGTCAAGAATAATGCTACTTGTAACTTCCATGGCTAGCCATGATTTATAAGAATCTTCTGTCAAATTGAGTTTACATTTAGCATCTTTCTCTTCCAAACAGAGCAGACCACCTGTTTGAACCTCATTTTACGTTACCTACCCTCAGACAAAGAGCAAAAATGTTCGTTTTTTGCACTCGTGGGATTCTGCACTGCTATAAATTTGACTTGTCAGATGTCACAGAGAGGACAAATACTCAAGATTCATATATTGCCTGTAGGCCCACCATAAATTTATTGCTCAAGTTCAACCTTGAGTTGATGGAACCTAGTTAATATAGTTGAGGGATTATCCATAATCGTGATTCAATTCACAAAAAATTGTGATAAATTAGAATTCTAAAAGGCTTAAGTTACCACATCATTGTTAGTAATGATTTTCCTCTTCATGCAATATATCCATTAAACAGAATTTTAAATGATCATTTGATTTGATTTCTTTTTCATAATATCTACGCAGGGGATGACTCTTCTTACTGTAGCAGTTTCGCTCAAGAGCCTGAAGCCAACATGCACCAATGGCATCTGCAACAAGGCTTCTACCTCTCAAATTTCATTTTTCTACATAGCGCTCTACACTATAGCAATTGGGGCTGGTGGTACAAAGCCCAATATCTCAACTTTTGGTGCAGACCAGTTTGATGACTTCAATCCCAATGAGAAAAAGACAAAGGCCTCCTTCTTCAACTGGTGGATGTTTACCTCTTTCTTAGGAGCTCTTATTGCCACTTTAGGGCTGGTCTACATTCAAGAGAACTTGGGATGGGGATTAGGATATGGCATCCCAACCGCGGGTCTCCTATTGTCCCTTGTTATATTCTATATAGGGACACCAATATATCGGCACAAAGTCAGAAAGACCAAGAGTCCCGCCAGGGACCTAATTCATGTCCCTATTGCTGCCTTCAAGAACAGAAAGCTGAACCTCCCCGTTAACCTCGCAGATCTTCATGAGCATGACCTGCAGTATTACATTTGCAGCGGAAAACGGCAAGTCTACCACACTCCAGTTTTCAGGTAAGAACAGTTCTTATTTTCATTTCTGAGAACTTTTTGTTTATTTCTTCTCAATTTTATCATTCTAATTAATTCCTTCTTTCTGGGTTGGAGGAACTTGAGATGGAGAAGACGGAATTGAAAGAATTTTTAAAATTTATTAATTCAATTCATAGCATATATTATTATATAAATTAGTTAAGGATATATACCCCGTTTATAAACAAAATAACTTTAAATATACGTTTGAAACTTAAATATTTTAATTTCAAATAACTTTTTAAATTTTTAAATTTTTTTTTTTTATTCAACGTCTATATAAAATTATTTATCAATAATATTTTAAAAATAAGAGCATGTTTTAATTAAAAAATGATGGGTGCGTTAATTAAAACCCTCAAGAAAAGGATAGATAAAAGATAGCGTTGATAGGTAGTCAATCCCTAATCTGCAAAGATAGCCGTAGTAGGGGAGTGTTTTGGATGATTCACTATTCAGCTGACACGACTCTTACCAATTGAGGCCTGGTGGGGCAGGATACAGCAAGGTTTTGGAACCAAAAAAGGCCTTTTCCTTCTCTGTCTTATCAATCAACCAGGCAGGAAGTCCAAGGAATTGATAGTCCAACTGTCTAAAGATTCCAAACTAGCACAACTCCCTTAAATGCTTGGCCCTGAGGTTGGTGTATGGGATTCATTCAGTCTTGTGGATCATTAGGAAGCGCACTATTTAAAGCAAAGTGTGAGTCCATTTTTTGAGGTCTGATAGGGCATTTACCTCAATATATTTCCTCCATGCGTATAGATGACAAGTACTTCTCTGAGACCATCTCAAATGACTAGTCATAAACTTTCAGCCAACTTGTTTCTAATGTAGGGTATGTCAAAAGTGTGTTCTCCACAGACTAACCACTCTCTGAAATTATTTCAAACACCACTATCTCAACCATATATAAGACATTACATACGAAATACATTATATTCTCCATTTTCTAGCCTTCTAGGAAGTAAAGAGACACATCATAAATGGGATGAATCATGGATAAGAACATTGGAACGGTCATTCCTACAAAATGGATAATTAATGACACATTTCTGATGTAATATCTTATATAGTTCACTGAACAAGTTACCGATTATATATAGTTGAATATGATTTGTGTACTCAGGTTTTTGGACAAGGCTGCAATAAAAGAAGGCAGCACAGGTTCACCAAGAACACCATGTACGGTGACACAAGTGGAAGGAGCCAAGCTTGTCTTTGGTATGATCCTGATATGGCTAGTGACGCTGATTCCCAGCACCATTTGGGCCCAAATCAACACTCTTTTTGTGAAACAAGGTACCACCTTGGACAGGAACCTTGGTTCTCATTACAAGATTCCATCAGCCTCTCTTGGGAGCTTTGTGACCCTCTCCATGCTCCTCTCTGTGCCCATGTATGACCGCTGTTTTGTGCCATTCATGCGCCGGAAAACCGGCAACCCAAGAGGAATCACACTGCTTCAAAGACTTGGAATTGGATTTTTAATCCAAATCATAGCCATTGCAATTGCTTATGCTGTTGAAGTCAAAAGAATGCAAGCCATAAGAGCACATCACGTAAGAAGACCTAAGGATGTTGTCCCAATGAGTATACTTTGGCTATTGCCTCAATATGTTCTAATTGGAATTGCCGATGTGTTCAATGCCATTGGATTACTGGAATTCTTCTATGATCAATCCCCAGAAGACATGCAAAGTCTTGGGACAACGTTCTTCACCAGTGGGATTGGAATGGGGAACTTCTTGAACAGCTTTCTGGTAACAATGGTTGATAAAATTTCAGGAAGGGGTGAGAGGAAGAGCTGGATAGGTGATAACTTGAATGACTGTCACTTGGATTACTATTATGGGTTTCTGTTGGTCTTTTCGAGTATCAACTTAGGAGCATTTCTTTGGGCATCAAGCAAATACGTTTATAAGAGGGAAACTAATGGGGTAAAAGGTCACTGTGTTGAAATGGAAAGAAACTCAACTATGGATGCATCTACAGGGTTAAAAGTATGAAAGGTAGGACAACAGTAGTGCGTGTTATATGATAACTGTAAATTATGCCTGCAATGTTGGTTTTTTTTTTTTTTTTTTAAAAAATATTTTCTTTTAGCTAATGAAAATCATGTAAAAGTTATCTTTGGATTTTGTTTTGGCGTTTGCACGAATCTTCACTTGCTAGCAAGGATATCTATCTACATGGTTTGTTGGATTCTGCAATTTTTATATTTAAATAGCCAAACGAACAACATTAAACATTTTGTGATAAGTAGACATCTGCCGCATATTTTGGACGATAACTATAGCAGTCATTCAAAGTTCACGAAACTATGGACCAATAGAAATATATGACATGGATTTGGTTTCTTAGCGGAAGATGTTGTGGGATGAGAATTCACTCGTTGCTATAATTAATTTAGATTAATTTAATCACTTTCTTCTTTTTCGTAGTCTTTATAATTTTAATTTTTTTTTAATTGAATCCTTATAACCCATCAACTCTTGATTATGACTTAGTTTATTTAGAGGTCTTTTAGATTAACTTTTGGTAAAATATATTTTTTTAATTTATAAAAAAAATTATATAAAATTTACTGTTTAAATTTATTTTTATAAAAAAATATTTGTACAAATTAAAATTTTCATTTTTTACTTTTTTAGAAACAAGTAAAAGAATGCATCTTCTTTTTATTTTTTTAATAAAAATTAATTTTTTAAGAATCAATCTAAAAATAAAATAAATTTTTTTAAAATTTTTGTTTTTTTCTACACGAGGAACTCAAACAACTTCTAAATATTATTTATATCTTTCGCTAGATAAAAGTCAACTTAATCAAAAGTCTTTAATGATTCAAATCTTATAAATACGGGTAAATTAAAATTTGATAGATAAAATATTGTAATCTTATTTAAATTGAATTTGGATAAATTGTATATGAGAACCTTTATTTTTTAAAAAAAAAAAAATTACTACATGGTATTTACCATTGTGGGAATTTGCAATTAATTTTTACAACGTAGTCAACCACGTTATATATCCTGATTCCTACTTAGAAAGACATACATTATATCAAGATATGGGGGATTTAGTTTTACACTTTTACCTCATCGTCGTTAACGCAAAAAGAAAAGCCAAAATCACTTTCAAGTATTTAATTATGCTTCTAGGAAAAGAAAACTTGTCCCTCTTTTGACTTGTAGTAACATCTAACTTTAAACACGAATAAAAAGATTCCCTCTTCAAAAATTTTGCCATGCACATCCAGAAAATATAGGAGAGTATCGTATGGAGATTAAGGTGAGAATTAGAAGAACAATTTCGCCCTACTTCCCCTCTTCAACTGGTATTTCTCATCTTAAGAAATGATGTTATTTTACTTTCACTTAAGCCTCATATACTGGCCTTCTAATTAAATGATTAGCATTAATGTTAAAATAAAAAAATAGAAAGCACATGTTTTTACTCACTGTTTTTTTTCTTCTTCTAGATATATGGTAATGATTTGTGAAGTTTGACAGTTGGAAGAAGCATGAATGTGAACCCAAGCAAGAGATTGAAATGCTCCTTTGAAATTTTCAGCAGACAATTAGGTAAATATATTCGATTCTTGTCTGATTATCAGGCATCATTGAAAATGTCATCCTATATCGATAAAGACATATATCAACTTGTTTTTGCATTTAATACTTAGAAATTTCAAAAGAACGAAAAAAGAATTCTTCTTAATCAGTCCAAAATTTCTGATGAGCAGCTTACCAAGAAAAAGATCTTTGAAAGGCATATATTTGTAGTAACTGTATGACATATATTGTAGGATCACTCCAACCACATCATTATCTTGGAAACTTGAGAATACAAAAATAACCACCATGTTTAGATGATTACAAATGTTTATAGTGTGGGACTGTGGGAGATTCCTTGCACACTTAAGTGCGTGTATATATATATATATGCTCTGACATCCTTCCATAAAAAACTATTCTATTTGAGACATAATTGAATATTAAATAACTCCTTCTAGAATCTTCATTTATTTCTTAAGTGGGGGTATGAAAAAAAATAAAGGGGTGATAATAAAATGACCAAAACAATTCAAATTTTGAATCAACTTATTTGTTGGATAGTAGATGAAGAGTTGAGATTCATTCAAGAGATATATTGAACAATAAATAAAGATGAGTAGTAGATTCTAGAATCCGCTTATTTATTGGGCAATAAATAAAAGGTCCAAATTCACTTATAATATGTGTTGAGCAACAAATAAAAATCAAAAGTAAAAATATATTCATTAGAAACCTCAACTTAGTAGAGAAGCCGTATATATTCCATATGCATAGTCACTTACCGGCAAATATTAATATTGGTCAAACCTCAGGAAAGAAGCAACCACGTCATCCTAATGACCAAAACCATGTAATTCTTCATTTTGCCAGAATTACATTCACCCACACCACGGCATGCCAGTTGCTTTCAAAGAGGGGATTAGATCATAAAACTAAGTCTAATATTTGCCAAACCAAATTCTGACAGGAGAGAGGGGACAAAGATCACAAATGTCAATTGCACTTTTTATCACCATTGCAATGATAGGTTTGTTAGTAATGTCTCTCCATTATATATTTTATTAATCTATAATTTTTTAGGTAAGGAAAAGTACAATTTTTTATAGAATATGGGTAAGTTCTACAAGGTACTCATTTTTTTCAAACCCTTAAATTACTAAAAAAATTTAAATTACACTTTCATGTTTTTAAATTTTTTTTTTTCAATTTTGTCTATTTTCTATTTTTCTGCAATTTAGTCCTTATGAAATTTCAAATTTTGGAATCAATCCAGTTTAAGAGAGAAGGTATATATGTAAATATATAAATGAACAGTAGTAAATTATTATTTACTTACATTTAACGGAACCAGACAAAGAAAAAAAAACAAAGACTTTTTGCTGCATTCATTTGACGTGGAAATAATTGGAGGGGACGCGCATGCAGTGAGATCAAAACTTGGATTGTCAAAGAATTTGTCTCCAAGTTTTCTACCAAACAACCGCATTTTCACGGCAGTATAGCCAGTTAGGAATCTTAATAATTAAACAAAGATTTACTATCTGCAAACTGCTGAAATTGTCAAACCAACATCATTTCATTTAACAAACCCTCTCTTTCTCTGCTTTCTTTTCAAAAATCCAACTCCACAATAAACTTCAATTAATTAATGGTTGTTACAAGCATATATATACATCAATCAGTCAAACAGATGCCAATCATATATATTAACAAGTTTCTATCTTCTCTACAACTAGAAGGCAATTAATTACATATGATTATACATATTGATAGAGGTACGGTTATATATGCCATTTATTTTTTTAAAAAGAAATACCTGAAATTTATTTTGTGATTTATATAACTAAATTAGTGAAAGACATATTGAGGTGATAACTGGTGATTTGTTATTTCTAACTTGTCTCGATCGAACGCAAATTTATGATTGGGGACCCTGTTTGGCGTGTGGAAAATTGGGGCAAAAGTAAAATGTATCCTTGCTGGATCGATGTTCCTGATCACTAATGGACAGTGGTCCCATTCGCACCACAAAGTAAAACACGCG
The DNA here is from genome assembly GCA_022379115.2 of Bauhinia variegata. Taxonomy (NCBI): domain Eukaryota; kingdom Viridiplantae; phylum Streptophyta; class Magnoliopsida; order Fabales; family Fabaceae; genus Bauhinia; species Bauhinia variegata. The sequence continues at coordinate 14,687,913 of CM039437.1, forward strand.
TAGCTTCTGTTCTGCGAGATAGAAGACTAGCTTGCAGTTGTAGCTGCAGATAAAAATTAAAAATCTCAAGTCTTCTATATTTCATGTTAAAACCAAAGTCAATCTTTTATGACTAAGCTAGATTGCTTGTTTTCTTTCTTTCTTTTTTCTTTTTTTCATATCAGTGTATCCATAAAGCAGTCAATAAAATTTTGGCTTTCGTTCGGAATAAGATACATCAGACATCAAAGCATTATAATGGGACCCATAACTTTGACAAAAATGTCACTGACCACTTATAAACGGGTTGACAAAGGTTGGCAGGCGGCCAAGTATTGGTTATCTTTTTGATTAATCAAACCACTTTAAGCACACACAGTATAAACCCTCCATTTTTTTCCTTATCCCTTAATAAATATGATAGAATGTATAACCTTTAGAAACGTAGAATAATCGCCATGCACTAAGCAGTGGTCTACGTGTTAGGTTACCTTACCTGCCGACCCAATGCACCTTGAGATTTGAGGGTGACACCCAGAAGCAGAAGCCACAGCCTCTATTGCTATATAAATACCGCTTTAGTAAACCACGTCCAAGGCATAACACCACCACAAAAACTATAAGTGCTTAGCTAAATTAAGTACTTTTGAGTAATATTATGGCTTGTTTTCCAACTAGTTCGGTGTGTTTGGTCCTCCTTATTCTTGTGATGGGGAACGCCAATGCACAACTTTCTACAAATTTTTACTCGAGTTCTTGCCCGAAACTCTTTTCCACTGTGAAATCCACAGTTCAATCTGCCATATCAAAGGAAGCTCGCATGGGTGCTTCTCTCCTTCGCTTGTTCTTCCACGACTGTTTTGTTAATGTAATTCTAATTTTTGAGAAATAGTTTATTAATTTACTCTTTTTTTTTGGACCTTTTAATAGCCTAATAAAAAACGTGACATATATAATTGCAGGGATGCGATGGTTCAATCCTACTTGATGACACATCAAGCTTCACGGGAGAGAAGAATGCAAATCCCAACAGGAACTCCGCTCGTGGATATGAAGTGGTCGACAACATAAAGTCTGCCGTCGAGAATGTCTGTCCGGGAGTTGTGTCTTGTGCCGATATCCTCGCAATTACGGCCAGAGATTCTGTTCAAATTGTAACTAAACATATCCATTTCTTTCGATGGATTAATCTTTTCAATCATGCAAATATACATACAATGCTAAAATCACTGCAATTAATTATAATTAAAGTGCAAAAATTGATATTTTGTGTGAATTACGTAACGCAGCTTGGAGGACCTTCTTGGAATGTAAAACTTGGAAGAAGGGACGCTAGAACAGCCAGCCAGAGTGCTGCCAATAACGGCATCCCTCCACCCACTTCTAGCCTCAACCAGCTCATCTCTAGGTTCTCTGCTCTTGGCCTCTCCACCAAGGACTTAGTTGCCTTGTCTGGTACGTTAAATTAACCAATCATCAGTACTTATATTTATATTTATACCCTATGTGTACTTATTTTTTTTCTTCAATAAAATATGTATAGGGTCTCACACAATCGGACAAGCAAGGTGCACGAGTTTCAGAGCCCACATTTACAACGACAGCAACATAGACAAGTCATTTGCCAGCACAAGGCAACAAAACTGCCCAAGCACCTCGGGTTCAGGAGACAACAATCTAGCACCCCTTGATCTTCAGACCCCAACTGCTTTTGACAACAACTACTTCAAGAACCTGGTCCAACAGAAGGGCCTTCTCCACTCCGACCAGGAGCTCTTCAATGGCGGATCCACCGACTCCACCGTCCGCGGCTATAGCAACAATCCAAACACCTTCGCCACTGATTTCGCCAGCGCCATGATCAAGATGGGAGATATCAGTCCCCTCACGGGCTCCAAGGGAGAGATCAGGAAGAACTGTAGGAAGATCAACTAGTCAAGTTTTGCTTTCTTATATTCCATCTACTTGTCCTTTTCTACTTTGATCAGTACACCTTTGTCAATAGCGGACTTGCTTCTGTGTTCAACTTCCTCTGTAATGCTTCCTTTATAATAATTATTATATACTATGCTTTCAATTTTCATATTACGCTCACTGACAATGCCCTACCGTAATAATTAACTAAAATAATCTCCTAGCCTTTTATTTTTAAAATTAATCAAAATAGTATCTAAAAATGTGAACATAAATTAGAAAATCAATTCAGATCGAGAGCTGCATGCGATTTTATTTGAATGGTTGATAATCCTTACTTTTTTCTTCGTACTGATATCTCACTGTCAATTAAAAAATCATTCTTTTACATCATATTGGGCCTATCACTTGAATATTATTGGGCCTAGCATGTGCGGAAGAACTAAATATCATGTTAGGCCCAGAGAAGGCCAATACCAATAATGAACTTTTCTTTTTTATGGAAAACTGAATATCACTGTTTTGGGCTAGCTCAAGTTCACGGAGTGCTTGTTCGGTTGTCTAGTGATCTTCTGTTTTGTTCATTGCACAAAACCGCACAATAATAATTAATAATTAAAATTCAAGTAACTTCAATTAATCCTGTGGAGTTTGGTGAGACTGCTTCTTCTCAGTTCTAGCTTTACTCGTTTGATTATTATTGGAGTTATATATCATTTTTTTAAAATATTTAAAATTTTATTTAATTTTATTTTTATATTTTAAATTTATTAATTTTATTTTGTAAATTTCATAATTACTATTAATTTCATAGCTCTGACAATTTAAAATATACTAAACTCATAAATAATTCTCATCATTAATACTAAGTTAAGGGATGAAATTAATGTAAGGGATGAAAAGATGATAAGTTTGATTTTAAAACTGATTTGAAATCTTAAATAACTATGCATTGTGGTCGACTGGTCGTGGTCAAGGAATCCCACTGTTTTGGCTTATTATCAATATATAATATTCGTCAATAAGAAATCCATTGTAACTAGCATCGACAATTCGAACAGTATATTCAGATTAAGTAATCAACCCACATAAATGTCATGCTAGAAGAAGAAGAAGAAGAAAAAACTTGAGATTTTTAGGAGGTGATAAGGCTCTTGAATTTTCAAATAGAAGGTTTCTCTATCATCTTTTTCCATCCGCAGGACTGTAAAATAATTTTTTTTTTTCGAATAGCTAAGATAAGTTTCTTTCCCCTTGCCCCTTTATTTTCTGTAACATATTTTTATATAATATTTCATGTAGTAATAAGATAAAATATGTTATACGTAATATTCCTAATTTTGCCAGATTTCAGTTGACATTTGAGCAAACATGTGCTACCCAGATATAGTGAGATCGCAGTATCTTGGACATTGGTCAATACACTCAGATAATTAATCTACTCAACAAGATATTTTATTATTTTTCTTTGACAAAGATTCTTACGTTTTTTTTTTTTCTTGGTTATCAATAATTATTCTCAAATATTATTGATAAACCTTATTAGAACATAGAGTAGGGCATACCATAATCTATGATAGTAATATATAGCTGAGTCGTATTGTTAGAGAGTTATTCGTGTACAAAGGTAAAAGCTTTTAAAATCTCGCATCGATTTGGCGATAAAAAATGTATGCTTTTACAATTTATTTATTCTCCTATAATTATCTTTATGTACACAAAGTAAAATAAGAGTATAGTTAAAAAGTAATAATTATGCTATCTTAAAATGACATATAAATACAAACAAATTTTTATTTAAAAGCAACAAATAAAAAAGAAACGGAGATAGTACTACATACGAAGAACTTTTAAATTAGCTAAACCCGCATTGGTAAAATCAATGCACAATCTATACCATTTCTACAATTGCGAGGAAAGTTGAGTGAGATCCAAGTATATAATTCATACATGCTCCACGAATAGCATGCACATTGGAGTTCTCTATCACATGCATGCACTTATAAGTTCGAGAGGCCGAGAAATAAATGATACAGCAAAACCTTACTCATCAAACTCAGCTTATAAATTAATATTCAAATTATTGATCATTGAAAATTTATAGAACTATCTAGTACTATATGATATCCACGCCAATATTTAATTGCATATAGTATTAATTATGATTCACTTTCTTCTTTTTTTAAAAAAAAAAAAAAAACTAAATTTATCATCGAGTTAATTTTTATGCATTAAAAATGAGTCTCAGCCCTAAGCCTTCACAATTTTCTTTGCTACATATACATATAACATATAAAAAGATTATAACTTGTTCAGGTGCAAGGAATGTGAAGGTTAGGTTATGCGAACTTATGGAAGATACCAAAACTCCAAGCAATCATGACATGATACCAATATATGTCACATCAATCTATGCATATGGTTTCTAGAGACTTGCATAAGAGAAAATCATTAAAGTGGAATTTGTATTATATATATAATCGTGTGTTCTGTGCACATCACGTAGAAAAAGAAAGGTGTATATATGATATGATATGTTGAATAAAATTAAGAAGTGGAAGTCTTTTCCTTTAAATTTCTACTTCCTCTTTGCTCCCCTCTCCATTCTGGCTCAAAACCTCACGCCAAGGAAACCCAGAATTGCAAATTAGATAATCAAGTTAGCTGGCATTACCATGACCATCCAACAAATACACACATATACTCTGCTGTGCTCTCTGATCCTAGCACACAATTACCAATAGTCATGTTGATCAAATTCTACTCTTCTATCAAAGGATCAAATTATTAGGGGGCTCGTTGAAAATGTATATTTATTGATAAATTAAATCACTCTCCAACTAGAACATATGGAAAATGAGATCTAATTCTAAATGGGTTGTTAGCTTCTTCTAACAATTAATTCAACTAAAATTTCAGGAAATTGATAGAACCAAGTAAATAATTCTAATTCTAATTAGTAGTAAATTAAATGAAGAGGACTGTCAGCATTCGTTGAAACAACTTTACTTCTGTAAACAATCAATTAATAAATACAAATGATGGTAACAGCTTAATTAGCTGTACATGCTTCCCACAAATTTCTCAGCATATTCTAAGCCAACATGGTGAAGATCACAATTGCATACCTTTTGTCTCCCGCAACTTCAGACAGCAATTCAGAAACTTCAGTGGCACGGATTAGTATGTGTAACTTTGTCCATTGTGATCCAGTGAGGGCACGTGCAAATTTATTCCATACCCCAGTACCAGGCCACTCCCTCTTAATGTTCTGTATGAGAGGTTTTTCTTGCTCTTTACTTCATGAAAGGAACGAGAAAAATATTGGTTGTCTAAGTTTGGCACTGTGTTTCAATTGTACTTCAGGTTACACTTAAAAGAAATGCAGTTAATGACATAAGTAGGTAGCAATTTCCAATATTATAGCACCAAAAAAAGTGAAGAAATTAAAACTCAAACCGACAATATCTAGGGAAATTTTGGGCATTAATAATGGATTAATCATAAGATAGCAGCCAAAAAAAGCTTTATAGCTCAAAACATCCAATACTACTTAGCATTCTTCTTTCTTTACTTTATTCCCCCGATGCACAACAAAGAGGAGATAAATAGAAATTTTATTTTAGTCACTGAAATTTAACCAAAATAGGAAATATTATGATCGCTTGAAATTGTGCTATAATTGGTGGGAGGCCTCTGTTGGGAGTAAATGGAAGAAGTAGAAGAAGTAGGAGGGAGAGGAGGTTGTGATGGTGGCGGCGGAGCAGCAATGGAAACAGCCCCAGAAGAAGGGAGAATAGTAACATGAGAGGAGGGTATCATGTTAGCTTCCCTAAGTTTGTATTTAAGTATTTCTGCCGTTACTGCATGAAGTTCAGCTTGTAAAGTTTGAACTTGCTGTTGCAGAGCAGAGATTGCACCCATGCATCCATAAACTGGGTCTCTTAGCCTCACATTAGCCTCATAAACTAGACTGTTTGCTGCATCGGCTCTTTGACTCTCCGGCACCTCCTAAAGCACACCCCCCCAAAAAAAAAAAAAAAAACAATTATCTTTAATTTGGGCCACTTAAATAAGTCAATCTGTTTGATAAGTGGAATTAATGCATATATATGATATAGTTAGGGTTTTGTATATATACCATGAGCATCTTTGAGACGTTGCTGGCACCAAATACTTTGTGGACAGAAGCAAACTTTTGTGGTTCATGAGGAGAGAAATAGGGAGAAAAGGGGCATTCTTGGGCACATCTTCTTCTCAAGAGCTTACATGCTGCACAAGGGGTAATGGTATTTAGGGTTCCAGGAGGACCCAACATGTGTCTCCTTCCCATTGGAGAAGAAACATCTCCTTCCCTCTTGATCTTCTTTCCTATCTCATGATCAAATCTCTCCCTACATATAATAGAAGCACAAAATTTAGCAAAAGAAAAAATAACAAGACTATACTACCATCTCAATTTTGATTACTAGTGGTATATAAAAAGAGATTAATTAACTTGGTCTCTTCGTTTATATATGACAGAGCATCCACTGCTTGAGAACTTAGATTCAACATGATATATAGAACAAGTTGCTAGGAATTGCAGGAGATGAGTTATAAATACAAGAACACGTTGATGAATGAAGAGAGAATTTTATGAATTGATTACCTTTCTCTGGACATTCAGGCATGCTCTCCGAGTATGAAGTAGAGGAGTTGCTTTGGGAGAGAATAAGAGGAGAGTCTCCAAAGGGGAGAAGAAAGGAAAATAAGGGTAGAAAAAGAGTGTGCTTAAAAGGCAAGGTATACAAAAGCGGTCCAACTGTATTTAATTTCAAGAGATCAAATTAATGGGAAAATATATATATATATATATATATATATATATATATATATTGAGAGAGAGGGTCTGTGTGCCATAGAAGGTGACATTGTTGGTGATGCTATGGACTTCTCTGGTTTTTGTACGAGGATTTCAGGAATTTTAGTTTACTATCAGGAAAATTGAGCACTCTTGAGAAAACCATGGAGAGAGAGAGATGCCAGCTCTGGGTGATTGTTTGCTCACGTGTGAGTTCTTAAATGTGTTTGACTTTCTTAATCAGCTTTCTGATTCCATTGCCGCGATGCACGTGGTTCTTGCTTCTCGATGAGGCCAAATCCACGAACTTCCTATCTAGTCTTTTTATACATATTATCAGAAAACCTAGCATGTTTTTGTGTTAATATCATAAACCAATTAATGTACTGGTGCAATTTAATTAGAATCTCAGTTTCTTGTCAAAATCAGAAGAACCCACTTTGATCAGAAGACCATATATCTTCAAAAGAAGAAATTTGGTTACCATTCAATCACCAAGTGGAAACCGCTGACTCTTAATTAAGAAAACCAAATGCAGACTCAATCAATTAGAGCAGATGGGAAAAGAATTAGGTAACATGAATTATTATGAGGTAGCAGCGTGCACCACTGCAGAATGATTCTTGTTGTTGATGATTATTTAATTGATTCAAAATTTTAAGGGAATTGAAAAGGATTCCTCCATGTATATTATCATCCCTGGGGCACCCAACATATATATGACATCTTGGGTTGGGGAAAAAGATTGGACACCTTTCAAGATAAGTTGATAATCGATCTTTTGCAGATAATGACTTTTGCTGTGTGATGCCTATATAGCATTGATGGATAGAGATATGCTAATTTGAGACGTCTCACCGCGCTTTCATACTAGAAAATCATTTGGCATATATTTAAGAATCAAGCGCAGTTATTTGATTTCAACTACTCTAATATTGTAGTGACTATATATTTGGCCTTCACACAATGGCATCAATAGTTTCCCTTCAGGCACACCTTAGCATAATATGAAGAAACCAAAAGCTCGCTAGCCTTCAATTTTATATTCTGATGTAACATTGAAAGTCATTGGATGGGTATGGAATTGAACAGCTAGCTATGTAGTTCACCTATGAGGACTAAGTTATCTATAGTACTTGTATGTGTCATTAGTGTTAAAGAACTCAATGATTGAGTACTAGGAACATTATCTTAAAAGTCTAGTTTGATTTTTTTTTATTGAAAATCAGGTTTGATATGATTATGAAATGAATAGGCTAACTTAATTATATATTATGATTCAGAAAGAGTATGCTAATTGATTCATTTATGCTATTAGTTTGGTAATGTAATGTAACAAACTGTTTTCAATTAAAACTTTGACAATGACATTTGAAATTTTAGAGGGTATTTCAATTACAAACTAGATGGTATTTGTTTTAATATTTAATAGTTTGGTTATATTGGGTGGGATTTTGATCAGGAGCGTTCTATCAAAGTGGGTGGTGAGAGGTGAAAGAGAGGGAAAGAGGAAGAGAGAGGGTAAAGGACAGGAGTGTATTTTCAGGAGTCGAAGGTAAAGGTAATGGTATTATATTAAATTACGTAAAATTAAGGATGCTTGGATTCTAAGGGAATGGCACCATCAATTCTTGTTTGACCCGTATTTTCTGGCTTACAAGTCGCCCCGTTGTCCTCTCTTCCCCAACCTAACCCTAACCCTAATTACCAATACTTTATTAATGCGCCAAAACCCAGAAGGCCACCACCCTCTCTAAACTTGTTACCCTTTTGAAAACCCCTAAATATACCCTACGAATCATTCTACTTTAAAATTCAAAGGCACCCTAAAGACTCTTGGATCCTAGAATTAATATTCAATTTTCAGTTTTCGTAAAAACCCAAACAAACATTCGTTTCAAAATTAGGTCGATCCATATATGAAAGTCTTGTCAAAAGAATAATAGTAGCGAGTTTTGAGCTTAAACATTGATGGTTTTACTCTTATTGTCTTAATAATTAGTGTCATTATCAAACATTTGATGAGTCTACGCTAAGGACAGTATTAATCCACTGCTTCCACATCTCTCTTATCTTTCTTATTCTCCATCTATATATGTCGTCAGTATGTGCGTGTGAAATGAATTGGAGGCTGACAGATAGGACATTAATTAGCTAGTTAACTTTTAAAATGAAAAAGGTGGTTTTCTCAGTATGTAATGAGAATTTCTAATTAGAAGCTCATCTTTTACCTTCCGTCGTGCCATGTCCTACTTATATACATATGATCCAATTGTCCACTTTCTGCGGATATGGATTTCTAACAAAGTGTTGTTTTTTTTAAAAAAAAAAAATAAGACGTGTATGATAAATATTAATAATTTATATCAACAAAGTCCGACAAATTTTAAATAATTAAATTCTTTAAGCATGTTAATAAATAATCGATTTCGAAAAAATTTTGTTCGAGAAAAGTTATGCACACTTAAGTAATCTAAAAATGCAGAATGAAAAAATTAATATAACAAGTAAATATATAAGATATAGTGTGCAGTGGAAAATTACAACAGGCACAGTTGTTTGTTGGGCATGTAGTCCCGGGAGATTGAATTGTGAGCTCCAAAAGAGAGGCCCATTAAGGGCCTTAATCTGAAGGGCTTACTATATAAATAAATAATGGGCCCTTAATAATTATTTTTCTGAAGTATAGAGGGTTTGGGCTCACAACTTATAACTTGGAATGATAAAGTCCACCATCGGTTCTGGTTTTAATTGAAACCAAGACCAAGGGGATTCTTTTCCTACATTTAACCAAACTTTTCATACACTCTAAATTTTGTTAATTCCCAAACTACTCTTAATGTGTGAAACATAATTCAATACCATCAAAATCCCATCAACCAACATAGAGGAGCAAAGGGATCGAAAACAACTGTTTGCCGCCGCAAACCATCATGTACCACTAAATCACATTATTGGAAATTGTCAGGTGTGGAAATTATTTATTTCTTTTTTTATAGTCCTAGTAATTATTGATAATTTTAATATAAAATTTTAAAATTTTTGAGTTATTGAAGATGGAAGTCTTTTTTCACACGCATGATCATTTGACGTTTTGAACAATGATTTTTTGTTATTTCAACTTATGTGGATTGTTTTCCACTATTTTTTGAGCTTGGGTATGGATTTTCGTTAATAGCATGTTATACTATGAATTTTGGAAATTGAACAATTTTTGTCGTATAAAATGTTACTTATTATAAATTTTTAAAATTTGTATTTTTATTGAATAACTTATGTTTTGAACACGAATCTTTATTATAATATAAATGACTACTCAACTTGAACTTATAATATATTTAATCATATACATAAGAGTCTAAATATAGAATAAGTAAGAAAAATCATAGAATGACGTTACGAATTTTTGTAATATGTAAAATAAGTTAGTTTTTGTTATGGATCACCAAAATCCATAAGCTATGTGTTTTGATTTATAGGGTGTATAAATTTTATTTTTTATTTTTTTGATAACGTATAGGGTGTATAAAATTTGTTTTAATAGAAAGGATAATTTCGATAGTTCAATAAATAATTTGGATAGTTCAATAAATTTGAGATGTATACAAAGTTTGATTGAGTGTAGAAAAAGAATCCCCCAGACCAAGAGGGAGTGAAGTTTGACGTCGGATGGATTGTTTCGGGTAAGTTCTTGGTATAACATGGTGCCATCAACTTTTTTTTTTTTTGGTCTTTTTAAATGTGAAGATGCATTTCTTTTATATTGTTTCATTTTTATATTCTTTAAAGCCATGAACTATTCTTTAAACAATATAAGAATGAAACAACATGAAAAATAGATTTTATTTTTTTAACAGAAGTTAAATTTGTAACCAAAAAAGTTCGTTTGGTATATTTTCCTATATCACATTATTCTTGTATTTTATAAGAAATTGTATATTCTAATATACACTATTTGACTGTCATAATATATGTATGTATGTGTGTACGTGAGACTCACCATGAAAACCTTCTATACTGTCATTAAGATAATAAAGCTTCCCAAACATCATTAACTAATGAAGTAACAACGTTCATTGACAAGGACAAAAATGGTCCCAGCAGTAATAACCATACCAAAACAAATAATACAAACGTAATTGGTGCCTTAAAACTATCAACCTCATGATCAATGTCTGGCTTATCAAAATCGATTGAATAATGTGATGTCCTATATATAGTAGTGATCAGCCTTTAATTAGCCATACCAGGAATTTAGATGAAACAAATTGTGCATATATAGTAGAAAGAATTTTGCTGGTTTATTTTCGTTCTCCTTTCTCTGCACATGCATCATTATCGTACCAAACAATAATATATAACTGCTTTTAGGGTTTTTTTTTTTTTAAGTCCTTAAAGTAATTAGGAGTTTAATTAATCAGTACTTTTGTTGTTTAGTTATGACACAACTCCGTGTGCTAGAAAGTGAGAATGCGTGTGTTTGAGAATCTAATTGACTGTGATATATGCTGAACAACAAAGACATGTGCAGCACATTTATGATGCTCGTGCCTCTGATACCAGAATTCAGGACAACAAGTCAATAACAGTACATTGCTGTGTATCAAATAATTATGCCAACAACTTGTGTCGATCGATGAAAAGACCATATGAGTTACTAAAATTTATAGTATTATTTGTTATGTATGCATCATTTGGCAACTTATTATTTATTCCTTCGTTCCCCATGACAACACTGTCATGGAATCCGATGTTAGTTGCAGAAAAGGAAGCTTCCTTGCCAGTTAACCATTTCTACAACTTTAATTTGGACGAAGTAATTTTTTCTTAATTGTCATTATCTCATTTAGCATTAAAAGAAAGGTATTCAATGTTATATTTCTTCCAGCTCCGTTTATTTATACTAAAGCAATGGTGGTGCGTGCAAGTTAAGAGCGAGGCTCACAAAGGAAACATCTATCTATGCATTGCTGCTGCACTTTTCATTCCTAGATTTTCAGCCATCAAGCTAGGTTATAATTGCCCTACCGAGATTTAACTTTCATTCTCAATTACCAAACTGACAGCGGTAAATTATGTTGTATATTACTTTATGGCCATAAATGCATAGTAGTGAAATATGATATATATATATATATGGGAAGAATGGATTTGAAATGAATGCAGTTAATATACACTGTTGATTTGATCATGAAACATGACATGCACTTAATGTTTGACAGATCTAGCTAGCTAGCAAGGTTGCCCCAATCAACCATATCCTACCAAAATACAATTAATTAACCAACTAAATTAATTTCCGAAGGTGTCCGTCCACAAGATGCAAATTATAAAGACTATTACATCATGCAGAAAATTAATATGCAATCAAGATACCTTAAATTAAATTCATCAGTGCGTGGCCTAGAAGGTACCATGGTTAAAAATCAAAATGCAGTTTTCTTGTACCCCATAATGGATAGCAGCCTCTTACACCTGAACGCTTGCGTTTGTTTGATGAAATTGGAGACCCTGTGCCTGATGATGAAGTGATCCTTTCTTCATCTCTTATGGCGAAGGAAGGGGAAGAATATGCCGCTGACCATGATGATGACGAGGACGTCGATGATGACCATGACGATGACGGTGACACATGAGACTTCCTTGAACATGAAAACATTGGTAAAATGCCAGAAAGTACATTGGTTTTTGAGTTCCTGGTCTTGGTCTTGGACTTGGAATTGCAAGAATAGGAAGGAGGGGGTGTGAGAGGTGCTGGGAGAGAGCTCTCAGACAATGGGTGCTTAGGGGTGCCTGGCTGTGATTCCCACATAAATGGAACTGCAACTGGTGCTTCCCCGTAGTACATGACCCTTGAAGAAGCATTGCCCGTGGAGGTTTCCTTGGACATTAACCTCGAGAAAAAACTGTCGTCTTGCTTGATTCTGAAGGACTTCTCATCTGAAAGATGATCAGTACCAGTACCAGTACCACCACTCGGCTGCATTTTGGATTCAGATGGCTCTGATCTTACTTTGCTTTAATTAATTTCAGATCCAAACGAAGGCATCCAGATCCGGAGCAGGAGCTAAATATAGCAGAATATACCCTAACAGTTTCTGCAGAGTAGGTCTCTGGACATTAACTGATAGGTTCTGGCACCCGAGACCCCTAGAACACTTAAATATAAAGAGGGCATGTGTTATTCTACAATAATTAACCTTTTTTTTTTTTTTTTGAAAAAAAAATAGTGTTTGGTTTCAATATATTGTAGTATGAAATATCCAGAATGCTCCTTGATGTTAATAGAATAATTACATAGCATTAAATGGTATTTTAGACATTTTAATTAGACAAACCAAATTAAAAATCCTTAAACTTTAAAATTCGTACACTCTCTCTACTGATGCTAAATATAAGGTGGTTTCTAAAAGAAAATGTTAATTTATTGTTTAAGGCGGTGAGTTAAAAGAATAAAAAAAAATTATATTTTCTTTTATATTAATTGTTGCATATAAGAAATAGATATAATTGAGTGAGATAAATATGTAATATAGTGTATTTATTATTTTTAATTGATAAAAATATTAAAATAAATTATTTAATTATTTTCATAAATAAAAATAAAACTAAAAATATACAGTGTTTTTCTGCAAAAATTAAACATAAAATTATTTTAAAAAAATGTAAATTAATTAAGTCAATCGGATATTTTTGAACCGAAGGGAATATATTGTTAATCTCTTTTTTTAATTGAAGAATTTATTAAGGGAATTGCCCTGGCCCTTCGCTGGAGCCCTTACCCATTTAATTGTAACGAAATTTAATGCATGAAAAATGGTAGCTAAGCTATAATATAACATTTAATGCCGGATCTGCCCAATTACTTTTGGAAGCATTCAGGCCATTGATTAAGGATTGACTTATATATACCACTAGTATAGTTTAAATTAAAATGTGACCTTTAATTTGTTTATAATTGTATCCCTCCCTTCGTGACCAAAAACAGCTGAGGAGAAAGGGCATTTGGTTACAGGTCCGCACTAAACAATAAATGAGAGCAGGTCGATGGTGGTCCATGGCTCCATGAATGAAAACGGAATAAACCATTATTTAATATTGGCGCAGTGTCTTTTCACTATAAACCCCCATAGATTTTTAATAGTCTAATCCAACTCTATATTAATTTATAAACCTTGTGATTATAATTTGGATGGGCTTTTTGACTAAGTTATTAAGATAACTGTTCTATAGTTACGATTCAATATAAGGGTAAACTAAAAAGGAGATCATATATCTTTTTTTTGAAGGATCGATCCAAGCTTTTGGGTTATGGACTCTGGTGGACCTGTTGTTCTAACTCCATACGCAAGCTTTTGCTTATGCAATGATTGGATTTAACATGTATCGATCAATATTCCATCTTCATCCATTTGGAAATACCTCAAGTGGTAAAGGGGCCACGAGGTATTGAACTTTGTTCTCTTTTAAACAAAATAGTATCATCAAATCCAATCCAATTCATTATTAGACAACAATTTCAGTTTGCTATATGCACGGACAGAACTTGGTATATACATGAAAAAAGTTGTTTAACATATTCTATTAATTTAATGTACGAGCTGGAGAATTGCCATATCCCCCCCCCCCCACCAACTTTACCATATGCCACCCCTGATAGTATGAATTGACAAAAATACCCTTTGGGCTTAATCAATAGACTTTTCCCTCTCCTTCTCCCCTCCCCCCCCCCCCCCTATCGGGAAGCCATTGTAGACATGCCATCGGAAGCCCTAACCACCAAATTTTAGTGTTGTTGTTATATTTGTGATTTGCAAGAGCAGAGGAAGTGATTCTTGAGTGTTTGTTCGGTGTGCGAAGTTCAATCGGAGTATAAAAGAGGTATGCAATTTATTTTTTCGGCGAAATGGTTGTCTGGTTGCGGATAGGATAAACAGCTGTGCATAAGAGTACGAGTGTGAAAATGGTTATGTATAGCCGTTATTTTTTTAAAATGACTTTTTTTAACCGTTACTGCAAATTTAAAATGGTTGCGTTGGTCTGTTATTTAACATAAACGACAATACAAAGTCATTTTTGGCCACAGACAGCCATGCCCATTTGGGGTTGGATGTATAATTTTTTATTTTCTGTAAATGTAGGAAAGTAAGAATTGATTACCCTTTCATGAAGCACAAGGATCCATACTTCAACTGTGAATACATTCCATACGGTGAAGTGGATTTAAATACTAAGCCTAATTTAGTTGAGGAGATACATTAAAAGTTTGTTGTTAAATTAGAAATTGAAATACGTATTTAATGTGTCTTTTTTATAGGAGAAGACTTGACTTATCTTTTCAACACTAATCAAGTACGTATTTTTTATTGAATGACTCAACGACAATACATAATTTCATTTATGATCATTAATTGGGAATAATTTTATTTGTGAACAAACATTTACCACAAGGGATGACCTGTTGAAATAGGTAAGAGATATTGGAAAGACAGCTGGATTTGTTATTGTGATTAGTAAATCAGAGATTAGAGGCGAAGGAAAGCGTACACAAGTTATTGTAACGTGCAAACGCGATGGTAAATATAGGCCCACTTCTAAAAAAAAAAAAATAGTGCCCGAGACTGCAACAAAAAAATGTGACTGCCCATTTAAATTAAAAGGAAGACAATGGGTAGATGGTCTATGGAAGCTGTGTGTGCAATGTGGATACCATAATCATCTTCTAGCTGAGTTGTTGATTGGTCATTCATATGCTGGACGTTTAAATGAGGAAGAGTTAACCATGGTAGAAGAGATGACACAAAATAGGGTTCCTCCTTAGTATCTTTGAAGAAAAAAAGCACAGAAAACGTGACAACTATAAAACAGATATATCATGCCAGAAAACAATATAAAGTCAAGATAAGAGGTCCAAGAACTCCATTACAACATATAATGAAATGTTTGGATGAATTAAAATATTTATATTGGTATAGGAGTGATGAGGAGTCAATGTCATTACGGATATTTTTTGGACGCACCCTAACTCAGTAAAGTTGTTGAATGCCTTTCCAATTGTTTTATTGATGGATAGCACCTATAAAACCAATCAGTATCGTCTCTCACTACTTGAGATTGTTGGTGTGACATTGACAGAATTGACATTTTCAATCGGATTTGCATACATGGAGTCTGAACATACCAACAACTTTGAATGGGCTCTTGGGAGGTTGAGATGCTTAATTTGGCAAAATGACTTGTGTCCACAAGTCATTGTGACTGATAGGGATCTTGCATTGATGAGAGCTATAACAGTTGTATTCCCTACTTCAATGAATCTGTTGTGTCGTTATATATTAATAAAAATGTAGAATCAAAATGTAAACAGTCCATTCACAATTATGCCAAGTATGAAAGGGTGATGGATGCGTGGGAGATGGTTGTGTATGCCTGCGATGAGGAACAATACCATCATGCTTATGAGGTGTTTCGAACTACATGCTCTGCACTCAATAGCTTTATTGCATATGTTGACGATACGTGGTTAAATCCGCACAAGAAAAGATTTATTCCAGCTTGGACAGACAGATTCATGCACTTAAGGAACACAACGACAAACAGGTATGATGCAATTTTTTTATTTTGTGTTGAATATGTAAAATTTATTGGTGACATACATGTCTTAGGGTGTTATGTTATCATTTTTATAGGGTGAACAGTGCACATGCTAGCCTAAAAAGGATTTTCAATCATCAAATGGGGATCTTCATAGTTGGGAAGGAATCAATGTTTTGTTAACATTGCAGCATACTGAGATCACAAAATCCTTTCAACACAATCTTTTTAAAGTATAACACAAGACGTATTGTTCATTGTTCAAAGGGTTGCATCATTGTGTTTCACTTGCTGCAATTAGACACATGTTCTAAGAGTTAAATAGAGCCCAGTCGTATGTTGGTATAGACGTGTTAACATGTGGTTGTAGCATGAAAACTACCCATGGATTGCCATGCTCGCACGAGATTGGGCAATGGAATATTTTGAACATGCTTGTACGGTTATCCTCAATTCACCCCCATTGGAAAACTCTAACATGGGAGGTTGAGGATAAAGGTCAAGGGACAGTGCCATATCGAGAAGCCATGGACATGTTATGGGGTAGGTTTAGCAAATTGACAATTGAGGAAGAGCAGTGGTCATTGTACCACAAGACAGTGGAACTAGCGTGTCCATAACGAGTACATTTAAATCCACCACCTGAGAAGATCAAAACAAAGGGCGGACAAAAAAAGACGACGAAGAGATCACAGTCATCTACCAAACGTGACCCTTTATATTTTGAGGTGGTGGATGCTCAATGGGCTTCTATGCACAATCATATGTCATTAGGGTCAGGACCCCAAAAAAAAATCAACAACACCTGCTAAGCCACCCCGTGCACGTAGTAGATCATCACTGGGCAGAGGTTCGTTTGAGCCACCTATTGAACAACCGGCCAACCAACATTCAGCAATGTACGACTTGGGTCCACATGCGGAGTTTGGGACGGTTGACACAAGTTCAATTATTCCTATGCTAGACCAATTACCTACTTGTATCCATCCTTTTGTGGATGATGTCATTGATGTATAAGCCGATAGGAATTGTGGTTATTTAGCAATTGCTTTAGGTCTTCACTTTTCATAGAATGGGTGGTTCCGAATACGCCAAGAGTGCATTACAGAGATGATAACGTAGCAAACACTATATACTGCAATGTTTTTACCATGAGGATACGGATATCTTCTATCATCGCTTGCGGTGGATTCTGTTGTGTCTTCTGTGTTGCCCGATAAGTGGATGTCTATATCAGATATGTTATATGTTGTTGCATCCCGGTTTAATGTTGTTGTTGTTGTCTTGCACTCACATTTGTCACAAACATATCTTCCGCTTCACTCTGAACCCTCATTCAGTCTGTCGAACCCGGAGGAAGTCGTCATAGCGTATGTTAACGATAATCATTTTGTCCAGGTAATAGATTATCGTTGACTTAACTTATAATTTATCTTATGTGGCTTATTTTTTATTTATCTCATTAATGCTTTCACAGGTCAAGCTCAAGAATAACTCTCCCCTACCACCAATCACACCACAATGGGAGTATTCTGCATGGGCGGATGCACGAGACTGGATAACACCGTATTTGGGTCGAATTAAGCAATTTGAGACATTGGCGCGACAATTTCGTTCTTAGGGTGTAATGACCCGCTTAATATATTATTCATTTATGCAATGTTTGGTTTACGAGTAATTGTTTATTCAACAAATTTTTATGTACTAAACATATTATTCAATACTGTAACGTACGAATACGTGTTGACTTTTCCCCTAAATAGCTATGTTCTAGATTTGCATAACCAAAACAACATAAAAACTGTTTTACATATAAAATGACATAATGTAGCTATTAGTCCAAAATGGACTTACAATATGTTTTGACGTTGCAACGGTTATTTATAGCCGTTGTAATAATTATAATGGCCTATGAGGGCCGTTTCATGCAACATTTCACGTGTGGGCAATCCTTTTATCATAGCACATTGAATTAATGATTGTGTACAATTTATAAACTTATATCATTTACGGACGGTCCAGACGCTAAATATGTCATGAACAAATTTTAATTGATACTCAATAACACAATTTTACACAAAAAAGTTCATACATGAAATTACATATAACTACTGACGTGGACCCTTAGATAGGCCAGCACCATGACTAAACTCATTATGGATTCGACTCTCATCGACGTCGTCCAATGCACGACGTATCTCAATACGAATGATGTATAACAACCGGCCTATGTCTGACGACTCGCTCGCTAATCTCCGCTCTAAAATTCGCCATACAATGTCATCTATCGTCCCCAAACGGCCCTGCATATTCAATCTAGAAAAGAAGATGTTAGAAACCTAATAAACCACGACAAATATAAATATGATCATCAATGAACATACCAGTAACTGATCGACAATGGTTGTGGTGTGTCTATCTGTCGACTCCCTACTCATGCCAGGATCTAACCAGATAGGCGGGTCAACCACACGCACCGATGTGGGCAGCAAGTATGGATGTGATATCCTGTGATACCACTCCATGTACCCTGGCATCACCTGCCTAGGCGTAGTCACAGCTGGACCACGTATCTTTACACTCAGCATGTGGTTGTCAAAATTATCCCACATCGCGTCAACCTCCGCCAAGTAAATAGGGCCATCATTTAAGCGCAATGGAGGAGAGGGAATCGACTGGACATGTGAGAACTGTCGTAACACCCGTTCTGGCTGATACGGCTCTAACCACGTTCTAAAACGCATTTAGCCCGAGTACAAAGACACTGGGTACACAGGGTGGAACGAACGAGCATCGTCATAAGGGGTCCACTTAATGTCTATGTGACACAGATAGTCCAGCTGATGTCGGATAGGAGGAAGCTGGTCATTCCTTATACGAGATGACCACCGAGCAGCTCGGGGAAGGTCTTCCCAATATGCCGGTTCAAACGACAAGACTGGCGTAAATTGGGGAACTACTCGTAAATCAATCCTTGCACAAAATAAAATGCAATTATCATGAACAAATTAGTTCAAATTACACGTATTATGAATGCACTTACAAAGTGAACTGTCAACGTACCAGTAACAGTGGTAAGCAACCAGCAACCTGTCTTGCTTTGTGTCTTGCAGCATAACCCAACTGCCTATAGAGGTTGGTGAGACAAATAGCTCCCCAGGGCAGATCAAATATAGCATCCACATCGCGAAGCAACTCTAAATAATTTGTTCGCACAACTGTGGATAATTTGTCTGTAAAAATCGTGCAGCCCAAGGCAAATAGCATGATTGCTTTGGCTGCATAGTCTCACCTACCGTAACTTAGCTTAGCAACTATGATAATCAACAATGACTCAAATCTTATCACCGCTCTTCTACAGACTTCAAATTCCTTTATCACGGTTGTAAGTGAGACTCCAAGCACCTCAACCACCAGCCCTGCTGCTTGCTCCATGGTCATGGTGGGGACAGAAACAAAATTGCCTCCCATTGGGAGGTAAAGCAGTGATGACACATCTTCCAGTGTGATGGTCATCTCCCCTATCGGCAAGTGAAACGTGTTGGTATCTACATGCCACTTCTCGATGAATGCAGACGCGAGCGCCTTGTTGACCATAGAGTAGTCCAAACTGATTAATGGCTCTAGCCCTGAATGCCTGATAATGTGGTGCACCTCCTCAAGCATTGCCTCATACTGCAACGCTCTCAGCTTGTTCCTGTGAATCATCGGTTTCACAAGAGGACGATCCTGTTTTATGTACAAAACCTTATTAGTTTGACATTTATATCAAAACAAAAAATAACTACAATGTACATATAAATCAAGTAAGTGTGCTAAATTACCTATTCTCCCGCCTATACGTGTCCTGCAGTATACCCTCCGTATCTCCTTAGTATTGAGATATCAAGTGGGCCTCCTGGTGCTGTAAACGTTAACAACTCAATCCTAGATATGGCTTCAATGATAGCGTTGCATTCAACTTCACCGGCATCCTCTACAGAATCGGAGTCATCAGCGAGGGCGGATGGGGCAGGCAGTTGAACAACCTGAATTGGTTCTGGTTCAGGTTCAGCATCAGCTTGTGCCTGCCTTTGGTTCACACGTTCTCTCTGGTCATAAGCGGTGGGTCGACGCCAATCACTTGTCTCTGCTGCCTGTGCCGCTTCTGCATCTCTAAAGGATAGGTTCTTTGTTCTAGCCATTTTTCCTGTGTTAATGTCAAAGCAAAAATATTAATATAAGCTAAATACTAAAACACATAATTCTAATCCAATAAAATCACATAAAAACAATGAAAGTGACATTCCCTCGCACAATACACATAAAAACGGTAATCTTGGTTCTACACGGCTCTACCTGGCCGTTTTTGGATCTACACAGGTATCGTCAGACCGTTCTACTGCTATTACAGACGCACATGGCTGTTTCAATCTACGACAACCTGAAATGTCTCCACGACTTTAATTGGCCGTTTTTGGAATTTCACGGCTTTCATAACACCGTTCCATTGCCATTACATTCAGTCAGGGCCGTTTCAAACTACTCTAATGTTAAAACGATTTCACGACTCTGGTTCACCGTTTTTGGTGACTCACAGTCATGATAAGGTCGTGCTACTACTATGACCTTTCCTACAAGGCCGTTTCGACCTATACGCAAATTACATGCACCCGAAACAGCTGTACACACAAATAACATGTATAGCACGTTAAAGGAAGCCATTTCTACTATTTCCACAGCTATCTAAGGCCGTGTAAGTGGCCTCGCACCTTCAACATCCCCTCTGTTTTTTCAGCATTTCCACCCAAATTTCCACTTCAGAAATTAAACTACAAAGAGAAAAAAAGGTGAATGTAGGAGAGCACATACCTTGAATGTCTCAAATGTGTCCACACAAGGCCAAACCACCTATTCGTTGAAGAGGAAATTAGGAAGAAAGTGCTGCAGGGAAGGGAAAGAAGCTTGGGTTTGCAATGGGATTATCGTGGGCAGAGTTTTGGGGGGGCGCAGCTGATATGCTCATTAAAGGCATTTTGGGAATTTTGAAAAAAAAATTTAAATGGGGGATGGCGTATGGCAAAGTTGGGGGACATATGGCAATTCCCTACGCGCTGGCATAATTGTAATGCTATATATCTCCTCTTAACAGTTGCATTTTTCTGGTTTTGTCTCTGGCTGCATGACAGTGGAAAGGCCTTCTTCATTTTGCACCATATATATTCTCTTCTTACTCAGCTTGACCTTGAGATGCTGCTAACAACTCAGCCTCATTAAATTTGTGCGGCCAAACAACTATCAATCTATTGATGACCGCGCATTCTCAGATAAAGACATTACACGGCGTACAATGCAGACTGGTGGCTACCAAAATAAATGTCTTGTATGAATTTTAAGGCATATGACAGAGAATTATCAAGCAGTGCTTCTTCTCTGCTTCCTTTGGACTTGTGCTGTTATAGTGTCAATTTCATCAATCCTTCATACAAGTGTCGGTGTTTTATGCTCTAACATGTCAATTTGGCTCCAAATAAATCCTCTCGTGCATGCTTAAGATAGTATAATTATGCACCGAAACCAGTTCAACTACGTGCTATCCTTTAAGGCCCACTGCTATAACCAAGTCCGTATGTGTTAAATATTCTCCATAACATATATATATATATATAGTAAGTGGTCCAGATCTGGAACAAGAAAATGATGAGCAGTAGTCTTTTTCTTCTTTCTCATATCAGCATGCACTGCAAATTAAATTAAATTAAATGCACTAGTTTAAAATATGCATATAATTATTATGGTAATTGGAAAGTTGTGAGTATTTTTTACTCAAGCTACCATGTTACGATGCAGAATCCATGGGAAATAGAGACCGTAAATCACTTGAGATACTCTTGAAGCACGTGCCTCTCTCTATATTGAATTTATCAAATTGTATATTGTTCGCGCGCGCGCACACACGCACATATATATATATACTAATTACTTAACAAAATTAGTGCCAACACTTGGTTGATTAATTAGCACGGAAGTTCTGACTTGTTTAGTTGGAATAAGAAGAGAAGGACAATAAGGTGGTGAAATGATGAGGTGGGTCAAGTCAAAGAAACCCAGAGAGAAATAGACAAAGCCATAGACTACTTTATATATGTCCCTCTCTCTGCGCCTATGATGCATGTGCATGCTATGAATTGACTCAAGAAAGAGAAAGGGAAGGGAATCGAGCGGTAGTAATTAAGAAATGCATGAAAGATGCACGGGAGCTAGTTTTGTTTAGCTTTTATATTTATTTTAGATTTCATTTGAGATGCAGCAGAGTAACTAGAAGGTTTAGCTAGAAATGGCAAGTTTGAAAGACAATCAATCGATAATCTGTGAGTTCATATTTTGAAACCCTAATTTGATTAGCATGTGCCTAACGTAAGTGCATATATTATTCTGCGCCACAATAATTATTATATTGAAGCTGCAATCAACGACATCGAGATCACTCGGAACATGCCTCAACTCTGGTTCTTGTGAACCAAGAGGATAATTAATTAAAATTCACGTTATAGATAATTAATATATAATGAATGTATAAATTTTCTTTTCTTTTTTGGGCCATGATGTTGATGTATAATGATACATATGCATATAGGGATGGCCAGGAAATGACTGTAATAGCAGTCATTCAGAATATAATGTCGATAACAAAAGTGACAAGTTGGCAAAGCAAAAGTTGCAATTAACAACGAGATGGAGCATCATTATGAATGAATATATTACTTTTGACATTTATATTAATGATTATTTAAGTCTCCTTTTATTTTTATATATATAAAGTCTAAAATAATAAAAAAATAGTAATTTTATTGTTTTTTAATCTTATCTGAATCTTAAAACTTGACGTGATAGTAAATATGATATAATTAAAAAAAAAAATAAGGAGAAAGAGGGCAAAAGTCGAGAGTGCACATAATTAAAAAAGAGCAGACTTTACAAAATGTCTATAAGAAAGGGCTCAGAGGACCACAAGAAAGCCCATTTGATACTTTTCTCAAAGCTCTTCCAGGCCTCACCATTCCAATCACGCGTCTCTGCTTTGGCAATCAACTGAACGGTTTTCTCAATTTTTATCACTTCTGTTTTATAATTGCAAGATCATTCGTGCTACTCATTCGTAGTAAATACTTTATCATTAGACCTTAAAATACGCAATCATTTTTTTGCTATGCAATATGAATATTGAATGTTGAATATTTCAACTATATATATATATATATATATATTATATATATATATATATATATATATATATATATATATATATATATATATATATATATATGTTTCTTGATTTTTTTTTATCAAATAAAAAAAAAGTTTCATTGGAAACTAATATTATTAATATTGCATTTCAAAAATTAACTATCAAACTAACATATATATTCATGTGTTTGTTACCAAACTAATGATCAAATCCGCCTATTATTTGCCAACAACTTTGTGAATCAACATTTTTTTATTCTGATTTTAAAGGTGTCAGTGAGGTTTCAAAGTCTCTCCGTTATGTGGTCATATGTGTTTGGTTAAAGGGAAAAATAAAACAGAAAAAGAAGAGTTAAAGAATAAAGGGGAGACTTATCTATCAATTTCATATCTAATCAGAACTACCAAAAATTTCATCACCCGCCACGGCATCTTCGACCTCCAACATTGCAGATATTTTTCCTTTTCCCCTCTAAAGAATTAATCATGACAGCCTATGATCCATACACTCTAATAATTAATATCAACCTCTCCACTTTGGCACCCTTTGCAAATCATACTTTAATTCTTTCTCTGCAAAACGTGTTTACTTTATTACAAATTTATTTTATATCCAATAGAGAATGTACACAAAATATATGTATACATCATGGGAAATAACAAAATATATGTGACACCATTTGAATTTAGTAAGAAAACGTTTGATTAAGATGGCCAAAATTTAAATGAATAATAATATATAAAAACAATGCTAGTCTTTGAATATTTATTTTGGATATAGTTAGTGTTTGAAAAAAATAAATTTTATTGGATGATTATTTTCTCCTTAATGTCTAAAAACCAATTGCTTGCTTTTACTGCGTGCTGCAAAGCTAAAGGCTACTGTCACTGATAGGCAGCATCCGGGTTACGAGATCCAATAGCTCGTCCTCGCCGTCTGGCAAAGACTGCACAAATGCAAAGGCCGGAAACACGTCGTCGTTTCAACTTTCCCCGCCAAAAAATCAATCATAACTGTAACTTTGCCATCGCTTTAACATTCTAACCGCAAATCGCGCTCTAATTCAAGGGTACGTCATCGACGTGAGAAGGGCAATCTCATCTGCATCCTTCCACGTGGGTTCTTTTGATTGGATGAAATTCTTAACCACAACCACCTAGTTTGACTTACTCTTTCAGTAACCAACCACATTAACGGATTCACCTTAAATGGATAGTCCTCAAGCCCACGTTATCGTTAACCCGAAAAAGGAACCACAAAAGTGTTCTCTGCCGTTTCGCTTTTCTGCTTTCCCCTTTGCTCTAAATTTGCTCGCTGAGTGGGCTATGGACAGTGGACCCGGTTGCCTCACTTGCCCCTGAATCGCTTCCTTTTTCGACTGAGTCGGGACCGGCCTCCCAGACATCATCATCACGCTCTCATCAACCTCGGAATTGCATAAATTCCAGAATGGGTCTGTCTCGGAAGTCCAAGCCTGAGCCTTTAGTAACCTTTCGCTTCGGGTTCTTTGAATTTTGTGTTTGCATTGGCAATGTCGGAAACCCAAGAGTCAGCAACCGATGGGTTTCCAGGAACACCTGGCATAAGGGATGTAAGACCCGAGCCGGGGACGGAAAAGCTCAACAACGAAAACGGGCAGGGTGGGGCTCCGAATCTGGGGATAAGAAGAGTGAATTTGAGGGCTGAAATTGATACATCGCCGCCGTTCGGATCAGTCAAGGAGGCTGTGACCCGTTTCGGAGGCAGCGGGCCTTGGATACCCCTTTACAAGGTTGGAGTAGTTTTTGTAATCTTTTAGCAGAAAACGGTTTTCTTTTTTTGATATTTTAGTTCTGAGAATCTCGGTGCAAACATTGCCGACATCAGCTTGCTAATGTTATTTACGCAAAATTTAGCATAGCTACTAAGGGTGAAGCTGTGAAATCATAATGTCAAGTAAGCAAGGCCAATCAACGCTGTTAACTTGAAAACTGAGTTGATTTTTCAAGCATGTAGACAATTTCAGGATAATTTGATGCATATGAGCTATAAAATAGATAATAGTCTATTCTGTGTTATAAACTGTTTTGTCTCGTGTAATTTGAACCTAGTCTAAACTTTACTTATAACCTCATACTGGAAGCCCGGTTGTTGCATGAATTTTATTTTACTGCCGTAGATTTTATTTATTTGTTTTAGTTTCAATTTTGATGATTTTGCAATTTAATCATAATAGTTAATTTCTGACTCGCTTGCTTGGACTACCTTGGGGTTAGTGGAGTATAAATAATTAAATAATATAATGATTCAAATGTTAGATATACCTTGGGGAATGCGTACTAAATGCTGGTATTGATTGAGCAGAACTTTGCAGATATCTTTTCTGCGTTATTGCATTATGAGTATCTGCAAAGTCCCTGTTACTTCAGAGAAGGAACGCATATGTATTAGACTTTGGAAATACTTGTGATCTTCACATTTATACTGTTAGTGTATTATTCGTTCTAACATAGCATAGTTGTTTATATGTTCTTGATATCCCACCCGGTGTAAGTTTACTTTCTGATGTACAAGACAATTATCATTAGCAGGACAACATTGAGGATTTTGACATAAAGAAAGTGGAGGAACAAGCAACAAAGCTGGAGAAGGATCTGATAGTTAAAGAACTAGAAACACTCGATGTGCTTGAAGAACTGGGAGCAACCAAGAAGATTGTGGAAGACTTAAAGCAGCAGCTACAGAAAGAAGCATTGAAATGTTTTGTAACACCAGATGTCCGATCCCATGAACAGGTGGGAACTCCTGTTATTAAGGAGATGAATAAGGAAAATTGTGGAAATCTTGGGGAGAACCACCAACAAATATTGCAGAGTTCTAGCCCCTGCTCGATGTCATCACCTGATCTGATCTTAATGGAATTGAAACAAGCTAAAGTGAATCTTGGTAAAACTATAAATGATCTTGGTATGATACAGTCTTCCGTTGAATCTTTGAATAAGAAGATGAAGAAAGAGAAAATGTTTCTTGAGAGGACACGCGAGAAGCTAGCATCAAAGTTTGCAGCTGTGACTGCTCAAGAGAAAGCCCAAAAACAAATGGACCTGAATCCACCTACAGCTCCTGTAGAAACAACTAGTCCTTTTCATAATCCTGTAAATATTACTAGGAGTTTCAATTTTGATGCTGGGCAGAATAATAGAATGGCTGAAACAAGAAGATCAGAAGTTACAAAACCTCTAGCTGTATATGAAGACAATGAATTCAATATCAAGACTGCTGAGATGAGGTGGGTTGCAGCCAAAAAGATGGAAGAAGCTGCAAGGGCAGCAGAAGCTATTGCTCTTGCTGAAATCAAGGCTCTTTCTGGTGGTCAGAAATTATCAGGATTTACACTGCCAGAACCTGGGAAAGTGACTTTTCCTATTGGGGATCGCTCTCCTCTAAATACCAAAGCTTATATACCTGAAGAGTTCACCCTGAAGAAGGAAGTAGATTCCAAGCTCCAAATTGATGAAACAAATATTTCTAAGCAGACTAAACTAACTATTCTGAAAAAATTGGAGGAAGCAACGGAAGAAGTCCTACAGAGCAAACAAGTCCTGACAGATGCTTTGAACAGGGTTGAATCTGCAAACAAAAAGCAACATGCTGTTGAAGAGGCTCTTCGTAGATGGATTCCTGAAGGTGATCTGAGGGGCAACACAACGTATAACTCTATTACGCGCAACAAGTTCAACCCAGCTAGAAATTGCCAAGGTTCTCCTCTACCAGATGTAACCAGGCGAACATCAGTGAACAATGGTCCTAAGCCTGTTTTAAAGACAACTGTTTCAATGAGAGATGTACTCAGCACAAAGCAAGTTCCGGAAGAATATGCTACGAGAAAGGAGATGGAAGACCATAATGTAAGGCAAAAGGTAGCTTTGAGTCAAATGCTCCGTGCATTGAGGGAAGATCTAAGTCTTTCTCCAAAGGTTGAGAAAGATGAGAGTAATCAAAGACGGTACATGCAACAGAGAAAGAAGTTTGGATTCATCCAAATATCACTCCCCTTGTCAAAGGCAAGTAAGAAAAGGTCATGAACTTTAAGTCTAATGCTATGGTATGCATGGATGAATAGCCAGGTTTATGTATGCCTTCCCTTGATTGTCGTTCTGTATTGGTTCTTGTGTTGTGTTTGGTTTTTGTTAATTCAGTAGAAGCTTATGCTGGCGTTTGATTTTGTAAAAAAATTTGTGCTTGATTGACTGGTGTACATTGTGCAACTAGCTATGACAGAGCTAGTAAATAATATTGTTCTCCAATTGATAATTCAGAGTTATGGGGACTTAATCTCAATGCTATAGGATGTTAATTGACTAAATTCGATGAAGTGTTCGTGTTCATGTTAAAATATAAAAAAGATGTGATCATAGTTAAGTAGATCCTTTCAATACACGTTATCACAAAATTCTTACCTTTGATCCATAAACGCACAAAGAGGTTGAAGTGCGTTTGTCTCCTTTGGCTGCTCCAATACTACGCCAATTCACTCGATCTCCACTTTCCCAATTTTATGCTTTCATTGATTTCACTTTGATGCTCGATTCCTTCCTCCAGCTAAGGAATGTTACTAATGTGACTTTGGACTGAGGCATGTCAATATGTTATCTTGGGCTTTCTCTTGCAGATTAGGGCAGTTCATTCAAATGCCATGATATCATGTCATTTTGCCATGCATACTTTAATCTTCGCATAAAAATTGCATGGGCTCCGCGATCGTTTTCTCTCCATATGGGAGAAAATCCCATGAAAGGTCTAAATAGGGTATTTGGACAATTTTGCTCCTATTAATTAGTTACGCTAGTTCTAATCTCTTTAGGGGTATAGGTGTGATCTAATATTATGTTAAAATTTAAAAGTTACTTTAATTTTATTTTCTCATATTTTATTTTCACCCTATCCGAACAGGAGAAAAAAAATAGAAGAAGAAAGAAGCATTTTTTTTTTTACTTTGTCTTCTATATTTTCTCCTCCCATCCAATTCATTAGTCTATATTTATAGTTATAAATAAAAGGGAAAACTTTAAAATATTTTAAATTTTATGTTATGTGTATTTTACTTTTAAATTTTTTAAAATATACACTTAAATTCTTTAAATTTTTAAAATATATACATTACCTCCAAATTTTAATTTCTTAAAAAAATGCATTTGCACTATTTTTCAATCAACCTCTTTTATGTAATAAATAAATAAAAACAGTAAGTGCAAATAGAAAAACTAATGAGATATAATTAATTTTTTTGTTAAATTTTTAACTAAAATTAAAGTTTAAAGAATAATATATATTTTAAAAATTTTAAAAGTAAAATATACCTAACACAAAATTTAAAAAACATCTTGAAGATTTCCTAAAAAAAATATCTTGGAGCTACTTTTTTCATTGAATTAAGGTACGTTGAATAATTCATTAAGGTGCATTGCATGGAATTATTTAATCTTTAGTTCATATCCTCTTAGTTGAAAAAAGGTGAAAGCAACCTATTAAGCATTATAAAATTTGAGAAAAATTTCTTCTCCATGTAATCATTTTCTGATATGTCTACCCATGTAATTATCAAACAATGGACAGAATTAGTCAATTAGGATATGACACTCACATGATAGGGTGGCCAACTCCTGGTGACGTGTCTCTTCCAATCACCAATAATGTAACACATGGACCGCAAATTGTGGGGAGCACTTTCTGATTAGTCCAAGCCAACCTCAATTACTTTACTATTTGTGTTTGAAAAACCAAAAAGGAATTTTGTAGCACTGCTTTTTTTACCTACTTTCCCAGTCATGATTTATTTTAAAAATCACAGTCCCTTTGATAGAGAAGGGGGAGTGTTTTCGGTATCTCCCAAAATGATACTAAATTACCCTTTTAAAAAACACTAAAATAATCCCAAACCTCTCTTCCCTTTCTTTGGTTATTATATGTAAATTTTAATAATTCCATATACATAACAGAAAGACCAAAATGTACAAAAGCATAATAGACTCAGTATTGAAGAGCGCCAAAGAAAATGCCACACAAACAACCAAACCAAAAGGGCAAATGTTAATATCACAGCATCTAAGATACACAAATAATTTTAGCAAAAACATAAAAAAAAAAAAAAAAAAAAAAAGTTGGAAAATGCCTACCACAAACGCATCATAGAAATAGAAGCTAGAGTTCAGGCAGGCTTCAAAGTAGATCTTGTTCTCCAGATGATTCTGGTGTCAGTTCCATAGGCTGACATGGTGACAGCTGATGATGGTACACTAATTATTCAGAAATTCATTCGCCTTATTTAACCAAGCATCATAAATATCAGGCAAGAACAGAACAAAGTGGATCTGAAATAAGATATTTAACAGTGAAATCAGTGAATATATATTCTAGAAACACTCAATTGCTAGAAAGGTCATTTTCTGTTAAGAAAATCTTCACCAATTAACTTTTAGTTTTCATATTAACCAACAGTTAGTTTCGACTCTTGAGTCTAATCAATACTACACTCATTAAGATATTCAGAATCAGAATGAAAGTAATGTTAAAAATTTAAGATACCAAGCTCAAAGTATATGGAATGTGATACCTCTTTAAAGTCATTTCGGAACTCCCTGATGGTAGAAATAGCCACCGTGGCAGCCTCATCATAAGGATACCTGTTATAATGCAACATTTTAGCATAGTGATGATCTTTTAAACTACATCAAATCCTGCTGCTGTAGTCACAATGAAAACAAGCACTTCCATATTTTAGACAGCAATTGCTGATTAGAATCCTAACAACAGCATTAAAGGAAGGTAATTCCTTCATATGAACTTACCCAAAGACACCACAAGATATAGCTGGAAATGCTATATACTGAATGTTATTGTCTTTTGCAACCCTCAAACTATTCCTGTCAATCAATTTGAGAATATAAAGCTATTATTCAAGAGTAATGAGTTGATATTCCAAATTGAACACCTACATGTAAAAGGATTTAGAAAAGCGAGAAAATAATTGTAAATAACAAAAGCAAGAATGGCTGCACAAACACAAGAAAGGCACCTGTAAGCACTTGCAAGAGAGGCAGCAGGGTTACTATCAGAATTGTAGATTGGTCCAACAGTATGAATAACATGAGAAGCCGGGAGTCTAAAGCCTCTGCGCATTAAAAAAAAAAATACAGTGACTATACGAGACAAAATTGAATTAGTTGGATCATCTCATGCTTAAGGATAATTGTAAAACCAGAATAACTTACGGTGTGATCCTTGCTTCTCCTGTTGGGCAGCGAACTCCAGGTCCGACTTCTGGAACACTGTAGCATGCTTGTAGAAGATCGGGGCCGGCAGCCCTGTGTATGGCTGAAAGAGAAGCAGGGATATCAAGGATTAAGACAGGGCTATTTTGCATTAGTTTCATTTCCTCTCCTCTCTTGAAAACTATGTTTAATCAAGCAAATAAGTTTAATTACCTCCATCAGCACCACCACCTCCAAGCATTCGCTCATTTGCGGGATTTACCTACAAGATATATCTACCAACATGTAAGAATATCTATTGGAATATAGAAAGTTTTACTCATTTATTTAATTCACTTAATTCATCTCTCTCAGAAGCCATGAATCAATAAAGAAGTTGAGTTCCCAAAAGCAAATAAATTAGACTAACTAAAGAAAATTATCCAAAAATTCCTATAATTTCTCATAAAAGCTAAAGCTTTGTTTAGTTCCATAAATTAATAGACACTTCTAAAATTAAAACTCACGAACAAAATACGTGAAAAGAAAGAGAGGAACATACTATTGCCGAGGAGGAACCATCGACGGACCACCTGGTGATGTCACCCTTTTGAATGACCAAAGCGCTCGTAGGAGACAAGGGGAAGCGAATAACACCATCCCCTCCGTTCGACAAGGAGGAATGCCCAGCTGTAGCAGCCATTCGACGGAAAATGCTTAAAGATGACGAAGATGATGCAGATAACGAAAATCCAAACTGGGTCCGAAGCTGGAGACGATCCTTGCAAGGATTTCTCAGGCTAGGGTTTGAATTAGAGATGGTCTAGTTTCTTCGTAGAAATTGGGAACCTTGCGCTGCCTCTCTCTCCAAAGGCTCTACAGCAAACGCTGGTCAGTGGTCATTTCGATTCGCTGCTTACTTTAAAATAAAAAATAAGACAGGAGAGATTTTGCAGTGAGGTGTGATCACTCTACAACTACTACGTGGAAAGTGCCCATTTGTTGGATATCTCAAAGGAGTTGGGTTATGATTGCATGCAACGTCGCCTTCTTCTTGTCCGTGTTGTCCTCATAAATCATTGCCACGTGGAACCAAGACGTTGACCAGAGTCCGACACCATCTTCCACCTTGTGGTATTGACCATATCACCAGAGGTTCAGTCCATCTTCTGGGAGCTGTGTGGGAATTGATGGTAAAAAAATAAAAAAACGCTATGGCTAGGTCTCGTATAGATGCGCTCATCTCCGTGTTCGTTACGGTGCACCCGCATGAGACCTCTGCTCTGCTCCACTCCTTCTCTTGCTTCTTCTTTGTGAGCTTTGCCTCGCTTCTATGATTTCTCATCTTCTCTGTTTCTGTGAACAATGGGATTTTAATCGATGCGCGTATTTGTTATGATGGCTTGATTTTGGATTTTTATTGCAGATTTTGAGTGCCTATTTTGTAGTTCTTCCGTTGCGCGATGAGGGCGCCATCTCTTTAGGCTTATCGAATCTTCCTGGTCTATTCGTGGGATCTTTAGTGCTAACTCTCATTGCTGCCCCCGTTTCAACTCTCATATTCTCTTCGCCTAATCTTTCCAAAAGCAAGGTATGCATGTATATAGTTTCCTTCTGCCCATATTGATATTTACTACTTATCTCAGCTTAATCATTGGTTATTAACTGCAGTCTTAAACGAATTGTAAGCATTCTTTTGAAAGAGTACAATTTATATGAAGAAAAGAAGCTGATGAACAAAAACATCATATTGTGTCCAGACGCTTAACTATTTCATAGATCGAATTTTGAATTTAAGTTTTCCATCAAATATTATGTTCATACCTTTCCTTTACCTTTAATTGTCTTTCAATTATAAACGTGCTCATAAGAGCGTTTAAAATGATTTGTAACTTATTTGATACAGTTGCTGCACTTAAGCATACAATTCTTCTACTTTATACTTTGGAAAAAATGATGCAACTTACATAACCTAGGTTTCATGTATTTATTTTTTATCATTTTGCCACATATCTTTTGTTGGTGTGATTAATTTATTTAAAAGAATGAAATACATTGGTTTTAATTTATGTCCTGTTGGACGTCATGCTGTAATGGTGCGTTCTTGAAATTCCAGGCTTTGGTTATGATACACAGGTTTTTTGGCGTATCACTTGTAGTATTTTTCATTCTGTGCCGCTCATCATCAGCTGGATATTTAACTTCAAAATTGATGGTAACACAAGAATCTCACTAGAAGATTTTCATTTTAATTCAGATTTCTTCTTCAGACCAACGTGAATTATATCTTTGCACTTGTGTTCAATTGGTTTTTCTGTTTACTTTGTCTTTCAACACAAAGCATGATGGAAAGCTTGGCGAACAAGGCAATCTTGGAATAGGTTGGGATAACCATGGATGGTTCTATATTTCCGTTCGAATAGGATTATTCCTTTGGGTATGATTTATTTCTGTTCTATACTTATTGGGATTTATTGTTGAATATTTCAAAAGACTTTATTTTTAATGCAAACTCCTACTTTTATGAAGGTTGCTTTGCTTAACCTAATCACAATTTCGTCAACTTGGGCTAGAGTAATTGATGTCATGGATAGTGAGGTTTGTGCACCAATAGAACATTTTTGTTGAAACATGTGCTATTTGATGCCCCATTTAACTTGTTCCGTGTTCAGTCAGGTTCAAGATTATTTGGATTTATTGGTGCTGGTGCTACACTCGGCCAACTTTTTGGGTCACTGTTTGCTACTGGAATGGCTTGGTTAGGTCCATGTAGGTTTGCCTTTTCCTTATGCGTCCCTGTCTGTTTTTGTGGTTGCTCAACTACCTGACTAAAATTTTCAATTGCAGTTCTACTTTTGTTTGCAGCTTTACTGATGGAATTTGCAGCACAGACATCAAAAGGGATTAGTCGGGAGACTGCTCATCTCCATGAAGAATTGTCTCCCATGAGGTCGTTATTTATCTTCTCTTCATTGTTTTTTGATTTAAAACTTCAGATGTGGTTGAAGTGTCGTAGTCTCTTTGATGTGTATATGTACTTCCCTTTCATTTAGGAGGCACGTAGTGTTCTTTAAGATGTGTTCATTTCCCTAAGAATAAATTCGATGGTGTTACTAAGTCAGATATTCCTCAATTCACTATTTTAACATTTAAGAAAAATTCAAAGTTTTGAGATTATTACAAGGACCTATGAAAATTGTTACTTCTATTATATTTTATTAGGTTGCTGATGTTCTGATTTTGATTTTATTGCAAATGGGTTCTATACCAAATGTGGTAGATTAACTCTAAAATTTAAAAGATTCAAATGTAGTTTCCATGATGTGGCAGCCCAATCCCCACAAAGATAGATGGATAAAGAACTACTAAATGCCCATATTGGCTTGTATGCTCTGCTTTAATTCATTTATTCATAGGGATCATTTTGAACTCAAATGTTTAGCATAAAGCAACTGGAGGGTATGATTATAACTATATTTATCCCTTTTTTTATTTTATATTTTTTTAGAGAAACTGATCCTGCCCATGAGAATGAGGCTGATGCGCATAGTGGGCCTACACTCAAAAGTTCCCCAAAGTCATCTGCTTCTATCGTGAATCTTCAAGTTTGGGCTCTCTTTGATGGATTCTGGCTTATATTGTCATCAACGTACCTGTTGCATGTATCTTTATTCCTCTGGCTAAATGCAGTTATCTCGTCACTCTTCTATTTTCAGGCAAGACAGTTTTCTGTCATGTGATACTTTTACTTTTCTTGATCAGTATTTTGGATCAGTTTGTATGATAGAACAATGGGGCAATCATGTGACTTTTTAGAATCTTCCATTTTGTTTTATGTTCGGTTCCATGCATGCATACACAAGTTTAATTACTTATTAGTTATTGAGTTCTTGTAGAAAGGGTTTAGGAAAAAGAAAATAGTAAATATAAAGGGAGGCACATCTGTTAAAATTCTCCGTTCAATTTGCCTTATTTATTTCAATGAACAACGTCTCTTCTTGATTTGTATTTTCTATCTTCTTCCCCTGCACATTTTAATTAATTTATTCACTATTACCTATTGCCTAATTATGAAGAGCCAAAATAGTAGTATTTACTGAGGTCTCAAATAACTGATTCTGATTCTTTTCTTTTGCCTCGTTTTAGGCTGTTTAAAGCAATTTTTGTGTCATATATGCGGGAGGTGCAGCGCTTTCTTGCCTAGATGCCTACTCTTTTTTTTTTAAAAAAAAAAAAAATCTTTTGTTTTTTATGGCCTTTTGAAGGGGGATTTGGGGTTTCTTTATCTATAAGAATACTTGTACCACTTCCGGAGTTAGTTTTCCATTTCTATTAGAGACTGGTACGATTCAATTCAGCATTTTATTCATTTGGGTTTGATTGTGTCTAGCTCTATAATTATAATTCGGATTAGGTTTATTGTTGAATGAACTGCATTGCTGATATTGACCCCAAAAAAGAAACAGTGGGTACTACTAGTCCATGAACAGCCAATCAGTACTGTAAAAATGAGATAGGTTCTATCTATGGTCATTGGGGCCTCCTAAAATCACCTCAAAAGTGATCTGTTTGTTACTTGTTTTAAAATGAATTTAGCACACATGTGCACATCATATTTCTCCTGAAGTTTCCCTGTTTGTGACTATAGAAAGTGAGTGTGATTGCTGCGACAGTTACCAGCTCTCTTGGAAGAAGAAGATTGTTTGCCCAGATAAACAGCTTTATTGCTATTTGTATTCTTGTTGGCCAACTAACTGTTACGGTATGACCTTCTAAGAACGACTATCAGTACTCCAGTTGGTGTAATATTTTTAATATGCTTAATTAATGTCTATTACTAATCTAAACTCCGCATATTTTTCTTTCCCTTATCTAGTACAGGGGCGCATTCTTACTGTTGCTGGAGTGACTGCAGCTATTTGCTCTGCGCCTTCTGTTGGCTTCTTAAATTTGGTTGCTCTAGCTGTTTGGCCTACTTGGGTGGTTGTTGCTGTTTGTGAGACAGTGAGAAAGGTTGCTGATGACTTACTCTTTTAATTCATCTTTTGGACTTTCGAGATATTGGTGACTACTATCTGTCGCTCAAGCCTCAAATGTTTGGGAATATGCAATTTTTTGGGTTTTAATTACCCAATTTTTTTGTATCTGTAACTTGGCAGGTTGTTACGTACGTGGTGACCAGACCTGGAAGAGAACTTCTGTTTACTGTTGTCTCACAGGATGAGAAATACAAAGCCAAAGTATGGTATCCTTATCCTTTCTTTCATCTTCCTATCCTTCCCAACAAACATTGGTGTAAAGTGGCTACCTATAGCCACTTACTTCATTTAATATTTAGATCCAACCATGGTTTCACTGCAATAACTTTGCATGACTACATGGCACTGATTAACGATGTAATAGCCTAGCTCATGTGGCTGCAGGTATGCATAGATGTCTTCGTTCAAAGACTTGGAGACGCTACAGCCGCTGGAATGTACAAACTGCTTTTCGCAACTCTAAATGGGAAAGCATCATCCGTTTCGCTCTATGCCATTCCTGTATGTATAAACTTATCTTTCTATCTGTCTATTAATATTATGGCCTGGCCTTCCTCTGTATATGAATACTCGTCTGTCTAATCATATTCACCTTTTCCTTTGTCCAAACCAGGTCTGTTTGTTGTGGATACTCACAGCATTCCATTTGGGTCGTCGCCAAGCTCAACTTGCAAGGCCCCAGACTTCATAGTTTTTTTTTTTTGATAAAACACGTGATAGATTATTTTTGAGGTTAGATGCTTAGATTGAGGTAGATACTTTGACTGGAATGCATGTATTGAATCTTGAGAAAGTCAAGCCTCTAAAATCAAGGTGACTTACCTCTCCCAATTTTGCAAGTCACTGTCTGCATGTTCATTAATAAGTGACATAATAAAAAGTGATAGTTTGACTATGTAAGCTGATAAAAGAGATTGGCGACACGAGGATATCTCTAATTCCACTTCATGCATTTGAACGTTATATTTGTGTCAATTCTTTTCCCTACCAGGAATTCTTACTAACAAATGAGGGCAAATCATACAAAAGCTACTACGGCTGTTCTAAATAACAAGATCACTTTACCTAAGCGGTCATGTCCCACGGAGGGAACGGACGCGATTTTGAATTAAGTTCCTCTCCCAGTCTGCTATATCCTCAAACGCATGTTCTGAAAGACTCTCAAATGATTCCTTCCATGGATCATTCTTAGCCAAATCGTAAGTAGCTCCACGTATTGCTCTTTTATTGGGTCCACAAGGTCTCTTCGAAGTTAACATATCATATGCTGTGTTTAGCTGTCAAAGAAAAGGCACACACTTCAGAAATTTTCATCCAAAGAGATCTGTAAACGAACCAATCTGTGGCATAAAATGTCTTTCTACCAAATTAAAAGTAAATCAATCTTCAGCTAAGGTAGCCTAGTACATGGTGTGCAAGTTTGGCACTCTGAAATGTTTCAACGAGGACTTTGGAAATCAAGTGTACATTCAAAGTCAAATGAGTTTGGGACTCACGTTCATGCCACAAAACCAGAACAAATAAGCAATTGCCACTGCAGGAGCTCTTCCAAGTCCAGCCGTGCAATGCACATAAACTCTTCCTTTTCCCTTGGAAATGGCCCATTCCAATGATGAAACTGCTTTAGGTAGCTCATTTCGCAAGGAGTTTGGATCGAAGTCCTTTGCCTAATAATAACAATAATATATATCAACTTGGTAAAGAAACTTCCAAAATGCGAATAATAACCCAAAAACAAGCCAATAAGGAGTTGAGGTGGGCATACAAAATTAGCCATGACAATTATAATATCTTTTCTTTAATAACATCATACTAGGAAATTTAGTATTTCTTCCGAAGATTCTCACAAAATGCAGGATAGTTATGCTTTCTTCTCAATAAATTTTCCAAAAGAGGGCTTGCTTACAGGCCTCCTCATGTGACGGATGCCAAGCTTATGACATGTTCTTATTATTGACTGCAAGTCTATTCCCCAATACTCCACATCTTTATCTTGTTGCAAGTTTAGAATGTAAGCTACACCCTCTTCCTTCTTAAGGTGATCTATGTCTTCAGGTTTCTGTGGCTGGGAGCCCACAATCAAATTGTCAGTTATAAGTGTGTAATTCATACCTGAAATCAGGAAACACTGATAGCATCAGCTGAACAACATGACAAAGCAGCTCTGCTTATATAAGAAAAAAGGGAGAACTAATTGATTTTCAGGACTAGTCATATCGAATGCAAAGCAGGTCTGACTCTGAATAACTGAACTTCTCGTGGTTATCGTATGGCACAGTCTGCATTCTACAAATTAAGAGACACATAAATAAAAAAGTATCTGTGTTGGACCCTCCTCCATAAATAGAACACAGGAAAAGACATGTTCAACAAGGAAAAGTTCTCCTTTTTAGCTGATAATACAGAAAAGGTGTTGAGAGAGTTACTTAAAGCTCCCTCACATGGTGTGACCCAGAAGGATCAGAGATTCAGAGTAAATTCTTGGCCTAATATAATTAATGGTAGCCGGTAAAAGCCAAGGCAAACAAACAAATGAATCATAGTCGCCTCTAAGACTAACCAAATAGCTATACAACAGTAATTGGCTAAAAGTCTAAAATCCATCAACGAGGCCATTCACAATTCATCCAATGCAGACAGACCCTCGAATTTCTTTATGACGTTCTATAGAACAATTGGTGTACAAAAACAAGGGGAAGCAAATTCCAAAAAGTAAATGTGGTTGTGGGTAAAAAGAATAGGATACAATAGAAACTGACCCAGTTCGTGGTGATATTCATAAGGGTTCCTCATCATCCTCTTCATAGCTGTGTTGTACTCCTCCATTCTATTTTTGGAATTAGTGGCCCTCTTGCTTCTGGGATTCTCCTCGATTCCACTATCTGATAGTTTACAATAGATTCCACCCAACCTAATAGAGTTGTTCTGAATCGGAACCATGAAATGGCCTGCCCATTTCTTCTTTGTCTGCTTCGAAAGCACATCAATCTGGAGAGAAGTTGTGAACAGTGAAGAGAAGCAGATGTTACTAGCAGCACCCATCTTTCTCTGTTCCCCTGGTTTCGTCGTTACTCAGAGGTGGTACTAGACATTCATTTCATATGCCACAAAGAAACTAACTTGACCAAAAAGCCCTTTGATATTCACCCAAATTTTCATGTATGAGGTGTACGATGAAACATGGAAACACATTAATCCTACCCTTACATTTAATTTTCATTTTTCTTTTCTGGCACAAAGTACAATTCAGTCGGTAAATCATATATATATATATATAAACTTTTTTTTTTTTTTTTGGAGCAATCTATGTGATACAACGAAGCAAAATGTATATAGTGAACTGTAATGCAAATTGTTAATAAGATAATTTAAATCATTAAATTAATTTAATAACTCAGATTATTATGTCAATGATTATATGTAATAATTTAAATTAGAATTCTTTATAAAATGGTGTATCAATTAATTTTGGTAGCAATATAAATAAGACCAAAAGTAGAGATGAAAAGAATGATTATTCCAACAAAGAAAAGAGTCCCCTCTGGAAAAACATTGGCAATACAGCTTCAGAAGATTGTTTGGCTTGAAATGTAGTACAGCAGTGCCCTATTCTCCCCACCTCATAATCACAATCCAGAACCTTTTCAATTAGTCACAGTCTATCTATCAAAAAGCAATCCCAGAAGCTTCCTCCTTCCTTTTCTTCTCCATCTGTGAAGCAAAAGAGCAATAATGCTGTCTACTATGTGAGGCAGGTTTCTTCAGTGGAAGCAATCAGAGCAGAAGGGAAGCAGCAAAGTGCAGTTCTTCGAAGATTATATATCTCTACAAACTATACCCTAGCTCTATTCTGTAGGCCATAGAACCTAGGAAAGGATCGAGATCTAAATTGTCTGTATTAATATAATAACTTTTAAGTCATTAAATTAGATTATATGATTTATTAACTAGTTTAAATTTTATGTCAATAACGAAGACAATTTATGTTTAACTAGAAAGTGTAAATGAAGCTGTGATAAAATCACCATCAATAAGAAGGAAGAAGTGGATTTCTGCTATAATGGTACCAAGAGCATGTATGAATAGGAGAGAATACATTATAGTATGCCATCACGTGTAAACATAAGAATGGTGTCATTTCATATGAGAATCGCATTAGCTGGCCCTGTTGCCAACAACAGACATTACCACAACCCAAACACTAAGACAACCTTTGGATTTGGATTTGGATTTGGACTGCGAAGAAACTCCAAAGAGCCTTTTTTGGTTCTATCAGCAACTGACACTTGTTCCATATATATCAATCAGATCACCAACTAACCAAGAATATGTTCCCTCATCAACAAAAATCCATGTTTTAATTGGCAACTAGAATGACAAATTGTAACCTTAATCAGAAGTCCTAATCATAGATTAATTTATCTAAGCTATGAAGCCAATCAGTGTCCCATATAAGCTAAATGCTATTGCTACAAGAATCATAATTATATACTTTGTACCTTGGTAAGTGTACACAAGTCATTAATGTTTTTGATTTGCATTGCCCCAGCTGGATGGCCTAGTTAGCTTTATTAATTCCCCACTAAAATCTGTCTACTTTCTATCCTCTGGTGGTGACCATAAATATACAATAAGTTTCAAGTAGGAAACCACTATAGATTATAGTAGCATCTAAGTCTTTTGTTTTTTTTAGAGTAATGTTAAAATTTAAATAAGCTAAGTCTTAGAGTTTACTAGAATTTGAGTATTTGAGCATTAAAAATTATTTATTAATAATTTTTTTTTATTAATACTCATATTTTTGTGTGTGTGTATTTATATATCTAGCAGTTTTCTTGTAAGGAGAAGTGAGAAATTTTGATATGAAATATATATATATATATATATATATATATATATATATCAAAGCAAGAATCTCATACGCACCTAACTACAATATTAGTGGGCTAAATCAATTTAATGATCTTTTCAAAGTTTAATTAAGAGCCTAGTCCATTGAATTAGAATTCTTCTTCTATTTACATATTCCTATTTCATACAAACTTACTCTTTTGTATTATTTAAGAAATGACTAGAATTTGTCCAAAGTCCAATAATTCATGTGGCATCTGAAGTGTTAGGTGGAGTAGGAGGTCCAAAGAGTGCAGCTTTCCTGGGTTCTGGCTGGGTCCAGACACCAGTCTCTGATTTTATTTGAGCAAGAAAAGGAGTAGCACCCACTCCGAAGGGACCCCAACTTATCTGGAAAAACAAAACAAATCTATTTCCAAAACCAAAGGGGAGGAACAAACTTTATATCTGTTAAAAGGTCAAGTGGGAAATAATATCTGACATATTTTTTATGTGACGTAAAATTAAGAGGGCATGTGAAATGGTGCAGCCATCTTTGTCAAAATTGAGAACTGAACCTACCCAAGTTGAATTTATAATACATCGGTTGGAAAACCAACATTTTTCAACTGATGATGATAAATTAACAAGTCGAAAAGCTTGACAATTTCATGGGTTTTAAATGAAGAAATTTTCCTTGAAAATTAATCTTGAGTCACTGAAAACATGATACAATGTATGACATAAACCTATACATAGCAAGATTCAAAGTTTTGTTCCTTCAAGTTATAGATATTGAAAAAAAAGCTAGGGCATTTTGAAGTTGAAAAATGCCAGGTGATTTGGGTACAAGCTGGCAAAAAGTTTCATCTTTTATCAAATATTAAAAAAAAGAGAAGAATAATCTTAAACAGCTTGCTGCTTCCAGAAACAAGTCTCTGTACAAATTTATTTAACAATAGAAGCCTAGGTAGCTATGATGTAATTACGTATACGTATGACACAAACTAATTAATAAACATATTTAAACGTGTCAACATATGAGGCTTCAAGGGAGACAGGTCTTCATTCTGTCTCCCTCTATAACTTATCCAATTTTCTAGTTTATTTTGTTCATTCCATTAATGCATATTAAAACTCCATTTCCATAATTCATTCATCTATTTATTTATTTTTAATAATTGGTACAACATTTCGCTCCCTATCTCTATCAATGCAAACTTAATTACAATTGCATGCTTTGTAGAACTCATTATATTAATTCAATTCTAACACTCGACAAAATTCAACAAGGTAGGAATGCATGCATGCAAAGTCAAAGAATTCAAATAACTTTGGATTTTATGTATAAAACAATAATTGGAGAGGAAAAAGAAAAGCACAGTCTAGCTAGTATGCACCCTAGCTAAATCCTAAAACTCTACTTCTAGCGTTTTCACATTTGCATCTTGTCCATGTCCAGGCTGTGTACGTGTCCCATTGACCCCATTAACTGAACGCACAGGTACAGGCACAGGTACAGATAACTTACTTTTCACAACCCCAAACTTGGCCAAAAACTCCGCGCCCCAATCCCAAAGGTTCAACACTACGTAGGTTCCAATTCCACCAATTAGCCCATATGCTATGGAGTAAGTCAACGGCATCAATATTAACGTCACAAACGCGGGAATAGCTTGCCTCATGTCTTCCCACTCAATCTCCACCACTGATCTCATCATCAGCACCCCAACCAAAATCAACGGCGGTCCCACCGCCCATGCGGGTATCGACGCCAACAACGGCGTAAAGAAAAACGCCAGCAAGAAATACGCCGCAACCGCCAGCGCCGTTATCCCCGTCCTCCCGCCCTCCCGGATCCCCGTGGAGGACTCAATGAACGCCGTTACGGGTGAAGTGCCCATCAAAGACCCCACCACGATCGACGTTGCATCCGACATGAAAGCGAAGTACTGACCCTCAAAATCTCCCTTCGGGTCCGTGAAGCCGGCGAACCGGGCCATTGAATACAAGGTACCAGTCGTGTCCAGTATATCTACATACAAGAACGTAACAAGAGCTTCCCAGAAAGTACCCTTGCCTATATCTTTAAAACTCAATGCCCCTGCCGTACTCTTTATCGTGTGAATATCCACAACTTTCTTAAAATATTGGTACGCCGAGTTTCCCGATTCGGTGTTTGGAAACGCTGTCACTTCGGTGTTCCGGAACCACGAAACAGCGGTCACGAAAACTATGCCATAGATCATGGCTCCTTTGATGTTTTTCATGAGGCAATATGCGATGATCACGAAGCCCACCACACCCAGCCAGAAAGTCGGGCTTTCCATTCTGTCCCTGAGGCAGAGGATGTCGCCGGAGACCGTGCCGCCGGGGAGCAAACTGGTTGTGCCGTTTGCGGCGGTGATGACGGGGGCGAGTGAGGCACGCGATGAACTTGGGCATGCTCCGAGTGTGACTAAGGTTGATGAGCTGTAGCCGATGAGTCCAATTCCTTGGTTGTTCTGTAACCCAATGAATGCGAGGAAGAGTCCAATTCCAGCGGAGGAGCTGATTCGGACGGGTTTGGGGATGAGTTTGGCTAGTTTGGCACGTAACCCAACTGCTGAAATGAGCAAAAAGATTAGACCTTCAATGAAAACGGCAGCGAGGGCGCTCTGGTAGGTCACGTTACCCGACCCGTGAAACCCAACCACGGTGTAAGCAAAGTAGGCGTTGGTACCCATGCCCGGTGCGAGGCCTAAGGGAAGGTTGGCCAAGGCACCCATTATGACGCAGCCAATGAGGGAGGAAGCAACGGTGGCTACGATCAAATCTTTACGCACGCTTTCGAGACAAGCAGTGTAGCCCGGGTTGACCGGATCGAATTTGCAGGAGGAGTCGGGTTGCTTGATGGAGAGACCTGACCCGGTGCAGTTGGAAAGAGGGATAGAAAGGTCGGAACAAAGAGGGACGCAATCAGAAACAGAGCACGTACCTCCAGAGTCGGTGAGAATGGAGGCGTTGACGGCTAAGATGTAAGCCATGGTGAGGAAGGTGGCGGTGCCGGCTCGGAGCTCAGTGGTGAAGGTAGAGTTGCGCTGAGAGAGCTTGAAATACTTGCCGACCCTTGAATTGGCTACGTAAGAGTTGAGCCGAGAGAGGGGCTTCTCCGAGTGTTGGGGAAGCGAAGGCCTCTGATCCTCCGCCTCCATGTCCAAATTCAAATTGATCTCTCCGATGAGAAGAGAAGATAATCAAAGTTTGATTTTTTTTGGTCAAAGGTTTTATTTTTATAGGCTAGCGGAATGAAATGAGAAGGTAGAGGGAGCGACTGCACATGTGTTATTTGTGCTTTTGTGTTTACATGTTTTGAAGGGGATATATATGGATTCCGATAAGAGGGATCTTTTCAAGGGAAATGTTTTCTACATGTATTTTTCCAATTTTTTGTTTTTAAATTTACTGTTTTAGAATGCCATTTACATATTTTTTATACGTTAACAAATGTGAAAATAATTTTTCAAAATTATCAGTGTGAACTCAGAATCAGACTGTATCATTTCACTTAATTATAATTATCATCAACTTGTTAGTTTTTATTTGATATTGAAAACTAAAGTGAGTTGTATTTGTTTGACTTCATGGCGTATTTCGTTAATTTTCAATCCTCAACCATAAAGACTTGTGTGTCACTATTAGAAAACAACCTTACACTCACAAGTGCTCCATTCTAACTTTGCCATCTAAATGGGACATCAGTATCAAATTGAATAT
The DNA here is from genome assembly GCA_022379115.2 of Bauhinia variegata. Taxonomy (NCBI): domain Eukaryota; kingdom Viridiplantae; phylum Streptophyta; class Magnoliopsida; order Fabales; family Fabaceae; genus Bauhinia; species Bauhinia variegata. Next base: position 14,732,325 of record CM039437.1, read on the forward strand.
GCAACCTTTGATGAAAAATGCAACTTGAGAGTTTCTCTAAATTGTTTTTCTATTCTGCCCATCGAAAACTACCTACAAAAAATGAGAAAAATCCATTTAACTACTCCATGGTTGACTTGTCCACTAGAGAAATTTAATAAAAGAAAATTAATATATATGATGACTCAAAAGTTCTTTTTTATTTCTTAGCCAATGATGTTGTATGTGAAGAAGTGATCTAAAAGAAATGAGACTTTGTATTATGAGTTTAAATTTCTCTCGTCTTTATATGCTTTATTTAATATTAAAAAATTTGCATATAATTTTGTGAGTGACAAATAGAAGGGTGGTAAGAGATTTTTGTAGCTGTGAATGCTTCAACATGTTAAGACCCTAAAACAAAGATGTGACTTTGACTCCATCAAAATAAGATTGAGATTATAGTGTGGATCAGAGATATTCATTAAAGTTTAAACTATAAAAGACTATTTTGTTATTATTTGCACACTTTATGAATCAATATCACATGGCCATTACACAATTAATTCCTATACTTATTAATTTAAAGAGGCAGTGGTCAGCTTCTGCACATGTTGAACGTGCAGAGTTGCAAATCCCAGCCCTGATTGATCCCGTTCTCTACAAATAGAAAATATATATATGAAGATTCTTTTGGAACATGCATATTATTTGTGTCTTTAATGAATTTATTATGTCTCTAAGTCATTACTCCACATGCTTATCAAACGGGTAATGGTTCTTTTAGAGATGTCATTGATGAAAATTTATATTAGTTCATGAAAATCATAGGATGGCTAGTTATAATAACTATTAGTAAAATATAAAGTTGTATTGGTTGAAGAAACGTCTTTATTTAAAATGATATATTTCTTTATTTAAAGGACATGTTTTTTTTAAAAAAAATTAAAAATATTCATAAATTCACTTAACTTTTTTAATAAATGCATAAAATATAAAAAGTAAATTATTATTTTGTAAAGCTTAAATGTTAACGGTACAAATCATCTTCAAAAGTCTTTAATATACATTAAAAGAAATTTGTCACTTAATCTAATTTGGATTTTGGAATTAATAGTGGCGGATTAAGCAAAAAAAAAAAAAAAATATTCCTCGTACTTTAAAGACATTATACACAATTTTCCTTTCTTCTCTCTTCTTTTCTTTTCATCTTTTATACTTGAACGAGGGATTGTCACCGTGAATCTTTAAACTTAATATCTAACAATCTTTAGGCTTAATTCTGACATGTAACATCCATGGACCAATGGATTGGCCATTCATTGGAGATCCAACTCCAATTTCCAGACATCACCTTAACTAACCCATATAATATTGAACTTGACGACATAGGTACCCTTATCGTGCAGACACTGCAGTTTTCAGTATTGAATATCCCATCTACTCATTCTACAAAAGATGGCCATGATTTGAAAAGTGGTCTCTGAATTTGCTTCCCACATTTATTATACCAAGGACAAGAATGACTGAGCCATAAATGACCTAGATGAACACTGTTTCTCTCTTTTCTTTTTTCACTTCCAAGTTTATCAGTAACGTTAAAAACCATAATTATACAAATGAATAATTATATATATATATATATATATATATATATATATATATATATATATATATAAACTAGATGAAATTACTTGTATAATTGTGCTAAATAAAATATATAAATTATTAGATGGTGCTTTTCTTTGTAGAATTAGAATTGCCTTTTAAAACAACTGAGTCTTCCTCGTAGTCTTTTAGGAGAAAAAGATGGAGCAGAAAAGATGGATGCCAATCAGAAATAGGCTTATCCACAGAAAGATAATATAATCTAGGCATATGCAATGGGAGTAAAGTTGAAGCTTTGATCTGTTTTGTTTCGAGTAGTCAATTATATGAATCTTGACCTAGTGGTAGGGTTTAATTATAGTAACTGCAATCATGGTAGGACCAAAAGTTAATAAGAACGATAAATAGTGAATAATCCAGCAATTCTTGTTCCATCTGCTGCTATCGTTTTGGCATCTCAATAGACACAACAACTAGCTCAAAAATTAATTTCCTGTGTGATAATGACAAGCACCAGGGAATAAATCTCGAGGGATTTGGGAAAAGGTGGAAGCTTTATTTCTTTATTTTTTCAATTAAATAGGTTGGCCGCCACCAACGTAAAATCTCTAAGGTTTCCTAAGATTAAAAAGGTTGAATTGATTAAGATATTCAGAAAGAAAAAAAAAAATTAAACTGTAGAAAATGAAGTTAAAAGTTTATAAATATACTTTTTTTATGAACAATAAATTCTTGGCTTGATCTTCATCGGGACAAGAAATCTTTCGTCACGAAAAATTTGTTACAAGATATTGATGTCATTGGAATCATGAAAGGTTTAGAAGGCACAAATATGAGACATGATTAGCCCATTGCCAACTTGTTACTAAGGATCTCTACATGTTCTCATAAGTTTCTATGAACTTAATCATTGATTTGTGAAACTTTAATTGACTGCTTTAATGGCATGATTAAGTGGTTTCTTTACTCCCTTGAGACATTTTCTTATTCCTTAATCATAAGGGTTTCACTGAATCCCTACCAGCTTTAGACAAAGTGAAAAAGAATGCACATCAAATCAAAACCCAATTAAGATGAAAAAATAACATCTTATTCTAATTCTGGGGTCCCACTGCCTCTTTGTTGTGGTGTTTTGAATGGTCCTGAAGCAAGTGGGAGACCCTTTTTTTTTTTCCCTACTACAAGGGATTGGAATGGAAGCAGAGAAAGGGCACTTACTTGTTTCCTATCCTCTCTTTTTTGTTTTGGCTTGTGTTAATGTTTCTGGCTTTAGTTAGCGAAAGGTGGTGGTGGCATGAAAGTACAAGTTGGCATGAAGTCTCTTCAGTTTTAAACCTTACATCTATCTCTATCTCATTTGTTGAGTTGAGGCATCAAAAAGATTAAAACTTTCTTTCTCTCTTGGATGTAACATAAATTGGGCTTCATTCACAACTTCCATTAAACACTTGACAGGCATCATGTGAAGTTGAAATCACTTTTGGTTCTTTTTCTTCCACCTCAGAGCAAAAGCAAAAACCTTTGAGTGCTTTGGCACCTAATACATATGCGATAGATACTACAAGCCAGCCGCTGGAATGCAAAAAATCCACCCCACCCCCCCCCCCCCCCCCCAACAAAAAAAAAAAAACCCTTTTTGTTACAGTAAATTATCTGTTTAGTTTATGATCTCTTTGTTCCTTTCTACTTGATCAATTTCAAACAGACCCAAATTGCAGAGAAACTGCTTAGAATTCAGAAAAGGAATTACCTTTTTTATTTTTGGCATTATTCAAATATGAGAAACGTTGTTCTAGAACTCAGGGAGGCCAGCAAGAACACAATATCCATCATTCCAAGTAATGGACAATATTTTTTTGCATCAGACAAGCACTGGAATCTCTGTTGAGTACTTTAGACTTGTCAAGCCAGCAATTGGACAGCGTAGCATTATGGTATCAATTAGCCAAGCCAATCAGTAAACTTTAAACTCGAAAACCATAGGCCCACCAGACCAAAGGTAGATTTTGCAACCTGCCAAGTGGAAAACCCATTATAATTAGCAACTGATTAATCTGATGCTGGGGACCGATGCATACACAAAATATTTCATAAATTCTTTAACGTTCAAAGGTTTGTGTAATGGAATTTATTATTTTATTTTTAAAGTGTGATGAAGAGGCAGAGGCAGAGGAGGTGGAGCAAAGATGAGGACGAAGATGAGATGCGAAGGCACAAAAGATGAGGTAGAGATGTCACTTCAGGGTTCGGAAGAACGGTTCATGATGCTTTTGATTAGTGGGTTTCTGGTTCTGGGTGGATCATCTCTGTTTTTATATTTATCTTAAAAGCATTTTAATTTTCTTGGCATTTTTTGGACACGTGGGCTCATCATTACTTACATTGTTTCTTTTTTGGATGATAAATTATTTCTTTATACGCAATTACTCCCAGTTCGAAGTATTTGAAATGCAACCAAAAAAAAATCCTTTTTGTTTATGCTTATGGTATTTAATCCGCTAATTATAATTATAATTATTATTATTTCATATAGTTGACGTGATTCTGTGAGGGTAAAAAAGAAAAATCTTTAGTTATGAGAGCATAGCAAAACCCAACATTAATGCATAAGATGCTCAAAAGATTATCAATTCCAAACAATAAAGTCTAGATTTTTTTTTTTTTAATCCTATTTAACTTGGAGTTTGCCGCAGTGGAGGAGGTGCAGTCTCTTAGAATTGTTTGCATAGAAAAAACAATTTATAATAATTGAATAATATCAAGACTCCAACTTAAATGCAAGATCGCTACTAATAAAATTGATATTGACAGAGTGAGTAATCTGGCCCTCTACTATCATATCAGTCTTAACGACCATGAAAGATAGATAGATTTTAGTTTATTTTTTCCAACCTTGGTAGAAATCAGATAAATGACACCAAGCAGATAATTTTCTGTTGTTGTCTAACTTAAACATTTGATGCTGCTTCTATAGAGTGAGGGATTTTATTTTCAGCTTAAAATGGTTTTGGGAGATTCACTTGCCAATTGCCATCGCTTTGCCCAGATGAGCTGAAAGGTTCAGACTTCAAAGGCATGGACAATTCATAGTCCTCCTTCAAAGGAAGAAGATAGCTACTACCACCAGAGCTAAGTAATATGTGCATATGGACAGATTAATAACCAGAATTGGATCCCGGTCTATGGTGTAACTAGAGCCTTTGAATGCTTAAGTTAGAGACTGAACATTACAGATTCCAAGTTCAGAACAGAAGCTACTTACAGATTTAGTTCATTTGATTTGAGACAGGAAAAGAAATTACTCAATATCAATGGTTTAGAATATAACATAAATTTCAGCAACTCAAATGCAATAGTAACTTCATGTCTCCACAATACAAGCAATTCAAAACAGTTTGAAACTTGAGTATAGAAGTATTGTCACTGCAGCAATTGCTGCTCACCTTGCCAAGCCCAGACAATATCTTTGAGAGCTGGTCGTATATCTTCCAATTTCTTGTGGTACTCCAGTGTATCCCCGCTGGACTTCTTCATCTCAACCAAGTAAAAAGATGGAGTGAACTCAAATATCTGAGCATCAATAGAGAGTGGTCCCCTTCTACCTTCCCTGGAAGTTTCCAATTTCAGCAGACCCCCATCCTTTTTACTAATCTTCATCCCGAGAATGTGAGCAATATCCTCCAATTTCGCCATGATGGATGAGGCAGAGCACGTGGATGTAAATTTTAAGTCATCCTTTTCATCACTTGTTGCAAAAAGGCCTGACAAGTCAAAGCCTGCTGATAGAGAGATTATATCAAAAGCATTCAAATTAGTAACTTTGCTTGATTCTTGATTTGCTTCAGCACTAGTACTATTCTCACATGGACCAAATATTGCATCAGCGTTAGGAAAAGCTGCATCTGTTACTTCTGCTTTCAATTTATCAGCTTTACTGAGTCCTTTTCTGAACCAGGAATTTTCCATGATTCTTGATAAGGAAATCCTGGTATTTGGATTGGGGTCAAGGATCCTTGCTAGTAGTCTGCGCACTTCAAATGAAAACCAGTTCGGACATTTGTAGTTTGCTTTGGCAATTTTCCTATACATTGCCATAAGATTCATATCATAGAATGGCAAATGACCAGCCAAGAGAACATATAGGATCACTCCACAAGACCATATATCAGCCTTTGCTCCATCATAGGCTTTTCTACTAATAACTTCCGGAGCTACATATGCAGGAGTTCCACAAGTTGTATTCAGTAAGTTGCCTTCACGATGAGATTCAACAAGGGCACTTAACCCAAAATCTGTAACCTTGAGAGTTCCATTCTCATCCAATAGTATATTCTCAGGCTTCAAATCCCTGTGATAAACACCCCTGCTATGGCAGAAATCGACCGCACAGATCAATTGTTGAAAGTACTTCCTAGCCATGTCTTCATTGAGTCGACCTTTAGCTACCTTGTTGAAAAGTTCACCACCTTTGGCATACTCCATGATGAAGTAAATCTTGGTTTTGGTGGCCAAGACCTCATAAAGCTCCATTACATTTGGGTGTTTAACCAGTCTCATAATAGATATTTCTCGCTTCGTTTGATCAATCAACCCAATTTTTAGAACTTTCTCCTTGTCAATCACCTTAATTGCAACATTGTCACCAGTTCTAAGATCCCTTGCATGATAAACTTTGGCGAAATTACCTTGGCCTAATAGCCTACCAAACTCATACTTTTGCATCAATATATTCCCCTTTTTCTCCATTTCAGGTACAAATCCTATGACAGAAACCTATTACTCTTAGGTATACTAGTTACAGGAATACTCAGAAACGAACCTTTCTTCACAAGGAATCTGCTTCAGCACGAAAGAAACCCTGCTTGTAATTTCATTGTGTATTTGCAACCTGAGCTTTATTGAGCGGTGACTCGAGCACCCAACCCCATCAAGAACCAGTAAAAGTCTAAGAAATGGACTTCTTACAGAAAAGATTTTAGAGAAAGAATTCTCAAAGTGCAGCCACATCTTTCTACATCTGACACTCCACCTAAAAGATCATAGACCAGAAAAAAGTTCAATTTTTTTTTTTAAGGAACATTGAGAGAGCGAGCATATAACTAGGCAAAAATCATTGAATACAGTGAACAGGTAGAGAAATTGCTCCGATAATGATATAACAATAACATACATGAATAGAATTAGAAGAGAAGAAATTTCAATAATTCAGTGACGATCATTAGAATTCTACTGAAGAACAAAGGGCCAAAAAAAAAAATTGAAACTTTTGACACATACAATGTTAGAAGATCATTGAAAACCGATCAAAGCCAAAATAAAAAGGAACCTGTCTAATTTCTTCGATCGATAATCGCAAAACAAAATCGCTAGACAGATTGCCAACATTTACTGGAATTTCGACAAAACGGGAATACAAAACGTAAAGCTACCGGAAACGGAGAAAAATAAAGCGTTACCGTCAAAGAAAAGATAAAGCCTCGAAGAGATCGGAACGTTGGAACAGAAGAGAGAGATTAGAGGCATTATGTTACATCTTTCTTCTCTGTATAAAAACAACTGCGTAAACTTGTCAAGGCGGTTTGAGACACTGCTTTTATAGAGCGAAATAGTGGGAATAAAGGAAGGGGAGGTTTGTAAACAATCTAAAGCATTGGCCTTTGTCTGTGAGGTGTCCTGGACATGTGTACTGGCTAGGTGGGCAGGGTGGCAGCGGCAGGATGAAAATTTGAAAATGGTGAATCAAGACATATCACGTATTGCTTTTTAAGTGGGCCCTTTTGGTAAATTACTTCTACTTAAAGTTGTGATAACGTACCAACATTGGCTGTCTGCTTGTTTAATATTTGGAACTTGGAAACTTCCCTCCATTGCTTTTTCTTCATTCCTTATTCTCTATACTTTTCTTTCCTTCATCTCTATTCTTTTGTATTTTTTTGTGGAGTCAGGCTATTGCAAATCACATTACTGTTTCTGTCTTTGGAGTGAATTGATTAACCAAAAAAACTATTTAGTTGATCAATTTTACTATTCTTTTGCAAGACTCAAGTTGAGTTAACATGACAATAGGTTTAGTTTAATAATTTTCTTGTATTATTAGTACAATTACTGAAGTCATTGAATGCAATCATTTTCTGTTAACATATTCACTATCATAACTTATAATTTTTTATATCAGTAACTCTTTTAATAATATAACTACACCAAATTTGAATTTGAATCAATATACACTTTAAGACAACAAGATTATTCCAAACACAAAATTTTTTTATGAAGGCTATGCTTCAAGTTAGCAAATTTTGAATTTGGTGGCATAAAGGAATGGATAGTGTAAGTCATAGTTTTGAGTCTTTTCTTCTGCGCCTTTGCAGTTCATAGAAGATATTCGATCCGCTTGCATCTGATTTGGATCTGTTACCTTAACAGGTTACTGCAAAACTACGTATGTGTTTGCTGTGGTTTTCTTTTAGGTAGCTGAAGTTTTTCACGTGTTTGCTTAACTTTCAACTGGAAACAGTGCACCTACTACTAGTAATGCATTTTTTCCATTTAAAATTAGTGTACGCTATCGCTACCTGCATTGAAAATAAAACCAGCGTTATAATATAAATATGTGAGTTGATTTGTAGGAAGTATTTCCCTCCCTGTGACAGCATTTCCCAACTGCCATTTAATTGATTTGTCAAATATCTTAGAGACAGACCTGTACCACATTATACATTTTATATGCTGCAATATTAGCCCAGAAACCATCGACAAGCAAGGGGCAATACCATTTATATTGGCCATTACTGAAGCAAGGGGCAATATTATGTTAAAGAAGAACATGGGGATTGTGTAAGTAAAAGTGGGAAATACGTTAAGCACTCCCCTTTATATTTCATCTGATAATTGATAATAGACATTGATATGAGATATGCCTCAACCACAAGTCTAGAAAAAAAAGATCCCCGCATTTAACAAAATGGACATGAAATGAATTATGCATGAATTAAAGAATAATAGAAGTTTCCTGGCGATATCAGTGTCTAATTCAAAAAATAAAATGTAGAGAAGTAAAGGTTATACAGAAGCTCAACTAAGATTGAAAAGACTTGATGAATCAAATTTGGCATCTCAGTATCTGATTCCTTTGGCTACCTCAAAGAAATGAGCAACGTTCTCCTCTGGTGTACCTACTACAATGCCATGACCAAGATTCAAGATATGTTTCCCTCTTCCTGCTTTTCTCACAGTATCATTTATTCGATCAGTGATGAAATCCTTTGAACCAAAAAGAACACCTGGATCCACGTTACCCTGAACTGCTATATCTGGTCCCAATCTCCTCCTACCATCAGCCATATCAACAGTCCAATCCAAGCTAACTACATCCACACCTGTTAAAGCTAGTCTCTCCAGCAAGCCCCCTGATCCGCTTGCATAGAGGATTATAGGAAGTTCTGGGTGGGTTTTCTTAACAGTATCTACAATCTGTTTTAAGTAAGGCAAACTGAACTCTTCAAAATCTACTGGACTAAGCTCTGTTGCCCATGAATCAAATATCTGAACAGCTTGGGCTCCATTGTCAGCTTGGTACTGAATGTATCTTGCCATTGATGTAGTAAATTTTTGTAGCAAAGAGTGGAGGACCTGTGGCAAATTTACAGTAAAATATAGATTCATTAAGTTAAACCAATTATAAGTTTATAACAACAAAATGCATGTTTATCTTAGTAAGTGAGTAACTTTATTGGTTAAGACTCAACATTTGGTCATTGGATCGAGAATTCCAGTAGCTTCATCCCCATATCTGCTCTATGATAAGTAATCATGGCCCACATTAACAGCTTTCCAGCCCAGCCAGTTTCAGAAGTTAAATAATTTTCATTGAAGGACTAACTTAAGGACTAATTGTTGATGACATGGTGAATTGCTCATTCTAAGCCAGGTTTTACGATAATGAAAAATGCTAACATAAAACAGAAGTACGTTCAGCAAGTAGTAAGAATATTGTAACAGGCACCTGAAGAATAAAGAATGATGGTTGAAGATTACCTTGGAATCCGAGAAAGCCAATCTCTTTATTTTCGAAAAGTGTTTTGATGAACCACCTTCAACTACATATGATGCCAGGGTAAAAGGAGCCCCAACAAAACCAAGGACTGCAGCTTTATTATCCACCTGAAATGAATGCTAATTTTTTAGATTCAACAAGATAGTAGGACATAATGGGGCATTATAAATCCATTTAGATTTCAGACAAAGAGAATAATAGTATAAGTGTAACAATATGTGATGTTCAGAAGTTAGATATTTAGAGTCTCCATTAAGCTTTCTAGTTTATTATGAAGCATATAACAACTGTTTAATTGAAAAATAGACATTTAAAGGTGGAAGTTTATAAGACATAGGACCGGTTAGACCTCTTTCCTCAAAATTGTCAGCGCTTCCCCAACATATGGAACTGATTCTTCAGGGACAAACTCCCTCACTTCTTCAACCTGAGCAGCTGTGCGAACAGGATCAAATATGATCGGACCCTTGCCCTTTACAATATCGAAAGGTATATTCATCCCAGAAAGTGGGGTAAGAATGTCAGAGAACAAAATCACCTGTCACAGAATCAAAAATCAAGCAAATTATTGATAGAAAAATTAGATTCATAACACAAGAAGTAGGTCAAATCCCAGAAAACATAAATATACAAATGAGGGCTAAAAAGTCATCTTACCCCATCAGGCTTGAAAACATTCCATGGTTGTAATGAAATTTCCACCACTAGATCAACATTTTCAGATCTTTCACGAAATGAAGGATATTTCTCGCAGATGATTTGGTAACTCTAATAAGAAAAGGTATAAAAATTAGATTTTCTCAGCCAGGAAAACAAAGTCACATCAAGGTGGCAAATGGAGACTATAGACAATAACTATGAGACAAACTCCTAGCTAAAATAAACTGAAAAGAATATAATAGTGCCACAAATAAGTCACAGAAGACTAAAAGCACGGCTAGTTTGGAAAAGCAAAGCAAATACTTGATGATGTCGTCAATTAGACGGGGATGAAATATTAAGTTTGTTGATCAATTTTCACTCTTTAAGGCAATATTGGGAATTAAGTTTACAAGTGACAAAGAAACCAAAGGCCAAAGGAACTACACATGATTTGTGATAATTCAAGCAAATACTGAGACATCTCTCATTCTGGCTAAAGGGGAAAACTATCACAGGAAACCGAGGACTGTCAGAATTAAAATTCAAAAACATGTATCTTTGTTTTCCCATCCCATGTTAAGTCTTATGAACAGTTTCTCTTCCATAAAGCAACAAGATCCCACTATGAAGCGGAGAGATAGCCAATTCTAATTTTTTATTTTTTTTTTTAAAAGGGAGTATGTTAATTGCAAGAGCAATTAATAACGTAGGACAACTAAAAAACAAAATATGAAACTCAGATATTCTATTTATAATTAAGTTAGCTATATTTTTAAATCCACCAAGAGACACCAACGTTCAATGAAATCACAAATACTGAAGAAGATCATAAATGCAAACAGCATTGCTAGCTGCTAAACCTGCCTTCATGTACCTCCCTGCTTGTCTCATAAGCCAAACTGGGGGTCTATCAACATCAATTCCACGAACAGCATTGAGCAAAAGTGGTTCAGTAGCAGCTTTTGCCATTGGTTCTGCAACTGTTCCTGGATACGGTTTTTCAGAATTCAGGTTAAAAGCCCGTGAATTATCAGAATACTTTGTGAAGCGAACGAATGAAAGACGTTCCATAATGCAAAACACACGGAATAATATCGAATAGATTGATGAAAAAGATAATGGGAGAGCTAAATTGGCGATAACAAGACGCATTATGTTATGTTTGTGAATTAATTTGTTACTGAAGATAAATCCATTTCACTTAAGACAGCACAAGCCTAATTCAAATAGCGTGGATGTAGATCTGAATGCAAACACAACTTGAGAATTGGTATACATTCCAGAGAAGAAAACTCTCCAACACCGCCACCACCCCCAAGAAACAAAATTTTAAAAAAAAAAAAATCCAAAAACCAAAAGAAGTCGAAATCCGCATGCTTCAGCGACCAAATAAGAGAAACATTTGAGAATTGAGAATACGAAATGGGTCACAGCGTAGCCAAAGGATTACCTCCAAGAGAGCATAAAATTGTGGAGCTTGATTTAGAGGAAAAACTGCACCTTGATCTTCTAGGCGTAGAAGAAGGAACAGAGGAAGAAGGTATAATAGCAGTGAAGCTACTGTTGATGCAAGACATGTTGGAGAAGCTGAAGCTGGTTTCGCAGTCCTGACAACATTTCTCGTTCACACAGCCATGCGGGAATTTATTTCAGGTCTTCCGCGAAGCGCCAAAAAGGTCAATGGAAGGAAAGATAAGGGTATCATCAACCTAATCCTTGTAAGAATCCAATTGACGCTGACTTCGGCCATGTCAGCAATAACTCTATAAAACTAGAAAAAAAAAAATATGGAGAAATTGTTAAGAAAAACACATAATTTTTTCCGATGAAGGCCTTTTTTTTTTTTTTTTCTCTTGTCCGATTAAGGCTTTAAAAGTAGATGAAAATGCAGATGAATTTTTTCTAGTTATCTTACTTCTTATATTATCCCCTTATCTCCATCATTATTAATTAGTCAAAAGATCATAACTGTAAATATTATTAAGTTATTAAAAATATTTTTTACCAACTAAAATATAAAAATTTAGACAAGAAATGAGAAAAAAAAAAAAAAGTTATCTCAGTGTGATCATTTTTCAAAACGGATTATAACCTATTATTGTATTTCTACATAGGGGAAAAAAAACTAGATAATTACAAGGAAAATTGAGGTGATGAGGAGTGGAGGGGGTAAAGAATGGGAAGTAAAATATATCAGAAAATTGTGTCTGTTGTAAGTCTCCTTTTTGGAGGAGCTTTCTCTATTATCTGCTTCTGTAAGTCCATGAATGTAGAACCCTTATCGGCAAATAGTCTTCGTAAGTTGATAACAGAAAGTTCAGTAAAGCTGGCAACAGCAAGATCGGCTTGGCCCAGATCATACCTGCAGGTTTTAACAACCATTTCAGAATGGAAATTAGTTTCTGTTTTCCATTTCAATCGAAAGGAAATGCGATTGATTAAATTTACTTTCATGCCGACACAAACCAGAATACCAAAATTGAACTCGGAAAACAGTGTCTATGCATATTGTGCACATTCATGCATCGCACTGCCTGAGATGTTCATAGTGCAGTGCTTTAATTTCATGGCAACACATTAATAGTGAGCTAGCACACATGTAAATGTGGATTACTCACGCAGGATGAGCACCAATCAATGCCACAGCCATCATTGTACAATTGTGCGCAGCAGTTACGCCTCTTGGATCATCTTCAAACACTACGCACTTGGAAGGTTTCCGGTCAAGCTGCAAGTCATTTAGGCAAAAACATTATTAGCAAAGCAGGACCTTTTATCAAGAACGAGACAAAATTTATTCTCTTGATCAGTTTATTTTGATAGAAATGGTTTCCAAGGAAATTTTTTTGGCTAATCACTCTTTTAAACCTGCCCAAATTTAATTGTATATTATTATGGAATGAAGACAAAAGCAATGAATAAGTACTAATGATCATCACAAAAATAATATTAATGATATTTATAAACTACTTCTACTACTACTACTAATAATAATAATTTCAATCGTGAAACCTTTTTTTATGATACCTTGACAGCTGCAGAAAGAAACCTATGAGCAATTGACTCCATTCCATCCTCTTCGCTCACTACTGCCTGCAACTCAAAAACATGGCTATTAACAAAATGACAACTTCATGAGCATGTGAAAGTATTAAATATGCATAATGCGTTGAAAATGTGTTCCAGCCCAGGAGGCTAGTCTGTTTGTCGGTTCATCATTGGTGAACGTTTCTGCCATCTGGCGAGAAATTCCCTTTAATGCATCCAGATTTTAAGTCACATCAATCCCTGCACTTGCTGCTGGCAATAACCAATTGCTTATCTCATGGTTTGGTGTCAAAAGTACTCCTTTAGATATATCGACCAGAAGTTAAAAGAGGAAGTTTCTTTTATAGGGAAAAAGTGGTCCCATTCCAAATCAACTAATCGTCTAATTTAAGTATATTAATAGCTTAATTGAAAATCCAAGGTTCAGGCAAAGTTTGTTGTCTGGATCAAAATTGCTCGTTCTGAAAGTTTCATGTTATTAAACAAGTGGACTTACCATTACAAGAATAGGTTTCATTTTTAGTTCTCAATTATTACTAACCTGAAAATACTTATTGAGCCCCATTCGTCCCAAGGCTTCAACCATGTTTCTTCTGTCAAGACTTGAAACGAGAGCACACGGGATGCGAGCTGTATGTAATGCTTCCAACCATTCTTTGATTCCCTCCATAGGCCTTTCAAGCTTAGACAAAGATATATGAAAATATAATAGAGTCAGTTTCTTCCATTTAAAGAACTGAATCTGAATGACAACCTTGGGGGAAAAAACTATAGAAAAGTGTAGATGACAACTTACTCTGAGAAGAATATCATAATACAATTCAGTAAATCTTGACTTCAGCCTATCCAGCTCTTTTTCTGGCTTATCCCAGAGAAAATACTGCAAATTTGCAATAATTAGTCAATGAAAATAACGTATATGTTTAGAACACGGTTTGAAAATTTTGATAATAGATTGACAACCAAATTTCAGAAAATATTTCTTTACAATTCCACTTTGTCAACCAAGATAGTCTTTTTCTTTTGTTTTCTTTTTCCACTTGACTTGGATGAAAAAGATATGAAGACTGAAGGAAGAGAAGATTTGTCAAGAGAGGAAACCACATATAAGCAACACTTGATTAGTAAAAATTCCTTCCATTTATATATGTTTCAACTTCTAGCATAGACTTTCCAAATAACTTGCAGATAGATGAGTTAGTTACTGAAGCTCTCATATCAATATTCTAAACATTATCATCAGCTTGACATAAATATACACCTAATAAGAAAGCTGTTCGATTGTTTAAGTAATTGAAAATTCTCAAACCTTATACAACACATCATCAGCACCTGCATAAAACAACGATCCTTGCACAAAACTATCTTCTGGAATTTCCTTCCCTGCATGAGAATTAGAGTAAGAAATTTAAGATATGTGATCATCCTTACTCCAAAAAATGCTCAAGAATCATCAAGAAATCCATAAACTCTGATACTGCTAAACTGTTCCTTTAACTCCTTTATTTTGTTACTCAGAAGCATACTGTATTTGTCTTATGAATGAACAAGCAGACCCCACAAATTTGGTGGATAGACTTAAATTTATCCATTGAACCTAATGATAAAGTATTGAAAGTATACCAACTAGTGTTCTTTACAAATGGAACTGTCTCTCAATAAGTCACTTGGTTAGACTCTTAAAGCAATCTTATCAAAGGACCAAAATGGAAAACATTGGACATGAGATTCGTTGCATACCCTCTTCTGAAGCCAACTGCTTCCATGCCTCCAACTTCATAGCTCGAGTATCAGCCTAGAACACATTGAATGAAGTTATTTGGGAAATTGATGTATAAAGGTTTCAAGTTGTTGCATCTAGTCATGCTCTTCTCGTCTAAAGATTAACAATAACTGAATAACAGTAGTCAGCCTCGCAAGTAACCAATAAATAATATAAAAAATACTTTTTACATGACTGCAACTAAGATGATAAACTCAAATTGCGTAATTCAGAGCATTTCCAAAGCATGCAACAAAAATCCGGTAGCAAACAAGAACCATCTAACATCATAAAAGTCCCTGAAAAAATCATGAAAAGCTTGAGACTTACCACCACATTGTCCCAAGAGAATATAAGACCATATGCTTCATCTGGTTTCATAGCATAGCGTATACGCTGGAGAAAACCTTCTTGCAATTTATCGTTCAAATAGTCCTATTTTCAATAAGAATTAACATGCCTAAGTCATAGATCACTGTAAGATTTCCTTGGCAAGTATGGTGAGAGAACAAAACTTAATTTGGAGGAAAAAATAAAGTATCCATGGAAAAGTAAAACTCCTTACAACATCTACTTTTAATAGTCCATCTGCTCTAAAGGTCTCAAAGCCTTCCCCATATTCAGCTCCGATCGCCTAGCGGGAAAAATTGAACAAAAAGCGTCGGGAGAACAGTATTTAGACCCCGAACTTATAATCACTTCTAAATTCATTGTTCCCTCCAATAAAAGATAAACCTTAAACTTGGTTGAACGCTAAACATTTAAATACAGGAAACTTGGAACTTGAAAACTGAACAACCATAAACATAGAAACAAAGTCTGTACCTCTTGCACGAATAGCTTATTAGGCGAGAATGAAAGCCCATTAGCAGAGCCAAATTCCTCGGACCCAGAAGAACAACGCGCAAACAGGCGGTTCTTATCCAAACCCAAACGCTTTAATTTCTGAAAACATATTTAAAAAAAAATAAAATCTAGAAGCTCAGTTAATAGAAGAGAAAACAGATACAGAAAGAGTATAAGGAAGCAAAATTTACAGACCAAAAGTCTGAGCTCCGAAGGGAAGTGAGAAGGTTGAAGACGATAAGAGGGTACGTGCGGAATTATGTGAGAAGAACTTCTGAAATTGGAACAAGTGCAGTCCATCACGACACAACGTCTGCGAAGAAGAAGAATAGATAGCTGGCGGTCTTTTATCGTCGCTCATTCTGCTTCTTCCACATTCTCCCAAACAGCGGGTCACGTGCATGTTTGTGCCTACTATCCTGCTACTAATTTCTAGTCACGTGCGCTTCTACTTTCCTTATTTGTTTTAAAAGAAAAAATAAATTGCCTTAGTTCTCACATATATCGATATTAATATTGCATGGGTTTTATGATTATAGATCACTAGTAAAAATTCGTGTGAACAAATTAGTAATATTATCTCTATAATTATTATGTATATATATTTAATTACGTTACTGAAAGAATATCATATTTTTATAGTATGGTATTGATTTTATTTTTTTGCCATAAGAAGTAGGTAGAGTGAAATAATTCCCAAGTTATTGAGATAAAATAGCAAAATCTTTGTTATGAAGCAATAATCCAACCCCATTTCTTAGCATAGTTTTGATATATCATTAATAATATTATTCTGGAATTGCTTAATTATATTATTAATTATTAATGACAAAAATCTGCACTTATAAAACTATGCATTATACAAAGCCTGCAGGCATTTTAGTCAATTTTGGAGCCTAAACAAGTACAAAAATATGCTCTACATTTGAAGTAAAGTCACAGAGCCAAGTAGAGTAGCTGAAGTGGAATCACGAGTCTTTGTCCTTGCCTATATTCCGTGGGAGTCTGCTGAAAACACTCTTGTCTACTATTCTGTAATGTTTCGAAAATTGTCGGTGGATCACTCCACAACACTTACTTACGTCATCTCCATATTTGCTGTACAATGCAGGGAAGCCAATCAGTACGAGGGTTCCTGAAACCATTAGCAGAAACAGAGGGTAAGAAGCTGATATGAAAATGAAACAAAGAAAAGGAGACTTAAGGAGTCGTCGTACCCATATATGCGAGCGTGAAAAAAGAGAAGAAGCTGCCAATGACAGACAAGAGCCATACACCGACCACCACCTGTTCATTACTTATGATTTTCACATCAAAATACCAAACTGCATTTTCATAAAGATCCATAAAGCAATGTTACAAGGAAAATGGAACATCAGTAGGGCCAGGTTTATCCATGGATGCATCCATCTGGTAAGAAAGACACTCATGGTCCATACGCACCATTGTCCTGACCCAGATAATATTTTCCATTTCTGAATATGCAATAAGACTAACCTTAAAAAAAGCTCTGAAATCTTTGCCGAGAGTAATGTCATGAGCTATAAGGAGCAAATAATTGATTTTAACCCGAAGGGACGCTGCTGTACTGTGAACCATCTCTTCTGAGAGTACAAGCTCTGGTAAAGTCAGTGGTTGTCTGCTGGATAACAACACACAGATAGATTGCAATTAACATAGTCTTAATGCTAAAAAAATTGAAACGTGCAAATTACTTTTTAGCCATACTTGTTTCTAAGAGTTGCATAGTTAGCATGCAGGAATGATATTATGATCAAAATCAGCAAGACGTCTGAACAAATTGACAAGAATGGTAAACTGGTCCGCTCAAGTAGAAGCCATAAAACTGTTGCAACAACGATGGCACCAAAGGAAATATGCCACTGCTTCCACAAAAGAACATCGGCAACTAGAATAGAGACAAAGAGATAGAGTCAATAAATAATAAAAACATGTTCACAGAGAAACACAAACCACACAATAGTTCTCAGCCAGAAAAGTTTTTTACTAGTTTGTACAGATAAACCAGAGTCCAATTTACTTCAAAAAAAAATGGTTGAATCAGATAATATTCTGATGGGCAAATCAAATTTTCAACTCGGATAACTTTCAATCCCAAATCATGGCTATTGAGTGTTAAACATTAAAAACAAATGAATAACAGATAAGAGGTTTGTTTTAGCAATTAAGCATGCAAGCATATGGAAGATAAATTAGACATGTACGGTCAGTGCAGTTAACATCTAATATGTTTCTCTTACCAATTAATTCAAAACACCCAACTAAGGAAGAAGGATTTTTACACGCGCAAAGGGTATGCAATGGGTAAACTATGTCAAATAAATAGAGTAAATAAATTCAAACTGAGCTAAATGCAAGGAGATCAAAAAATGAATCTGGCACATACTTTTACGTAGACCATAATAACCATTGCATTTTTGACATTAACCTCGTAGCCAAATGAAGATCGATAACTGGTGAATAAACACAGAATGAAACTGCAATGTTATCAGTCATGTTTTCATTTTCTATACCTTTTGTTTTTTATTTTTTATTCTTCCTATCATGGAAAGAATAACAGGTAATAAAACTGATGAATAACACCCGTTCTTTTTTCCCCCCTCACATTATATGTTCCGGAAGATGCTTGTCTCATTTCTGTTAAAATTTTGATACAATCAGCTTCACTTGCTGATATCAAACTTCAAATGCTCAAATACCAAAGCAGCTACAGCTGTCATCTTTTACTTGGCTTTCAGATGAGTTACCTAGTTGCATACTGTATTCGCATATTAAATTGGGTGGTCTAACATCGATGATGTCTTGAAACACAAAATGAGTATGTTGAACGGTATAACAGGCCACAAGGGCAATTTAAACAAGAGCATGTTATCAGGGAGCGTGTATTTGAGCGTTCTGCCTATTAAGATGGCTCCATTCATTTGTCACTGGCTGCTGGAGATATGTTAGACAAATATATGTATGTGCAATACATTTCAAAACATTGGAAGAACAATAACATCTATCAAACTCCAAGACTTTTGGAAGTCTCCCTGGTAAATTATCCCAGCTTCAAACCTCTACTTGGATGCAAAACAGGAAATTTCTAAGTTGAAGTTTAAACCAGTTCTATAATTCTTCAAACCATCAACTCAAAATTCTCCAACGCATAAATAGTAAATAATCCAACCCCAATTTTTCTATGTCAAACCAATTGTATCGACATGGGATAGAGTAAGGAAGAACTTGAGTTGAAGATCTCTTACATTTACCTCCACCCATGCATTGATGGATAGCAGCTTGGCGGCCAGAAAGGCGATGCCCTGATTCTCCGGAGCCGCTCGACGTTGAAGTCAAAACTGTGGCTTTTCTTCCATCCCCATAACCATCTGTGTTGCTTAAGTCTGGTGGATTCTCCATGAATCACACTACAAACACAACTCAGAAATCTCCGACCTTGTGCTTTCTCCGAGCTTTGAAATTTATAATGAACAAAATCTAAGCAAGCTTTGGAATTTAGAAGCTGACTTGTCTTATGGTCTTTTCTTTTGGCGGTGGCCCTGACTGATTCCGGGTACAACAAAACTCCAATTCGGGTACGGCAAAGACAGCGAATGATAGATCAACACAAGAAGGGAACCGGGAACAAGGCTATGCAACGACATCGTATCCAAATGAAAAACTCTTGCCAACTTTTTAAATTTTAATTTTAGTTATTCGTCTTATTTATAAGTTTTCATTTCACGAAGAATTATATTTTATATTCAAAATTTCATGGGATTATACGATAAAAAATGCATTTTCTAACAAGTTGACTTCTTAAAAAAATTGAGTGAAACGAACTCTTTCCGAGATTTTATTTTATCGAAAGGCACATGACAACTAAAGGTAGAGTCAGCAAACCGAAAAGTTTTAATTTTTTTTTTTTTTGCTACACAAACAAATTAATTATTACTAAGCATAGTATAAATTATAAATAGTATTTTTTTGTTTAAATTATAAATTATAACTTGAATTTTGTAGAGATGCTGGCCTGCTTGATAAATAAAAGCTAAAATGCGAGATAATCTCCTAACCTGGGCTGAAACGAGAGCATTAATGATCGAGACTTATTAACATTTAAGGAACATTTAATTTCAAAGTAAAAGAAATGAAATCATCTCAGAAGAATTAAAAAAATAGTACAAAATTTCATGAAAAAAAGAGTGGTCTATTCCATACCAAAGTTTGACTAGTCTGACAAATGGTTAACAACCTAACTTTTGTTTTGATCGCTTTCTTTCTTCTTCTTCTTCTTTTTTTTTTATATATTGAAATTGATATTAATCCCCTGTTTGTTCTTGGACTTGGACCATAGTCTAGACATATACTAATTCTATGTTCTTGTTTTTTTTTTCTTGACATTTATCAGAATCTCATATTTATATAATTATGATTTAAAAAAGATTAAATATAATTAATACATGTTATACATATTTCCTCCCTTCATCACTTTCTTCTGAAAGCGCGTAGCCGGCTGGTGCCACCTTCTCTATTTGATCAGCACTATTACTCAAACTCCGAAAGCGAAAACAAAACCCCCTCTTCTGGACAATTTGCCGGAATTTGGAATAAGACACTGCAAAACGCAATCGACGCTTTATTCCTCTAATTCCCGTTTCCTTCTAATTATTGTTAGGTTTGCTTCCCATTTTCATTTCGTTTCACCAAACCCATTTGGTTTTTGGTTAGCATAGTGATTAGTGACTGCTTTCCTACCCACAACTTCTATCACCCAAAACCCAAGACTATCCTTTTATTTATACCCAACCCATGGTCATTTGCTGTCCATAATCGCCGGATCTAAGTGTTTTTCATACAACTCGTTGGATATCACGCCAATCACACTCCTGTTTCACTCAATTTTATCGCTTTTGTAAGTTTTGCCATCCTTGTCTGTGTGAAATTGTTGCTTTGTTTCATGTAATTTGCTTATTCTGCTGCTTTTGACCCTTTAGTGCTCTTTCCATCTTGCTCTTTAATTTGTTTGGCGTTAAAAGTTTGGAATTTTTATGGCTTACGTTCTGTTGTCAATTAGTAGTAACAAGACAAAGATGGGTGAGGTTGAACGATTTCAGCTGGGAACTGCCGGGGCGTTGACTCTATCTGTGGTATCATCCGTGTCTATTGTAATTTGTAATAAGGCGCTGATGAGCTCATTGCATTTTATTTTCGGTAAGTACCCTGCATTCTGTGCCAGTCGCAAGTTGATATTGTTATATATTTTCTTTTGTTCTTAGTCTGCTATTGGTTTTTTTTTGCCCTCTTATGATTACAAATTATTGTCCCAATTTTGTGTATTCTCTATATGAAATACTATGTAATTGAATGAGGAGTGATAAGCCTTATTTGTTAGTTGGACAGAATGGGCTAAAGTTCTGATATGGTCTTCCATGAAAGTATTGAGGATTTAGAATTGAAGGTTTTAGTAGCTGACTCTGCCCGTTGTGGAGGTTGCTCCATTATACTTGCTGTTACCCCATTAGCTACTCCTTTCAATATTGCTTCTACTAGTATTGTATTAGTGGGAGTATTTAATTCATTCATCATCCTCGTAAAACTGGGAGTATTTGATGGAGATTGGATTTGTCGGCGTTTAACTATGTTTGATTTTAGTTTGCTGATATTGTTCCTGGGTATGGGAAGCAGTCTGTCAGCATCCCCTATTATAATGAATTAAATAATGACTGTACTCGGAATATTGGTAAAAAATTTATCTCCTACTTAATTGTGAGATTTCTCTTCCTGTCCTTAATCAATTGTCAAACTAAATAGATCATCTTATGTAAATAAGATATAGGTTGCCAACATATGAATACGACGATTACACATTCAAAAAAGTACCCATGCAGTAATTTAGATTGTAAAACATATCTTAACGTGATTCACTAGATGTTTGTCAATCACCTTGCAATTTTTTTATTTTCTGGGTTGGTGGGGGGGGGGGGGGGGGTGGGTTTGTTGGGGTGGAGTGGGTATACTTACAATTTTGGTTACAGCCATTTTATTAGATTTCGGTTTGCCCTCTTGTATTTAATTTTAGTGTCAGAGAGTAGAAAGATTTGATACATGTTCTTTGGTACTTTGTAGCTACAACTTTGACAAGCTGGCATCTGCTCGTCACATTTTGTTCTCTTCATGTGGCACTAAAAATGAGACTGTTTGAACATAAACCTTTTGACCAGAAAGCTGTAATGGGATTTGGAATTCTAAATGGAATTTCTATTGGGCTTTTAAATTTGAGCCTGGGGTTCAATTCTGTTGGCTTCTATCAGGTACAATTTTTTGTTCTTGTCCTGTTTGTCTCATTTGGTATTTGGATTATTGTTGTTTAATCAGCCTTTTCTAGGATATTATTCTGAAAGGAGCTATTGTATTTACATTCAGATGACAAAGCTGGCAATCATTCCATGTACTATACTGCTGGAAACCCTTTTCTTGCAGAAGAAATTCAGGTTCCATTGAACCTCCTCTCATTAATACGACTGTAATAGGTTATTTGTTTGTATATATATGTGAAATAGATAATGGTAATTTTTACAGTTATGTTAGAGAAATGCTTCATGCACCTACTTTAATATTTTTTTTAGTCCAAGAAAAATTATGTTAATTCTTTCTTTGTTTAATTTAATCAGTAAGATATTTTCAGGGTGATATCTTTGAAATTATTAGTTGTCATGTCCTTATGTTCTACATGTCAACTGCCATTGTGTGCTTTGTTGAATCTATCATAGGAATTACCCAATATTCTGCCTTATTTTCTCTGACTGATTGAAGAAGTTTTTAATATTATATGTCTATTTGCATAAATTTTAAACTGTATTGATTAGTTTTCACTGTCATTGCAGTAGAAGAATTCAACTTTCCCTTTGCATTCTTCTTCTTGGGGTTGGGATTGCAACGGTCACTGATTTGCAGCTCAATGCTTTGGGATCTTTCCTATCTTTTCTTGCTGTTATTACAACATGTGTTGCTCAGATTGTATCCTTGAGGAATTTTTTTTATTATCACCATCACCTCCATTTTTCAGCATATCTGTCATATGTTTGTTGTAGATTGAATAAAAAGTCTAACCTAGAAACTAAAAATTATGAATTTGTTAAGCTTTACTATAGATTCCGATTCTCCCGTATTAAATGTGGAAGTGATTACATGCATGAGTCCCTGGTTTGCTATCATTATATTAGTGTATTTTCTTTATCTAGAGATCGTCTTTCCTGTCATTTGTACATAATTAGAAGAAATATATCTTTCTCTTTTGCATGAAAGCATTAAGAAGATGGTCCTTCTTCTGATTCTTTTTCCCTAGGCTGTAAACTTTTCTTTAAGGAGAACTTTTTTCATTTCTGAGATGTATTGTTAAGATCTTAATTGGCACCTTTCAGATGACAAATACCATCCAGAAGAAGTTTAAGGTATCTTCCACCCAACTTCTTTATCAATCATGTCCATATCAGGCAGCAACCTTGTTAATCTCTGGTCCATATCTGGATAAATTATTGACCAGCCAAAATGTATTTGCTTTCAAGTATACAACACAAGTGACGGTGAGATTTAACAAACCTTCTCAAGCTTATTTTTGCAGTTCAATTATTTCTTTGACTTATTTTTGGTTATCCCTTTCTGAATTTGCAGTTTTTCATTATTCTATCCTGCCTCATCGCCATCTCTGTAAATTTTAGTACATTCCTTGTGATTGGAAAGACATCTCCAGTCACTTATCAGGTTCTTGGGCACCTGAAGACATGCCTTGTACTGGCATTTGGTTATGTTTTACTCCATGACCCATTCAGCTGGAGGAATATCCTGGGGATTTTGATAGCCTTGGTTGGAATGATTCTGTATTCTTATGTTTGCACTTTGGAGAACCAACAAAAATCTGCTGAAGCCGCATCACAAGCATCCCAGGTTTGTTTCATATGACTGAGTTTGCATCATATACCTCGAGAGCATGCTTTCTGATTATTTGTTTTGTTCTCCTAATGTTTCCAGGCAAGAGACGGGGAATCTGATCCCCTCATGAATGTGGAAAATGGAACTGCGGTATTGACTGATAATGTTGGCCAAAAGGTCCCTTTGTGGAGCAAAGACAAAGATTAAGACCAGCATGGTTGATAATCTTTATCTCGTGCGTGCTTTGTTAAATCAGTGTCTTGAACAGTAGATACAGGGTTACTACCCATATGGAATTAGAAACTTCTCCCGAGCTCAAGTCTTAAAATACTTACAGGTATGAGTCTTTGTCAGTGATGTTAGTTTAGCAGTCTATGAATTGATAGCCGGCCAGGCCAGCATTATTAGTGAGGATTGAGGAACAAGCTCATGGTCATGTCTTAATTATATGGGCCATCAAAAAATGCCTGGTGATATGTTTACAAATCATGTTATATATACATACATAGACAGAGGCAGAATTATACTAGTTGACTGTCTTCCTTTGGTGTTTCCGACATGAGTGAAAGACAAACTGAGAAAAAGGTTAAGGAACCAATTCAATCTGCCACTCAACAATCTTTGCTTCAGATGGCATGACATTAAGGCAGATGATACACAAGCACAAAATCCCAACTTCCCTTTTTGGCCACATTTGACCATGTATGCTATACGGCTCAACACTATCTTGTCTCACATCGCTTTTACGCCATATAGCATAAGACAACTTCGTACAACCTTGTCTTTTTCCCACATTATATCATATATCATAAATTAATTATAATTGTTTAACAAATGTGATTTAATTGGCAAGGTTATATTATTTAACTTGTAAGATGAAAAAATTTTAATTGTAATTTTATAATGAATACAATTGATAAAGATAAAGTTAATTCATATGATAGCCGATGTAAAATTTAAGATGAGAAAACGTTATTTAATTTCAAGGATAAAATATGTTATAAGTTTTGGTAGAACTTTTTCTTTTATATAATAAAAAAGTTGAAGATTTAAGATGGAGGAGAGACTTCCCTCAAAATTTTAGGATTTTTTTGGTTTTGATGTTAAAGTTAATATTAAATAAGTTGGTCTTAATTATATTAAAAAAAATAAGATGAGATTAAGATAACATTATAAATTCAAGAACATTTATATATTGTTTTAAAAAATGAAATTGTCAGATAAAAAATTGAAATTGTACTTCATTGACATTAAATAAAAAGGAGAAATATTTATTTCAATATTTTATGTCACCTTATCTTATAATTGAGGTCTTGTTATATTGAAGTTATATTATACAAAATTAAATTTAAAAAGGTGAAAGTAGGTACGAGTCTGATAATTTCGAAGTTAAAAAGTATATGAGCTATTTAAAAAATAGATGGGTATTTATTCATGTGTTGCTTGATTTACCCGCTGTAATTCTAGCAAACCTCGTCCGAAAACTCCAGTATATCTCTCAGAAGCCAGCCACTTGCTCCGTGCTCAATTCTTTTTTTGTTATTTTATTGCTGCTGCGCCAAGACGCCAAATCGTCCAACTCAATTATCTTCTTTCCATGGCAGTCCGAGCTCTGTTGGCCAGAAAAAGCCTAGCTTCGGTGCTTCAATCTGCAGGATTGGGGCTCGCCGCAGCTCATTCTCGTGGCTTGCAAACCTTCACCTTGCCCGATCTTGCTTATGACTATGGCGCTCTCGAACCTGCTATCAGTGGCGAAATCATGCAGCTCCATCACCAGAAGCATCATCAGACTTATATCACCAACTACAATAAGGCCCTTGAGCAGCTGGAGGATGCCATCGCCAAGGGCGATTCCGCTGCTGTTGTTAAATTGCAGAGTGCCATCAAGTTCAACGGCGGAGGTGACATTTCTTTACCCTCTTTTGTTTTCTTATAGATCAATTTTTTATTCGGGTGATATATGCCACGAAAGACCAGTGTATTTAGATATTACATATTACAAGCGAAATAAATTAGCTGGAGTCAATGTTACTATTCATATGTCATGATGCCTTCATATGGATGCAATCCAGAAAGAAATGTTATATGACTACCAAACTTGATTTACTAAAAAATTTGGGAAGGGCGTGATTTCATTGATGAATTGGTAGTTTCGCTTCAGGTTGATTTATTATAGCTAGTAAGTTGGACACTAGTTTTAAAAACTGGCATATGTAAGCCGGAGAAGAGTTTTTTCTTCATTGGGATTTCTGATTTAAAAGAAAGGATGTTGGTGACAATTTTTACGAGATTAAAATTTGAAACCATTTTAAACGACCAATTTCATACTTAACCAAACATTGTTGTGATGAAGTAATGAATTCAATGCAGCGTATTGTGATCTTAAAGTTATTTGTACTTTCTTTTTCTTTAATATTTCACATTTTTGAGCCATCAAGTTCTGATATTCCCTGGAACTGGAAAAAGAATGGGACCATGATAGTTTGTTTCATAAGAATGGACAATCAGGAAAGCACATTTAACCTTGTTTGACCATTTGAAACATCTACGAGTCTACTGACATTATGCTATGTTGGAATAACATTAGTAAATTGAAGTTAGCTTTCTGTATTTACCCCAATTTTTCTCACAGATCAATTCCCCTGCCCCCTTTTCCTTTACTGTTTTTTGACGACCATTTGAAGATTCTAAAACTAGGCATGCTACATGTCTGAGCAATTATTTACATTGGTCAAAGTGTGATTTGTAGCTTGCATAGTTGTAACTTAGGCCTTATTTGTTAAAACTTGGAAGCTCTTTGGTTTCTTTGCAACATTCACCTTTCTTTTTCAATGAAAACTATGTTTTTTTTTATGCCTAAAATGAGCTTCTCAAAAAAGGAGCAATTTTTTTTTTTTTTTAAATTTTTTTTAGAGCAGTGGTTGTTGTTATTCACATTTTTATCCAGTTATGGTGTTATTGTCCGGTGATTAGTTCACAGATGAGTTATCATTTATCTGCAGGTCATGTGAACCATTCCATTTTTTGGAAAAATCTCACTCCCATTCGTGTAAGTTTGTAATTTGACTCCTATTTCTGATAGGTAGTTGATGTTCAGTAGTTATTTTTTGTAACAATGAACACATTACAGGAAGGAGGTGGTGAACCACCAAAGGGTTCCCTTGGTTGGGCTATTGACACGCATTTTGGTTCTTTTGAAGCATTGATACAAAAGATTAATGCAGAAGGTGCAGCCTTACAAGGATCTGGATGGGTGGTAAGTTATGCAAATTCTAATTCCTATTGTCTAATGTCCTTGCATATATGATTATAAACCGAATCCTGTCTAAAGCCTATTCAAAAGTTCTGCTTTTTTCTGTTGACATTGTATTGCTTTGCCAGTGGCTTGGCCTGGACAAAGAGTTCAAGAAGCTTGTAGTTGAAACCACTGCAAATCAGGTAAATCCACCCCTCTGCCCCAATGCAAAAATGAACAAGAATATAAATTGTTAAGACCATCCTTAACCACTTGATGCCCGAGGCAATGCATAAATATTTATGTTAAATTCCCTTTTTCTTCTCAGTCTCTTTGTCAAGTAACAATTCAACCCAAAAGTTTAAACTATTCAGTAAAGGCCTATGAATGGTTTTATATCTAACACTCTCAGTGAAAGGACAATAATAATTTTTTTTTTTTTTCCAACTAATGATTCTATGTTTTGGGTTTAATTTTTGAGGGTTAGAGTTATCACTATTGCCATAATTTTCATGTCTGGGCACATGTGGTCTTCTTAGCTTAATTCTGAAGGAGTTTGCTAGTTGGATGTTTTAAGGAGTTTTAAGACAGAAAGATTGCCATTCTGGAGAGTAAAGAAGAAAGCTTGTTAAATACCTTTTTATCTCTGCTCACTATTGTGAGTTTATAATCATAGGCTTTTTCCCCTACAATGCATATAATATTCTTTCTGATATGCTGTGACTTTATCGTGATTTTGTAATTTGAATAATTCTGCTGCAGGATCCACTGGTAACCAAGGGAGCAAATCTAGTTCCATTGCTTGGGATAGATGTTTGGGAGCATGCATACTACTTACAGGTAAAATCTACTTTCTTATCAGACAATGGAGGGGATTTATTTCATATTACTGTACTTGGGATAAATCCCTCCTCCCTCCCTCTCTTGTTCGCATGCACGCACATAAACAAGAGTCTGTACTTGTATGTCACCTTAAATTGGCTGTCTTCTTCTAGAAGTAAAATATGCAATGGAGTACACAACTCTTTGAGATAAATGCATCTCATGTTACATTATTTATCAATAGTGAACTTCTTATCTTTCATTTGTTTGGCCAATCGCAAAAACAAAATGCAAACATGAAAAACACCGTGCCTAATCTTTTTAAAATTTGATGCACGGGAGTTTTCAAATTATTTTATGAAAATATGCTGTTGTTTTTCTTCTTGCAGTACAAAAATGTCAGACCAGACTATTTGAAGAACATATGGAAAGTTATTAATTGGAAATATGCCAGTGAAGTGTACGAGAAAGAGAGCTCTTAGACTGGAAGTGCTTCTTTAGATAACAGCATGACGGCATGTCTGAATAAAATGATGTAATGACAAATGATAGACCCTTGTGATTGTTGGATTGTTTTATAAAATGGTATATTTGCTGTAATAATTAACATCGAGCAATATACTTCTGCTCATCTTGTATTAAATATCTGTTTCCAGTTGTATATTGGTTTATTGAAGTGTTGCTGTTTTTACTCCTTACATGATGGCTTTCTCTCTTGGAATGAAACCTTTCAGCACCAAGCAGCGGGTGGTGAAAACCATTTAAAGGAAACTGACGAAAAAGGGGTTGTGATGTTCATGCCATGTTGCCAACGCTTTACTTCCATTGTCATTGCGTTTGATAAGAAAAGCATATATATGGTCCCATATTACGTAGATATTTTTCTTTAGTTTTATTAACACTACGTGATCTACCAAATTCAATGCAAAGCAAATTGAGTTTCAACTTTGATAAAGATCTTAGGTTTGAAATTTTCAATTATACTAGGTAAATTTAAAAAAAAAGAAAAGAAAAGAAGGGATTTACGTATCATGAACAAGGTCGAAATTTAAACTTAATGTATATATATTAATGATTTTGGGTTTAACTCATGGGTTGTATGCCTTTAGCAAGCAAGATGATGTGAATTAGGTATTGGTTCCGCGTCTGTTCAGGTTTGGGCTTTAGGCCTTCTTTCAACGCCATGATAACTTTTTGTTTACTTTCCACGCATATGAATGCCATGAAAAAGAAAAGGTTAAATATGAAGATGATTTATGTGTTTTCTTCAAAGTAACCCAAATTTTAGATTTGTTTTTTGTTTACAGGGGTTTTCATATTTTTAACTAAATTATACATTTATTATGACTTAAAATAATCATATATATTCAATAGAAAATAGGAAACATTCAATTTCCCTTTTTATTTTTTTTGGGAAAAAAAAACGTTAAGAGAAAATTAGCAGGGAAATATTAAAAATAGTGATAAAATGGAGGGCTTCCAACTGGTGCGGGCCTGTGTA
The DNA here is from genome assembly GCA_022379115.2 of Bauhinia variegata. Taxonomy (NCBI): domain Eukaryota; kingdom Viridiplantae; phylum Streptophyta; class Magnoliopsida; order Fabales; family Fabaceae; genus Bauhinia; species Bauhinia variegata. Next base: position 14,761,732 of record CM039437.1, read on the forward strand.
TTTTCCCATATAAAATCCGATATCCCTTCCAAACCCTACTACTCTCTGCATCTCTTCTCCAGCAGCAGCGGGAAAACCTAGAGCCGTCTACTTCAGATCTCTAGCAACCATGGTAGGATCTTCTCCGACCCACCTTTCTCCTTATCTCAGTGTTAGTTTTCCTCTGACCCATCTTCTCTATCTTTTCTCAGACTTTCAAGAGGAGGAATGGAGGGCGCAACAAGCATGGCCGTGGCCACGTCAAGTTTATTCGCTGCTCCAACTGCGGAAAATGCTGTCCTAAGGTATTTTCAGTTTCCCCCTGTTGACGTAGAAACACAGAATTGATTTAGATGATTACAGTTGTATTTTGTTATTTGTTGCTCCTTTGTACCGTCATATTGTATCTGGTCGAAAAGGTATAACATTCAACACACATCACACACTGGGGTGCATGTTCTCTTTTTGGGTGATTGAATATGGATCTGCAACCCATCTGTTGGCGGTTTTTTTTTTTTCTGCATTCTTAGTTAATACCAATTTAATTGTGTTCCGTGATTATGTATTATATTTTTTTTAGCATTTAGGCGTGTTTTTGACTTGAGATTTATTATTTGTGTAAATAAAGGACAAGTCAATTAAGAGATTTCTTGTGAGGAACATTGTGGAGCAAGCTGCTGTGAGAGATGTTCAGGAAGCCTGTGTATATGAGCGTAATATGCCTTGCCTCAATTTTTTATTTCTTACTTTGAATACTAAATGTTTTGCCTGTTTTATCCTGACGTGAATTTTTTGTTTGTGCAGAGTACACTCTTCCCAAGCTGTATGTGAAGATGCAGTACTGTGTGTCCTGTGCTATTCACTCTCATGTTGTCAGGGTGCGATCTCGCACTGATAGGAGGAAGCGGGACCCACCACAACGCTTCATGAGGCGCAGGGTATGCTAATTTACCCAGATTCTTGTATTCTTTTTGCAAGCTTTGCTGGTGTGATTTCATTTTGTTGTCCTATCTTACGTTACTGATCATGGCTGTTTGGTGAACATAGTATTACAATTTGAGACGAGCATGTGTGCCGATATTTTAAACGAAAGCAAGCTTTTTAAATCACTGACCCTAGGCCCAAAGATAATGGATCCTAAATTCCTAATTAACTGATGACTCTAAATCCTCTAATTTCGTTGTATTTCATTCAAGCAACAGCCAATTCTTCCGGACCACCCCAAAACTTGTTTGATATGATTTAAAGCTCGAGTGAATCCATGTTTCACTCGATTTTTTCTGTCACCAACTGTGATATGAAGTTATTTTGGTTGAAACAATATCTCTTTTCCACAGCTGTTTAATTTTGCAGTCATTTGTATTCATCTTTCTATTGGATTCATAGGTTGTCTTCCGTTTACACAACTATTGTTTTTCTATTAAAACACATTATGGTTGTTTGATCGTCCAAGATATTCAATGGTGATATTGATGTGCATCTTGGAAAGATTGGATGTTCGTATGTTCTTTTAGGCCAGGATGCTTTGTTTAAAAGAATCTGGTATACTGTGCACCCTTAATTGGTTTGAGTGTTCATTATTTTTGGGCAAGGAACTGAAATTGATACCCGTTTATATATTAGCCTAAAACTTTAGGTGCGGAATTTCTTTAATTAGTAAGTTGGTAATTGTCCTTTCGTTTGAACCATTTGAATTGTTACCAATCTATTTGGATGTTTGACTTTATGAATTTGATTCCCGTCTTTGTGATTATGTCTGGTGTTGCTATGTTGATCGTTGTTGTAGTACCTCGCGATGTTCTGATGCGCTTATATATGATTTTATTTTATTTTTTTGGCTTATGTTTTATAAAATTTTGGTTTTGTTTTGAAGGATGATCTGCCAAGGCCTGGTCAACCTGGTCAAGCACCTCGCCCTGCCGGAACAGGAGCTCCAGCCCGCACTTAGGAATTTATTTCCCATGTACTGTGATATGGATGTTTACCTTTTTGCTAGGGGATGTTTTTTCTTCATATTATCTGGGAATTTTCTGATGAATACTTTTATTATTAGTATATTAATTTTGTTTTGATGGAGATGAGGATGAACCTTGAGATCTTTTACTTTGGATAATTTAAATGGTTGACTGGTTTACATCAGCTTGGTCTCATTTATTAAATCCCCTCCTTACACTGAACAAAAAATAACTCGTACCTTTTTCCAGAAGTCTATTGTAAGCGAATTGTTGTTTTTAAGATTAAATTAAAAATGTGAACTCGGATTCCTAGTTTGCTCTGCCACATTAATCAGGAATGTTGACCACTTTCAATGTAAGTCCAATTCAAAAAATAATTTTTTCTTTTATCATCAAGCTTGTTGTGCCACTAGATGTCTAGGAAGGGTTAGATTTTGAGTGGGCTCAAGCCCTAAAATTGCAGGGGACTGCTTTTTACAAACCCCCATTTTTTTATATATACAACGGTACTTTTTGCTTAAGTGGACGTTTTAAATCACCTTCTTCCGGATTGTCTTTAAAAAAATTTCCGCAATTAAAATGCACGTCTTGCATCACCAACTTCCGGACTCTGTTGCAACGAACATCTGGAATTCAATTTTTTTTCTTTTACGGTTTCAGATTTTGCAAAATCTAAAATTTGTTAAAGTAATTCAGCTTCGGATTTTCCTCAGAACAGAAATTCTTTTACAAGTTCCGTATTTTACAAAATCTGGAACTAAATTTCTTTTTCACCCTTCAGATTATTTAGTTCTGTATTTCACAAAATTCAAAACTGAGTTTTTTAAACATGTTCGGGATTTTGCAAAATGTGGAACGGTTGGGTGGGATTCAAGGTGAGGGTATTTTGGGGAAAAAAGTTGGTGTGTGGTTAGTAATTTTGGGGTATGTAAAAAGCAATGCCCAACTAACTGAATTTTAAGAATTGGACTATTGGGTTTGGGGTTGGGGTTGGGCAACCATTTGTTCTGACGAATCTAGGATTTGATTGCTGCTTACGTATGACCGTAACTGAAGGTTGTTGTCACAAGTCATAATGCTTGGCGTGCATGGCAGGTAACATTAATGAAGGAGAAACAGAAAAAGCTTTCAGCTTTGCTTGACTTACACCACATCCATCTGCAGCAGTTGCTTGGAAATCTTAATGCATTGCGTCATGGGACAATTAGTCTTAATCGCATTGGTGGATATGTGCGACCTGCTAACTGCAAATCCCTTCTGCAATAAAATAAACCAACAGAGGATAGGGGGAAGTAAGTTGTTGGTCCCCATATATAGCCTCTTCTCTTTATATCCAACCAACAGCACAAAAATTGACAATATAAGACAGAATGGGTAGTTATCACAACGTTTAAATTTTCAAATTCTCCAATTAATAGATATACATACAAGTTAAATGTAGATCATCTTGTAGAAATGTCAGGGTATTAAAATTTTATAATTTGTCTTGACGAAAAAAGGTGGAAAATTTTACTGTATAAAGAGAGAAGGAAAAGAAAACATCAGTAAGAACACAGATATTTTCAAACAAGGCACCTTCTTATGTTTATTGTCCCACTTATATCATATTTGAAACATGTGAAAAATCGTATCTCCATCAAATCTTTCCTTTCTCATACTTCCTTTTACCACATCCTAGCAATGTGTAAATATCAGAGAGTAAAGTATTCCAAATGAGAAAGATCCTTTTTTTCTTTTTCAAGTCTTAAAACTAATAAGAAACGCTCTTAAACCAGAGAAATAGAATGGCATTTTGACAAGTTCCAAAACCACAGAAGCAAGTTAACTTGGAAAAGCTCCCAAACGCTTCATTGCACAATGTGAATGTAGATAAAGAACTTTTCATGAGCAGGAAGAGCAGCAATAGGTAGAAAACCAAATGATACGAAATATGCATGGCATTGCTTAAAAGCCAAACTTCTTTAAATGGTTCTTTCAGTGCCATTAGATAAAAAGGATACTACTTTAGATGATGTAAAATTCGAATTAATTAATGCCATATGGTTAAATGATCTCTGAGTAACCAAGAACTGCTACTAGTATATAAAGTAGTCTTAGAATCAATTTTTGACCATTGAATAGGCAAGTTACTCTTAGTTACTTTCTCTCTCTAGTTTTTTTAACCTAAACTTGCCAATAAATTAACATAGTTCAATTAGGGCAATTAGGTTAATGCTCCAATCATGTCAATGCTCAGTACTATTAATGATTTCAACCATTAAAAACCTATTCACAAATCCTTTACACAATCCATTCACGACTTTAAACAAGCATACACATCATTGTGACAAGGTCAGGTTTTTTCATAAACGTCTATTAATGAACAAAATTGAGCACAACTCAAACTATATATTGATATATTTGTTTGTTTGAATCTTGTAGACTAATATCCCCTTTTCTTTTGTTTTCTAATTTGTCCATGCATAGCACGCCAACTGGATATATAGGGAAAGTAGGATATCAGAAGAGTACCTCGTGGATGGCATTCATCAAGGTCTTCAGAGGCGGGGAATTCATTTTTGCACGACTTGCCATCTACATATAGACGGTAAAATATTTTATTTGTCTAACATGAAGCAGTCAAATCATTTTACGATCCAACAAAGAGATAACTTCAATGACAGGATTCAGAGAAGGACCTCATCCAACTTGATATATCCAAATGGTAACATGGGGTCACTTTCATCCACCATAAGTTTTATAAGCTTTTCAAGATGGTCTTTGCCATCATTGCCAACCCATCCCCATTGCTTGGCCAGATTTAACATATCCATAAGATAGGCAGCATTATGAAGAGGTCCAGTCCAGAGTGGTCCCGAAACCACGAGGGAACTGGAAACCTAGGGGAAAAAAAAACAAGTGCTCAATGCATCATCGAGTTAAAAAGGTCATAAAATCTGGAATATAAAGCAACATCTTCCTGTAAATTAAAATCTGGAAAATTAAATGCACAATTAGATTCTAGAATCTTTTTCACGCAATTCCTCTGCAGGAGTCATTCATTATCATTACAGAAAATTGGGAAAAAAAAGGAAAGAAGGCTTATATCGTATTATTTTATATTTTGTAATGAAAAGTTTAAGTGAGTTGGGTGTTGAGGTCTCACTAGAGCCAAGACAGGAGAAGGCTTGTATTATATTACTACCATTGACAAATAACAATAGATTTAGAAGAGACACTTTTCAACAACACAAGTTAAAATTCAAACGTAAATATAGACACAACTCTAAAGAGGAAGCCTCAAACAAACCAGATCATACCATTGAATTACTGCAGGTACAACTGATCTGGCCAAGTTCATCCCAAGAAAATTCTTGTGAATTTCCACACTGGTGGCAATAGCCAATAAAACCATAATGTCTGACAACACAGGTAATAAGTAAGAAATAGAACACACAAACATACTGGTAAGATGTAAAAGAAACATTAGGACATACCTACTATCATGAAGTTTCCCACGATTTAATCTGAGCAAGACCCTGAACACGGGTCCATGAAAAGAATAGTATGAAAATAAAGGTGTAATATGATAACCCAAGACGGCAGCCTCCCGTGCAGCCCCGCCTATAAGCATTCGCAAACCAACCTCATTCGAATATGGCATAGGGCGCACATAAGCTCCATATGCAGCTAAAGACCTAGTGAGAAAAGTAGAGTTACAAACCTCCAAGTGACAGTATCAAATTGATACAGCGAAGCATGCAATCCTACTGAGAAAATGCTAGGCACATAAATTTGTCAGGCTAGTACAACTCAGTCGTAGTTATTGTCAAATGTGACAAGAATGTAAAGATAATTACTTAATTAGCCACCAAATATCCTTCAAAAACATCCCAACCAAGCTTAGATTAATTGAACCAAAAGAAAAAATGCTACGACTCAAATCAACACAGCAGCGCATGCAATCGCCTATTGGAAATGCTATCCACGTTAATTTGTCAAACTCAGCAATAGGTATTGTCAAATGTGATAAGACTGTGCAAAGATAGTCAGCCAGAAAATATCATTCCAAAAAATCCTAAGGTAACATAAAGGAACGCTAACGCAGGACATAGAAGTTACTACTACAGATGAACAATGTGTGCCATTTTAGACAATTTGAGAGAACACAGATAAAACTCACTGATGAGGACGGTGACCACCAGAAGAGTAGCCATCGGTTGAAGTGACATAGAGCAAACCGCCCAATTTCAAAGCATTCATGGCAGACCTCAAGAAAGAAGAATCACTCCCAAACGAATCAATATCAATAAAATCAAAGAAACTCTTTTGTAAATAATAGTCACTCATCACACGATTTGCTTCTAAGTGAGTCACCACCCATCTCTGCTTATCCCCAGAACCGTTCTGCACCCTTGACAAGTTATCCACGATGATAGTCCTGTAGTTATCATTCCCATCATTCGCCACAACAAAATCCGCCTCAGCCTCCACGAGATACCGAAGTGACCGAATCCCACAGCCACACAACGCATCAAGAACACGCAAGCTTCCATTCGACTTCTTGTGGAGTGACGCGGCGAGCACACTGAGGTCGCGGCCGGTGGCACTTTCTTGCCGGAAAAAGGCATCGCCGGTCTCAAATTGCAGACCCCTTTCCGTTTGGCACACAGCTTTGCATAAAGTATTAAGCTTTAGCTTAAAAGTGGTGACTTTGAAGTCATGGTTTTGAGTTTGCGTAAAAGGGTTCGGCGGAGACGGGGAGAAAGAGGATAGGGCTTTAGGACTACGAGAGAGGGTTAACATGGCGGGAAAATGGTGATTGCGGTAACCGTTTCGGATTTTATAATGTCCCGTACCTACGTTCGTTGTACACGTGTATCATTAAACGACCGAGATAGGTTCGGCTGTCTCCCTGATTGTGACTACTTAAGGAGGTCTGATTCTGACACCTCACAACCTGGGCTACCAAGTACCATCGCAGTGGTAGTGGGGCCACCTCTCACTGTTGTATCAATGGTTTTGAAAAAGCTTCTCCACCTTTGTGCACTGAGCATTAGGGTTTTAATTTGTGATTATCATTTCTCATTCCTCGGCGACCATGGTGTTCTATCGGAGCTTTCCTGAGCGCATAGTTGCGGAGTTTTCAAGGGACTTGGATTTCAGAAAAGCGAGGGAAAAACCCAGGAGGAAAGCGAACCAGCTGTTGCATTTGATAAGGTATAACTTCCTAACTTGTTTAACGTACATTGAGGTAGTAATTCAGGTCAAGGTCTTACAGGGAAGGGACAATGGGGCTCGTGGAATCACTGGTTTATCTAAAAAAGCTATCTTTCCTAAGTATCGGTTTTGATCAAACATACATAGTCTTCAATTGGATGTCTCTCATTGTTCGAATGATGTATTTTTATGCTTCTCATTTATCCTAGGGTTTGGTGGGGTTGCTTTTTCTAGCATGGGTCGCTTGTATCGGCTTTTCTATACATATGTAGTCTTGAATTTGATCCTCATCATGGTTCAAAGCAATCGTTTTCATGCTTCTCATTTATACTACGGTTGGGTAGTGTGAATTTTCAAGCTTGGGTAGCTTGTTCAAACAGAATCTTCAATTTGATTGCCCCCATTGTTAAAAGTTTTCATTTTTATGCTTCTCATTTTTCCTTGTGAACCAAGCTTAAATATTTGGGATGTGTTTCAAGAGGATTATCAATATTACTTTTGATTACTGATATAAAATTGGTTTATAGATGGATAACCCGCCCAAACAGGAGAAAGTAAAAGAATACAATTGATGTTCCTGCCGGTAGTCTCCTTATATTGTGTATACAAATGGCTCTAATGATATTCTGTATTGGCTTAACATAAAATTGAAGGAACTTTTTCAATTAGAGTTGTGATGGTAGGTCATGATTTACACCCTTTTCTTCCCGTCTCGCAGTAAGGATTTTTTCCCCTTGTTTGTCAGCAAGACCTCGGTTTGCTGCTGAATGCATTCACAATTCTTATTTTCATTACATTCTTTTTCCTTGTATTTTTTACTTTCCCATCGTTATACCATAAGCGCCTTTCTTTTTATAAAATCATAATCAAAATTGTCCTATTCTGTCATTCCTTTCCATACATAATTGTCTAACACTTGAATGATTTAACTTGTCCATTATAAAAGCGCTTATTGCAGTCTTGTGATTTTACCTCTAAAATCCTGATCATCCGTTATTAAAAAAATTCCTGTCTTCACCCTGTGCAATCTCTTTCTTTTCTTTTCTTAACTGTTTCTGCCTCCTTACCCTTTGCTCGATATTTCTCTATATCTTTCTTTCATATACACAGAGAAATCAAGCTTATGAAACTAAAATCACTTGAGGGTATAACAAGTGCAAAATTGTCAATGGAGGACTATAGAGTGGCCAATCATTTATTTTTCTTCTGATTTTTATGCAAAATTAATAAATTGACACTTCTCCACGAACCTTTCAATCTCTACTACTACTCATTTATTTAAAATTTAACTAGGAAGCAAATTCTTTGTATCACAATCCTTTATCCTAGGCTGCCCTGAGTTAATTTTATCTGATTTGGAAAATATCTTGGCTTTGAAATTCTATTGTGCTGTTTTAGTTGCAGGGCTTGCAGGTCTCGCTGAGAAATCGTGTTTGCGGTGTTGTCTAGGTCTTCTTCACAGGACATATAGGTTCCCGTATCTGCAGCTATGGAAGATGTTCAAGAAAATTTGCCTCCTTACACCTCTTCCTCATCTTCTTCCTCCTCACCCAACCAACAGCCAGTACCAATTGATGAGGAACTCTGGCTGATGGCTGAAGACCGGGCCCAAGAGATACTGTGTACGATTCAACCAAATGTAGTTTCTGAGCAGAACAGAAAGGAGGTTATAGATTATGTTCAGAGCCTGATTGGTGGTTGTTATGGAACAGAGGTTAGAATTTCTGAATCCATTTTGCTTATTTTTTGTTTTCTATTCCTGGAGTGGGATTCTTTAGTTGGGGTCTTTCTTCCTTGTCCTTCTGGTCCCCTGTAATTAGTTGGGCTTCTTCTGATGATTCCTTGTATCAGACCCCTTTTGATGTATACAATGGATTTTAATTGATATGTGTTTAAAAATTTTAGGTCAAAATTAATTTCTTCTTTTGTTTCTTTCTTTCCTTCTTAAAGCAGGTTAGATTCTGGTTTAATTTTGCTACTCTAAGAAGTTTAATTACTTCATTAAACTTTTGGATGTACTTTTTTACTATTATTATGACCATTAACCTGCATAGGTTTCTCTCTAGTAGCCCTAAGTTATGCAGCCAAAAACCCTTAGAAATTGAATGACCCAAAAATCGTTCTTATATCATTTTAGAAAATTTTCTTCCTCCTATATCATGCAAATAGATATTGATGAAAATTCTCTATAGATTATCGTCCTTTTCAAATCAACTTCTCCATGACCCATTAAGTATGTAATTAAAGGTAGGATTTGTTTGCTTGTATTGGATATGATTGTAGTATATTTTTCAATTACACTTAACTCTAACAAATGTTTACTTGAGCAATTGGACAACTTTCAACAGTACTTTCTTCATTTCCAAATTTCTAGCGTATTTTTGGCCTTGCTTCCTCTTCTAGTAGGTTTGACGGCCTCTTGATGTTATTTGAGAAGGATATACTTCATTATGTTTATACTGCCATTTCAAGGACCTCAATATAATGCTATTTTTTTTTTCTCTTTTTCTGAACCATCTTCAGGTCTTTCCATTTGGTTCAGTACCCCTGAAGACCTATCTTCCTGATGGCGATATTGACTTAACTGCTCTCACTCATGAAAATTTGGAAGAGGATTTGGCGCAAGCAGTATGCAGTATACTTGAAAATAGCATGGACCCTGAATACCCAGTAAAAGACGTACAATATATACGTGCGCAGGTTTGGGAACAAATTTTCTGTTCTCATTATTACAATTGTTAATTTATTCTCTATTTTTCAATGGGCATCTGACCACCTTTCTTGTGCCATAGCTGATGTGTTATTTCCAGCATTTATTTTAAATTTTATATCCTATGTGTAAAGAAGCATCTCAACTTCCATTGTTGCTTCTTTTTAATTTGGATGCTGGAATGCAGGTTCAGGTTGTGAAGTGCACAGTGAAAAATATGGCAGTTGACGTCTCTTTTAATCAGATGGCTGGACTCTCTACTCTGTGCTTTCTCGAGCAGGTGTGTTAATTGTTATTTACAACTAATGCTTGTTCTTTTGTGTTGTAGTGCCTGCATCTATATGCTCAAATATCACTCATGTGGAACTGTGTAAGTCTTGACAATCTATGTAATGACAAACATTATCTTTTTGATTGTTAGTCTTGATAGTGAATATGGAATTGGATCAGAACTGATCTATTTTGACACTTCCGCTCCTTTAAAGCCTTCTATTGTGGCATTTTTAACTTATTTTCGTGTAATGTTTTCTTTTATTTGCTTTATTTCCTATTCGTCTACCCTTCTATGATTCTTACTTGTTTATTTCTATGTTTTCTTTTTGTGCCTCTATTGAGTCTAAAACAATTTTAATGATCCTAGGATGAATGCTATTGAATAATTTCCTTGGTTTCCATTCTTCCTGGTTTTCTTTCTGATTGATAATTTCTCTCTCTCTCTCTCTCTCTCTCTCTTTCTGGATTCTGGGACTTGCTATTGCTTCTTTAAAAAAACAAATCCTCAGGTTGACCAACTTGCTGCAAGGAACCATCTTTTCAAGCGCAGTATTATCTTAGTCAAAGCTTGGTGCTATTATGAGAGCCGAATTCTGGGTGCACACCATGGCCTGTTTTCAACTTATGCTGTAGAAACATTAGTCTTGTATATTATCAATCTCTATCATTCATCAATTCGTGGTCCACTAGAGGTGAGTCTTCCTTGAATCTTCTTTGTGGCATTTTTCAGTTTACATCTGCTAGAGAAAGAAAGCCACTGACTTGCTATTGCTTGCAGCTCCTATATAGATTTTTGGATTACTATAGCACATTTGAGTGGGATAGTTATTGTGTCAGTATAAATGGTCCTGTGCCCCTATCTTCCTTTCCGGACATTGTTGGTAGGTGTAATTCATTGTTTTTGTTTTTATGTATATTCAAAAGAGATGCCATTTTCAAGCCCATTTGCTTTGCCTGTTGCAGAGACACCAGAATGTGCTTGGGACGAATTATTGCTTAGTAAGGAGTTTATGAGAAACTGCATGGATATATACTCTTCTCATACTTGCGACACTGGGGTCCAGGAATTTCCTATTAAGCACTTGAACATTTTAGATCCTCTAAGAAGCAAAAACAACCTAGGCCGTAGTGTCAGCAGAGGTAATTTTACCCCATAAAGGTGCACTTATTTGCTGTCTTCGAAGTGGTTGTGGACTGAATTTGCTAACTTCTTTGGCTCCAATTAATATAATTAGCTTGTTGATATCATTGACTTATAATGTCCAGGTAATTGCCATCGGATTAGATTTGCTCTTTCTTTTGGTGCTCGAAAGCTCAAGGAGATCCTTGCAGTTCCAGGACAAAGCATGGGTGCAGCGCTGGAGAATTTTTTTGCCAACACTTTGGAGAGAAATGGTAAAGGACAAAGGGCAGATGTTCTAGTTCCTGTTCCTGCATTTGGTACTGGAAGATCTGAGGAGTCTGACCTCACTGGAGATTATGACAGTTACTATGCTGACTTACAATATGGTCAGTTGTATCATAGTTCTCCTATGCTATTTGCTGCACGTTCACCTTCTCAGGCTGATTTATATGGGTGGAGTGCTTATTACCCAGTGGGTACCGATGTATATATCCCAACACCCACATTCTTCTATACAAATTCTTCACAAAATCCTGATGGGACTTGCAGCATTGAAGAAACGGGCAAGTCACGTGGAACAGGCACATACATACCTGATGCGGTATGTTTGAATACTTGTCTAACTTATGAATTATTCATTTATAATGTCTGATCAATGGCTTTATCATGGTTGAATCTTGCAGAATCTTTCTTCCTACCGTAGGCCAAGGAGACCTGTTTCGTCGAATCACAATGGATTTCCAACATCACCTCAGAATAAGGAACTAGAGGATACTCACTCTGAGACTGACGTGAATGCTGATTTAAGATCCTTGGAGATCTCAGAAGAAGGATTTCCCCGTCTTCCAACCATTGACAAGACCAGCACCTCAGAAGCCCAGAAATCTTTCCAGTTAACTGTTAAGCCTGAAAGTACCAGGAATTCCTCTTCCTCACATCTCAAGATTGAGTTTGGAACTTATCGCGATTCACAAGCACCGAAAGACCTACATTTGCCGGTGAAGGAAGAGCGGGCAGGTTCTGGTGTTTCAGAAACTCAGGGCAGTATTCTAGGGGTCCCAAGGAAAGCAAAGGATGATGGGAAAGAGGAACTTACTGGGAGCGATGCAGATGCAGACACAGACGTAGGGGAAGAGGGGAGGAACAGACAATAGGGAGCCCTCTATTATCAACCAACGTATATTCTGCAGAAGCTGGATTTAGATACTAATGGTAGTTATAGACACCTTGATGTTCTTGAGGCTTAACCTTAGGATGCAGCAGTGGGATGGGGATATCTTAATCTTGGGAAGGATCCATTAACAAAACCAAATTTCTTGTGCTTTTTTATCTTTTGCCTCCCTTCTTCTTCCCCTTGGTCTGGGTAGGCTAACAAGACTTGGCCATTCTTTTATGCTTCTGGAACTAATATAGAAACTTGTACATCCATTTCTGCTTATAGGTTATGAATATACTAATTACAGTCCATGTTTATTCCATAGAATTGCGTTCTCTCCTCAACTTTCTCATAGTAGAAGTCGCACGCGCTAATAAATTGACTTATGAAACCAAGATACTGATATCTTGGCAGCATTCCGAGTAACTCCTCAACCTGTAGTTAGTTCCTCCCGAAGAAGCAGGTGCCGCAATCAATAAATCTTGGATATTAGAAATCTACTCAAGAAATTTTGGAATTTATTTTCCTTTTATATTTGTACGCTATGACCTTCACTGATATAGACTAATGTCATTCTCGCTGCTATATTTCCATATAGAATTACAATTAAACTCGTTTAAGTACGATATAAATTTCATAAATTAAGGTCCCTCCCTCCTTTCTTACTAGACATCCTCCAAGCATGAATTGAATGCAAAAATAAATAGATGAAGTCTCGTTAACTTGTATATCCATAAACCATGATGATGATAATGAGTAATAGATCACCTTTATTTTTGCTGGATTTGAGATTTGGCAACCAACCACTCATGTCAGAAATGGGTGAAGAATTATCTAAACTAAACTGCAGAGTGAGATACTGTCGAAGGTGTGACAGTGAACAGTCGACAATCATGAACATTAACTCGAGCACTGAATGATGACACGGCATTTGTAGCTATTTCCTTGTGCTGCAAGATAGCCGAGGTACAAAACAAAACCATTAAGTTAGCAAAAAGTCAACTTAATCAGTACTATATAAGCTAGTAGCAGCAAAGTGATAGTGGTAAGAGGAAATTTTCAATTAAACATTGAGAGCATCATGAAATTACCCAGTGAGATAAAGAATATCTTAGGAAAGTTAGAATGAATGCACCTAGGCTTGTTTACCTGCCACAAATCTCTAATGGAAACTTGAATGCCAGATTCAAGCCCAAGTGCTTCCCAAGTCGCTGTTATGGTAGCAACCTCTGAGCACCGATTCCATAGAGCAACAACCAATCGGTTTCCAGACAAAGGACCTGCCCAAACCTGTTAAAGAAGATACACAATTAAAGACCAAGTTGGAACTTCATATCACAGTCAAAATACTAACGCACACATAACCCCACCAATATACTACAGATATTCAAAATATCAACACCGCAAACACCAAAATAGTACATCACAGTAGCCTAGTAGTTTGTCTTGATCCATTCTTTTTCAATTAGCATCTATCTGCTCACTAGTTAACTCTCCTAGATTAGGCACACATGTTTCCATATACGATCCTATATCTGGAAAGTAGAAAACCAGAACGAAACTGAAATCCTTGTTCATCTAAGATGAGAAGGAATGCAAGTTATTTGATCCAGAAAGACAGCATTTGAACAGCGGAACATGAACAATATATACCTGGAAAATCTAGATCAAAAGCCGAAGCTTAATGACACAAGTAAAAATCTAAGGTAGTTCAAGAGAGATGACCTGAAGGCAACCATCTATTCCAGAAACATTAACTTTCCTTCCCTGAACTCCAAGTGGATCTGCATAGAGACGTAACATCCTCACCCACTTAATCTTCTTAATATGATAGATGGAAAAAAGAAACAAAATAACAACATAGCCAATAAATGAACTACTCAGAAAAGGAAGAGTTGGTGTCACCTTGGTTTACAGCAATGACTTCTTTATTGCTCAAAAGCTCAAATGTCTCATTGGTTAAGTTTCTTACGTCACAACCAATCAATAGAGGAGCCTGCACATTGAAGTTCATGACTTTAAGCTTGTGAGAGGCTAAACTAAAGCACATGTGTCAGCAATTGTGATTTTTGCAAGCTTCTCTTCATGGTTTATTATGGTATTAGGTGTACATGAATGAAGGATTACCTTAATATCACATTATCAAACAAATTAATGCATCCAGACTAGGTCGTTTTTCTGTTATGTTATAGCAGGCTATCAACTTTCCTATCCTCAGCTGTTATCCCAAGTTATATTAATCCTCTATTGCTAATATGACAGATGGCAAGAACAAGTACCTTCTAGTTCTAGAAGACTGGATGATAATATATAATGACTATGACAGAGAATTGAGGTTCCAGTTTGGATAAATGTCTAGGACATAGAGCAGAAGGGGAAAAAAAGAAAAGAAATAAGACTCAAAGCAAGACCTTCATTAAAGCCCAGATGCTGAAGTGAGCACGGTATTCATGATATGTCATCCCACCATTGCCAACTTCCAACATATCTGGGTCTGTTCACAAATGGTTTTATCGAGAACAAGTAAGGAAGTTTCAGGATTGATCTATATTTTCACATAAGTTTCCAGAAAGATGACACTTGTACCATTCCATCCTCCAGGACCAGCATATGATGCCCACTTGTCGTTAATATCAGCAATAGTTGTCATGCTAAACAAGCAAAACAGCATTTCTCAATATACTAAATTATATATAATAATCGCAACTATAATCAATTACTAATATTGTGACTAAAATTGGAAAATATATATCTAAAATTCCTTACACAAACAAACAGAAGTTGACTAGGATGCAAAGCCCAAACCAAAATAACCCACAATGAATGAGTATTCAGATTCAACTAAATTCCCATTCCATAAAACACTAATCCCCAAATTACTAATTATATTTTGATTAGCCTCAATAAATTATAGGAATTACATTACAGGCTTCTCCGAATCTAATTTGTATTCAAAAAAATTACCATCAAAGCTATTATCACTTTCGGATCATAATTCATGGGCATGCTACTGGATCACCATTTGATGGGAAGCAATTAAAGAAACAGAATGATATCACAAAAAGAATCCTAAGTCAGAAGGACTGTGATAGGTGCTGGAGTTGAAGGTGCTTTGACCCATCACAACTTTTGATCTGGTCAAATGATATTATCTCAAATGAATCTGCCTAAACCCTAAACTGAATTCAGTGAATGATAATTAGCCCTGACAGAATGTTTACTGAACGTTTAGTCAAAGTCCCGAACTTTTTACCTTGCCCATGTGTCATTGATGTCGTCAGTTGTGCGCCAACTGTTCCCAACCTTGCCTGCCCATAATGCTGGGTCATCTTCACCCCTTTCAAACACAAAATTCTAGTAAGAAAAATGCTGTTAAACTAACAGTAACTGAACTCAGACAATATTAGATAAAGATATTACCACTCACAAAGTGAGTAGAAAATTGTACGTCCAGTTCCATTCAAAGCATCACGCATTGGTGGGTATCTGGAATGGAATACATAGAACCACGTCAAATCAATTTATATAAAACAGGCATTGCTGCTTTTGCAACTACTTGGAAACTGAGATGAGAAAAAACCGTTTTTTTGGGGGGATTCCCAAATTGTAACAGTTGTCATACTTCAAGTAATCTATACCCTGTATCCAAAAAAAAAAACTCATTGCATTGATATATATATAACTCGGACCAATCAAAATTGTAAACAACAGGAACTAAAGGTTTAGTCACAAAGGGATGAATATAGAAGAATTTAGTTCCTTTTACATCCAGAGACTCCAAAATACACAACAATATCCAATACTCTCTATAAAAATGAGAGGATAGAAACTAACCCAAGAGGCAAAAGTTTTTGCATCATCAACTTCGTGGAAAAGTGATCCTGGTCGGACTTGACATGTAAAAACCCTAGTAACAGTTGGCAGCATAGAAGACATAGAACAGGACACTAAAAGATCAGTTTAGCACAATATATATATATATATATATATATATATATATATATATATATATATATATATATATATATATATGTTTCAGTTTACAATAACTATTTCAAACATTTGGCCTGATTTTGCAAAAAAATCCTACCCAGCATCAGAATATATACCAAGCTTGAGTCCCTTCCCATGTACATAATCTGCAAGAACTTTGATTCCTGATGGGAAAGTCTTTGGATCAGGGACCAGTTGGCCCTGCACAACCAAATAAAAACAGTAAGGAGTAAAAAATATTTATGGATTATTCATGTTTGAGTGTTTATATCAGTTCTAAGCTTCAGACATGGTGTGTGTAAATCGCTTGCTGCTTAATTTACCGTTAGAAACAGTAGCACAATAAATTACAAAGAAAACCAAGACAACTAATAAAGGTTAACACAACCATTTCTTATTATTTATATCGCTACTAAGCTTTATCATAAAACCGCGACATGTGAAATCCCGGTTGAAAATAAAAGTAGAGAGCATTCCGAGCTAATTAGTATTCTGTTATAAGGGAAAGACGATGGTCCTAGAGATCAATCTCGTTGATTTAATCTTACTTGAAAGGAACAGAATTCAGCTCACCTTTAGATTTCTTATCACAGAAGACCAGCAATCATCTGCACTTATTGATATTAAGTTAGTAAAAAAAATAAGACAAACTACTAATAAAATGTTCAACTTTAAATACAATGATAGTACCTATGTTAACATACACATAACCTAAATCAGCCAATCCCGTCGATACAAGTGCATCAGCTGGAAGAATAAAAATATATATCAGTACCGGTACATATAAACCATTGAGAAAAAACAACATTATCACTTTTATTTGTAAAAGAGACCAATCATACTACTTGCAGTCAGACAAATACTAAGCATCTCACTCACGTTGCCATTAAACTATTAAACAAGAAAGATGTGGACTGCTAGATTTTTCCTTTGCTTTAGCTGTGCTACCAGAATCTCACGATACACCAAACATCACCTTTGAAAACCTCAAAGGAAACAGTCTCATAAAGTATGTCTATTTCTAGATTCAAGCTTTAAATTAACAGTCCAAGCAGAGAAATTTGGATTTCCTGTAGTCGCTACAGTCGATTGCAGGCCGTCCGATCTGTGCTGACAGTGCAGCTTCAACAGATTGAGTTTGGACGGTCGACTGCACGACTGCAGGAAATCCGGGTCAGAGACAGTAGGCAATAAAAGGAAAGGAAGAAGGGAGGGCAGCCTGTGCATGTCACTGCACTTCCACAGCCATCAGAAACCCGAGATTTGTCTTGGTTGGTAATCATCAAAATCCTTTAATTATATAATAATGCACAAAGAAAATCAAAGAGATAGCATGGAAACGAAAGAACGTACCTGTTTCCTTAATTACAGTTTCATTAATATTGCATGCATAGAAGTTCCAGCTATTCCATCTACAAAGAAGCAAATCATGCCACATGAGTCAGTAATTCACCATTATGTAGGCCCCATAAACATTTCGTCAACGAAAAAACTCTATTAAGAACTAAAATGGTAAAGTCCATCCCCACATTTTCCTAGTCATATAAGACAATCAATACCTTTGCAACCCAAAATGGTAAAGTCCCAAATCTGAAAGTAAGATGGCTAAGGAGGGGGTATAGAAAAGCAAAGGAAAGCCCCTGAGACTATCAAAGATCATACATTTTCACATCAAGTTTGTTTCACCCTCTTCAAAAAACAAGTTTTTTTTTTTTTTTGGTCGTTTTGGGGGAGAAAATTAGCAACCAGAAGAGAAAGGAAGATAAATTAATCTCGGTCATCGCGAGTGTCCGTCTCTTTAACAGCTAGACGAATAAGAGATAGTAAGAAGGAACAAACCCCATTTGAGGCGTTTGAGCCAAGCCATTATTCAGCTGTAGTATCCCATAATTGGAAGAATCGTAAATGGTATGGAAGGTTGATCTGAAAATGGATTTCTCGTAGCTCTGCAAGAGACGCACTGCTCTAGCTGAGTAAGCATACAACAAGAGAATAACAAAGTGCACAAAAACAGTACAGCTCTTTTTCTGCTTCGCCATGACTATGAGTGAGTCAATGCTTCCTAATTTTCGCTTCTCTTCTACAATCCGCTACCAATGAGACGTGGCAGAGAATATCTGTAAACGTGTTGGAATGGAAGATATCAGCGGTGCTAGATTCGTTTAGACACTGTCTGGATTAGCTTCTTCTTTTCTTTTAATTGATTGATTGATTGCTGGATAAAAGATTTTACTTTAATTGATCGATTGTAGGAGGATCAACTATCTCTATTATGAACGTCCCAGTGAAGACAATTAATTAATTTTTTTTGTTTTTTGTTTTTTTTCTGGTTTCTCGATCTTTCTCCTTGTCTCCGACTTTCAGTTTCATGTGGTTATGCCCACGGATTATCACCCAATTATCCATTAGTGACTTTTTGTTATTACGTTTAACAATTTTTCTTTTTTTGATAAGAAGGACAAGTACTTTTTAATTTCAACTGATGGTATTTTTGTCTTCATTTTTTTTCCTTTTTTGCTTTTGCTTTTGATTTTGATTTCTGTTTATAACGATAACTATAATTTTTTTTATTTAATTGAAGAAAAATTAATTGTGCTTTCACTAAAAATAAGTATAAAACCGATCACTTAACATAAAAAAAAAAAAAAAAAAAAGCATTTATGGGCCAGATTGGGATAAAATTTTGCATCATCGCCTACGGGCGTAAAGAATAATATCTTAAAGCCCATTAAAAAAAAACACACCGCTCTACCATCCCAAAACCAAAAAATAAAAAAAGAGTAAAGGAGAATTTTCATGTTTAGAATATGAGTAAGAACTCTTTTCATCTAATGATTTAATTTTTCTTGCATTTTTAAAGACTAAGAGAAATTTTTATTTCAAAAAAAAAATTATTTCTCAATAACTAATTCTCACACTATCCCGAGTTAGTGAGTCAAAAAAATCTTGCATTTTATTAAAAAAAAGTTTGAATAATATTTACTAAGTTTAGATTGTACTTTAACTATGGAATATAAATAATTGTGAGTCCATGCAGCTAATATGCATATAATATTCTTCGACCCAAAAAAAAATAAAATAGGAAGGCTCTCAACATTGGGTTATTAGTCTAAGTCATAAGGAAGAATAATTTCTCATAACCTAAAATGTTGAAATTTATCAATGGCCCATTTAACGGGTTTTTATTTTCTTCCACTTTAGGCTCCTTTGATTGTGGTATATTTTATAAGTTTGAAAATGAAAGTAATGGAGTAGATAATAATAATAAAGGAAGTAAGCTGTAATTGAATTAATATTAAAATAAAACATTTTATGTCATCCTATCCTATATATATAATAATAAACGTATTACTAATTCTTGTAGCACATATATAACAAATTAACTAAACATTCATCATCATCCTTAATGCTGTCGTATTTGAAATTTTATGGAAAATATTAAAGTGATGATAATGATTTGATGTGGATCCACATTCCTAATTGAGTTATGTCTACGAGCCTTGGCATGGATCCAAAAACCGAAGAATTTAATCATTGATCACCGTCGCTTACCATGTATAAAAAATAAGAAACCTTTAAAAAAGGCAAAAAAAACCACAAAAAAAGTTACGACCCTTCTGGACAGAGCATATTCGGGAGAGGAAGAGATCGGGGCGAAGGGGGTGGTGATATGCTTACGTTGGGACACCATTACGTTGGGTCCTCCTTTTTACCACGCAACATGATTTTTGGTTGGGTAAGGAGAGTAGGGAGTGTACCGAGATTAACGTGAAAATGAAAGGCAAGCTTCATTTATGTTGGACTGAGTCAATGTTCCAGGAGTCAAATAAATTAATAATCCAAGTGCTTAACGACTTTGAATAAACTTCAAATGCGTTCCAGTTGTCCATGATAGTCCAAGTCAATAAGAGAATTATAATGCCTTTAGTCATATGAAGTAGGCGGCACAAACATAGGTAACACCAAGATATTCATTCCCATTAATGGAACAATTTTACCTGCTAATTATACCTTTTTCTTCACGAATCAATTAATTATGCACAACTTTTAATTAGTATATTTGGTTTTGAGTACACTATGTCCTAAAATATATATCACCTTCTTCCTCCAAAAATAAACAAATAAAATGATTCTGGTTTTCAAATTTAAGTCAAGTAGGTTTCTTCAATTCAAATGGTCACAACTTAGATATTAATTTCAATTAAAGGGAAAAGTGCAAATTGATTCTTTATTACTAATATCTAAATGTATTTTACTCTAGATCTCTAGCTAGAATATGTAATTAATTCAACCAAAAAAGATTTTATTCCTTTGAATATATTGTACACTACAGGAAAACGAAGAAAAGAAACTGAATTATTATTATTAGGTTTCATTTATTAGGGTAGTAGGTCTTGATCGGAGGTCATGAGGGTTTCTTAGCAAAGTCTATACGAATGAGATTCTTGTGAAGTACACAACAGGCTATATGATTCGTGAGTCTGAGGTTGTCCGAAATTGCCAAATCAAAATACTAGCAGAGAGCCGATTTAAAGTATGATAACCTAGAGCTTTGCCCAAAACTTGCCTTGCTGTACACGCCATACATATATCATATTTATATGCATATTGCGTACTATATAGTATATGTTTTTGTCAGTGTGCGTAAAAATTTAAAAATATGGTATTGTTGAAGTGCAATGATTTTTTTTTCTTAGTTAAATTTTTGATTCAAACATGTAACAAATTAGTCTCGAAAAGAACTTTAATATTACTCAATTAAAAGTTGTTAAGAGTATTGAAATAACCTCTGAAGCTTCTTTTTTTTTTTTTTCTTTCGATGGTGACCTCTAAAGCTTATTGATGTTAATTGTTTGCGCGAGGATGACCTCATATATTTGACACTGTTGAAACACGTAAATCATGCAGTTTCGGACAAACTAGAGAGTTAACCAGGTCAATCTTGAAGAGTATAATTAATTTAAGTATAACTTTGAGCCTTCTAATTTAATTTGTCGACAATGTTAAATATCAAGATATATGATTAATATTGGAGCACATATATTAGCTAGCCTGCAATATATATTTGGGATTAGAATCACGTTGCCACTTGCCACCTTAACATCTTTCAGCTATATATTAGGCCTACCAAAGAGAAAGCAATATTAACATATATAGTGGAAAGATATTCTGAATTAATATTAAATCTGAAATGGAGATTAATACATTACGTAGTAATCAAAAGAATTTCTAAGACATGCGTATCACAATTAATTAATTTGGCTCTATGCAGATCCCTTAACTGCAAGTATATGTATTTACAAATTTAAAGAAAATTGAAAATCAATGGAAACAAATTGACTGTAGCTAGCTATCTGTAATCAAATGAAGTGGCCTTGTTGAAAGTGCATGCACGCTGTTTGACCAAACTAGTTTAGTTCGGGTCGTCGTGGATTTTTCCGCTAGGTCCAGACGGCGGAATCGGCACATATTTGGGAAGCATATTGAGGACGAGAGGCCCATATTTTGATCTTCCGGCGGTGGCTGCCTCCATGTGACACGGCATCGCATGTGGTGGTGCCTTGATCTTCTCCGGCCCGTTGACAATATTGTCGGTGGGAAGCTCAATAACGTTTTTGTTTAAGGAGCCGAAACCGATCATCAAGAGCCTAGCAGAAGAAGATGATACCAGAAGAAGAAAGGTAAGCAGGAGAGCTGCGAGGTGGCGGTGGTGGTTTGCCATTGGATATGGATATAGATAGAGAAAAAGTGATACGTTTTTTCTTTTGTGGGAGTTTGATTTTTCGATGAGAAATGGCGAAGCAGGTTTTTGGTATTTATAGGGAAAGCAAGGAAGCGTAGAGTTGACAAGGTCAGAATTATAGTAGAGGAAAGATCATAGAACCAAGGTTGGAAGTCTTGTTGCTCGTGACTTGCTTACCAAGTCTGGGTTGGGTTGACTATAAATGTGAGAAAAGTCCACGCTGGGGAGTTGAGTGGCCAATGCAAATGCAAGTCGCCAAGTCCGCCCGGCCGCGTCCATAGAAAACAAAAAAAACACGAACACGTCTCTCTTCTCTACGGTCTATGCTGTGATTCTACACGTTTGCACCGTCACTCCTAACTATAGTCTAATTTTCTTAACCAAAATAGGTGTTGCCTCATTTTGTCTCTCTTCTTGACCTCATTAATTTCTGGAAATTAATTGTTTGCGGAAACATATTTGAATTAACCACAGATGAAACAAGTATGGGTAAGTGTACCTACCCAATTTGAATTTAATAGTATATGCGTGAAATCAGATCTATCTATATATGATCTATTCCACCCATTCAATCCGCGTTGATGTCACAAAGACTTAGACTCTTAAATTACTCTTTTACTTTCCTTCTCTCTCGAGCACTTTTGACTTACAAAATATCTGCCTATTTTTGAAATCTAATTTACTGTGATTAATTTGCTTAATCATTCAACCACTCCGTGGACAAGGATATTCATCTTGCACAACACAACAGTTTCCAGTTTTCCGACGTTAATGTCGGTGTAGCAACTAACTAAATGCTAATTCGCATTACCTAACCAATTCTTTTTTTGATTGTTTAGTCCCCTTTTTAATCAGTAACTTATCTGCTACACGACATGATATTGGTTAACTTGGTCGTTCTTGGTGAACATAATATAATGGGACATGTGTCAAATCTTGAATATCACTGTCATAATAATTGATTTGCCAAATTAGCTTTACGATTAATTAATCCACTTTTTCATTTAAGTTGTCAAATTTTTTATACATGTGTAAGATGGATCACGATTTGAAGCTTCTAGGTAGAAAAAGGTACTATTCAAAATGGATGAACCCTCACCAGCTGCTGCTTTCATGCGCATATATAGCTTTTAATTCCATATGGTCGAAAACCCTTTTCAGAAAGTATTTGACCATCTTAATCACGTAGATTTATTTTAACTAAATATTTTATTTAATAATAAAATAATGACATTATCATGACCGAAGAATGTATAAGCATACAATGGATCAAAAAAAAAAAAAAAAAGTATACAATATTGGAGGGATTAGTGTGTTTGTTATGGTTGGTGGATTTTGGCTGCGTACGTTGGAAAAGACATGTAGGGATTCAAGAAAACGTTATGCATTTGAACTCTCTTTTCAGCAAAATAACATTTGAAAAAAAAAAAAATCATCTATTTTTTAATGGACGAAACAACATGAAGACCCCACCATAACCTTCTCTTCTTCTTTTTTTCCCTTGTATACTCTTAATCCTATCTATCACTTTGTCTTGAAACTTTCTTTGGTCCCGATCGATTTACCAAAAATCTCACATACTTGTGAGTTAATAAACACCTTGTTATGTTTGAGATTAATTGCCAAAATAGAATTATTCTTCTATTCAATTCAACTGGACCATTCATTCTTTCTGGTATTCTGATAATTAGTGGAGAATATACAAGCATGGGAGAAAATTAAGTATAACAATTCTATGTGCCCACCATCTACCATCATGATTTCTTGGGCCAAAACAATTAATTCAATGAGTATATATGTAGGGGTGTTTGTGTCATTGTGTGTGTTCTTTCTATCTTGAGGGAACTAATTAACCATGCATGCAGGCAGATAAAGATAGCCCATTATGGAGCTGGATTTGACGCATACAATATGATGTTTAGTGTTTAAACTATGGTCAAAACTAGCAAAAGAGTGAAAATAAATCATGTCTGTTTCAAGACCAAAGAATATATTTATTAAATTAAAAAAAAAAAAAAAGCTAATTAAAGGGATAAACAAGAACTTAGGAGATACCTTTTTTGCCATTAAACAACATATTTATTTGTCATTACAGTGAAGATAAACAGCATTAGTCGTGTTCCTATCGTGGCCTTTGGGCCCTCAAGCCCTACTTTATCTGAGAGACCATAATTATGCTACGTACGCTACTTTTGACGAAAATGCAGCATGCCATGATACTGCTTATAAATAATTCTAATGGGCATGCCCGGCTTTAGCATTAACCTTTAAGCTTTCTCTTCACCACCTTCCAAGAATCCAATGATGAAATGGGTAGCAGAGAGGCAAAACCCAGATTTGTACTCGTCGTCTTCCTTGTTATGTTCCTCGTCACTGCAGCTACGAGCAGATCGTTAAGCAGCAGCAAGAAGAAATGCACATCGAGCACTGCATGTCATCTAAGATTCGCCGCCACGTTACATGAACATAAGCATCTAGAGATGAAAGATTATGGCCAGGGAGACGAAGCTCCACCATATGATGATTACTATCATGATTTCTACAAAAAACATGGTGAGGTTCCGAGTCCCGGTGTTGGCCATTAAACTCAGCTTTCAACTCAATATTGCACTATTTATTTTATATATATATATATATATATATGATCGTTTCAGAATTCTTTTTAATTTGGTCATTTTGGTGATACTGCGCTGTTTTGAATGATCTAGTTATGTGATTCTGTATCGTTTTCTGGGAATTTAGATATTAAAAATCGTATAAATGTATACCAAAACCATGATCCCAGAAAATATGCTATGGTATATATATGGTGGTCATTTTTGTTCTTGTTCATTGTTGATGATTATATACAAATTTGTCATATTGAGGAGATACAGAGGATGCATGTTTTATTTTTGTAAATATTATTAATAAAATTGTTTTTCTTTACTTTTACGATTAAGGAAGACGGTTTGTTGGTTATTAAAAAAATCCTTTGTTCATCCCTTCGATGATCTTGTTCAACAGAGGTGATTTCTTTTCTTACTATTTTTTCTTTTCACACCCAACCCCTTTTCACTCCACTGGACCGAATAAAGTTTTTTGGTTCCATAATAATTATTTGGGCCTGAGGGTTATTCTGTAAGCCAAAATTAGGCCATTTTTCTTTTCACACTCCTTATCGAAGTGAATCAACAATGAACCATCAACATAGTGTTATAATCTGCTACGAAGTTAAAAATGAGAGATTCATCGAATCCAGTCGCATGAGTTAAGCAACCGAGAAATCCAATCGATGTTACCTGTTACTTGGGCACCGAAAGATCCGGCCTTTGAAGGTCATGATTCTATCTTAGAATGAGCAGAGCAGGCATGGCATGGCCGAATTGTGTGACAGCAGGTCTATTCAAAGGATCATGTCATGAATTGACAGTTTGTGTCAGCCAAATTAAGGTCATAACAATCTAATTACTCAAATTAACTCAATAGAAAGAAAATATAGATTGTGTTGTCCATTGATTTGAAGTGACATGTTTGGGGACACAGTTGGACATGTGAAATTGCGCGTTACGAGATAAGGTTTTGGGTGACCATGCATGCAGAGCAGAGCAGAGCAGAGCATGTGGTGGTCAATTGCTTTGTCCATATTCATACCCTTAAATCAAATCAATTCAATTCAATTCAATTCTTTTATTGGAACCTAAACATTAAACTAAACAAGACTTCATTGTCCAATATCGCATCCGTGAAGGCCAACCGCCCAACCCATTCAATTCTGTGGTCTTGACCTTGATTCCGTAAAACACCCTTTTTCCCCCTCAAGAATCATAAAAAATCATGTCACACCCTCATCATTTAAATATACCAAATAACCCCCTAATAAAATGAAAGTTAATCATTAAAAACCCTCTTGTCACCGGCGTTTAATGGTGACTGCTTATGTGCTTAGTTGGACGTTAAATGGTAACACCAGCTCTTTCTGTTAAAGGATAATGACGGAGTTGGATAGAAGGTGTTATGTGATTAACTTTAATTTTATGGGAGTGTTTATATGATCAAATGAAAATGTTAGGATGTCATTTTCATTTTATAGTATTCTTAAAGGGGAAAAGAGTATTTTACTTTGTCTTTCAACCCTGTTGCTCCTCAAAGCCATCGTTTTCAATCCATACCATACATAGTTATCAACAATTTATAATTAGAAAACAACAAAACAAGAGATCGATTCATACATGTATGATAACATAGAAGCTATCGAGCTTCTCATAGATTTCTTTATTGATTTCAATTTTATGAGTGGCGAGTCTCGTGATTATTAATAATTATTTTAAACACGCATCATGTTCTTGTGCACAAAAATATCTTTCTTTATTCACTTACGTTACAAACCTCACGACTACTACCATCCCTATGATCTTTCCTTTTCATTGGGCACCCGCAAACAAACATGCATACGAGGCTGTAATAAATAAACACAATGATAAAATAACCTAAACATAAAGAAGATTGAATCAATTCCCCTATTGCCACTCATGTGTGTCTACAACGCATAAACAAATAGAATAAAAGATCCTTAACCCACGTTCTTTCTACTTTGTTCCTCATCCTCATCGACATAAACATATGGAAAATTTGTAATTTTTTTTTTAAATTTTTCTTAGCGACATTCGCCATTGTCGGTCGGTACGAAACTTTAACAGCTTCTGCCACTGCTCTGCTCTGTTCATTTTTGATCTAGAATATATAGTCTCGTACCACTGTCTAGTGTCAACTACTCCTTCAAGCTTAAACACCCACCTCCACTTGTTCACTAATTCACAATTTTGAATCTATCCCTTTTTGTTTCGTTAAATTGCTAGCACCAAATAGAAAAGTAAGTTCAAGTTCTTTTTCTGGAGCTTTTAGGATCTACATTTCCACGTTAACACATTGTGTAAGCAGACGCACACATTTTTTAGTTTCATTGAAGTTTTCACCTTTCTGGTGTTTACGTTAATGGGTTGCTGGATTCTCCAGTAAAAGGGATTTTTTTTCTGGAGATTGAAGGTCGCCATCTTCAAGCTCACAAAGAATATGCTCATAGCTGATGGAGCTAAAAAATTATTTAGGTAAATCCTAGAAAGGACAACGTGATTCAGAAAAGGGGACCGAGAGGAGAGCTGTGATGGAAAAAAGAAGAAGCCGAGGCATTCACGTTGTCATAAAGGAGCTGGGAAAGCTGACGTACACTTGCATGTTTATTTCTCATGGGCTTTTCAAGCCGCATTCATTGAGCACATGCCCCAGCTTTTTAGGTAGAATTCCATATGCAAATTGACTTTATCACTTCTCTGCCTCTAATCTCATGGTTAGGCTATTTTGTCTTAACTTGCGAAATTAATTCACTATGAAACCAATTGTTACAATTATGTGAAACCCCTTTGCATATCTCTTCTTTTACAAATAAAAGTAAAACTATAAATAAAAAATTAAAAAAAGACACCAAAAAAAAAGTGAAAATGGGTGCACACTACCCATAACATCATCACTCTTTTGGCGTGGTACTGTAGTTGGTGAGTTTGTAACTGTCGCCGAATCACGTGATTGTGCCTTCTCGTCTCTAATTGTCATTTACATTTTCCTTCTTCTAAATTTGTTGTTTTCTGAAGAGTGATTTTTAAAAGTACGCTGAAAGTTACCTTCTTGTTGCTGTGTCTTCGTCATCATTGTCCTATAGAGAATTGGTATATCATGGTTTCTTCTCTCCAAGGCTAAAATGATTCATATTAGACTTGGTGTTTGAAGGCAACAAGCGGTGAGGTGTCTGCTTCTCTCCCTTCTCTTTAACCAGAAAGAAAATGCAGACTGTAAAACAATTTATGAAAAGCCAATGATTCCATATGCAGCATAAATGCTTTTTTAAATTATCATATTTTTGGATGAGATGTGCTTGCTCCTTTTTTTATCAGAGTGATTCTAGTATGTCTGATCATCTATTGGTGGATTGCTTTCTGTTTTTTCCCCCATTCTCTGCTTTTCTTCCTCATTCCCCTTTTCTTTGCGAACTTCTCATTTTAGGACTAGTTGTCTCCTTGGGCATTATGGTTCATCTGGGTCTTGAAAAAAAATTTGCGCAGTTTTCTAGAAGATTTGTAGGGATGTGATAAAAGAGATATGGATGTCATGTGGGTTTATCGAGAAGTGAGTGGATATTGTTTTTTTATCTCCTCTAGTCTCGAGAGTGAAATAATAGTCAGGTTGAGTGGTCTCGATTAGTCTCGTGGTACAAAGTTGCAATTCCTTTCGCATGTACGATAACCGATTCTATCGTTCTGTGCAGATCATCGGCTGCTCTGGTGTTAACATTGAGCAGTAAGAAGCATGGATCCTGAAAACGGCAAGCGTAGGAACAGCGCAAAGGTTTGTGCTTAACTCAGTAGAAGCTCGGTTCATGTAACTTTCTACTTCGTACTGGCGATGCCCATTTTTTCAATTAATTGGTTAATTCTGGCTGTGGATAGACTTCTTATTTCAAAATGCTTCCCAGCCCCAGATAATCTAAATTGCCATAGAGTAACTTGCTGAATTGCATTTCAGAAGGACTCTTGGGAGACTAAGCTGCTCTTAGCCTACCAAAGCCTTGGTGTGGTATACGGGGACTTGAGCATTTCTCCTTTGTATGTATATAAGAGCGCATTTGCGGAAGACATCCAACATTCAGAGACCAATGAAGAGATTTTTGGTGTCCTTTCTTTTGTTTTCTGGACTCTGACATTGGTGCCATTATTCAAATATGTGTTTGTGGTGCTTCGTGCTGATGACAATGGAGAGGGTAAGCACTTGATGAAATGATTTAAGCCAGTATGCTCTTTTCGTTTTGTTTATAACTTTTGGGCATGATTATCTGCAGGTGGTACATTTGCGCTATATTCCTTGATTTGTAGGCATGCTAAAGTTAGTATGCTGCCCAATCGACAACTTGCTGATGAAGCTCTCTCTACATATATAAGGGAGCAACCTCCAGAGAGAAAAAACTCTAGAGTAAAAACGATGCTAGAGAAGTACAAGGCCTTGCATACAGCTCTGCTAATCGTGGTTCTTCTTGGCACTTGTATGGTGATTGGGGATGGAGTGCTTACTCCGGCTATGTCAGGTAATGTTTTTTCCTCTATCATGAATGTTTTGACACAATACTTTCTTCTCAGTTTGTTGACCAAGTATTCCATTATGCAGTTTTCTCTGCAGTATCTGGTCTGGAGTTATCCATGTCCCAGAAACATCACCTTTGTAAGTTTAACTCGTTGCTCTAATTCTACTTTAGTAAGATATGTCAAAATATTAAAAGTATCACTAAAGAGTTCATCAGTCATATTAAAAAATGTCATAGAAAAAAATTTCAGGACAAATATTTCACTAAATTCTACTAATAATTTGCAGTATTCCTTTATCTTTTCTGTATTCAAATATCAAGCAACTATTGCCATCTATTTTTGCAGATGCTGTGGTTCCCATCACTTGCTTCATACTGGTGTGTTTGTTTGCACTTCAACACTATGGTACGCATCGAGTAGGATTCCTTTTTGCTCCTATTGTGCTGGCATGGTTGCTATGCATCAGCACGCTTGGTTTATATAATATAATTCAATGGAATCGGCATGTGTATAAAGCTCTTTCGCCATATTACATGTTCAAGTTCTTGAAGAAGACAAAGATAAGTGGATGGATGTCATTGGGTGGAACACTATTATGCATAACAGGTAAAAATGGAACAGGCATATGGTAAAATTTTCTTTTTGTTCTCTGAATCGTAGACTGCGTCCATGTACATTTATGCTTGGACTGCTTAACTATAAAATGTCCCACATCGCTTGAGTAAGTGCTAAAGCAGACTTTTTAAGAGAGCTGGAATCAATTTTGGCCACGACCTTACTTGAACAGGATCTGTTCTATAGGCTCGTACCTCTGTGTCCTTGAGTTCTAAGGAGACAGGAACCAAAACTTGGTGGATGAATTATGACCGGGCAACCAGAGCGTGATTAAAGGTTCTGAGGCTCCGTCGAGCCCTTCCGAGCCGACGAGGATCGTTCTCAGCTGGATTGTTGTCTGAGATGGGTTGCCCGGTTGTCTGACAAGCCTTCCAAAATCCTTTTTGATTGTCAATTATTAAGGCCATTGACGACATTGGTTTGAAAAATAATGAAACAGTGATTTTGAATGAAAAACCAGCAAAAGAGTCGTGTCTAAATTCGTTAATGCTGAGGCTTTTAATTTTTTGGTAGGCTTTTATTTTTAAATCTAATTATTTGATTCCCTGATTGATTTCTTCTTTTTGAGTTGATTTTCGAGCATTAAAATTTTTTTATATACCTGGAAAAGTCTGAAATATTGTAGGAATCCACATCAAGGAATATGTGGCCTGGTTATAATTCCTGAGTTGTTTCCGACTTGAGTTCATCAAGTTCATACATATATCGAAATCTATGTTCAATACCTTTATCAGATTGTTGTCATGATCATCTTGATCGAGTTGCTTGGATTTTATATAATTTTTTAGGACCTTTCTCGTTATATAATCTATAGTGTATAAATCACAATCTGATGATATGTTGACCATGTGAGCAGGGTCCGAAGCTATGTTTGCTGACCTTGGTCATTTTTCATATGCTGCCATTCAGGTTGTTGAAGCATCTTTTTACATTTTTGCCACCTTTCTTTTTCAGAAGTTTGGTTGTAGATATTTCTGTGTGGAGTTTTAACAAATTGTCATTTGCAGACTGCATTCACCTTTCTGGTATATCCTGCACTTATATTAGCATATATGGGTCAAGCTGCTTACTTGTCACATCATCACCAAATGGATCACCAGATCAGTTTCTATATCTCAGTTCCAGGTATTTCATGTTCATTCTCACTTTATAAAAGCAGTCATACTAGTCTATGAGATGGAGCATAAACTTGAGAAGGAAGCCGCATGTGGTCAGATATTTGAAATCACATGCAATGCCCTAATCATTTCTCCCTGAAATGATTAATATACTTGCTTGGTATAATGGTATATTCTAGAATACATGACGCTTAAAGTTTTTGAATGCAGAAATTGTGAGATGGCCCGTGCTTATCTTAGCCATTCTAGCTTCTGTTGTCGGAAGCCAAGCAATAATCAGTGGAACATTTTCTATCATAAACCAAAGCCAATCACTTAGTTGCTTCCCAAGAGTTAAGGTTATTCATACATCTGACAAGAGACACGGTCAGATTTACATCCCTGAAATCAATTGGATGCTCATGATCCTCTGTGTTGCAGTGACCATTGGATTTAGGGACACAAAACATATGGGAAATGCATCAGGTAAATTACAATTATAGATGATTTCCTGGATAATAGCTTTTCCCTTATTGTTTAGCAGTTAAAGTTTTCTCCAGTTCAAGCCTGTGATTGATCTGAATGATTTGCTGGAGTTTTTAACTTGGTATTGCTGTAATAGTGCCAACCACTTTCATTGACCAGATGAATTAAATTGAATCTTGATTTGTTTCAGGTTTAGCGGTGATGACTGTTATGCTAGTGACAACATGTCTTGCTTCGTTGGTGATTATAGTTTGCTGGCATAAACCTCCCATTGTAGCTCTTTGCTTCCTTCTGTTTTTCGGCTCTCTTGAATTGCTTTACTTCTCAGCTTCGCTAACAAAATTCCATGAGGGTGCCTGGCTCCCTCTTCTTCTTGCCCTCATCCTTATGACTGTAATGTTGGTTTGGCACTACGCAACCATCAAGAAATATGAATTTGACCTGCAAAACAAGGTTTCACTAGAGTGGCTTCTAGCCTTAGGTCCAAGCTTGGGAATTGCTCGTGTCCCTGGAATAGGCCTAGTGTTCACTGATCTCACCTCTGGCATCCCTGCTAACTTCTCTCGCTTTGTCACCAACCTCCCTGCATTCCATCGCATCCTTGTTTTTGTATGCGTGAAATCAGTACCAGTAGCTTTTGTCCCTGCTGCTGAGAGGTACCTTGTTGGTCGTGTAGGGCCTCCTTCTCACCGCTCCTATAGATGTATAGTCAGATATGGATATCGCGATGTTCATCAGGATGTTGATTCCTTTGAATCTGAACTAGTAAACAAGCTGGCTGATTTTATCCACTATGACTGGTATCGGTCACAAGGGACTAGCATAACCATTGAACAACCCGAAGCTGATACTTTGCACTCTAATGAATCATCCAGCCATAGATTAACTGTGATTGGAACAGTTGGATTCTCAGGCCACCCAGCTTATGAGATTGAGGACTGTGTGCAGCCAGCAAGTGTTTCAGTTGGCTTCCCTACTGTGCAAAGTGTTACAGATGTTATTGAGATGGAACCAATGGGTGTGAGTGTGAATGAGAGAAGAGTGAGGTTTGCCATTGATGATGAACTTGAAGATGAGACAATGTCCGAGGTGGGTTTGCAAA
Source organism: Bauhinia variegata (assembly GCA_022379115.2). Classification (NCBI taxonomy): domain Eukaryota; kingdom Viridiplantae; phylum Streptophyta; class Magnoliopsida; order Fabales; family Fabaceae; genus Bauhinia; species Bauhinia variegata. Next base: position 14,794,272 of record CM039437.1, read on the forward strand.
TGCAGCAAGAGTTACAGGATCTGTACGATGCTCAACAATCTGGAACAGCATTCATACTTGGGCATTCTCATGTAAGAGCAAAGCAAGGGTCATCTCTGACGAAGAGATTGGCAATTAACTATGGCTACAATTTCCTGAGAAGGAATTGCCGGGGTGCAGATGTGGCACTCAAGGTTCCCCCAGTTTCTCTCTTGGAGGTTGGCATGGTTTATGTCGTTTAGCGTACTATGTCATCACGCATCATGTAATTACTTATTGTTTACTTGCTTTCATATATCTATATATATATATATATTAATTAACTCAGAGAGAGACTTCCAACTTCCAAGGCAGATTAAGTAGGATTTTGTAAATATAACCGAACTCACTCTATTATATATCGGCATCAATTGGTAACTGAAACGCTTACGGGTTTTTCCTTTTTCTTTCAGCCATTGATATGTTATTTATTAATTATAAGAATCAAAAAGTAAATGTACTCATAAAATAGATTTACTTAAATAATTAATTTCACAAAAAGGGCTAAACAGAATTATTTTTTCTTAATCAATCTTGTTTCTTTTTATTTTGTTTGAGATACTGGGAAATGTTATTAACATGAGAAGAAATGATTATATTTTTCATTTGGCTTCAAATGAAAAATTGTGACGGTGATTTAAGAAGATATTTTATTGAAAATAGAGCAAAACAAGAGGTCCTCTCATTTTTTAGAGTCTCCCAGAGTGCCACATAGTCGTAGCATTAACCACCAGGTTTACGTGAGTGGTGACTGGCGAGCGTGGTTTGTCTGTGGCTGCAATTTTAAGACGCAGCAGATTGGTATTTAAAGGGCAGTGGGGAACCCAGTTGAGTTGAGTTGAGTTGAATAGAGATTGGAGAATGGCGCTGGGGACTCTATCTTTGACACAGACACAGACGCCCCCTCACGCCAAATTTGGCTCAAATTCAAAATCTCTAGTAGAGAAGCAGAGGGTAAGTAGAAGGTCAAGGTTGACAGTTTCAGCGAAACAAGGAGATGAGAAGAGCAAGAAATCTTTGTTCACAAGTGTGACGGATGCTCTTGATTTTGCTCAAGTAAGATCCGCAGAGGATGCCCAGCTCCTGGAAGATGCCAGAGAAGCCACCACGTCCGGTGGGAGGATGAGCAGGGAACAGGTGCTGTTTGATTTCTTAGACATGAATCATTTCCAATTTTATGTGCAGCTTCTCAGTGTTTTTTGTTGCAGTATGGAGCTCTTAGGAGGAAAATCGGAGGCACATACAAGGATTTCTTCAAATCCTATGTTGAGGGTAAGGGCACTAAGCACTTCATCTTTCCATATTTGTTCCCATTCCAAACCCTAAATGGTGGGTCCAATTATGATTTTGAGCAGTGGACGGGGCATACGTTGAAGATGGTTGGGTTGACAAATCATGCAAGATATGCAAGCAGGATACGAGGGGCGAGGCAAGGCAAGTAGATAATTTTGGAAGATATGTTCATGTGGCCTGTCTGGATAAATCCAAATCAGGCAATTTCTTCACCAAACTCTTCTCCAGATGACAGCGCTAAAGGAGATTTCACAATCTATGAACTTGTATACAAGAATTATAATCAAAATCAATTTTATATTATTTCTCCTGTAATTTTGTTTTGAATCACAAGTGTATGAATTACAATTTGTAATCTAATCTATTATCAGAAATACCAAACACCGTAATTCAACTGCTATGGCTATGGATATACCCAAGTGTCAATAATAAAATAATTAATATAAACAGTTGACACATCCTTAAGCTACCCAAATAGGACCCACCGGTTTCTATTAAAATGTCACGATTTACAAATCCTAGAGCATAGCAATTTTGCAACAATTATTAATGAATGGCAATCTCTTTGAGAACCCATCTCAGCCCAATCAAACGTCACATTAAGCCCAGTAATCCAGCCTCTATACTTGATCTAATGGCGTTGGCGGGAAAACGACCTAAAAATAGGGCGGGAACAGCCGACGCTGAGCACTTTGAGCCTATCCCAGAGTCGGCGAGAGTGCGGGTGTGTGTGCAATTGAAAGCAAGCCGGGAGTCAGAAAATGGTTGGTCTGCCGTACGATTTTCTGGTCAACCCTCTCGGTGCTGTTAGATCGACGTTTGAGAAGGCATTGGCGACGGGCTCCGATCCGGCGTCTTTTGATGGCAAGGACTGGGGCGCCCTCGATCTCTTCCGCCAATTCCTCTTTGATCAGGGTGGCCTTTCTCGGGTTGAATTTTATTCTCCTTTCTTCTGAATTGCATTTTCGGATTGAATCAGTTCGGATGACTATGAACTCTGGCTTTAGCTCTTTTCGGGGATTGATTTGATTACGGAACCTGTTGAGATAATTTTTATTTTTCCTGTGGCGAATCAATTAATTTCTTCAAGAAATAAAAATCTTAATTAAGTAATTAATCGTTCTATTTTCTTTTGGAATGTGTCTCTGTAGGTCCCCGTTCTGACTCCCACTACTATTCGATGGATAAAACCCAATATGCTTGTTCGGTTTCGGGGAATGATACAAGATATGCTTGGCAATGAGTTTTATGTTGGGGCTTACAAGGTACTTGTTCCTATTTGTGATGTTTGCTGAATCAATTACCTCATGCAATAAGTTTCATTATTCCGACATAAAATTTATTGTGTAATTTTTGAAGGATGGTTCGGTTTGGAGGACAAACAAGTTTATAGATGTTTCTCAATTTTCTATGAATGATTCAGCAGATATGCTAATCTGGGAACGGCGACTACTATATTGTGTTCCAGTGAGTTATTCAAAGTCGCCATTTTCTCTAAACATTTATTCTTGCTCAGTCTTTTTTAATGCTTTCACACAAGAGCCTCAGAATTTTGGTGCTGTTGCTGCTAGTGGTTTGGCAAGGCCAATGTTTCATGTTAAGTCATTATCGCGTGTAAAAGGGGGAATAAGCAATGTTACAAGGATTAATATTCTTCATCCTGCTCTTAGGTGCCGGGACAGAATGCATGGACTGAAATTTCATCAGAAGCAGTCGGCAATGATTGTATGGATTGGGCATCCCAACAAAGAGAAAAGCGGAGGAGAACAGATAATGAGTCTGCTGATTGCGTCGACATGACTGTATGTTATGGTCCCATGGTGCTGTTAATTATTAGCACTTTAACTTTTGGGGGAAAAAAAAATCTCTATCTGACATTCTAAATTTATTCACAGGTCTGATGAGTTGCCAAATTCTCCTAATACAAAAAAGATAGTGTAGAAATAATTTTCTTTGAACTCCTCAAATGATTGCTTATGGACTTTTCTAATTCAGTTGTTTTGATTAGGCTTGCTTAAAGTTTGAATCCAAATTTTAGCTAAGTTTCAACCAATATTTCTGTGATCCAAATTCGAAGTAAATAGGCCACCGATTAGAGGCACAAGACTAGTTATGCTATAGGTTTTAGTAAGTAGTCGCTCTGTTGTGTTTTTCTTGCATGTATTGTTGACGAAAGTGCTTATGAGATGGTCTAATTATTTGCTTCTTGGAATTGTAATGGATCAATATTTTGAATTTGAAATTGATGTAATCTTATAAAAATGATTATTTCGAGATTTAATCTTAACTTCTGTTGAATATCTTTACCTTTTACAGAGAGATGATCAGCACCCTTCCCCTGCTTCTGAATTTGGGGCGGCTGTAACTGAGGGTACCAGCTCTAGTATGAGTATGGTGTGCGGTCCTGATGCTAATTCATTGCCTTGTCTTGTGAAGGTAATAAGTAATCAGTTTTCAATTTTAGGAGCTTGTGAGATATACAATTTCTTGACCTGATATTTGTTCTCTTACCTCTTTGCTTTGTATTTCATGAAATTCTAACAGTTCTCTTTTCTTTGCTTTCCTCTTTTGTTTGCCAGATATATGATTCTCCAGAGTCTGATTTGAAGCTAAATGATGTTTTTGAGTTTGTTGGTGTCCTTACATCCGATCAAGAACCTCATGTGGACAAGGACTTTGAATTTTCAAATGGATTCTGTGAAGGTCCTTCTCTCCAATTTCTACATAACAAGGTGTCTATTATGATTAATCTTTAATTTTTAATACCTGTCGTATTACTTGGACAGTTGGCCTATAATGTTTGCATAGATGTTTGCTAATAATAATACAAAGAAAAACCTATTTTCTACAATTTCTTTATCCTAAACGGAACATGGTTGAAAAAACTAATTGCTTTGATGGTCTATGGAAGACCATGAATGCTTAATTAATTATACCATTTTCCATTTAAAGCAACCCCGATTATTGGTATCAAACTGTCAGCTTTCTGCTATTTTAACATTTTATTGAAACTAAAATTCTTGTATCATCCTCTGAAAGTTTATATACTTTTCTTGATCGATGAACATGAAACAAACTGTTCCATTCTTTACAGCTCATGAATATATAAATCTGAGCATTGTTACTTTCGACGCCTGACGTTTCGTTTTTAGTATGTTCATGTAAAATTTTCTTTCCCCTTGGTCCAGGTGCCACTTCTTCATTGTTTTGTTTACAGAAAACTTGCAGCACAGGACTTCCTTAAAAATAATCCCATGGCAGAGGTGAGTTTCATACCAAAGTGAAGTATATGAATGGCTTAGTATTTTATGCATGCTTTGCACTCTTAAGTTGGGATCTTTTTGGTTCTATTCGAGTTCATAATTTTTATTGGAAATACGATGGTGAACAAAGCATCCACTTAATCTTGTAGCCAAAGCCCCAATTGATCAGAGAGATCAGGGAAGCCCTGCTAAGACACCTTACAGCCATTCTTGGCAATGATGAGATAGCTGCTCATTTCTTGTTGCTTCATCTCCTATCCAGGGTACTAGGCAATTCAAATTTCTTAAGGACTTTTTCCCAGTCATCACAGTTAATCTTATATTTCTTGTTTATGTCATCTGTTTTGCTAATTAGCTCTTACCTCGCATTTAATCTTATATTATGTGTCCCATCCCGCTTTTCAGATTTTAGGAGAATCCCTGTTTGATGAGTTATTTTAAGCAGGTGCATACAAGAGTAGATGCTGTTGCTGTGGGCAAGCTTTCACTAAATCTTACTTCTTTTAAAAAAGAAACTACGTCTATATATGGAAATCGACTAAGCGTTGCTGTTAAGGATCTCCTGCCTTTTACACATTGTATACCCCTTACAGTGGATTACCTCAATTCCACTTCACTTGCACCAAAAAAGGATTATGATACCAACAGGTAATAGCCGGTTCAGTTTTTTCATAGTAGAGACTTCTTGTTTGTGACGTAAAAGTTTACTACTTTTTGTGTCAATTGTCCAGATTGACAACCGGAGTGCTGCAACTAGCTGAAGGTTCACATGTAATTGTTGATGAAACCAAATTGGAAGCTGGAATCCTGAATTCTGTGGGTGTGGAGAATACAAGGTTGCTGAAAAATTTAATGCAGTTGCAAAAGGTATGTGTCTTCTTATCTGTTTCATGATGCATGATCATGTATACTGCTATGTTATGAATGGTCATTCACGAGAAGACCCATTTATGTATCATGATTACTGGAGGCCTCTAGATTTCTTATTCACCAAAACAACGACAAATTTTCCGAAAAGTCTGAAACTGCTTGTTCTCTATGCATGACTGTTTGATTCAAGTTTGCAACTATTGCCTTGGAAGTGAGAATAAAGAAGCTGAGAAAGGCTTGGTATGTGTTTCAGGTGGAATACGATTTCAAGTATTATAAAATGGAAATGGCAGCTGATGTACAACTGCTTATTTTGTCTGAGGGGAAATCAAACATCTTGCCAGCTGATGTAGTTGTACCTTTTCGACCTTCTTCAGTCGCTTCCTCTGAGGCTATAACTGCGGAAGCTTTGGAAGCTTGGAGGTGGTATTTGGCTACTGTTAGACTGCTGCCTTATACCATTAAATCAGAAATACAGAAGGTAAGACTAGAGTCAATTAGTATTAATTTTCATAAACTAGACGGTTCGTTTAGGACAGAAACTCGAAAACCAGTTAGTTTAGTCTAGCTCTAAGAGTAAATAACTTATTCGCTAACGGGTAAATCTTTAAAATTGGTAGTGGCATTTGGGGTTGCTTTTTATGTCACATGAAGTAATTTGCACACACCTATATTTTACCTGTTATTTTATGTTGATAACTTCTAAACTATATCTTAGTAATGTAATTTAAACTGGGATGATAACCTTTTACAAGTTATGACTTATAATATCATGAAATTCGCATGTCATGCAGTACTGGCCAGCGTAGAGTTGTAAAAAGGTGTGAGAACAAAGGCGTGAAACTAGGACTATTCATTTACATCATTGACTTCCTTTTCTTATATTGTCAATACTCAGTAGTAAAAATGCCTGAAATTCATGACATTGGAAATATATTTTAGGTTCCACAAATATTTCATGTATCTTCTGTTCCAATTGCTCCAGCTCCTTCACAATGGTTTGAATGCATTGTTTACTTAACTGGGATACAAAACATACTTTCCTTCTTTCTCTAATATGAATGTATAGGGGAAAAAAGTCAGAGGAATAGATTATGATGAGAGATTTGCCAAAAAAAAGACCAAAGTATGAGCAAATTTTTGAGTTTTTACACTGTTCCCTTGTGTTTTCAGGTGGTAGAAAATGATTTAGTTGCAGCAATGCAAGCAGATAGGAGCTTGAGTCCTGACGATTTTAGCAGGTTAGTGAGTGACCATTTTACTTACATGGCTATAGTCATGTTCACATCTCAACTCTATTAATCGGTAGCATTTTTCTTTTATACCCTTAACAGATGGTTAACAATGGGCCGTCTTATATCCCTGAGCTTCGGTGAGACCTGCCTCTCACTAGAACATTGGGAAATGGTCAAGGAACTTGAGAAGCTGCGAAGAGAGAGGTTAAAGTGAAGTATGCTTTCCTAGAATTTGTATAAAGCTTTAAACGCGGATGAAGCTATGGAATTGGAGTGCTAATTCTGTTGCCGCAGGTCAGTCTTGCTGTTTGATCTGACAGAATTGAGGAGCCACCACCAACCTTATGTGTACATTTAAGTTAGGTGTTAGGGCTGTGAAACGGTGGGCTCCAATGTTCTCTGTATGAAATTTCTGCCATTGAGTTATAGGCTTATAGCAATGTATTGAAATGTTATTTTATATCAAGTTGTCAAAAGTAGCTGAATGTTGGGCATGTGAGGCAGTAAGTATCTAGGGGTTTGCATTCTATTCTCACCATAAAAGCCCGTACTTCTAAAAGTCTTATGGATTCAAATCAAGTTCAGTTCCGTACAGTATCATAGGGCCCCGCCGGGGGAAGGGGGCATGGAGAACTAATCACTTGTGCTCCTTATTTTAACTTTTCCTCCATGTTACTCTTTGAAGAAAAGGAGGACTATAGTTTATTATTACTACGTCTAAAATAAACAATTCTTTACAATTTCAAGGGTGAAACATACGAGGCCAGTCAACTATTTTCCCCTCCTATTATTCTACTAGAGAATTTATGATTGGGAGTGGTGTGGTGTATTCCTTTCAAAAAATTTATCATCTTTGTGAATTTAGATATTATGTAGTATGATTTGTGTTGTGTGTCTATAGACTCTATACTCCTTATACAATAATCTTTAAATAGGGAGCAGGGGATTTCAATTACCTAGTTAAATGATTGAATATTAATGTTTAGTTTAATGAAATCATTGTTAACGTGAATCGAAATTTGTTGTACTTGACTTTTAGTTATCCCATCAATATTATTATATAACTACATAATGCGTTACAATTAAATGTATGTTAATCAAATGACCAAAAATCACATAATACGTTACAATTAAATGTATGTTAATCAAACGACCAAGAGCCACATAATATGTTACAATTACAATTGTATGTTATAATTAATTATAAATAAATTCAATTTCATATTAATTTTTGTTTTTTTTTAAAAAAATTAAATGAAATTGGGAGACTATTTTTTTCTTCTCTTTCCTCACTTTTACTACCAAAGAAGAAACATGCTAAAATAGTGTGGAGGTGTAGAAATAAAAAATGTTAAAATGGAATTCAATCATTGGTTGAGTTCAATGCACGTTTTGATTCATTTGTAAGCTTAAGAGTGAGTATCAACTATAAATGGCACTTCCGTTGGCTGAATGGGAATATAAAATGGTGGAGACAACTTTAGTTGCTTCTGGTTCAATCATTTGGCAATCATATCTTGTCGCCGCGGAAATTTTTCATATGTGAGATAAGTTACCTTGTTCAAACATTTTTGCCTTTGGGCTCAACATTACAAATTGCAATAAAGAATAGTCCAAGAGTATATATAAATAAAAGAAGAAAATGGTTCTTTCGTTTTTTCTTCTAAAATTCTTAATTGCTTGGAAGAATCAAAGTACTCGGTTCTCCAGGCCGTACTTACTTTTGAGGTAGGTAGCCCATTACTTTAAGCATTCAAAGATGGAGCTAAAATTGGTTGATTGTTCACATGCGTGACAGTGGGTTAGTATTGTTGATCAACAAGTAGCATTTTTTGTGTTAATTAGAAACTCGCAAGTGCTATAAGTGGGAAATAAGTTGCTATTAAGAAGTCCCAATTTGGTTTCACACCATTTTGGGGATTATAAATATACAATGGGATTGGATTGAGATATTCAACTAGCGCCTTCACTTCAAACAACCGAAGGCAATGGATGAATTGAATATCTCTGTAACTTCAAACAAGTGTATATATATAAATATATGTAAGGCCTAGCCCTAGCGGGTGCCATATAGCCACCACAGCTTTAGAGGCCATATTGGCATCAACTCCTCCTAATCTACCCACGAGAAACAAAAACAAACAGTGCCATAGATTACATATACAAGTTTCCAACTCAACTTGGTTTCCTTGTTCAAAATCTAGAACTGCCCCCCAGTGTATGTCTGACCAAATTGCCAATTGGAAGGTGCAACATCGTAGCTAGTGATAGTTCTGCCATCGCTGGCTGTGACTTGGAAGGACAGGCTCTGGCCATTGAGGTAGGAATTGCTCTGCCAGTTCTGGCCCCAGTTCCTTGACATTTGCTGCCACCCAGTCTTGGACCCCTTGATTGACACAGAGTGGGCATCTCCAGCTCCAGCAACATTGGTGATCAGAACCAAGTTGAAGTAAGAGTGGCCATTGATGGTGAATCTGATTCCTCTTTTCTTTACACAAGGGACTCTGTTTTAAATCAAAACAAGCATGTTTAATTCATGGGTCTAGTCAATATTGAGTAGAGATCACAAGAGAAGATCATATATGAAATATGTGGGTGTTACCTTCTGAAGGAAATGGGAACAATTCCAGCTTTGTATTGAGCAATTTGCAGGAAAGCAGGCTCAGCAAGATCAAAGTGCTGCAGAGGAGGGTTGCACCAGCCACCATTGTCATTGGACAAGGCAAAGTTTGGGGGGCAGAAGTTTGTGGCAGTAACAATGATGGAACCAGGGAGGCACCATCTGGGGTCACTGTTTCTGTCACATTGCATCTCGTAGCAGGACCCGCAGCTCAAGCCATTGTTGAATAGAGCAGTGCTGAGTGCTGCGGTGTTAGTCCCATATCCTTGGCTGTACAAGTTGCCATACCCACAAGCTCCCCCTGTAAAATTAGCAATCTCATGAGAAACTCGTACCCAAAAGACATGAACTTTATGGTTCATGATGAGAGACAGAATGAAAGTAAATCCCTCTTAACTTCAGGCCTAAAGGAACTCATAATGTCTAAGGTACCACTAAATTAAAGACACTACAATTTTCTTTTATCTTTTACCATGGGGACCCTCATAAGCCCAAATGAGAGAACGTTTGCTCAAACTTACCCATTGTGCCCGATGCATCTCCGCCACCATAAAATGTGGCATGCCCAGATTGCCATCCGTCTCCATAGGTGCCTTCAAGGTTAAGAAGAAAGAAAATAAGAGAGATAGCTGAGAATGCTGCAATGGCCATTGTGTGTACTAGAGCTTAGAAAGGTTAGCTGAGGACAGAGGATTTAAGATGTGAGTGCTTTGCTGCATAGTCAAGAGGGGGTCTGCTTTATATAGGGAACTCGAGCAATGGCTGAGGCCACTGTGGACTGAGAAGTGGGGCCTTATGCTAGGAAGAGACAAGTTAGAATTTCTGAGGTCTAAGAGAGCGCCAAAACCACATAAACAGATTCATATTTTAAGGTCATCTAAGCAAGGATCAAGGTGCACATGCAAATGTTTCGGTTAGACTACCAACTGCTTAATCTACGGCCCCACTTGGCACATGCATTCTTCAGCTGTTTCCTTATATCTCCAAATATTTTATGCTTATTTCTCCAGGTCTGTTCGTATGAAAACATGGTATTTTTATTCATAAACTTCCTAAAATCACGCTTACCAGCCACTAATTGAGGGTTTATACTAACCTTTAGATACGTCCAACTTGGTGGGCTGTGTGTAGGGCAATGGTTGCTGCACCGAACAGGGTAGAATTAATGACACTTGCCAAGTGCACATGCCCATTTTCACATTTCATTTCATCCTCTGCATAATTTGCACTTGCAGCTTCTAAATGAACCTTTCTATCAAGTTTGAGAGTCAAAATGTCAAACATTTGGTATGCATTTTAGCGTGTAAATGCAGCTTCAAAGTTCAAGCAAGAAAGCCCTCTGCATCTGGCAAGGCTACATGACCCTTTCTCCCTTGTGCTTCCTTCTGCCTTATTATGTATAAACAGGACAAAATAGGTCCGAGAATCAGTATGCAAAATGGTTTAATAATTCAGAGGAGCTAAGGCAGATCACCGACACATGAACAGATGAGTAAAGTCCTCAAAAGCCTTAGCTCAAGTACTCTGATACCACGTGTGTCACTGACCCAATTCAGAGGATTTTTAGAAATGAAGTTTACAATGATACCCTCAACTCAAAAAAATAAATAAAAAAAAAAATTCCTTTTTTGTTTTTTTTTTTCATTTTCTTGCCTTATTTTGTTACGAGGCACAGATTAGTCACTTCAATTGACTCATATTTCGATATTTGATTTGTCGGCTACTTATGATAATCATAATTAATGATAGAAAATTAGCAGATACTGATGTGATTGTCTCTGACTCTCTGCAATTATTATTAAAATAAAATAAATGAATAAATTTCAAATAAGTCAAAATTACACGTGGTTGCGTTTAACCAAAGGAGTTGGAGAAGTTAAAAACAAAGAGCATATTAATAATTACAAGCACAAAAGATGATCAATATTTTCTTTTTGAGAAACAAAGCTCTGATGCTTCCAAGCATTACTTAAAGGTCCCCTTTTGTATGCATCTCATAATCAAGGTTTGGAAGGTAGTATTGAAAAGTGGCGGGGAGATCTGATATTGGCCCTACCATGTTAAGGGCACATGCAAGGCCCTTTCTTGGCGTTCCATTGCATTCAAACGTCACTTTCAGAAATATTTAGGGCAAACAAAAAGAAAATCGAAGATGCTGCAAAGAGACATAGTTTCATTAATGAGGGATTTTACTTGATTGGATTTGAATTTAATTAGATATTAATAGTTTTTACTCAAAAATAGCGATTGGATCACTTGACCATATATTAAATCTTCTAGTTGCGTTATGATATGTAATTCCACATTAAGACAAGAGTAAACGACTTTTTATATCAACCACAGTAAGAACATCATCTTTTATAAAATATGCAAAATTGTCTTTTAGCAGGGTAAAATAATTTAGTGGTAGATTTGATGAATCAGCCATGTCTATTATTTGCGTTATGATACATTTTGCCAATTTTGCTATGGCAATTTTCTTGCTCTCTTTTGATTTCATTTGCCTCGTGATCAAGTAAGACAAAGCAAGAATTGATGGGATTTTGGGTGCGGCTTCTTTCGGTGCCAATTAACATCAAGATGAAAAATCACTGTCCAAAATTAAAAGGGCAAACATTAAAATCCCTCTCTCTGCCTATACTTTGGGACATTCCCCTCTTCAAACACTTGAGGCAGTAAAGGAAGAGAAAAGATAAGATAATGATAACAATGATTGTAATAAAGAGAGGGAATTGAGTTTATGTTAAAATGGGCGAGAGGAAGTTGCAGGTTGAAGTTGAGGTTTGAACAAGATTTGAAATGGTATCCACAGAAAGGGCATGTGGAATTTATCCAAATGTTGTTTGTTTAGGGACCATATATGACAAAGTGCCCTCCACAAGGTTGCCATTGGATGACAGGGCTTTCAATGTCACGTTCTAGTAGATGCTACTTGCTAAGGGCAACGACCATTTGTACAAGATACAACAGGTTTATTTTCTTGTAATGTTGTAAGCCCTACCATGTGCCTTAAATGAGCTGTTGGGAACAGTAGGCCATCCATAACCCTTGTAAGGTGACAATTTGGTTACAACTTACAAGTTTGGTGCCCACCATGGATCTCTTCAAACTTCAAACTTTAAATGCTATGTCTCTGCTGCTTACATAGCTGCCCCATTACTAGATATAGCATATGGCTTTTAATGTTTCAATGCTTCTTAAATCTCAAAGTGAAAAATTTGGAATGTAAAATCACCATTCCATGTGTTTTTAACCTTCTAATCGTTTCAATATCTTACCAAGTACACTTAACATATGTGAGTCCTATAATTTTTTAGTGCACATAGCGCCTTTAGCCTATCAATTACCACAATCACAAATGTTTGAGTCGCCACTTTTCCTATTATATCACATTATCATCTATCAGCAAGGAAATATATCATCCAAATTTTTCTCTTCCCTTTGTCTTGCTACCAAAGTCTCTATTGAATCAATTCAAACAAATAATTACGAAAGCAAGTTAAATGAGAAAAGAGAAGAAACAAGGGAATAAAGGGAAAAAGAGAAGGAAGGGACCATGACAATTGATTTTTCGCTCAATAGAGGGAAAAGAAAATCCAACTTGTTGGATATTATGAATATGATGAACATTTGTGGTGCTCATCTTCAAATGCTCATTAGCCACATAAGAACTGTTCACAATTGCAAGGAATGAAAATGGATCAACAAAATCACGTCTGCATATTATATGGACAACAATGAAATGCAATGGTCCATCCATGCCAAACCATGTCCACGTGTTTCAACTATCGGAACTGAAATTAATGATAAAATGCTCTTTCTGCAATGGGGATAGAAACAAATTTACACACACTTGAATAGAAGGTGTAAATGTAATGAATTGCATACTCCCATAGTAATTCAGTGAAGTGAAAAAATGACAGGAATGAAAAAGAACATCAAAATTTATCAACTGAAACAACAGCTCCTGCATTTGGCGATCCATACATGGATTTTAAGTTTTACAAAGCTCCGAACAGTGACCCCAGACAAGCCACCAAAAAATGTTAAATTCAATAAAATAAAGAATCAAAAAAAAAAAAAAAAAAATTACCTTTCCTGTCAGTCTATGAACAATTCAATAAACAGAGAGTGGTGACAAGTTGGTCAGTTAAATCTGCATCAAAAGGCACTGCTGATTCCATTAGCAGAAAGGGGGGTACCGTCAGGCATCCGAAGATTAGAACCCCTGCTACTTATCTCAAGCCCTTGAAATTGGCCAGTGGAGTCCTGAGACAACATTTCTGACAAGTTATGTGGGTGGGCTGTGGCAACCAGATGCTGATGGGGAGCTGAAATATTAGATCCGAGTGAATGTAACTGCTGCATTCTTATGGCGTGAGGTTCACTTGGCCTTTGTTGTGGCTGATGTGAGAAGAAGGAAGCTTGGGAATATGGAATTGGATGCATTCCCAAACCATAGTTATCAGTTGGTGTTACTGTCTCTCCTGTAGCAATCTTCAGCCTATCAACTTCTTGCTTCAGTGCTTCATTTAGAGCTGCATTTTTTATTTTTTTTTGGTGTGCGTGTGGAGGGGGAGTAGGGCATAACGGGGGAAGTCAGGTTAGTGAGTTACTAGTAAGACAGCGAAATAAACATATTAGCTAAAAAATCAACAGAACAGAACAGACAATTAACCTTAGGTCATTGATTTCAATTTCAGGAGTGATTAGATTTTAGCTGTTTTAAAATTGTATTAGAAAAAGCATCTATAAATGAAAATAATTTCCTCTAATTTCAGGAACAATGACTATTCCACTCATACTTACGCAAACAAACTAGAAGAAATTTCGTCTACTCTTTGACTAAATTGAACTCTCTTTCTTTGGTACGTACTAAGTAGAACTTCAATTCCGAGTAACAAGCAGAAACAGGGCCATTAAAAAGGAGATCAGGGTTCATAATTGAAAATCATAAGGTAGACAAAATCTGCTGATAACATTAAATATTATATCAATGAATAGTTGAAACGTACCATCACGTAACTTAGCTTGTTGTTCCATAGCTTGTAGCCGAAGCTTAAGCTCTGTATTTTCCGTACTCAAACCAGTCGTATCTCTCTGAAAAAAGAATATGATTCAAATAGACTAAGTATCGGGTAGCATCTTATGAAAGCTAATCATTATATAATGAGGAGTTTGACTACTTGTAAATAAGATCCATTTTCAGAAAATCAGAACATCCTCGGTTAAGGAAGAATGGACAAGCACAGGAGACAAAAGCAAGTAACTAACGCAAAGAAAAATCACTAATCACTGTGACAACTACTCCAGACCAACAGTCAATATAAATTTTCTAGAAAGGGAATCAAGCTTATAGAACCTGTCATAAGTACAAAGCAAAGACAATTTTAACAGTCAGTTTTTTTTAATATATATATGATGCTTTCTATTTACAGTATTACATAATATGCCGATCAGTAACGAGCAACATCAACTCTCCCTCCCCCTCTCTTAATCAAGGGATGCTGACTTTTGCATCATTAACTATTGATTCGTGTAAGATTTACAGTGGAACAGCACCCTGCACGAGCAAACTATATGTAATCCAGTATTGTGTGCACAATCCGCATTCACATTTTAAATCACTTAAAAGCAAACTTAATGCTGTGGACATGGTCACACGGGAATGGTTGAGGAAAGTACCATAGCATCAGAAACAATTACATTAAGTGCAATGAGGGCTAATCATTTCTGTTCAGCATAAAGACTTTATCAACAACGCAAGAAGGATGAATGTTTCAATAAGAACCTGGAAAAGACTTAATTGAGCCGAAAGAGTAGTCGCTTCAGTTTGAAGTGTTTGAATTTTTCTCTCAAGTTCTAATACATAACGAGCTTTCCTTTCTTTTGAACGTGCCGCAGATTGGCGATTTGCCTGAATCCTGCATCAAATGTTCAACATGAGGAACCTTCTTGAGTAGCAAAAACATAAATTACTATTGTAAGGTCCAACCAAATTGCGAAAGTAATTGTTACTGAACAAGTTGAACTTTGCTAAAGAATCCTGGATAGAGTAGCTAGAGCCAGAAATTCATAAATTATTCAAACAAAATAGGGTTTTCTCCTTAACGGGTAATTTGACATTATCAAAGAAACTAGAATATATTTTTTTCAAGGATCAATAGATGTGAGCATATTAATGAGAGAAGACAAAGAAAAGAATGGCTGATAAATGACAATGTGGGCTAAATTCATTAAACTTCATCATAACATGTTAGAAGCTTTACTCCTAGTTATTAAGGAAATCTTTTGTGCAGTTTTACTAGACTTAGACAAAAGACAGAAACTTTGTTCTAATCAGATGAACGTACGCTAAGTTTCATGCAATACTAACAAATATGTGATTATGTTCTAAGATATTCATTTGAAAGAAAAGGACGCGGAGCTCGACCAACCAGCCTATCAATGTACCATTCTACTGAAAACACTAAAAAAAGGTTGGCCATTTTAAAACAACTTCAGGAGAAAAGGACAACTATAGATTCAATTCTCCCCTTCAACCATATTTAAAGTGAAATTTATTGAATTTAATAGCTGCTTTTGTTACGTATGAATAATTAAGACTTCTTAACTCCGAGAGTTTAGCATAAGCAACTAGAGAATGGGTGAATCAGTGAAGGGTACGCAAGTTTACTCCAGAAAATGTACACTCGGGGCCACAAAATGGTCCACGCTGTTCCTTCTACTTGTGTCAATTTTAGGAAAAGAAAACAAAAATTCAGCATGTCATCTAGAAGATAGAAACTTTTCAAAGCTCTACCGCTAGGAAAAGCTTAAGCTATATCAAAGCAAAGCTTTCCACCGAAAAAATAAATAGAGAAATCAGACCTACCTCTTTGCTCGCTTGGGATCAATGGTCCATAACTCAGCTAGCTTATCAGGTGGCATAGCCTTCTTGGCGTCAATGCTCTCCAATACGGACCCATCAACTGAATTGCTATACCGATGCCTGGGTCTCCCCTTTTTCTCACTCTCACCACTACTCTCGATGTGCCCATCATCACCACTTCTATCCAACGGACCAGCATTGCCAGTATCAGGTTTCGGAGCTGATGATCCTGGTTTGGAATTGGATCCGGATTTGTCTAAATCCATGTACGCGCATAAGAGATCATCCTCTGATCCTAGATCTTCAAAATTGGCGGAAGGAGTATCCAATGGACCTAAATCCAGATCGAAGTCATCGGGGATCCGGAATTGCACCTCGGATCGAGCTCGCCGGTGAGAGAAGCCTCTAGAGGGAAACGACATTGCCGAAGAGACTGAGTGGCCTGGTTTTTGCGAACTCTCAATGGAGTCCAAGGGATCACTGCATTTCCATTTTCAGGTCACTCTGTCTCCGCGCTAAAGACTTTGCCCCATACCCTCTCCTTTCTTGTGTCTCTCTTTTTCTCACTCACTCACTCACGTTGCGGGCCACTCGAGCCTCGTTATAAAAAAATTAAAAATAGTAAGTAAACGGCGCCGTTAGTTTTCTTTCCATTTTTAGCGTTTTCGAGTAACACTAAACTCAAATGAGTTTTGTTCGGTCCAAGCAAAAGATTGCCGATTAAGCTGCAGCTTAATAGGTAAATAATCCTATCAACCAATAGTTTAGTTAAAAAATAAATAAAAAACCAATTATTGCATAATGCAATGTTTTCCAAAAAAAAAAAAAAATCTTAATAATTTTATTTCAGTTTTAAAGAGTAAAGTAAATTGCATAAACACTTTTATGTTAGAGTTAAAAAAAATTACACCCATCCTCCAATAGCATAATTTTAAGGAAATTATTGTTGCTTTAACATTAGAAATTTTATGTGACCAGGAAAAAAAAAAATACAAGATTTTTTAACTAGTTATGATGATGAAAGGAATCGCTAATTAAGTAAAAAATTCATCAACTGTATAGGATGGGCCTGTAAAATGGCCCATAGATTGGGCCCATTTTCGGTTTTTATGGTTAGGCGAAGCCCAGCCGAAGACCTTCTGAATGAATAATAAAATGCTTTCATTTTCTGAGAGTCAGTTGGAGCAGAAATCTGCGGGCTATCAGTTTTTGCAATCAAGAAAATGGCAACAGACATACGTGGTACACTGCCTAATTACTTGAAGAAGCTAGAAGTTTCTGACATAGACAAAAACCAGAAATAAAAGAAGAAAGAAAGTCTCCCAAGCCCAACAGATGTCAGATCCCATGCATCTATCTTTAAATCCAAAAGGTGCCAATTGCGTGCATTTCCAAAATCCAAGTCTGTGTTAGCAATACAATGAAATTAAAGACAATTGCCTTAGGAAACGGCATTAACAGTAACAGTGGACCCAAGAAAAACCAACCACACGTGTCTATCCCTGCAACTCTTTGGGTTCTCAGAACATGAATCTTGTAGGTTTAATTATTTTTGCCCCTCCTAATAAAGCTAACATTGATTTAATGTGACTGCGTTTATGAAATAGATTAGCAAAGTAGGTGATGGAACTTGTATGGAGTTAGCCAATAAAAGGGGATACGTGGCAATGTGAGATAGCAAATGTGAATCTAGACGGAGACACATGTGGACCTTCATTGCCTTGGGATGGCATGGCCCCATCAAAGTTGAGGACTCAAGTCCATCGCCTCCATGTGCACCAATCTTTTCTTCATGCCACACAAGCAAAGCTACAAAACAATAGACAACTAAGTCTAACGTCTTCCTTCACGAGATAAAGCTGTCCCTTTCTCCCTGAAAATAACACCAATATATAAACTTTCGCTTGGTTTTCGTGATTTCCTCAAATACGACAAAAGGGCTTTCATTACTTACGGGCTACAGCTATTAATGTTGCCATGTTGGTCATTTTCATGCTCATCTAAATCCAAAGCAAAACGTTTTGTGGTAAGACTCGTCGATTTGATTACTAATGCAAGTGGTGGTTAAAGTTAAACCAGTAAAATGACAAAGGAAAGAATCAAACAAAGAGACTTACTGTGAAACGTTTGCCTAATAAAGTAGAAGAAGCCTATTTGGATTGTGATTGCTGTTTACACAGAAAGGGTAAGAAGCATCGGTTGCTGACTCCAACTTCGAGGTTTTATGGTTGAAAATGTACCAATGAAAATGGGGTTAAGCAGATCAAATTGCAACTTAGTTGCAGTATCTCCATATTGCAAACCCAATAATGGACGTTGGATAAGCAAAAATGAAGGAACAGATTACTTCAACTTTAATTTAATGGTTGAGTGGAGTAGTGGGAGAATGATTTGGTGCACAGAATAAGTGCTTCTTTAATTAAGCTAATTGTGATTAGGTGGGATCGGGTGCCATAATCAAAATTCCCAACCGCGTTTCCTTCCCCTCTCTTAATTCTAGGATTTTTAAGTCTCTGCATGTCAAATCTCACCACAATAATAAATGGGGCAGAAACCAAACAACAACTTGTCCAACAGTCATTTGTTGTCACAATATCTGTGTCCCAGTTGCTTCTGCAACTTCCAAACACTACGAAGCATTCAATACAACCACTCTCTCATGAGAAAATAAAAGGCCATACCTTTCCCCTTCTTTCTTTTGCAGCATAAAATCCAGTCTTTCTCTTATCAAGAAGAGGAAAAAGATCCAACCACTTCTGTTGGAAAACATGGCAAGCCTGCTGTGACCAATCAAGCCATTTTCAGAGCTTTCAGAGTCATGCGTTGTATGATAGCTTTTGGCTTATGTGGAACAGGGTGTTGATTGGATTAGAGTGGACAAGCCATTAGTGATTTGAGAGATAGAGATTTAGGTTTGTGTGCTTTTTATAATAAGGAGCTTCTTGGTTGCCATCCTCCGAAGTCTTTGATGCCATTCACCAACCCCTTCCCTATCCTAGTGAGTAGTTAGTAATAAGATGCTTATTTCAAAGCTTTTATCTAGTAGAAATCCTTAGAGACATTACCATAACTCAAAAGGTCCATCTCAGATCTAAGAAAAGAGAACTCAAATCTCACAAGCTTGGTTCACTGCACTTTCTCTCAGAAAGCATCAACCTTGAAGACAAAGTTCTACATCAAAGGACGCTAAAATCCAGCTGCAGATGGCTTTGATGACCTTGAGATGGTCCCATTCATTTTGCTGCTGAAAACCAGAGGAGCAGTCGAATTTCAACTCCATTTGCAGAATATTTTCAAGCAGCAGGCTTAGAAATCTTAGCTGATATTAAAAGGGCATAAGAATTTTGGGTTCTCCTATTGGAGTTTTCCGTGCTTTTGAAGCAGCAAATACAAAAGAAAACATAAAATGGGTGATCTTCAATATCGACCTCACCGCCTTCTGCTTGACACAGATTCAACCTCAATCCCTACAGGTAATGCAAATAGAACAAGTAGGTTTACAAGTGAGGCCAATTTTGACACCAATATGGTGATAATCTTAGCAGCTTTGCTTTGTGCATTGATATGTGCGCTGGGGCTAAATTCAATTGTGAGATGTGCTCTAAGATGCAGCCGTAGGTTTGCTTTTGAGACAGCAGACGAGGTTGCTGCACGTTTAGCTGCCAAAGGCCTGAAGAAGAGTGCATTGCGTCAGATCCCTATAGCTGTTTATGGTTCCCCAGGTACTAATTTTCCAGCCACAGAATGTCCTATTTGCCTTGGAGAGTTTTTGGATGGGGAGAAAGTGAGAGTCCTACCAAAATGCAACCATGGATTCCATGTGAGGTGCATAGACACATGGCTTCTCTCACACTCGTCTTGTCCAACTTGTAGACACTGTTTGCTTGAACATCCATCTACTTCTGAAGCAGCACTTGCAGCAACTGCACCCATAACTACTGCAGAAACTGGAATCAGGCATCACGTAGAAAATACCTCAGGAGGACATGAATCTGAAGCTGGATCTGCAGCTGTGGAAGAGGTTTAATGAATTGTAGATTGAAAAAATTAACCCTCTACCATCAGAAATTCAGAACCACCCAAAAACATGAAGGGTGGGTTAGAAAGAATGAAGAAATAGAGACTAGGCTGTATGTAGTTTTTTGTTTTTTTTTTTTTAGACTTTTTTTTTTTTTTTTATGCTTTAAATGGCAGTTGTGAAACTGTATGAAGATAGAGAGGTAGATGTTAGTGAATCAAATGAAATTGTTGGATGATGGCTTCTGAAGCCATTACGTGTCTGTACACTTGTTTTCTGCCATCAAGGAAATGATGCTGAATCTTGAAAGCTTGTTACCTGCAGCTAGTTGGATGACCTTTTTCATTTTTGTTAAAGCGAAGGAAAAGGAACTATAACTTAATGTACGGCTGGGGCAAGCATTGTTTAAATTTGTTCTTTCTCTGGTAAACAAAAAAGGATGTTACTGTACATAAACACCACCCTTTTGAACATTGGACTTAAATTTGTTGTCAAGTTGATTTTTTTCCCAGAAATAACTGACGCTAATTTAGGTTGATGGACTTATTTAGTTCATTATTAGCAGTACGGATTTGTTTGGAACTAAAGTTATACCACTTAGTATGCAATTCAAGAATAAATATCAGAAGTCCATCAATCTTTTGTACCATTAAAGATTCGGTGTTTGTTCTGCATGTCAAAGCTGATACTCTGCACTTTTTCTCCACAACGTGGGTAGCAGATTCTTTGTAAAAGGAATATATACATTGTCTTGAAGATTACACTTCAGATTAACCTTCCTGAATCGGGTTAGGTCTAAACTCTCAATCAGCACGCCATAACAGTCTGAGACACTTGGAAATCTGATCCCACCCTAAACCAGGAACTATTTAATTAGCATAAATGGGGAAAAGTTGAAAACTTTAAGATCAAAATAATCTTTCCGCGTGGAGGGCACGAGGCAGAGTCTCTAGTCAATTAATATTCAAAGTGGTAAGAGACGTAGAGTTGTTTCAGCTTCCAAAGGTTTAGCTTAGCTTTGCATTCCAAACTGAAAAGGCACAAATTTTTGGAGTAACGCAAAGGCATAAAGAGTGAACCCTCTGTTGTTTCAGAGACATTCTTTGTAGTACAAAATGCACATGTAGTGACTCAGATTGCCGTCATGCTGACA
Organism: Bauhinia variegata; assembly: GCA_022379115.2. Taxonomy (NCBI): domain Eukaryota; kingdom Viridiplantae; phylum Streptophyta; class Magnoliopsida; order Fabales; family Fabaceae; genus Bauhinia; species Bauhinia variegata. The sequence goes on from CM039437.1 coordinate 14,815,613, forward strand.
CCAGTAATTAATTAGCGTTAATCTTCTTCTACATTCACATTCTGCACAGAGAGGAGAGTCGTGTTCATTTAGTTTATCAGAAGCGCTTTGAGGAGACTGAAGAGGATTTTCACATGGTATATGATAAATTCTCAAGTCTTTGTCTCTAACCGGTGGATAAAATTGGGAGAGAATCTGAATTAAGCTGATGCAGATATTGACAAGAGTGCTAGAGGGAATTAGATATGAAATATAACAGTAAGGATACAAGCTGTGATATAAAGTGGAAGTCCTTAGTTCTTACAATGAAAAGAAGATACTACTTTGTTGAACAAGTCACTGTTTAAATACATAAGTAGTTGTAGGCCTTTTTTATATCAAAAGTATTTTTAGTAGTAAAAAGTCAGATTTTTATTTTTATATTTTAAAAAATACTTTTTTAAAGTTAATTTAAACGAATCAAATGATACGAAAAAATCAAATGATATGACTAATATTATGTATGATGATGCTGATTAGATCAATAAATAGGGCATAAAAAGCTTGTCTTTTGAGCTTCCAATTTATAGCCGGTGAATGTGCCTACATGTCATCCCCGTATAATTTGTGATGAAGCTGTGGCACAGGCCAATAATGGAATGTTTTTTGTGAATAATTCAACACACTGTTACTTACTTGTACAAGTCCAAGGGAAAATGAGTGGGAAACAAGAGAAAAGTGAATCCTTTTGGCAAGTTAGTCATTTAGCGAAGGAAAATTTGATTTTATTCATGTACTGCTCTCATCTCAAGTCTCTTTCTCCCTGTTTGATTTGATGGGCAAATTGAGTATTAAGAGCATATTGAAAACCAAAGCATCATTCATATGATTGATTGTTGTGCTCGTAGAATGGAATCTCAAACTCTTTTTTCAATTTCTTCTTCTCCTCTTGCACTTTAGGTGGGCTTCTTAGGCCCACGATTGAAGGAGAAATAAATTCTTTCCAGCAGCACTACCTTTGGATTTCGTTTAAGTAATCAGAAATTGAGGATACCATTTGCTTTGAAAATGACTCATTGTTTACGGCATCATTCATTGTTTGACAACGCACAGTCTTTTATCATTTTTTTTGTTCAAATATTTATTATTCACTTTTTAATTCTTTTTTTGCTTTTCTAAATTTTGATTCTTTCTTTTTCTTCACAAACATGATCTTATTCTTATTGCTGGACCTGGATTAGATTATCTCTTACAATTGCATTGTAAGAGGGCGTTTTAGTTTTCTTTATTAATGGCCAAACCAAAAAAATAAAGCCTATTTAGAAAATTAGAAATTCATACATCCGTACAGAAATAGAACTAGTTAGTTGGATGACTTTGTTCTTTGTTGTCAAAGGATTGGAACGTATTTTTGGTATCTTTTGGCTAAAAAAAAAAAATGGAGGAAAGGCTGGCTTTGCATTAGGCCCACGTAGCTAGAGAGAAACCAACTTGGTCCAAGCATGTTTGGGCCCAATTCTAGGTATCGGGCTGGATTATAAAGGACATCATAGGCCCACATCTGTTAAATGCTCATACTTTTAACAAATAACTAAGGAAATACTTTCCTTTTGTGGGAATGAACATGCTTTAATTTAAACTTATGTTTCATCCTTAAATTTTATACCTTTCTTTGGTAAGTTATTAGTGACAATCTTTGACCGCATTTGCATATTTGTTTTTCATTCCAAGCAATTTGAAGAACGGTAAATGGCAATGCTTCAACAACCATTCAAACCCCAACCACCAAAAAAGAAATAGTAGTTGTGAACTCTATTGAAAAGCTACCACTCATAGAGAGTACAAGACTAACATTATTCCGAGAAGCAAAGATCATAGTATGGACAACATTTTGATCAGGACAAGATTGGAAAAGTGACCACAAAACAAATACCGAGACTACACTTACCACAACGTCAAGTTCTTCAATTGGCGAGGTCGGCAGAGAATTTGTTTGCCAAGGATGTTATGGTTGAAGGAGACACTGCACTTGTCCCTCGCAGGCACCACTTCTTGAGGGCCTCCACCACATTGCCATTCTCCACCACAAACTTGGTATCTTCTTTCCCCTCCAAAGACACCACAATCTGCATCCATAAAAGCTTGAAGCTCAAATAGCAACACGAGCATTTTATTCTGAGAATAAGTGCTTAATAACTTACCTCAGCAGTTGAAGAATTTCCTGGGAAATGGTAGGTGACTACCGAGTGTTTCTTGAAGTACTTGGATTGGAAAAATTCAACGACTTTTTCCAAAGCAGCTTCTTCTTCGTCCTCGTACTTGTCTTCAGCTGCCAAACGGTCCCTTACGGCTGTCTCTACTTGCAGCCCATATTGGGCACCCTTGATCTCTTTGATTACCACTAGTCTAATCACCTTGTCAACAGGAGCTGCACATTTTGGCCAGTCTTATTCGCTATTTTCTAATTCGTTAATACCCTTTATAATCGAAAGGGTTTAGGAACTAAGCTCTTGTAAAAATTGAAACTTTAATAGAATTGGGATTCTGGGTTACCAGAAATGAGAGCATCGAAGAAGTCATCGTCCTGTTCGAGATCCTTTGCAGATTTGCCCTTCCATTTCTGTAAGTGGCCAACTATTTCAGGCTCCAAGTAAACTCCGATAGCATAGAACTTCACTTGGAGAAAGTGAATCTCCATGTCGGTGATTCCTAATTAAAGGATCAAAACAAGCTCTTTTTAATGAAAATAGTTTGTAGAGTCTTCAAAATCCAAATTAAGAGAGAGAGTTTGGGAAGGGGCTTACCATGGGCAAGCAGGGGAAGGGGCTTGGAAATGGTGATCTCGGAAGGATATGGGATTTCATCAACCAATATCTCTTGGGTAGTCACTGTAAGCATACACATTCAATTTATGTAAAAAAAAAAACCATTCATTAGTACAAGGTTTTTCTTTTTTAGGATCTTAAAGCAATAAATTGAGAATAGTTTGCAAATAGAAACATAATATAGATAGAGAAAGAGCTCTTACTGCTTAGATTTGTAGCAAATAGAGTCACAGAGACAAAAATAGGCGAGGGAAAAGAGTTAAGATAGTTGAAGGAATTGGCACAATACAGAGTGAGAGAAATAGCGGTGCTATATAAGGGATGTGAAGGCCAAATAACAAAGTGATTAGGTAGAGACCAGAAGAGGGTGAGCTGATGGAGCTTCGATTATCTTATTTCCACAACCTCCTTAATTTCAATTCTTTATACAGGCCATCCTTGTTGACCATCACACCAAGGTCATTCCTCATTGAATTTCATATTTTATTTAATTAATTAAACCCATTACATATTTCAACACATTTATATATATTTTTTTATTCAACCCAATTAATTCTAAGCTCCATATTAAAGCAAATTTTATATGAGGAAAAGTCTGGTTAATAACATAAAAACCCATATAGCATTTAATGCATCCTAAAGAAAAAAATGACATTACGAAGCGTGGGCTCGTTACGAAACCTTGCACCTACTCAGTTTCCTCCTTCCCTTCTCTTTGACCATTTGAAACCATTCGGCCACCCATGCGGTTGGTGATTGCTTACACGAGCAGAACCGCTCATCCTACCTAACCTTCTTTTCCTAATAATACTGCTTCAGTTTTGTAGGCATATGCTATAAATATTTATGTCTTGTTGGCTTGTCCATCTAACTTTTTATTTGCATTGTTTATGTTTATGTTTATGGAACAAAATTATTTATGCGCCTCAAGTTTCATATAAATACATTTTTCAAATAATTGAAAAGAAAATATCTACGTGTTATCATAATCACTCTGCCAAACAATTCATAAGTAAGATACATCCTATGTAACCTCTTGGATCTCACCCGGTCCATAGCATTGACTTCTTTTCACACCCCATCCTTCACTAATAGGGATGAGGAGTGTGAATAGAAAATTAGAGGTGAAAAAAGAAATCATCATACAATGTTAAGCGAAAACCTCGCAAACATTTGAGAAGCCCAGCCTACTTAGCCATGAGAAGAAAAAACTGATACGTGTGGGTGGTAGCCGGCAAATGCTGATGTGGAGATCCAAATCGGATGAGTTGTCATTCGCTTCGATTCTATTGGCCAAGCTTTACACGGAGAGAATGCCCGCTGTGTGCCCGCGTTCGAACTGCATGCACTTTTCTCGTGATTCCACGTGCCGCCATTCGTCTAACGCCAACTACCCCTTTTAACCTTCACGTCACAAACGAACCACCTAATCCGCGCCCGATCTCCCACTCCGCCTTTACTCAAACCAATCTCTCCCCTTGATTAATACAAAGCCACTCAAAGTAATCAAAATCTACGGCCCAACATCTCCCATCAAAAATCGCAATTCTTCCCTCCAATCATTTGGTGGTTTGCGTGTGTTGCTCGTGGACATACCTTCAAAGCCACGTTCTAAGTCAGCCAGGACTCGTGCCCGTTCCTACCTCCATTCCAATACCGCCGAGACCACCTTAATACCGTACACCCTCATAACAGAACCAATCAAACAATCAACTTTAGAAAAACCAACCAATTCTAGCTTCCTAGAAAGAAGTTACACCTTGATATAACATGGTCGCCCGCATGGAAATAAATGTCGTATTTTTGTTGCCGTCCATTTCGGACCATTTCCCCAGGGAAAAAACACGAAATCCTACTTAGACCGTGAAGCTTTAAATTAAGTGTGTCAATTTTGCCAACGTTGGAAATGTGAGACTGGTGAAGTAAACTGACTCAGTGACGGTGACGACGATAGCCAGCTACCTAGAGATAGCCAATTGTCCATTCTCCTTCTAATCTCGACCCTCCGTTTCATGATTTCCCCGATTAAAACCTGTTTTATCCGTTTTCAATTTTCACGCGTCCTCACTTAAAAGCCAATTCCCAGCTTGCTCCATCTCCTCTGCTTCTTCGTCACAGAATCTATATAAAAGTTTTCTTTAGAAAAAGAAAGTTCCCCCGAAGACGAGAAACGCTTCGGGTTCTTTTCTCAGTTTTTCTTTGGATTCAGATTTTTGCTTGTACCCCCATCGAAGTAGATGACGATGGCGTCGTCCCTCGGCATTGGTTGCGGAGGGAACAACGGTGTTGTCATGGATCACCTGGGGAAGTTGAGCATTGAGAACCGGTGTAATCTACCACGGTTTGTGGTGGTCGGCGATCAGAGCCGTTCAAGAGCGAGGAAGAGAAGGATCTCCATGGCGGCGACGGCGACGGTGACTCCGGCGACCTTGGGTTTAAGGAATATGACGAGTTTGGATCCGTTTGAGAAGTACGAGGAAGGAGAGAAGGAGGAATGCGGGAAGGATGTCGCGTACGAGAGGCTTGACGAGTGGATGCGAGAATCGGTGGTGGAGATCGTCAAGAATTTGAGAGAAGCGCCGTTGTTGGTGCAGATTTATCCCAAGAAGAAAGACAACATCAGTAGTGAGACGGCGACGTTAATGACGGAGAAGGCTGCGGCGGATGATTGGCCTGCGTTGAAGGAAAAATGGGAAAAGCGAGAGACCCCATTGCCCGAAGGTGTTATTTTCGTGGAGGAGTTGGGCGGCGACGAAACGGGTAGAGACGGAGGAGAAACGACGACGCGGGTATGGGGGGTTGTTGTTCAGGGGAAAGGGATCGGATGCGGTCCGGTTTGTTATTTGCTAAAGACGAGCAGGGTCAGGTCTGGACCAGGGCCGGGTATGGGTCTCTGCTGCACTCACTTCTGCTTGACAAGAGTGAAGAGCTTTAGGGAAACAGTGAATTCACAACTGAAGAATTGTTGGCTGTTGCAGAGCCAATGATTGTTTAGATATTGATCTGGAAAATGGTAAACATTTTTAATAATTTTGACTGCACAGTGTGGGCTTCCAAGGGCAGTATACTGTGGATCTTTGTATATAGTCAGTTAAAAAAACTACATGTAACAATTCAATATGGATTCTAAATCTATATATATATTCTTCCTCTAACTTTTACCTTAGTCTGAGACCATGATTAAAAGAAAAAATGATTGAGCCTAGTGGCCATTATAAATAGTAGTTGGTTATGTCAAATTCAAGAGCCCACACCATGCATAGTATCTATTTTTATACATTGTAATGCAATTGTGCAACTAGAGCTGATTCCTTTGATTCATAATTCACGTCCTAATTAATCTATTCGCGTTAGCTTACTTAATTTTTAGAATTTAGAATTTTTTTAATTTGTGATTTATTTAGTTACAAATAACTGCCTTCTTATTATACATACTTTAGAGACAAGATTGAAGTAGAAAGATAATATTTAAAATAAACTAATAAAATGATAGACATTTTTTATCCAGTAAATAAACTCACCATAAATGTGTCAGAGATATTTTTGTTAACATAAATACTTTAAAATGTTTAAGTAGATTCCATAGAACAAGACAGATAATCGTAATATTTTGTCTCGAGAAAATTTACTTTACCGAGGTTACAGATTCATCTTGCTATTAGGTTTCAGATACGGGTATTTTCCTCTTCTTTTTTAATTTTCTTTTTCTGTTGTAGATTTTATAGCCGTTAAGGATTTTGATAAAAAAATATATATAGTTTTTATATTTGTACGTTACATTGATTCCCGATATTACCCTAAATTTTAGTATGGGTTGCAATATATAGCATGGATATTTATTTTTGAATTCCCTGCTTAGAGGGCAGCAACGTAAAATCATATCATCAAGGAGAGAAGGAGGGGCAGCAAAACGCGAGGGAACAGCGTCGTCTATGCACAAACTCCCTCTCCCTCCGAAGTTCAAACAATTTGAATTTGAAAAGGCTCTACTTAAACATTGCCCTAGCGATTAATTAATCAGACAGCATTCGTAAGCGCGCTTTTTCTCTCCTTTTTGGCAATTCAAATCAAAATCTCACTACTAATATGCTCAATCCCAACTCACAATTTGAAACGAATCCAAAGATCCCTCCCACGCCCCCATCTATGGAAAATTATAAACCCTAAATCACCGATCGCGCTCAATCTCATATTCAGGTTTATCCTCCATCGAAAGCCATTCACCATTCAAGGACCAAGATTATTGGTCTTTTTACTCTTGTGGAGGAATCGTTATTTTGGCGGCGGCATCAGATTCATGGTCAAATCTGTTGGTTTTGTCAGAGGGTCAGTGAGAAAAATCTCGAATTTGAACTGGGTTTTGTATAAATGGAAGAAGAAAGCAAATCAGTAATACTGTGCGAGCAAAATTTGTCGACATCCAGATCGGATTCCAAGGTCGATGTCTATAATTCTTGCGTTTTTCAGAATCAATTTCTCTTCTTTTATTCTTTCTAATTCGTTTTATGCTTCATCATTCTGGGGTGTTTTAGATGATTGGAGAGAAGAGGACAGGCATTCATTCTGGTGAGAAGCACGAACTAGCTCAAAAACGGGTGAAAATTAGAGATCTTGAATCCGTTATTGAGACTGCGGGTAAATTTTTAGTGAATATGTTGATTTTCTTGCTTCCTCCCGTTTCTAATTAAACAAAGCATGATAGCTAATATAAAAGACTTGAAATTTGTCTGGGAAATTATTTAGCTCTTCAAAATTATGGGATTGTATTTGTAGTTGGACTGCTCCACATCCTTCTTTCTTATGGAAACACTCGCGCCTGTAGGAATTTTGAATTTACAGTACGTCTGGTGCACATTGCAAGAGCAACTATTATTCTAAAATATATTTGATCTAGTCGCATTTAGATTTCAATTTGTTCATTCTGAGTTTCTTTTCCCATCCCGGATAATTAGATTCTTGCCATGAACTCAAGCCTTGTATTTGAACTGTGTGTATACTTTGTTAATTGGTTTTATTTCAGTTTCAGGGACGCTTTAATATCAAATTTCATTAACTCTTTATATTTATGCTCCAGAAACTAGTACACATTATCCAGAGCCTACAAAGGAAAAAGAACACAGTGTTCACTTGTCATTTGGTAAAAATGATATGTCACAAGTCACGGAGGTTCCTGTAACTCTTGACTTGGATGCTTCTCAGGCACGAAAAACTGGAAGGAACACATTTTCAGTGGAGGTTATTTCTGCTCCCGGGCCACTTGATCTTAACACCGAAGCTAGATATTCGTCCTGTGGTGGAAGAGGACAATGTCCTGAGAAAGTTTCCCTGCCTGGAAAGCATGACAAGGAACGTCATGCTAATTGCGGAAATTCAAAAGGCGTTGGTGTTGATCTTAACGTAGAAGATGTTACTAGCTCTATAAATCCGGACATAGCACATTCTCACAAAGAGCTTGGTCATTTTAAGTCAAGGGATGTGTCTGAGAGTGGGAGCTGTACTGGACCTTTGGAAGAGAAAGATCCAATGAGAATATGGAAGGAGATGAAACAAAATGGTTTTCTGTCATCATCTCATGGTGGCATTCCAATGCCAAAACAACGTGGGAGAAAAAGTAAGATCGATGTGTTCAAGAAAAAGATGGAACTTGCAAAGAGAGAACAGGTAAACAGGTTCACAAAGATTGCTGCTCCAAGTGGACTGCTGAATGAATTAAACCCTGGGATTATAAATCATGTAAGAAATAGAAAGCAGGTACATTCCATCATAGAGGCTCTTGTAAGGTCTGAAAAACATGAAAGCGGCAACAATGGAAGCAAGCAAATATCACACCCAATAAGTGGTAATTCAGAAGGTAGCAAGAAAGATTTAGAATATATGACTGATACAGGACAACATCAGCTTACCTTTTCTGACGAAGAAGGAGCACTTCATAGCTCATTACCAAGCAGGCAAACAAAGAGCCTTCCCGCAACATTGAATGATTCTTCTCCTTGGATTTTGGAGGATAAAGTTGGTAATAGTGAGACATCCATGTTAGAGAGAGCTAATGTTAAAAGTTGTATGTCACAATCTGCCAACAACAGAGAAGACGATATTTTAGCACTGAAATTGTCATCTTCAACAAAGGCATCAGAGAATTCTAGCTCTTTGTCAAACGAGGACTCATCAAATTTAACCAGTGTTTCATCTCTTTCCCTGAAAGGTTAATAGCCAACTTCCTCGTACTCATACTTTTTTTGGCAGTTTTAGACCCCAAATAATCCTGTTAATGCAAAAAGAAAAGGGTTCAAATGCATATTTGATTTAAAACTAGCAATTGACCGCTGTAGGAGAAAAGTGATGTTTTAGATTATGCTTCTGTAGATATATCATGCATTCTGATGTACTTGGTAGTATACGAGTTGTTCACAAGCTTTTTGGGAATCACTGTTTCAGCTTGTCTAATAATAGTATGACAATACTAAGCACCGCAAAAAATGCCTCAGCTTATATGATGCTTTTATGTTTTTCAGCTGCTACAGTTGCTTCTCGATGGTTGGACCTTCTTCATCAAGACATCAAAGGACGCCTTTCAGGTAATGGTATTTTTGTATTACTTGGCCAGGTTGTGGAGAGCGAATCTGCTTACATTTGAACTTCGTACTCTTTTCTGCACCTACAGCTTTACGTCGTAGTCGGAGGAGAGTTAGAGCTGTAATCACTACTGAATTGCCATTTCTAATCGCAAAGGAATTTTCAAATAACCAAGAAAATGATCCTTACGTGATGAATGTATCTGCTGGACTTCCCAATAGCAAAATTGCAGATATGCATCGGGCAAGATGGAGTGCTTTGTTTAATCAGATGGATGATGCACTTTCTGAAGAAGAAAAACAACTTGTGAGTGAAAAGAGAAAAGATAGAACAATTTCCTTCATGGTTTAATGTTTTTTTCTGCACTCTTTTTCTTTTTCTTTCTTCTTCATTTGATATCTGATCTTGGCACCTCTGGATATGTCCCTGGTCTAGTGCTACTCGTTTTTGGGATGATATCAAGTTCCTTCGTTCATTCTAGTGATCCGAAAAACAGAGCAAGAAGTTCGTTTCATTCTCTTCATCTAAACCTGCATTGTTCATGGTTCCTAATTTCAGGAAAGTTGGTTGAATCAAGTAAAAGAAAAGCAACTACTGTGTGACCAGGGCCTGCAGCATGTAAATTGGAATGAGGGATGTTTCCAGCCTCTGGGAACTTCAGAAAATGACTCCAGGTAAATCCTTTATTTTACCCATTAAGTATTCACTATTAGTTACTACTTACTACTTACCCCTGATGTCATGAACTTTATATGTTCAGCTATTTTAAAATAATAAGATGATCTTCAACTCCCTTAATCATGTCGTTGTGAAGCAGATATATAGAGTACCAACCAGATTCTGCAAAAATCTTAAGTTTTAGGACAGAGCAATACTGAAAAACAAAAACCAAAAAAGAGCGCAGAGCAACATTTATTCAAATCAAAACATATTATATGAACATTGGTTGATGATTTTGAAATTTATAGAATGTGGTCATCTATTGTTATTTGGTGTCTGGGTAATTGTTCCCCTACTTTCCAAAATTTAGTTTTAATATTTCGAATATGAATATGGCCCTGTTATGGTTAAAAGCATTATCATATCTTTGCAATTTCATCTGTCCATATCTACTTTTGACACCTGTTATAAATTACACACTGGATTTCCATATTTTCTGCTGATGCATATGATTATGAAAATGTCAAAGCCTACCCATTTCACAAATTTTATTTACAATTTTTGTAATTTCATTTCTTGCAGGATATGGATAGCAGACAGATCGGAGAAACTGTTAGCTGTTAATGCAGCAGCAGCTTCAATATATTCCACATGCAATTTCCTTTTGTCACAGAGCTGATGTATTGCTATTGCTGAGATTCTTCACTCCACCTAATTATGTTGACTCCTTTACTTCATAAGTAGCAATGCCGCAGCAATCTTCATAATCGTAACGGGCACGTAGTTGTCAACTAATGGTTAGGTTCTCAGACGAGCGAGCATTGCCGTTTGTTCTGATTGTAACATTAGCATTCCAACTCATTTATTCCAATTCTTTTGGCAGTTCTTTTCCTTGTTTTGGTACTATCTAATCGTCCTTAGATGTCTAATATTGACAAAAAAACTGAAAAGGAATTGTTTAAGGTTCTTTCTTGGGCATCTTACTATTTGAATCTGATATAAGCTTCAGTTGATTAATAAAAGTAACATCAAATGAATGAGAAAGAGTGGTTCGTGTATATAATTTCTGAGGCAATTCAGATTGTTGAAAACTTATCAGGCTTAAATCCTACCGTAACCCCAAGCATTACCCATTTGTTTGCTTCGCAAAATGCACTCTAGTATCTTTTTCCTGCACCAAAACTTCTATCAAAAAATTCGTATGCTGCTGCTTGGCAGTACAACAGTTGAGCAAGAATTGGGTCCTTCACCACTAAAAACGTTATTTGTTAAATAAACGCAAGGCCTTCATCTTTCATCGATGTGGGACTCTTTTCCAAACAAAGGAACAATCCAACACGAGCAAAAATTAGTAGCAAATACGAGATTCAAGATAGACAGACAGCGAACCACTCTTTCGTTTTTGTTTCTCATGCTTATCCCGTGTATGTGTGTGTGAGCATCAACAAGTGCAATTATCTTTTCATTTTTTCCTCGCATCAATTCATAGGAAATCATAACATCCAAAAGGTGGTCTAGAGAAGAAAGATAATTACTGGGATACATATAAAAATCTAAAGAGACTCCTCAAACTTGGAGATTTGGGTGACTAGCAAACCTCAATCGTACACTGAAACACATTACTATACCATAGCATTCTACTTTCTTGTACAAAGCAGCTAGTATGTACCATAAAATGATTACATTTCAATCTAGTTAGACCCATTCTATAATAAGGCTTCTATATTTACAGAGTGTGTCAGCACATTTTTCTAGCAAAAGATACAACACTGGAATTACAAAGAAGAAACTTCAGTTTGATATGTCAAAACTTAGCATTCAAAGAGAACACATATTTGCTTACAGTAAGCTGTGAATCTAAAGCCAATCAGATCCAATCTTGGCGGAGGCAGGTTTTGAAGGGTCATCTGAAACCTTAGCAAGAGAGCGATACTGCAATTTTACGCTCTCCGCATTGTCCAATGTCTTCACCACATACCTGTACATTAGCAACAAAAGCAACAATGTCAGGTATACAGTACCATGAATATTTTTGTTCACTGCTTTGTCAATCTTACCATGTTTCCTTCTGCTTATATTTTAAATTTCAGTTAGAAAAAAAAATCAATCATGAAGATTTAACTACAGCCTTTTACTTGTAAAGGTGACAAGCCATTGTAATTAGCCGATACTAAAAGGAAGATATCAGAAAGTGACTAACCATCCATTCAAGCATTGTGTTGTCACAATAGCTTCCCTTCCAACAAAGCGCTGTGGTGTCCTCTTGTTCCCCTGATCCATTTTCCTTTCAATCATTTGCTTTTAGAGATTTAAATTTACAAATGAATAAAAGGAAACTGAACCTTTTTGCACGGTACCTTTATGATAACCCGGTCCATCACTGCAAAGGGAAACTGAACACCTCTACCCCTTGATGGTTCCATAACAGCTGAATCACCATAACCACCCTGTCCTATGTAAAAGAAATTTTCTATTAAAAAAAAAAAAGGAAAACAACGAATTCCTCTGCAGCTCTATTTCTCAATCTAAATATATCAGATGGTAGGGTATCGAGGTACACACCTGGTCAAATCTGTCTCTTCTTTTTTTCGATGATCGGTAAAACAGTGACTCCTCTTCACGGCAGAATGCTTGCACAGCAGCTCGAAGTGCTATTCAAGACACAGTCCCCACAATAATATATAAAGGGAAAAAAAAAATCATAAATTGGAGGCAACCTTACACTACTCCAGGTGTTATACTTAACTTTTAGGCGCTATGAGGTATATTTGAAGTAAAACCATATTCTTACAATTGTCAAAATTTTCAAGGAATTGTTGCAGCTCTTTGACTACTATTGTTATGAATCTCCATCCCCAAAAGACAAATTTTGATTTTTCAAAATTTTCACTTTTTCTTCTACTTGATTGAAGATTTAGTAGATGTCATTTACTGCTTAGTGGAAAGTGAAAATCTATCATTGCTTTCAATAAAAAGGAAAGAGATTCTCTCAAGCCTTGCCAAGTGCCAACCCATTTAAAAGATTCTAAATAGTAATGGAAACTAGTGAGAGGAGTGAATTTTGATCATTGGATCTTCCATGAATGCCCAAGATTAAAACATCAAGTCATGCGACAATAATTGACTTCTTTAAATGCTAATGTGACTTTTAATCGTCATCATTGATGCAAGTCCATTGTCAAGATTCACTCCTCACAATAAGTTAATCATCTTACTAGACCTTCAAGCGGTTTTTCTAGTATTGACCGTTCATGCAAGATGTAACAGTCAAGACTTACTTTTCGCACACCTTAAACTTTCAAATGATTAACATTATTGTTTGTTAGACCTGAATTTTTGAGTACCAAAAATTGAATTTGAATATTCTTCTTGGATAGAATTTTCCTTACATAGATTTGGAGAGATGGATTCCTCAGATACAGGTTGAGAACAAGTGCAGCAAGATTTCTGAAAATGAACAAAAGGGCAAATATTAGATGGTATTCAACTACAGTGATTTCTGATTGAAGCAAGAAATTCATTATTTGAAAATTGGAAGTTGATTGTTTTGAAAAATAGAGAATCTGATCTGAAAGTCTGAAAGCAGCTAGCCAACAGACGCCTACCAAAACTGGTAAAAGGTAAATTTTAACCAAAGCGAACGATGTGTGCATCTCACAACTTTAGCCAGCCATTGGCCGGGCTAATCAGCGACACAAGCACACAAATAACCATATTGACTTTCCTCAAAAATGAGCAGGAACAGTTTTCTTATATAGCTGTATCAAATATCCAGCCAAATAAAACGTTCTTGGAAATGTGTGTTAAAACAGTGCAGGAACAATTAATAGTATTAATATTCAAACACATACTGTAGTTAATAAGTAACAACGAAGAGCATTGATTGTGTTTAACCAGCCATACTAAAAATCTGCCTGCAAAATCTTTTCAGGTATATATAGAAAAAGAGGTTGAACATTACCAGGTTCTTAGTTTAATAACATTTTTCAGATGACTAGTCACAGAAAAGGTCAATCTGAAAATTATGGCATTTGATGGCTTAGAACCCACCATTCTAATAACGTGCTCTATTCCCCCTCCACCAAAAGAATGTCCACAAGGCAATATCACCGCATCATCCATTATTGCTCCCCTGAATTTTCAGAAAATGACATAAATTCACTGTAAAAGATATAAGCTAACTAAGAGTCAAGACCAGTTCAAGTAGCAAACAAGATATTAGCAGACTAAACTTCTGTGCTTGCATAGAAACAAACTAGGAGAGACATACAGCAAAGGCAACTATAATTTCTTATGTCACCAAGTTTTGGATCTTAACATAAAAGAATCCACAGAACCCATAATTCAATAAGCTCGACACAATTTTCAGAAAAAGGATTAACTATTGTTATTAGCTAATCTAGTGAAGCGCTCACCATTCAAGGTTGTAGATGATCAATAATATTTTCCCCATCACACAAGTTCCCAATATGATAATAAGATCAACAAGTAAACAAAGTCTTGTAAAAACATGAAAAAGAGAGGTCTTAATAAGGAAAACGCTTTGTATAATTTTTATGCACAAGCCCGTGCGTGTAATTTCAAAACTCAGATGTTCAAATACCATTGCAGGTCCATACTGAGATAGCCAAACTCAACGACAGTAGAACTAAGTCACTAAAGTAAACAAATAGATTAAAAACTAAATAATACAGAGGGACAGAAGAATAATGGAAATTGCAAACATATTTGCGTCTGGATGCAGACCAGACGGTATTATATTCTTACTCCTCTGATTACTTCCACGGTGAATTTATAATAACGCTTACTGCAACCTCATGTTAAGAAAGTGTTACCCAGGCTGTAATATAAGATAAACCAGCTCAAAAGGAGACTTACGTAACAGGATCTGAAAGAATTGCTCTCAGTGACTCCCCTGACTCGCTTGAATAAACATCCTTTCTTCCACTAAACCCACAACCATTCTCCTCCACAATAGCTTTTTGCATAGAAGCTGACCCCTCCATGCCTTGAAGATAGTTTGAATAATACTCCTCATAGTCAGTTTCAGCAATCGTGACGGCATTCTGGGATTTACCAAGTCTTTCTTGCTGATGATCAACATTCGTACCTGCCCTCCGATTATGCACCAATTGGCCAAGGTTACCATCCTTCAACACCTCTCTACCGGACCCTATAGTTCAATTAAACAGCAAAAAACCAGGTAAGCTTTACATGAAACTTAAATAAGAGTTCCAAATTGCAAAATTTTTAAGGTTAAAAATGCAAACTTTTCTTTAGTCATACCATAGGAATGGTGCTGAGCTTTCCCATTTGACATTCTATCTGCAACACTAGCCAAGTTACTGCCATTGCTGTTGCTGCTGTTAATATCATTGATTGGGTTGGAATTCCTCTTGTTCCCGTCATCAACACCAACCAGTTCCTCTACTTCAGCGTCACCTTCAACGTCATCGTCATCGTCATCTTCATCCTCGTCTTCATCATCATCGCCATCCGATTCATCACCGCTAGGAGTTGTGGTGCTACCGTTCCCATTCCAATTCCGTGTATCTGGTGGGTCCCGCCGGTCCGAGCAGTCCCCATAAACGTTCCGCCGGAAATCCGCGGCAGGAGATGTGAAAAACCGGTCCCGCTCTAAAGCAAACATTTTTTCATCGATGAAACCGCTAAGCTCCCTCGTTTTCGGACCCGGGTCTCCAACCCGACGCTGGGGAGCACCGCAATTGAAGCGCAAGGTGTCATCTTGAAACACAAGGGGTGAGCTAAGACTGTTCTGGATCCTCTGGTCAGGAACCAGACCGATTTCCTCCGACGACATAGTTCAGAACCGCAGAACTCAACTTGCGGAAACGGGAAGAGAATCTTCAGGCATCGGCTAGAGTTTAGGGTTAGGGACACTGCAGGATGGAAAAGGGGATCATGGGGTTTTGGTGGAGGGGTTCTAGTAACGGAAAGCTTGTGTTTCTTCCAGATGCTGAAGGCTTTACCTGGAAGACGAAGTGCACGACATGTCGTTTTTATCTAGCAAAAACAACTGCATGTATCGGGAAACGACATTACAGAAAGAATGTAAATGTAATAGACTAATAGTAATGCAAGCTCCAAACGACGTCGTCAAAAATCTGTGCGCCGGTGGGGTCAGGGACAGGAACAGGATCCTCGTAACTTGGGGGGAAGGACGAATCATGGCCATACTCGGACGTTACGAAGAATGAGGACTTGGGTATACCATTTCTCGTTGGGTCCTGATGCTATTTCTGAATGAGGCTACTGCAAGTATTTTTGGCACAGAATTGGTGTGGAAGTTAGAGTCTTTCTCTGGCTACACGAAGAGGGATTTAGAGATTCCTGAAGAATGACTTTGATGCTCGATGGTAAATGCGATGCTTTCAAGCTAATCTCATAGAAGTTGGTGATAATTTTGGAGGTTTAGTTTCCACTTTCCAGTTAATTAGTTAAACACTGTCCATTGATTATTTGATGTCAGTTATGAACAGAATCACTGTGTTACTAGGTTCAGAGAAGTGTCAAAAATCCATTTCAATGTCATTTATAAATGCTCTATGTACTTAATTTGAGCCACTTGCCAAGTGAAATCATTCTGTTATCATCCAGGAGTGTTTCTTTTGATACACCTTGGTTGAGCTTTCCCTTGCCTTGTTTTTCCTTTTGTTCAACTTAGTGACTCCAACTGTTGAATAAACTCTTTAAATCTTTCTCCTAGCTTTATAACATCCTTTTTTGACAAAATGTATCTTTTATGCTATCTTGGTGCAACATATCTTCCATAATTTTCATACGTTTAAGCTAAAGTAGTCCTTTTATCTTGATATGGAAGGTGAAAAATACCTTTTTTTCTAGAATGATGGACAGAACTAGCCGAATATGATTGTTAAAATTTATGATGTGGGTTCCCAAGTTCATTGCTCAAGAAATTCAGATACCAAACATAACAAGCCTGTAATGTTCACCTCTGTTCTTTCTTCTTCCTTTTTCTGACTGTCCTTTTTATTACTGCAGATGAGTTTTGATGCTCCTTTAAACCTCAGTATCTGATCAGCTCTATTTTTAAGCTTTCTTTTAGAGTACTAAACCAGATGCTGGGGAGATCACACTTACAGCATTGAATGCTGGAAATAGGGAATTTGTGATTCAAACAGCTTCTTTCGGTACCAAAACAGTCCATTTTTAAGCAATTCCCTTCTTTTTCTACGTTGATCCATGGGCCTTTTGCAAATTGGGATAAAGGGAGCAACTTGTTAACATATACAGTTCCATGGTTCAGGCTGAGCATGCTCCGACTTATGATGTAGAAACAAGCAAAGGGTGGGATCAAGACTGGTCTGACAGGTAAAATGAGACGTGGACAGTGAAATCTTTAAGTGCACTTTGAGGAGGAAATGCACGGCCGTATGCCTAAGCCTTCTGACAGAGATGGATGGAGAAGGATTGGCATTATTAGGATGATGGGGTAAAATTTATGGTTCTCTTGTTAAATTAAGGTATTTGATGAAACGATCAGAAAAAAGGTACAAACTATAGGATGGTATACTTAAAGAAACGATTTATGCACAGCAATTATAGAAAATCTGAGATGCATTTAAAAAAATAAGTTCATTGAGACTAGTCTGGGTCCATTTAAAGTTTAGGCAGGTCTAGTTAAGATGCCACCGTGTTTGTAGATGTGGAAGTGTTTTTTTTCAGTTGTGCAAATAAATGAATACTACTTTTTTAGTAACCTCAATCTAACCTAAGCGGCAAAGCAGCCTAAGTTTGAGTGTCTAACTGAAATTTTTAACCGAATGAAATGGGTTTCCCATTAGTCCAAGCTTTTCTATTTGAGAAGTTTTGCTTTAGCAAATCAGGGGCACGAACCCTTTTAATTTGATTCTAGAATTTGCAGCCATGGTGGTGCCTATGCTGTGCGTTTGGTCCAGAAGTAGCTCAAATTGCTTCTTGCTCAATCTGCATGGCTTGGTTAAGCAGGTAGCATGTTGCAGCCGCAAAATGAGACAGAGAAGAGGCAGCTTAACAGCATGGCATTGGCCATGAAAATTGGAATATATGGAAGAAGCATTGAGAGCCCACTCCCATTATTCTTGATATTAGGGTCTTCGAGACCAGCAGCACATGCTTGATGTGAAAAGAAGAAGAAACCAGTAAAAGACAAAAATCGTACGTCGTGTAAAGCAAAAGTTACGGGGAGTGATTTGGTCACTCACAAAAGCACGAAAAGGAAATGGTAATAATAAAAGCTTGTGTTGTGCACCATGCTGCTTTTTCTTCATCTCAATAATGCTTATCTGCCATTCTGCAGATGCATAAAACAAGTACTGCAGCTTTTTGCTTCTGGCTTGCGTCCATGTAAATGAACCAATACATTGAGCCATATTCAAAATAGAATCATAACAATTCCAAAAGGCTAGACTTAATACGTGTTTGTGAGATATGAAATGCTTACTCGTTACCGGTTTATGGATTAGAAAAGCAGTTAAGAGCCTCAACTCAAGTACTGTGTCTGCACCAAGAAAAGGAAGAACAGTTAGCATTGCAGCAAAGATATATTGTGCAATTTCATTCTCCACTTGAGAGAGATATTCCATCTCGAAATAATGAGCAAGTTAATGATTCACTTGCGATTATTATGATTTGTGAGAAAGCCAATGTATTAGGTTCCCTTGGGCCCAACACCGTTTATGTAACTTACTGCTAACCACACTACAGATGGGGACAACTCACTGCTTCTAATTCTATGCACATGGTTTGGTTAATGATTTTAATTTTTTCCTGACGCGACCCAAAAATAGCTCTTTTACCTCCCTGTTCACTCGCTCAATCTCTGCTCTCTGGTTCTTGGCCGTATGTTAATTTTGCAGACATCTTTTTGATTGTTAGAGACAACCAGTTTGAGAAAGTGAAACTAAGGGTCATCTTCTCATTCTCTTTATTTTTATTTCAGAAAACTTTACCAAAACACGGAACTAATCAGAGGAGAACACAGCCAAAAAAGAAATTAGAAGAATAGAAATTGAATGTCAGATATGGAATTATGACTTTTGTTTTTTTGTTATTGATAAAATATAATGGCTTTTCTTTTTATTTAATTCAAAGTGGGATTTCCAACAAATAAAAAAAGATGGAATTTTTCGGTTTAAGAAAGAAAAAGTGAAACTTTAATAATTTCCAACCCTAACAGAGAATATGAAAGAGGAAAACAAATAAAATAAAATAAATTATAAAGCTTTTAAGTATCAGAGCGAGGAACATGGTAGTGACAACATATCAGAAAAGAGAGCTTCTATTCCGACAGCATCATATCGGGAAATATTCTATAATCAATGACAGCACTTCCCCATTCACCATCGTGAACTTTAATGCATGCTTTCACTTCCTCTTTCTCCCTTTCTTCCCACCACTTTTCCTTTTCCAATTCAATGGCGCTCCCTCTTTTCTCCTTCTTCCATAATTATATACAGTACTTAATGTAATGTAATTCAGATTCAAAATTTAGTGCTCAGAATCTGGGAAGTCCCAAAGCTCTTGAACCAACTTTTGACTTGTAAATTTTATTTTATTGTATTTGTACATACGATATTGGATAAGCAGTGCATTCTAGACAGAGAATTGGGTGTTGATTGCATTTTCCTCTTTCGGCTGCAAACCAGCTGAAATTTTTCTTCACACATATTCCGAGTCTAATAACAACGACAAAAACATATGATGGCTGAACTAAAAGGGGGGATTGAAAGGAAAGGACCACAAAGCTAACCGATGTTAGAATATGTGCACAATGTTTTCCCTTTCTTCTCCTCTAATATAACCTCGTACAAAGGGTGCAAGTATTATCTCAGTAATATTCATCGAGTACAAAAGGGAAAATAAGTCAGAACCAAAATGGAAGAAGATGAAAGATTAATAACCGAGCAAAACAATTTCCATAGAGGGGATCCAAAATGGAACCCGGTGAAAAGGAATCCGGTGATCTAGGGGTAGCATACAGAGAAATCCTTAAAAACAAACTGAAACTAACATGGAAAGGAAATATTTCCCACCAATTCAATCTTTCTATCTAACAAACAAAACCGGATTCTTCTTCTCCGGATATCATTCCCTTAGTGAAGAAAAATGCAAGTTAATATCATACGAACTCCTCTTGTTCTTCTGAAGGGCATCTTATGAGCTCCAATATGTTAACTACCTCTCCCATGTCTGGCCGATTGGATGGCACTTGAGAAGTACATATCAAACCTAGCTTCATTACTGGAATTGCTTCCTCGGCCGGGAACTTGCCCTGCAATCTTCCATCAATACATTCCTCCACCCCGCCTTCTTCCAAAGCTCCTCTGACCATGTCACAAAGCACCACCACATCATCTTCCATGTATTCAACAGGCCTCTTCCCTGTGACCACCTCCAAAACCAAAACTCCAAACCCATATACATCACATTTCTCTGTTATCTTCACCGTCTTGCAGGCAAATTCTGGTGCCATGTAGCCAAGGGCACTTTGAATTTTGCTGCTTAAGACATAACGGTCGAGCATTGGTAATAACCTTGCAAGGCCATAGTCTCCTACTTTAGGTTCACCATAGCTATCAATGAGGACATTGGTTGACTTAATGTTATAGTGAATAATGTTTGAGTGGTGCAAGTGAGCTAAGGCTTTTGCTGTCCCAAGAATTACATTAAACCTCTCATTCCATGAGAGGAAGTTCCCACCTGATCCTTCATGGAGATGCTTGTATAGACTTCCCCCGGAGACATACTCAGAGATAAGGAGCTGTAGTGACGGAGTCCAATAATAACCTTCAAGTGCCACAAGATTTTGGTGTTGGACTTTTCCTAAGTTCTTCACTTCTCTCTCAAAATCTTCCTGGGACTTGACAAGACTTGAGACAGTGAGCTTCTTGATTGCAACTGAACGCCCATCTCTAAGAACTGTTCGATACACTGCTCCAAACCCACCACGCCCAAGCTCACAATCCTTATTAAGCAAAGCATGTGCTCCAGTGCTGAAGTCAGGTTCACCTGAAAACAGGACAAGCTTGCCAGAGTTGGCGTCTGTAGTCGGGGAATGGCTGAATTCATCCCCAGCAGAAAATGTGAGTGCAGCTGCAGATCGAGATGTGGCAGACCGAACACGGAGATTGAGAACAGTGATGGCAATGACACCAATCACAATGACAGCCGCTGCACCAATGGCAATGAGTGCAGAAATGCTGAGAATGATTCTCTTGTGACCAACAACATTTGGAGGTAGTGAACCTGATGTATAATCAGTAGAAGTGTTAGGATTTAAGACAATAGGCTTTGGAAGGACAGTAGGACATGATCTGTTGACTGCAGAACCACAAAGAGATGGGTTGCCAGAAACAGAGGAAGGCGCAATAGTGTTGAAAAAGCCACCAGCAGGCAGTTCACCCTGGAGGTTGTTGTGAGATAAATTGAAAGAAAGAAGGTTAGGGAGATTGGCCAATTGCTTGGGAAGGGTTCCAGTAAGGTTGTTAAAAGATAAGTCCACAACTTGTAGGTTGGTAAGCTTTGCAAATGCTGCAGGTATTGAGCCAATCAGTCTATTTTGTGATAGATCCCTACAGATTTCCACGTCCAGAAGAGAATAGAGGGGAAAAAACAAAAAGAAAAGGAAAAATAACTCGTTAGAATCATGAAAGTAAAGCAAGATAATAGCACATATTAGGCCCAAAAAAAGCAAAGCATGGAAATGCAATGGCATATATCTCAAAGAGACATAATAACAACAAATAGTTGGAAAAATGCTAGTTCATGTCACCATCCGTTCCCCCAGAAGTACTATAAAACTATTTTCTCCCTTCCCTTGTTTTCTTTGTGGTATATATGGATTAGGTGAAAACTAACACGGAACTAGGAACTGGACAACAATGAATACGCTATATTTATGACAAAAGGACACAACAGCATAGCAAGGTTATTGTCAGCGGTCTTATAGTGGCGTGTCTTATACAACAAGGAACTTCCCCAATAGAATTTGGAACTACGGATAGCACTACAGAGGTTTCCATCTGGCCTTGAATGAAGACATTGGCTTCAGTGTAGATGTATCAAAATTAATTAAAGGCAAGGTAAACAATTTCCAGCAGAAAAAAATGCATGCAAATTAGCTACACACGTCTAAAAATACTTCTAGTAGGGTGACCTCAAATTACCTACTTTAAACACAAGAAGATGTACACAAATATAAAACAAAACCGGAGGAGAGTCCAACAGAGAAACTTACAAAGTCGATAATGAAGTACAGTTCTCAATTGTGGTCGGAATTTTCCCAACTAGGAAGTTCTTTTCCAATCTCAGTTCCTTCAAAGACACTGCTCCTCCTATTTCCAAAGGTATGCTTCCATTTAGCTGATTCTCACTCAAATCAAGACTATAAAGCGACTTCAATTCTTCAATAGCAACTGGTATAGGACCCATTAGAGAGTTCTTCGATAAATCCAAGAATTGCAAGCTGCTTAAAACTGCAATAGAAGATGGAATTTCGCCAGAAAATCCATTTTCAGATAAATCCAGGAATTGAAGATTTTGAACCGCAACTTCCGCCAAGGAATTTAACGGGTTTTTCAGGCTTGCAGTCAATTTACTTTCTGAGGCCAAAACCTTCTGTAAATCTGACTTGAAAATCCACGTTGGAAGATCACCGGACAGTGAATTCTGGCTCAAGTCTAAAGCCAAGAGGCTTGTGCAATTCATCATAGACTCTGGCAGATTCCCAACGAAGCCATTTCCGGAAAAATTCATTGTCTTCAAAGACTGAAGATTTCCAAGAGAAGTTGGCACCTTACCAGAAAATCTGTTCAGAGAGAGGTCCAGCGTCTCAAGGCTTTTCATTTCCCCAATCCACGCAGGAACCTCACCTGAAAAAGCGTTTCCACGCAAACTAAGGTAATTACATAAAGTAAGCTCCTGGAGATCTGGAAAGTTCCCAGAAAGAGAATTCTCGCTGAGATCAATAGACCTCAAAAGCAAGGAACTTCCAATCCCATTTGGGACCTTGCCAGAAAACTGATTTCTGGCCAAGTTAATTGCTCGTAAATTCTTCAGTCCTTCAATTTCCATTGGAATCTCGCCCTCCAACGAATTACCAGACAAATCCAACGACCTCAGTCCGCTCAAAGTCCAAATCCCAGAAGGAAGAGAACCTGAAAACTGGTTAAAGGATAAGTCAATCGCAGCAAGAGCTGAGCATGAACTCAAACTAAACGGAATCTTCCCGGAAAAATTGTTCCTCGGCAAAGAAACTGTTCTCAGAGACCCGCATTGTCGGAAAAATTCGTCAGGCACCTCTCCTGAGAGATTGTTCTCACTCAAGTCAATTACTCGAAGGTTATCAATTCTAGCAATGTTAGGACTTATTCCACCGGTGAGATTGTTCTTCGCGAGAGAAAGCTTTCTTAGATACTGCAACTGGAAGAGACCTCGACCTATCCGACCCGAAAGGGAGAACCCGTCGAGGTTAAGCTCAATGACCCTGTTGGATCTGGGGCTACATTTCACACCGGTCCAGGAACAGGGAGTTTCATCGTCTTCATTCCAAGATGACAGTTTTTCTTTCGAATCTTGTATATCAGCTTTGAACACAATCAGGCCCAGAACATCGTCGTTGAGAGACGGATTAACAGATTTGACGAAGACCGGAGCTATAAGAAGCAGCAAGAACAAGCGGACAAGAGTTCTCATGTTCAACAATGCTCGCATTATCAGATACTACACACCCATGAAAAATTAAGCTGAGCAACCAAGCCAAGAAGTCCAAGGTTACTAATTATGAGCTTCAAAAGCTCAATTTTTTGGATTTTGGAAAAGCAAAATTGGCGAGCTTCAGAGTAAGCACAAACACGAAAACTCCAAGCAACATAAAATCAAAATGCCAGCTTTCTCTAACGGATAGATTTGAAACCACAGAAAGACGAAAACGAGGCAAAGAAGGGAATCAGGAAAAGTAGATAACAGTCGCATTAGCAAATGAAGAGGTCTAAACACCCAAAAACATCGAAAAGGAGAACACCTTACAGAAGGTAAAGTGGACAAAACCCTAGAAACCACCCTCACAAGGAAAGCATTTTGAAGCTGAAGAAAACACCAGGAAGAGTCTTCCAGAAGATTCGGTCCTAAAAACTTCAAATGCGAAAACAGAACGTTTGGAGGTTTGGCTGGAAACAGAAGGAGCAACAACCGGGAAATCCACCGGTTTTTCGCAGCACTGGAGAGGAACCAAGAGGTCCAGGCTAGAGTGACGGCGAAGTTCTTCGGCAGAGTTGAAGAGCTTTGGTTTCACTTGGCGTAGAGTCTCCTCTCTCTCACACACCCACACACACTCTTACTCTCTTTCTCTTATTGCTTTTTCTGCTGTCTGAGAATACACAGAAATAATTTTCAGTTTTTATTAACGGCAAAGGGTCCAGGTTGGTAGCTGGAAGAAATAAATTAGATGGTGACCACGTGGCGTGACCCAAGCTTGTGATTTGCCTACGTGGCGTACATGTCATTACTGTCAGTTATACTTTTGACGTGGATGGCCTACCTGGCATTTTCGCGACGAGTTGGGTTGTGACTCCCTCTCCCTTCAAGCGCAAGCACATCATGATTAAAGGGTAAATACTACTTTACTTCAATATTGTTGTTTCGATACTTAGTTTAATGATGTCTCTGTTCTCTTTACATTAAAATTTTAAGTTTCATATTTATCTTTAATAAAAAAAAAGAATTATCTGTGATTAAAAAATAAAGAAATAAATTTAATATAATGATATAATTTTTAGAGTTAAAATTTTACATTTCCATCCCTTAAAACAGAGAGGGAAAACAAAAATATTCTTATGACACTTCTCTTATATCTGGTCAATTTATCATTATAACTTGTCTACTTTGTCTCTAATGAAATTGGATCCATAGACAAGGATGTCTAGTTCCTTCTCAAATGCAACTTTTGATATTAAAAACACAATCAACACTCACTACATAATCATCTCATGTGATGGACTAAAGAAGCTAAGCATAAAAGGAGTGTCTAGAGTTACAGGATAAGTTAATTTTTTTACGTAGAGTGGTCCAAAAAAGACAAGATTCAATATTTAGGTTCTTGACCAAGAGCCGCAATGCTAGCACTTTCTTCAAAATTGAAAGACCACCAAAAACCAAACGAAATATGTTCTGACCTACGTTTAGTTTTTTGGTTCAAAGGGTCGAGTGTTTAACAATTGATATTCAATATATAGAAGGATTAGGAGTCTGCTTTGTTGACAATTAAAGGTATCTATCTATTTATCTCTCGACAAAAGAGCAAGATTGTCAATGGAAAACTCCACCCTAACTAATCAACGGTAGCTAAGAAATTTCCACCATAACTGACGCTGAGACTAGACAATTTTTGCAGGGCACGTGAAAAAGAAAAAGCTTTTTTGAGGTAAATAAAGGAAAGACGAAGGGCATTTAAGTTGGGGGCGACTGAGTTATTGCAATAGGGCAGATGCAGTAAAGAAAAGAAGAAAAGCAATAAAGGGAAGGCAAGTTGGTGGGTGGCGTAATAAAAGCAAGGAAGAAAGAGACGCAGAAGATGGTGGACACATGAATGGTGAATTGTACTATCACAAAGGGAAACCATTCCCTTTCTTAAATATATATACATAGTAGCATTCAGCAAAAGACAAGGGTCCCCTTCTACCCGGCAATGGCATTCACAGTACAGTATCTCATTTATCTCAATGCCTAGTTCAATGCCAACCAATGTTGGGTTTATCACAATGTCTCCATAGTGATAAATTACAATTTCAATCTTATTATAAAAATAAAATTACCTTTAATAAAACATTTTTGGTACGATATCATTTTTCTTTTCTTGGTGGACTTAATTAATTAAAAGAGAGGCTATGATACGTTGATGCAGTCTTAAGATGAATGACATGAGCCATAACGGCAAGAAGGATATTCCTATTCATTAATAATAACATTAACATATAACAAATTTTAAGAAAGATTAATGTCATCATATCATGCACACATGCATGGACACTTGTGAGAATTTCTTTGGTGGAAAAGAAAATGAATAAAGAGAAATTTATAGTGAGTGGGAAGTGGGACTTTCATCATTGCAAACTGCAAGGTATACACTGTACAACAAAGCAGTAAGCTATCTATAGGGAAATAGGTTCAAATAATACAATTAACATATAATCATGCTATCAGATACCAACATATTTTATTGAAAAATACTCGTAGCCTCAAATCGTGCTTAGGTTCTTTTCAAGAATAATTTACTCTTTATTATTTTTATTCTAAACGTAATTAATCTAATATTTAAATAATACAAGTATAACATTTTTAAATAACCTTGTTCAAGTATTAAATGTGACTTCTCTTAATAAAGATTTAATTTTAATTTATCACTTTTTTAGATATTTTAAACATGACCTTTTATATAAAAGTTTTATTGTGATGTGTGTATATTATTTGTATTAGGAAATGATAATGATAAAAATTAATGGGAGAGCCCGTAAATTATAAAAACACAAAGGAAATAAGTTAATGCAATAACATAATTTTTAAATATATTTTTCTATTTTTATCATTATTAAAAAGTTTGTGTTTTTAATTATTTATAAAAATAATAATAATAATTACATAAAGCAATGGCAATTATCCATTTGTTGTTATGCTAGCTAGTAAACTGCCAATATTGTCTGGCGGTGTGGCTGACTTCTTCTATTCTATTCTATCTATATATCTTAAACCCTTTCAACTCGGAACCTTACTTATTCTGCAACCAACATAATAAGACACGAATCACGGCAAATTCTATATTTTTAGTTTGTATTGTTCGGCTTATGATATCACTGCCGTTGGAGCAGGTACCCTACATGTGCGTTTCAACGCTTTCCAATCCACACCCTTCAATTATTAATTTTTAATTATATATAATAATATTAAAAAAAATAAATGAGGTGTCACTTTTCTAATAAGGATTTTATTAATTTCTAATAATAATTTTTTGTATATATTTTCTGAGGCCATCCAAGTTCAAAAACACAAAAAAGAGTCACGCCGCCCAATTAGGAAAACTTATCCATGTATCCAATATCTGTTGAAATTATAATTTATTTACAGGACTTTGGCCCAATAACAAAAATTAAACAATAAAACTCTGCTGGACCCCATTGTGGCGTTACGAGCTTGGGCCCATGAATACTACACAGGTGGGCCTAGACCTTTTTTTTTTTAAAAAAAAGAAGAGTTACACTGAAAGAAAACGAAAATTTGTCGGCGGTTCTCTTAGACGAAAGTAAACGTCTCAATAGACGGAGTCAAAATGCGAAGAAAGAATGTCAATGAAAAAGAGAGGCAATAGCAAACAGTAAACTTCAAAAGCTTCCGTGCCGTTAGCATCCTTCACCTTCTCTGCTTTTAATTTAAATCATTGATCGTTTACCTATCCTCAAAAAGAGAGAAACGACGTTAAAGTGCAAGTGCAAGAACACGAGAATCTCTGCCAGCTGCGTCAACACTGGCGAAAGTCGTTTTCTGAACTTTTGTTTTTGTACTTTTTATTTATTGCCTAGTTTCTCTCCTCTTCCAAGGTTAAATAAATGCAGACATTAGACGACAGAACCTTCATGCGTCGTTTGTTTTTACCCGATTGTAGTTACATGCTTTTTCAAGGTGTGCGCTAATGTAGTGGTCAATATCTACAGGCTTTACAGCGTGCACAGGTGGCAGCAATGTACCGGCAACAGGAATTTATTGCGGAAAATGAAAACTACGTGACAAATTTACAAAAATAGGTCTCATTCTATGGTTTTTCTTTTTTCATAAAAAAATAAAATAAAATGGAGACTTGGTGGTTCGTGATGGTGATAACATAATTCTCCAGCTCTTCTTGAATAGGTGGTGACAAATTGATATGCCTATTTGCCATAGACATTATATTAGGTATGGACCAGTTCATATGAATATGAAAATGAAAGAGACCAGTCAAAAATTAATACAAAAGATCAAGTGGAAGAAAAATTATTTTGTCTCAATATTTGGGTTATTGTTGAATCATTACCATCAATGGCGTGCTACATGAAATCAAACATAAATGTATGACATGATTATGGTTTCTAATAGTTTGATTATTATTTCCTTAAACTAGAAGTGATAAAATATAATGATATAACACATTGTGTTTGTTTGATAACTCTTAATATTGAACTTTTATATTTAATTTGATTTCTTACCATATCACATTAAAATTTATTATATTTGTGACCTTTTTCATATTTATAACAAAATAAAAAATAAAAGAATTTATCATTAATTTTTTTCAAACAAAAATTATAACTAAAAAATGTAAAAATACCGTATTGTAAACCAAAATAAACAAGCAGGACATTTGACTTTCAATATGAAGACATATAACAAAAAGAGGGAAGCCATAGATTTAAAAAAAAGATTCGGCCCAAATATTTTTTGTCTGGGTTAACAGTAACACCATGGCACATTAGACAAACTCAAGTTGACTAATATCTCCGGCCCAATACATTACATGATCGCAACGACACCGTTTGGGAAATGGTTGGGAAAACCAGAGAAAACTGATCAATTTGCTAAGTGGAGCTGCATAGCGGCTGCGCAGAATCGCAGGGCAGGCATTTGAAGCCCAGAGAAGAAGAAAAGAATCATCAACCATGGTTGCCAATGAGAGCATCAATTCAAGTACAAAGAACCTAATAGTGTCAGCTCTTTGTAAACACTTTTCAGTACATCAGGTAAGCGGCCACTCACTGATTTCTCTTCGCAATTTCTCAGGCTGCTGATACTCGCTTTAAATAGATGCTGATAGTCACTTCAAATTTGCATGCTACCCTTTTTTTCACACTCTTCTCAATATTGTATTATACTTAGTGTGGGAACAACATTGATTTCATGAATTCTGTCTTTTTAGAAGGTGTTTGCGGACTTATTAGTCGGCATTTGAAGTGCGGTTAGTTGTGCTAAGAGGAAGGATCTTTACTGAAATCAGTGGCATATATTAGCTTATCTTTGAAGAACCCAATCTAGGCAGAATTTGGACTGGATTTATATCACTTTACTGGGATTGAATGTACCATGCGTCGTTCTACATTTTCAATGTTTTTGATTGGTTTTCTTGGCCCTTAATGCGATAATTTTGCAACTTAAATAGAAATTTATAATGCTAGTTACCTGACTCCTGTGTACAAAGCTATCATAGTGTTAAGTGGTCTCTCCTAAAGTTAGACACTTCGACAAGGTCACCTGTAAAGTTGAGCACAACTGCGTACATTAGAGTTGTGTAATTCGTTTTACTTTATAGGAATTTCAGTCATGCTCATGATGTCAAAAAAAAAGATAGTTTTTCATTTATTGCGGAAAATAAAAATGTTGTAAAATCGATATGTTGTTGAAAATTTGTTTGCTGCCAGTAGATGATTACTACCAGGTCCGTCTCTTCACTGTCTGTACACCCATGTTATGTAACAAATTAATTTGTAAACATGAACCACCAAAACATATTTCTAATTTCTCTTAAGTAAATATCTGACTAGAAAGTAGAAGTCTGGGGGAGTTTATCCTTTGAAGTGTGATAAAGATATCTTGTGGCGATTTGCCTTCTTAATCTTTAATTGCAGAATGCTATTCCGGTTGGTGGTTTAGAAAGTGATGTCAAGGGTCTGTACTTACACATCTCAAAGGCATCAGGATGTGTGGTCAATGAAAGTAACGAGGTAAAGAACTTTTCCTCTATTTTACATTACCATTTATTGCATAAGCATCCTAACCTTTGAAAATTCACCTTCACCAGTAATTAGTTTTGCATTAGGATATTGTGTGTATCTATGGCTGCTGAAGGAAGTGAATAGGTGATTATAAGTTTCTTTTATTTTATTTTCGCCCTTGGTTCTTCAGAGATCAAGTTTGGGTTTTGAATGGAAATATCAAACTTTGAATTTAAATCTAAATTGTGTTTCATAAGAAAAACTAATATGTTCCAGAGAACTTGTATTTTTGCCCGTTCTCATTCAATTCTTGTTCATCATGTATTCTTCCCTTGTAGGTGATGAAGTGGATAGCATTTGCAGAAAATTTTCCTGCAAACCCTGAAAGGTGTTTTGACGTTCTCAAGACATTAAATGAAGAACTGTCTGAGAAGTCTGTGCTGCTGGGCAATGGTTATAAACCTTCTGAAGCCGATGTATTAGTGTTTTCAGTGATTCTTTCTGCCCTGGTATGCATATTGTCATTTTCTGACTTGGCTATCACTGCCACCGTGGGCAGAACAAACAATTGATTGGACTGAGCTTTCTTCTTTTGTTGGGGGTTGTTCTGCTACTCTGTTTTTGCCAGATCAAGTTTTCTGAGGAGGACAAGGAAAAGCTGCCTCATGTGTTGAGATGGATCGACTACATCCAGGTAGTTGCTACACTTTTAGTATTATGCTTGGTGTTTATGTTAAGTTCTGCATTTGCAACAAAAGAAGCACATGAATCAGAAGCTAATTATTTCATGATAAAGCATACACAGAAGTTCTTGATACTAGGAATGGGGGATTGTACTGATTTCTGCTTTAATGCGATAATAGAAGAGGAATATGTTTCATAAATCTGAATCTTACATAGTTTTTAGTCATAGAATTAATAATGGGCTGTCCATGCTTGCACTTTGTCCATCTAAAAGCCTGTAGCTGGAGGCTCTGGTACATTGGGAGGCGTGAGGTCATCTGATTGTTGGTTATCCATTATGTGTTTGCTGAGTGGGTGTCTTCTTTTTACTGTTTAATTTACTGAGTTTGCAAATTTGCACCTCCACCCCTGTTGTTCCTTGGGTCGGTCAATCATTAAGTCCTTAAGGCTGTAGTTCTGAATGGTTAAGAAGGGTAAGTTGATTTCTTTGTAATTACTTAACCTTTATGTAGATTACTGTGTTTATTGAATATTCCAGAAGTCATTTAATGAATATTAGTGCTATCTTGTGCATTGCTACGCTGTCTAGCCTTGGGTATTTTATATCAGGAGTATCTTTCTTTCAATTTTGCTCTCATGCTTACAGCAGAATCATGTTTTGTTCTAACTAAATGTGATTCTTTCTTCAGCACAAGGAGGATTTTGGAGGTTTATTTGAGAAATTATTGCTGAAGAAGCCTGCATTTGAACCTCCGGTAAGTTATTGTTTTGCCACAAATAGACTCAATGAATGTATGGCTCAAGGCATCCAGGTGTAAGCATTTTGCAATCGCATCAATTTTCAAGTTAACAGAAACAAAGATAGTAATGATAGAAGTAAGTAAACATAAATATTATGATATAATGTACATAATGTTTACCTTTTCACTTATTTGTAGGTATATTTTATATTGCAACCATTCATTGAGTTATTAAAATACTAAAACCACTTTAAGGAATGTTTTCACTGAGTTTTAGATTTTCTTGTAATGTTCTTACCCAAGCTGGAATGTTTTCACTGAGTCGAAGTTCCTGAAGCATAATTTTTTATGTTTTGTTTCCTGTTTTGCAAATGCTTTATGAAAGTTGAATGGCATGCATAGTGCACTTTAACTCAATGCCTACTAGATGACTGTAGCCCTAAAAAATTTAATCTGTCACTCATGGAACTTTTAATACATTCATTACTTCTGTGCATATCTACAAGATCTCTTGAAAAGTTCCATTTTGCATCCTAATAAAGGCTCAGACTTTTCGTTTTCTCTTATTTTAGTTACAGATTGCAAAACCTGTAGGAGCTGGGGAGGCTGATTCAAAAGCAAAGAAGTCTGAGCAAAGCACAAAAAGTGTAAGCAAGTCAGAAGTCAATGCAAAGAAAGATAAAAGCAAAGTTGAGGTAACTCTTTCCCTTTTTTATTCCTTAATGACCATTTTCTAAAAAAATATCTTACAATATGCTTTTACTTTCCTCCATGATAATCTAGTTGATGAGATATGAGAGTATGACCAGTAAATT
The DNA here is from genome assembly GCA_022379115.2 of Bauhinia variegata. Lineage (NCBI taxonomy): Eukaryota > Viridiplantae > Streptophyta > Magnoliopsida > Fabales > Fabaceae > Bauhinia > Bauhinia variegata. The sequence continues at coordinate 14,847,619 of CM039437.1, forward strand.
TCATGAAGACAAAATTGTAGGCTAGTTGGAGTTCTACGTGCTAAGTTGATGGATATTGGGATGTGTATGGAAATATATTCCATGAATGTGCCGATGCATTTATCTACATACACAGTATAATAAGTTTTTCTAATTAAAAAATTGCAAATCTTAGTCAAAATCTGATTCTGTAAGAGGACTAAACAGATGGGAAACATTGATTTACTTACAGAAATCTCAAAAGTTTGCAATGTTGAAGATTAGAAATGCTGGCCACTTTTCTTGATGTTATGAATTCCTCTGATGTCTGAAGTTGATAAAATCAGGCGTTCTAAGTGCCAATTTGCATTATAAACTCCTTGTACATTTGGGCTGGCATTTTTTCTTTCTTTCTGGTAATTGCACCTTTTTACGTTTCTCCCCTTTCCTTTTGGAACATTAAGGGAAAGGCAACAGGAGAGAGGGATGATACTAAAGCAAAGACAAAAGGAGACCATGATGCTACTAAAGCAAGGGCAGCAGGAGACAAGGATACTACTAAAGCTAAAACAAAATCCGCTGAAGCAGAACCTGAGAAAGACAAAGAACTCAGTGTCAGCTTGCTTAATATTCAGGTTGGACTGATTCGCAAAGCTTGGAAGCATCCATCTGCTGATAGGTATCTGGGCAAACTTAAAGATATCTTTTTGAAAGGCAGCCTTTATAAATAGAAGAGAATTAAACTTATTGGACCTAGTTGACATTCCTATGATTTGATCTGTTTGACATTTATTTATAACTTCAACATTATTGAAATTGAATTGAAATATTGCAGTTTACTCGTTGAGGAGATAGATACTGGAGAGGCCAAAGTACGGCAAGTGGTTAGTGGATTGGCAAAGTTTTGTAGTCCTGATGAGTTGACGGTAATGTAGCTACCTTATCTAGGTTGACAAGTTCAATTTTATTCTGCATGTACTGTGATGTGGTTGAAGCTTAACTTCTGCTTCCCGTAATGTTGTTCATTTGTAATTGTACTGCACAGAATCGTCGGGTTGTGCTTATTACAAATGTCAAACCTGGAAAACTAAGGGATGTGATGTCAGAAGGACTGGTATTTTTTATTTTTAATTGCACTCTTGTTTTTGTTATACGAGTTTAATAATTTTGCAGTCTCTATCCTGCTCTGCTCAAATGACCCTATGGGTTTTGCATGTATTTGGCTCCTATATTCAGGTCTTATGTGCTTCTAATGAAGATCACACGAAAGTGGAGCCCCTGCTCCCTCCAGAAGGGGCTAAAATTGGGGAACGAGTTTCTTTTTCTGGGTAATCCTGCCAAAACTTCTTAGACCTACAAACATATATTTTCTACTTGAATAATTATTATATATTCTAGATATCGTATTACTATTTCATGGGAACATGTCATGGCTGGTAGCTAGGTGGCTCATAGTCTTTCACTAGTCTGTAAGAACTTCTAAGCTAGGCTGGTTTTGACTCTTTATATTCAACTTCTGATAGCTTTTGAACAATCACCAACTTCTACAGAACTAAGTCAAGGTATTGGAACTTAGCAAAGGAGAAAATTGTTGGAGCAGATCACAATAAAGGAGCCCATTTGTAGAGGACCAACCATTTCACTTGTATTTTGAAAAGTATTCTTGATATTGCGTCTTTATGTTTGCTAAAATGATTACATCATTATTTTGTAATATACCCGGTGCCTCTAACTGGGCTTGAGATATCGCTTAAGTAGTTATTATTATGCTTGATTGTCATCGGAATGATCACCCTGCCATTGTGCTAACCAAAATTATCAAAATGAAAAGGTGAAGTTACACAAAGAGGTGCTATTGTCATGTGCTTTTGTAATGATTACGACACGTATTTCATCAATATGACACTTTCTAGCAATTGCTGTTTATTATATTTTATATTGTAGTTACTATAATGCTTTGAATGTGCATTGCTTCTGAAATTCTCTTGACATAGACTTGTTTTTCTAATATAGGATTGATGGAAAGCCAGAAGATGTACTTAACCCCAAAAAGAAGCAGTTAGAGAAGATTACCCCGGTACGTCTTTCTCTTTTCCTTTTCTTTTTCAATGTCCAGTGTGGCTTCGAATAATAATTGGCCAGTTATCTATTTTGACACGTTAAGAATCTTTAGCCATCTGTTAAGATTTCATTCTGGCTCTGGGTTAAACCTCTTGTCGTTATCAGTGTTTGCACCCTTATGTGGCTTGACCTGGTAAACTAGGATTCCCTGCCATGTTCCTAGTAGTCTATATACTCAGATACAATTGGATATTCTCCATGGACGAGACTTGTTATCTCTGTTGGTGATCTCTTAGGATATTTATTGAGGAGTGATAGCATAGTCATGATGAGTGGAAAGAAATGATTATAAGTATGTGGGAGCCCCTGTCATTGAAGAATTTAAGTTGCTCTCAGACCTTTCTGATTGTTATTTTAAAGCTTTATGGCGTGTGCTTGAAGTTATGATGTTGGGATGATCACGATAGTTTTATTTTGTGGATGGCAGAATCTTTTCACCGATGACAAAGGCGTGGCTACATTTAAGGGAATACCTTTCATGACATCAGGTGGTCCATGCACATCATCCATTTCAAGAGCAGCTATAAAGTAATCATGTCAATTCTAGCATAAGAAAAATGATAGTACTATCCAAGTATATCTTGTTTACAAATGAGCAGAGCAGAGGTGTCCCCTCAATCGATGCCCGTTTGTGAAGGCAAGAGATTAAATGTAGCATTATGCCAGTTTTTGAACGTGTCCGTTGAATGCCTACGTATACTATTAAAAGCACTCAATGCATTTTCAAATTTTCATTTCCTACTATCATTAAATGTCAAGACGAAACCCATTTCATTTAAGTCTCCTCAACACATGCTTTAAGGGCAGTTTTTTAGCAAAATAGGATCAACTCTTGGAATTTGTATGTATATTTTTTTATGTTATGAAATGAGGTTTTCATTTGGTGGATGATCAAGTGTTTATTTTTGGTTTGGTTAGGATACGAGGGTTCAAAAACATTGATTATCCCAATTGTAAATATCAATTGTGGTAGAGTGGCATTTAATTAGAGGCTAGGGTTATGCTACCCCACCTGATTTTGGGTGGGATTACATGTGATTTTAGATCAGATGACTTGACACTTGTGCTTGCGGGGTGGGGCGGGGCGGGGCGGGGCCAACTGTCTTCTCTTCCTTCTTGAAATGTCACTTTTATCTATCATATCATTCACTTCACATGTCATCACTTTGCTTCTTTCCCCATATAGAAGTAGCAACAACAGCCGTTCTTGCATTGTGAGGCCAACAGTATAATAATATTTGATGTACCAAACAACCCTGCCTTTCTTTAAATATTTTTATAAGATTAATCTTGTAAGAATTGAGGTTATATTAACCACTAAGCTCTGTTCTTTTGTTGTGATGAGATGAGACTAGGAGTTAAACAGTACAGAGTCAATATATCTGGAGGATTGGTTTTGACTTTTGACCCTCACCATACCCAGAGAAGAGGACTGACAAGGATTTGATTCTCTTTATTTGGTCTAAGATTCTGTAATGATTTTCCCCCCCTTCCCCCTCCCCTTCATTCTGCTGTAAGCAGAAGCATCGGCAATCTTTGAATCGCACGTTCTGGTTCTGGTTCAAGTTTAAGTTTTATTCTGCATCGCAGCTTCCCACGTGGTCCGTACAATTAATAAGCAAAGTCAGCAGGCATTATCCAAAAATAGGAATTTGGGATAGGATTCTAATTTCCCAAACACATGCAATTTCCTTCCCATTCACACTCCTATCATATCATATCTATCCAAAATGAACTCAAATTCAAATTCCGTCTAAAAATCATTCTCCTCACAAACATAAAAGCAATTAGATTCTTGCCAATGCTTTCTGGCCAGACACAAGAAGAAATGCTACTCTTTCAATTTTGGGTTCAGTTTTTTTTCCCATAAATCATACATAACTTTTTATCTGTGCCTAACTCTAGCTCTTCGCATGGCAACAAAATCTTATATGAATCTTCTCGGTACCATTTGTTTTATTAGGAGTGTGGTGGGGAAGAGGAAATTATAGATAAAATATATACTTTCCTATATTTAGCAAAATCCCAAATAAAACTTACACATTGTACATGGTCTTTTTTTTTTTTTAATTTTCTTGGACAAAAAAAAAACTCTAGCCAGCTAGCCATTACGCATGAAGGGGAAAATGAGAAGAAATATTTGCGGTGATGATAGTAGCTTATTAAATGCGTTTATATTAGAAGTAGGGAGTGGACGAGCATTGCATGAATCTATGATACAAACATACAAAGAATGCAGTGCAGGGAAGAGAATGCAGATGAGATAGTGATGAGACTGAAATCTCGTCCTAGACAGAGAAGAAAGAAAACTATAAATGAGAGTCTCAGAACAAGATATGATTTTGTTTCATCAAAAAAAGTGGGGACTGAATCAGATCCATAGATACCCCAAAAGGATCACGAAATATCTGTGACTTGGTCTCCTCTCTCTCTCTTATAAATTTCCAATCTTTCTCCCTCTCTTTCTCTCTCTGCGTTTTCTAAAATTCCTCGCCCACCAAACACCTTCGATTTCATGTGCATTTACTATGTTATGTATATATATATATATATATATGTGTAAATATATATATATCTTCTTACAATTTTTTTAATATATATATCACCTCGTTGCCTTCATACATGTCTTGTGACTTTTCGAGTTTGTTTGCTTTCTCTCTTTATTAATCAGAGCAACAGAACAGAACACAAGCGTTATGTTTTGCTTTTCTTTTCGTCCTTTTGTTTACTACAATTAATGTTGTTTGCAGCTAGCGTAGCCTCCTTTATTGCAACTACGTTTGTTACCTTGTGTAACTGAGCTTCTTCGTCATTACTATTGGTGGGGAAAGAACACATGAGAGAACAGTGTAGAGGGTGTCATTTATTGTGGTATTCTCTCTGCTTTTATTAAGATCCTTGGGGAACGTATGGCTTCTGGGTCTGCAGCTTCTTCTTCCTCTTCTTGTTCAAATTGGGTCATGGAAAACGGAGATGTCCCTCATGTTTTGGCTGTTGATGACAACCTTATTGATCGCAAACTTATTGAGAAGCTACTCCGGAATTCTTCTTGCAGAGGTTATCTATAATGTTATTTTGCACTTCTTTCCTTTGATCGTTTTCTGTTGATGGGTGTCTATTTTTTTTGGAGAGAAAAGTTGAAGGTTGACTCATGAATTTTTTTTTTTGTGTATCGTTGGCTACAGTGACAACTGCAGAAAATGGGCCACGGGCATTGGAGTTTTTGGGCTTAGCTAGTGATAAACAAAACAACCTGGGCACTGTAAGAATTGTCTTCTCTCTTCTGAAAGAATACAGAGCTCTTGTCAAATTGCTTACAGAATGCTGCCTTGTAGGGTTCCAAAGTAAATTTGGTTATCACAGATTACTGCATGCCGGGGATGACAGGCTATGAGCTGCTTAAGAAAATAAAGGTATACCACTGCTATCATTTTTGTTTCCTCAACATTTTCGTTAATGTTTTTTTTCTCTTGAAACAGGAATCAGCTATCACGAAAGAGGTTCCAGTTGTGATTATGTCATCAGAGAATATCCCAACTCGAGTGAACGAGTAATTCCTTAGGATTTAATTCTTTTATAGATCACTTTGTCTCTGTTTTTTCTTTCTCCTTATGTAGCTTTTTGGTTGTGTGTGAAGCAGGTGTATGGAGAAAGGAGCTCAGATGTTCATTCAGAAACCCCTCAAACAATCTGATGTAAAAAAACTGACATGTCAGTTGATGAACTGCAAAGGCTAGAATCTAACTCATTGTTCTTTGAGAGAATTTTAAGCAACAAAGTAAAACTTAGCGCTTATCTGATTATAACTAAATTCTCTCCTTTTATCTCCATGTAGTTGTCCAATTCTAGGTGAAAAAATGAAGAGTAATTGGTTTTGCGGACATGTTTTCCTAGTCTCCTTGTTCCTCTTTGACCTTATACTAGTTTATTTTTCTGGCTTGTTTTGCATGTTAACGTTGTCGTTCTCTTTGGTTTTTGACGTAGACATCCATCTCACAATAGCATAAATGAAAAATGGTTTTACAATTTAATAAAGCAAAACACAAGGCTGGGCAAAGCTCAGAATTCCAAATTGTACTTGATAAAGAGAATGACAAAAGCTATATATAAATATACAAGAATTGCACTGAACAATCAAATTGAAGAAACAACCTTCTGCAGATTCCAAAAACAAAGGGAGGTATGAATGACTAATCTGATTCTAAGTAATAGATTCCCTCAACCAATCTGGTTTCTGGAACGGAAACGCAAAACTAGAAGCTAACTTGAATTGGTCACCAATCGAAGTGCTTGTGGTGATCATGGTGGCGATGGCGATAGTCATCCAAGCCGGTGCACCGCAAAACAGGGTAACATGAGACAAACATGCATCTCCCGATGCCTCTAAACATAGAAGACATCGCATGAACAGGACAGCAACAATATACCATTATTCTCTTACGTTTGTTGGGCCTGATTTTGCTGCAGTTTTGTTGCTCTGTCTCGGGTTGCTGATGCCTACCCATACCTCAACTTCGGTAACTGAAATAAATAGTAGAAACCCAGAAATTAATCTGATACCAGTAATAGAATTTTAGAACAAAGAACTCAACTTTGAATCAATCATGTTGTGGGGTTGGGATGAAAAGACATAAAAGATGTTTCTTTTTGCTTTTCTCACCTTGAATTATGGATGTAAAGGGCATAAAATTGGAGAGAAATTGAGGGGAAGAGCAGCAGGAGCATCCAAAGTGGAGAAAGAGATAGAAATGGAATTGGTGTCCAGTTGTGTATTGGACAAAGAATATTCGTTTGTTGAGAGTGATGAGTTAGGTTAGAACATAGGCAGGTACCAAACTTCATTTTAAGCTTTCTTCTGGTTTCTTCCAGTTGAGGCTGCAACTAACTCATTCCTACGCGTCGGCCTTTTGTTTAAACAATTTTTTTTTTTTATATTTATTATTTATTTAACTAATTTTTTTAGAGCTTTTACAGCAAATTGCTTAGAGTGAAAAACCACGATGCGTGTCAAAAGAATTCATCGACGGAGGGAGAGTGTGTGGTTAGAAAATATGGGGTGTGCCAAAAGAATAGATTCACCGTTAAACTCACCCAATCCATTTTTTCATTAAATTAACCGGCCAGGAGTCTTGAGTCACCTGAATGGTGTCAAGCATAGATTTAAAAATTGGATCCAAGATTCACCAATTTACGGTTGAATTGAAAAATATTTTTAAAAACATAAATATGAATTAAATTAATATATAAAATTCAAATATATTATATTTTATTAATCTTTGATTGTTTTAAAATAACGCAACTTTCTTTCTATAAAAGAAACTTATGTCAAATTAATTTACAATCATTATTGACCTATTTAATTATGTTTTAGTAACAAAAATTAATATAGTTATTAAATTAGCTGAGCTTGAATTCAAACAACTTTTATTTAACTCAATTCATTTTCATGCCAAGGATACCCTGGCCTATATGCTTACCCCAGAAAAATAGTGTCACACCGCCAAACGTGAAACTCAAAACAAGCATTTCTATTTCTATTATGAATAAAATAATGATAAAATCTATATGGTGTCTAAAAATGTACTTTTCTTTATTTTATTTATTAACGGTACATTCATTAGAAAGTACTAAAAAATAAAATAAAATAAAATTTAAAATAATAAACTACAATTTTGGGTTGAAGAATAACAAGATCATCACGCGCGCGCCACTTCGCACGAAAGGATAAAATTAAGATCTATCTCTCTCTCTCTCTCTCTCTCTCTCTCTCTCGTCTCCTCTCCTATCTTCCAGAGTACTGCGCAGACTGCGATCCTCATTCCGAAGATTCGGCAATGGCGGCAGTTTTGGAGCCGTCACTCATGAGCCCAGTATTCGCATCAAAGTGTCACCCTTCTCATCCGCCTCACAATCATATGAAATTTCATAGTTTCACCTTAAAACCCAAGTTTCTCACGCTTCGCAGCCCCGCTGATCTCAGTGTTCCTTCTTGTGCTGGAAATGATTCTACTTCTTTGTCACCACGGCCTGAAGAAACTGATCTAGATTCAGAATCCGACCCAAACACGACTCCGGACCGTCGCAGAGCCGTTAGACTGGCCTGGGAGAAGTTAGTCCGTTGGTCCAGGTCTTGGCGCTCCAAGGCCAAGACTGACATACTCGAACGCACTAACAAGGTTTTATTTATTTATTTATCTTCATGTTCTTTGATATTTTTATTTTCTTTACTGCTGGTAAGCAATCGTGTATGGCATTGTTTTTAAGTTTCTGTAGCAGAGGACGCAGGCATTGGAAATTCCTGGTTTTTGGAACTTTCCTTTTAGTGGTCACAAGTTCATTTTCACCATTCGGATTCATTGTTCTCGGTTAACGATCTTGTGGTGTGACTTCGGGAACCCCGAATTGAAAAGGCTTGGCCTTTGTATCAACCCAACGAGGTGGCCCTTGTTTTTGTACTCGCATTTAAAAATGTGATTTTACTTACATGGACGTTTTCAAAGATATACTATGATACTAGTCAAATTGTACTTTTTTCTGCGGCACTTTTAAATTCTTGTGTTTCGTAGGTGGTTGTGCTTGGCGGTGGATCATTTGGGACGGCAATGGCTGCCCATGTTGCAAATAGAAAGGATCAATTGGAAGTTATGATGCTTCTGCGTGACCCTGAAGTTTGCCTCTCTATCAATGAGAGGCACCGCAATTGGTAAGCAGTAACAGTTTTGTCATCAGCATAATCCATGGGTTAACTTGTGATGCTTTAATATCGAGGTAGTCATTTTCTTACGTGATTTGTTGTGTACATTCAGTAACTACTTCCCAGAACACAAATTGCCAGAAAATGTAGTTGCAACAACTGATGCAAAAGCTGCTTTTCTGGGTGCGGACTATTGCCTTCATGCAGTGCCTGTCCAGGTAATTTGGTCCTTTAATAGTTATTGATAATTCATTAGTTTCGATTCTTTGCCGTCAAATGGAAATATCTTTCTTTCTTTTTTTTTTTTTTTTGAATCTATACAGTTGATATTTATACTAGTGTTGACTCTCTGAATCTTATTTGTGTTATTGCAGTTCAGCTCGTCTTTTCTTGAGGGCGTTGCAGATCATGTTGATCCAGGCTTGCCATTCATATCTCTAAGCAAAGGGCTAGAGCTGAATACATTGAGGATGATGTCTCAAATTATTCCTCAAGCGTTGGGGAATCCTCGCCAACCTTTTGTTGCATTATCGGGGCCCTCTTTTGCTCTAGAATTGATGAACAAGTTACCCACAGGTGACAGTTTCTGATGGCATTGTGGAACATATGCCTTCAGTCTTATTTTTGTCTGAGTTAGTAATCATTCTTGTCTTTTACCTGCCTTTTCAATTAGCAGCAATGGTGGCGGCATCAAAAGATAAAAAATTGGCAAATTCAGTTCAGCAGCTACTGGCTTCTAGTCATCTAAGAATCAGCACATCAAGGTAGAAAATCTTTTTTAGGTTCACGAGTAAAATCAAATTTCATATGCATATTATCTGACTTCTTTTCCCATGATCTTATCACGAGTAAAATCATATTCACTACCTATGTATTATCTGCCTGCTTTTGTATGTCTACACTGTATTCCCCCTTCCCCTTCTTCTCATCTTATGGTGTCCTGGCTACTGTTTCAGTTTTATGCATTATATGTGAAACAACTGAATGTATAAATTAGGCTCAAATGTTCAGCTTGTAACATCTGATAAACTCCAGTGATGTTACAGGAGTTGAAATCACAGGTGCACTAAAAAATGTGCTTGCTATAGCTGCTGGAATAGTAGAAGGTATGGATCTTGGCAACAACTCAATGGCTGCTCTTGTAGCTCAAGGTTGTTCAGAGATTCGATGGCTTGCAACTAAGGTACTTCGAATTTTGTTATATCAGTTCCTTGACCGTTTTACAGATAATACAAACCTTTCCTTTTCTGTTGTTCCAAAATTTTTACAGAAGGTATTAAATTTGGTAGCTTCTAAATAACCACATGGCTGGTAAAGGTTGATAGAAGCTTATAGTATATGAAATTTTGTGAAGAAGTAGCTTTAAGTCATGTAATGCATGTATATAGATATTTATAGATAACCTGTGGTGTGAACCTCCATTTTCAGTAGCGTAGTTATATATATTTTCTACCAATAGGTCAAGAATTGAATTTTTATGCTTAATAGCCATTTCAATGGTAGTCCTAGTCTGAGCTTACTTATATACACTGTAGTAAATATCATGACGTGTTTTCATTTTCTGGTTTATTATGGCTTTTCAAGTATTACCTTTGTATTAGACATTTTGCCTCGTTATAGCCCGAGTGCAGAAAACAGGGTCTTTGTTACATACTACACATGAAGAATATGTATGCTGCTATCTTACTTCTCTCTTTTCTCCAATTATTTTCTGAAGATGGGTGCAAAGCCAACTACAATAACTGGTCTAGCAGGAACTGGAGATATAATGCTTACGTGCTTTGTGAATCTTTCAAGAAACAGAAGGGTTGGAGTCCGTCTTGGATCAGGCGAGAATCTTGAGAACATACTTAATTCCATGAATCAGGTACCCCAAAAGCTACAATGTGTACCTGGTCTCAATTTCCGGGTCTTATGGTAAGTGACACAGTTACTAAAATGTTTGTATGTGGTAGGTAGCTGAAGGTGTTTCCACGGCTGGAGCTGTGATTGCACTGGCACAGAAGTATAATGTAAAGATGCCAGTTTTGACTGCAGTTGCTCGTATTATGGACAATGAACTTACCCCGAAGAAAGCTGTTCTTGAGTTGATGAACCTCCCTCAGGTCAGAAAGTTGTCTATCTTCATTCAATTGGCTAATCTTGACATGGGCTATCACAAATCTAAATGTTGACTATTTATCATCTTAGGTTGAGGAAGTATGAAATTTTGCAGTCCCACGTATTCGTTACCTACCAGCTACCTTTTAACTGCTGCTCGTAAGATATCTGAATACACAAATCATCATTTTGCTGCTTGTTCTGGCTTCGGTGAGAAGAATTTTTGCAGAACTGTGTCGCTATACAATTCCTTGACTTTGAAAACTGTATATAGAGAATATATAATTTCACTTAAATTAGTTCTTAACTGTAAATCAACATAAAGCCAGGAATATGTTTTCTGATTCGATCAGTAGTTGAAATTCATGTCATATCATTCAAATAAATGAGCATTTTATGTTGAATGTTTGTTTGTCTGAGAAGGTTAAAAGACATGTACGTAGCCGTTCAGCACTTACAGCTTTCACTTTGCATGTACATTTGCTATACGTTTATCATGACTGGAAATGTAACGACAAACCAGGCCAACATTAAATTTAGAGTGCTTCCTGGATCGATCCAACGAAGACATTGAAGAACTTCTCATCACTGAATGCCAGAGCAGCGTTATAAGTTAGCTTTAAGAGTTGCCATCAGGCCCATCACCTTCTATCACTGCTTCCGCTATAACAAGAGGAATGATTTTGCAAGGATTAATCCAAAAGAAATAAAGTGGAAGTGGAAAAAGAAATCGAGTGGAATCGGATGTGGGACAAACTAGAGAAAAAAGATTTTTGTTTTTCTTTGATCAATATCAATTCAATAAGCAAAACCTTACCCCATATTTTCCTCCACTCGCCGCCGTCGTCCTCAGCGTCAACTCCTCCTCCTCCTCACCACGCCTTCTTTTATGCTATCGTTCATCTTCCTCCTCTCTCGTAAGGTAACATCCTAATTTTCTTTGTTGAGAGCAAGGAGATTGATTGGCTTTGTCTTCCTCCCAGACAACACCCCCCCCCCCCCCCTTCTTAGCATCAATATGCTGGAAAGATTTTGATCCTCGTCTTCATTCTAGGGTGAGAATCATCAGTGTACTCAAATCTGAGGTCATAAGCGATATGATCGTTCAGGGTTTGGTAAAAGAATAGAGGGGAGTTTTCTTAAGCGTTACCTTTATCTCATGAAGGTAAACTAGCAAAAACTATGAAAGTGGGGTTGTAGTAAAATGGTGATGAAGGTGCGGAAATGTGGATTTTTGCTTGATGTAAGAATTAGTATACGGCAAGAATTTATTTTTGATCCAGTGATGATCTAAGATTTGTTTTTTCTTTCTGTTTTTTTCCAGTCTGTAAGCTACACGTCAGTATTAAAAGAAATTAAAAAAAAAAAACTGTTTTGATGTTTGAATGCAAGTTGTTTTGAGAAACCTGCTTCCAATTTCAGCAAGGCCAGCACCCAGTGCTAAAATAGGCGAGCCTTGTGATGGTAAGCACGACTCTGAAGCCACCGGAAGATACACTTGGATCCTTGTACCCCAGGTGATGTATTCAAAGAGTAATTGGAACACCCAAATTGGTTTGGACCCATCCACTCAATCGATCATATCCCACCTAAAAATATCTAACATATATCTATCTGGGTTTTAAATATATATTGATAGATTAAATTCAAAGCATGCGTGGAGACATTTGTCCTACCATTCACATGCAGGTCTTCATATTCTCATTACCCTCTTACCTTCCTTGTTAGTTCAGCTCTGAAAATTCATCAGTGGCACCTCAGACATTGACTTATTCCCAAGCAATAAGACGTTGACCGCTTAATTATGCATGTCAATTCAGCACATCACCTAACCCCTGCATATGCTATGTATGACGACCGATGTTGATTAACAGAGATTAGTCTTGTACCTCAATTAAAAGGTGCGAGGATGTTAGTCTTACTCGGGTATCTCACAGGACATGACCCAAACTATTTCCCCTCAGCTGTCCCCATCGTCAACTTCAGTCTCCCATGAAGCTCAGCCTCCACGGTGGTGGAGATGATAGAGATTATGGAGTAGCTGATATAAGAAGAGACGAATGTATGTTCCAAATACAAACATATTTGGTCTACTTGTAGATTTGCTTTTTCTCGACTTTCAAAAGAGTACATATGGTTTGCAAATCTTACTTTAAAATGTTCTTTTCAAACCAAATTAGGCAAAGCTAAAATTGCTTTCTATTTTGTGGTCAATGACCTCTATTTTACTTTCCAAAGAGTTAGGCCAAGAATAAGAGCAGAGACACTTAACCTAAATTGGCTAGTTTTTTTGTTTCTACCCGCCGAACGCCCTTCGTCCTAAAATGTATGTTCTCTAAGAAAGTAAAATGACTTTGAATTTAATGTGAATGGCCATTGAATAATCTTATTTCAACTCCTCCCCCCCATCATTTTCCTTCCTTTCGCTGCTTCTCCATAGATCACAGACACTTCATTACCTTTCTCTAGAGCTCTTCCAAGAACATAAACTGAGATATGGCAAAGAATAAGATGGAAATCCTTCTCTGTATCTTGATTTAACCGGATCTGAAAATGAAATACAGAAGCTAGGGCCATCACTCCCTCTTGTCCTCCTCTCTATCTTCTCCTAGCCCAAATACGTGATGATCTGCCACAAGTGATGCCTTCCGTTCCTTTCTTTCTAGTACGGTTGCATGATCCGCAGAAACCTTAACTGCACTTCCAGTTAGTGTGATGGTCTCCTCATCAAAGTCATCCCCTGTCTCCTCAGAGTATGCATATCTGCACAAGCCAAAATCAAATAAATTTAAATCCTAATGAGAATCCTCGATGTGAAACTTAGCATGTGAATCAGAAGTTTCCATGATGCTACTTTGACATGAAAACTTTCAAGTCAGTTAATAAAATTAGTACATCGATCAAAATCAGGCTTCCGATATCTGTTTTCTTCACGGGTCATAATAATCTTTTCTGAGTGGTGGGGAAAGGTAAATAAGTTAGACTTTGCCTTGTTGGATTTTGAGATGGGGCCCAGAGAACGCAGATCACTGCCAGGAGAACATAAGCAAGCAAAGTCCAGAAAGCTGGGATGATCCAAGCTCTTCGCCACAGCCCACTTAAAGGGTCAGATGCATTGAAGTACAACTGAAACAAACATAAACCAGAAGACTGAGCATATTGTACTTATCTAAATAGCACTATAGAGGAGACAATATCATGTGTTCAAGAACATCATCTTGCCCATTGGCTATATAAGAATTACTCATTACTGTTTGATAGATTAAATACTGAACCAACTTGTCAATCTGAATGGTAAATGATAAGGACAGAACTTAACAAGGAAAGGGAGTTGAACTTCCACACTTACTAGCCGCTTCTTGTCTTAGTGAGCACATATAACTGGCGTGAAAAAGAAGGATAAAAAGAGTAAAGAAACAAGAAAATACCTCATAACCAATCCAAATAACTGAAAGCAGCACTGTCAACGCAAGAGAATTGGTAAATTTCCTGTACAATTCAAGTTTTGCCATACTTCTTCGAATCTGCACATAGAATAAACAAAAGGACATTCATCATTTGAAAAATGGAGCCAAGCAAGTCAAATGTAAGTCGCATTAGATTCAGGATGTCAAATGTAGAAGTATAAGTGACAATCTGTAACAGCAGTATCTTATTTTGAAGCTACATATGAGCATTTTCTGATACGATCTTGCGACATCATAATACTTGCTAAAACAACAAACGCCATTTCTTGAAACTTCATTTTTGGCAAACCATCATAGTACTTTGTTATGCACTTTGACACTAATCTGATGCAACTGAGGAAATAACCTACAATCATGCAATTTTAGAGACTTAGAACTGGCTAAATGGGAAAATTCTTTTCCTCATTTCTTTTAGAATTAGTTTAATATCCAAGTATCTGTTCTAAAATTTCATAAATTGGCGTAGAACTCATTGATAGTATCCTTCCTTCCCCAAATGATAACAAGCAAGGGAGGGACAGCTGATATGCTAATGGTCTGCATCATCATAGCACACATGAAAAGAATTCCTAAATACAAGGTTACCTGAAGCTTCTCCAGGGTTTTGGATAACGACGAAAAAATCCAAAGAATAAAGCATGCATCCAGGAGAGCAACAGGCAGCACCAGGAAAAGCCTTGCTTTCCCAGAGAAGTCATTGATGTTACCAAGATGTTCAACTAGCTCAAGTGCTTCAGAGGCCACAAAATATGTCACACCAAGAAGAAGTACTCTTGAAGTTATACTGCCGAGTGTTGGGCGCACAATACCATAACCCATTGAAACCACTAAAAGAAGAAGCCGTGAGACCGTCTTCTTGACAGCAGTGAAAGTTACTGCCCATAATGTAATTACCATCGGTCTGCTTCCAGTAGAATTGAAATTTGCATACTCAAAGTACCAGAGGGCCATTTCACACATCCCGAGACCAATAACAGCGGTAATGTGGTAATGCAATTGTATTATATCTTTCCAGTATTGCACAAAGCGGAGAAACCAGATAAGGCCTAGGAAAAGGTAAGCTAAAGACATTAAACCATAAAATGTCATCAGCGGCATCATCTTTCCAGGTAGATAACCATCCGGGTTTCTCCAAACTGTTCTTCCACTGATAGTTGTGTCCTTCAATTCAGGATCACAGAACATAAAATAGAGGTAATACATTCCAGTACTGTTTATGTCAACATTATAAACCATTGTAGCCTCTTCATTTTTCCCTTCAAAAAATGTCTGTATGCGTATTGGCCCACCTGGGGCATCTGGGTTGTCATGGATGATAACCTCTCCTACGTTGCAGGATCCATTATTGGCAAGTTGAGGGGTGCAGCATATAGCATCAGAATTCAAATAAGAGCCCCCAATTTTCGTCCTATCTCTTACCTTAACTATAATAGCTTCAACCAAGCCTGTCCTTTGCTGCATCTCATTAATCTTTTCAGCAGATTGTTTTGTTCTCCGAAACGTGATAGACTCAAACCTGATTGTAGAAATGACATTAAGGAAACAAACCTTCTATTTATCTCATTCACATGTACTATACAAATGAAAACGAAAAATATCAACCAAATCTTCTTTATAAATAATCTCTGCTCCAACAGAGAAGTGACAATAATGGGACAATTTCACGAGACACAGCTATAGTAACAAACTTTTATAAACCTTATAACAATTTATTTGTATAAGGAACAACTAAAAACATGTGTCTCATCTAAAACATTTTACTCAGACAGAAACAAAACAATATTCAAGGGAAAATGAAAAAAGATGAATCGTCATCTGTTTCACCAGAAACAAATAGATCAAACTCACCCCTTTTCTCAAAAACAAACAAGTAGGACCGGAAACCAACAAAAGCTAATAATGAATATTTAAAAGAAAAGTCCAATATACCTGATGAACGATTTACCATTTAGGGAATTCTCTTCGGAAACTTGTGTATCGTTAACGGAGGTAGCTCTGGAAGCGTAGAGACCTTCACTACCACCATGGAAGAAGAAGGAATTGGCGCGGCGAATGAATGTTTCATTCTGATATTCATGGATCGAAGCATTCACGCGGGCAATTGAGTAGCAGCTCAAATACACTATCACCCAGATGATGATACAATGGCGATTTGAAGGCAGATCAGATGAAGAACGGAGTCTCCCCGTGGCTAAGTCAGTCATCATCTTTGTCAATTTCCCTCCCTCCCAGTCCCACTTTCTGTGTTTTTCCTTCTCCTCTTGACTCACTGTCTCTCGGAAGGAAAACAGTGAAAATCAATGCGGAAAAAAAATCACCATTGTTGGAGGAAAAGGGGTGAAAGAAAAATAAAGCTAAGATACTGATCTCCGTTTCTGTCGTGAGATAATGAAAAACCATTAATGCCATTGCTATTTGCTAGGCCTAATTTTTACAACCATGAGTTGGCGTTGGACTTAGAACCAGAGCCCTGCACAGTACTAGTAAATAGTAATTTGCTTCCAGGGAAAATAAATAATATAAAAATATTATGAATAAAAGGAAGAAAATATATGTAACTCTTAAATTCGGTTTCAGCCCACTTAAAGAGGCTCCAAGATCCATTATCCATTATTATCCAACACTATGGGCTGAGACCAACTTTATCTATGATATTTGTATTTATACTTTGGGCTAAACGACTACATAATATAAAAATAATAATATGCTCCAGCGAAACAAAAATAATAAAATAAAATACTGTTATATAACAGGAAACATGTATGATTGATAGAGAAGAGTAGGATCATTCTTAATTTAACAATGATAGTCAAATTCCAATGGCATTATGGCATGATTTCAACGTATGGTATTAAATACTACTTGCTCACATGGCAAATTTGGTTCATTCTAAGAGCATGTATATATACAAATGTACTTGAGTTTTCCACATAAGCCTATTTAATGTTATAACTTGTCATAGAACAAGATTTGGAGGAAAATTATAGCAGCCAGGACTTTGAGATCGATGCTATACTTACAAGGTTTTTAAAAACAATGACCTATTTCATTAGTTGCATTTTTTTTTTTAAAAAAAAGTAGATATTTATTTTGGTTCATCATACTTAAAATCTTATTAATTTGGTCTCTCACACTTTTAAGTTTATCAATTTAGTCCCTTACACTTAAAATCTTAATCAATTTAGTCTCTTAAACTTGTAAAACTTATCAATTTAATCCCTCATACTTTAAAAATATTGATAAAAAACTTGAAGTGTGAATGACTAAATTGATAAATTTAATATGTGAGTGAAGAAATTGATGAGAGTTTTAAATGTAAAGGACGAAATTGATAAATTTAAAGTATAATGGACTAAATTAATAAGAGTTTCAAGTGTAAGGGACCAAAATATGTATTTACTCTAAAAAAAATTATATCAAATACTTTTACACTTTTTAAATATGTAAATATGATCGATTAAGAATTAAATAACTAATAAATAAATCTTTTTCTGCAAATACTAATCTAAGTATCTAGAAATAACTCGATCAAGTTTTTCTCCTTATTATTAGATAAACGGAGTTAAATTGTTACATATAAAAAATTATAAAATAGTGACTTATATATAAAGGTCAACTTTATAAAATAATTGTTCTTACATCTTGGTTCTATTTTAATAATTGAATAATTAATAGTTAAGAGTATCGCCCCGCCTAATGACAGAGACTCGGGGAGGTAGTGTATTGGATTCTAGTCCCTTTGTTGTGTTTGTTTTGTTCTCATTTACAGGACACGGAGACATAAACATAAAAGGAGTAAATAAATAAACAAAAAGAAACTGAGTGGGGACTCTTCTAATTCACGAAATTTGAGTACTTATTTTGCCCTTTTCTTCCTAAAAAATTGTTATAAAATAATATAAAATAAAAAACAATATAAATATATAAGAATTGTGAGAGTAAAAGTAATTTTTTTTTCATTATTTTTTTCGTGTGTAAATAGAATAACTCTTTTATAGGCACAAAGACTTATAATCTTATACAATATTTTAAGAAATGAAAATAATACATTATAAATTTTATTAAATAATTATTTAAAGGTTATGGGAGGTAAATAAAAATTTAAAAATTATAATCTACAAATAATAAATGAGACATAAAAAATTTAAAGGTTATAATTTTCAAAGTAATAAAAACCCTCAAATATAAACATTTACGTCAAAATAAGTTATTCGTAACACTTATTTTTTTAAGTGTATTTTTAGTTAAATTCCAAAGAAAAAAAAAATACTGAATTCATCTCTAGACAATTTCAGACACTAAATTCCCGTCTAATTTTTGGTTCTAGAATTTGCTATGTGTCGTTTGCATTTTTGCAAGCTATAATCACGAGGTCGCATCGGATTTTTTCGAAAAAAGATGAAGTGTGGAAAGAAGGAAAAGCCACTAAGTGGTCCTTATTTAAGTGTTAGCACAAATTTTGTGTAACATTGTATAAAGAAGTTTATCTCTAAAGTGGAATGAGGCGAAGGAGAAAAAAAAAATAGTGAATTCCATTAAATTAAAACGTTGCAAAGAAGAATAAATGGTCTAAATTATACTTTTTACATTAAAAAAAAAATTATGAAGGGAAAGAGAAAAATTATAAAAGTAGGGAAAAAGATTGTGAATCCATTTAAAAATTTGAAATGCGCTCTTGTTAGGTTTTAATTTTGTTTATTTTTATCTTTTCCATAATATATTTGTATTATCTATATAGAACAAGCACACATGAAACAAAATTAGTCTACCTCCTAAGTAAGTTTAAGTGCACATTTATACATTTATATATATATATGTGGTGTATTTAATTTGACCATATATACTTCCATTTTAATAAATGTGTTGGATACAGTGAGTTTTCTTACTTCTTTCAGTCTACTGTTGAGCAAGTGAATAAGAATTCTGAAGGATGATTCCAAGAACTTAGGGTTTTTAACCACTTGACACGCACTTACGTTGAAATCTTACAGTGCAACATAGCTCTTCTCGATCGGATCGAGCGAGAATGTTTCAATTCTGGTCATAACTTCAAACCCCAGAAAATTCAAAGAGAAGTCTAATGGCAGTAGGAAACGGTTTCAATGGGGCAACAGGGTCACCCAAACCAAGACCCCAAAAAAAAAAACTTTGAATAAGTTCCAAGTATTAAGACCCTGACCAAGTCTTCCTTTCCACACATTCTAGTCAATTAAATATTGTTCCACCCTTTCTCATGTGTACCGAGTAAAAGGAAACATTTATTTCCTTTATTAATTTCTCTTGTACTTAGGATTCTTTCCCTCTAAGTCTCTCTCGGACAAAGCACCAACATAGAAGCTTACCACCATTCCTCTTTATATTTTCCCCGACAGTCGTGTTCCAATTCCATATATGGCAAACGAGACAAAGCAGAAAAACACAACAACTATGGAAGAGATCATTCATGGTATCGTTCATGGTTGTCAATTAGTTAGACAACTTGAACCAAACCTATTCAACTTGTTCAACCAGCCAGATATGCTGTCCGTGTCCATTGATGAGATAGTGAAGACCTTCGCTGCTGCTAAAGAGAGGCTACCATCAATGTCTCATCAAGATCAAGCTTCGTCCTTCTCTCCAATGTTACCTCGTGAAGCTTTCAAAGAGGAGCCGCCGCAACAGCAGCAGACTCAAATGGGTGCAACCATTTTCATGCAGGAATGGCTGAGGTCTGTGGATCCTTTGATCCAATTGCAGCAAGTTCAAGCCCCAATTGGGAGTGCGACACCGTTGGATATGCGGAGTTATCTGGAAAGTAAGACGGGAATGGAAATTCAGAAGCTGAGATCACAGCTTCAGATTGGTGAAATGGGAGGGAAAGATGCTGAAGGTTCTGAAAGATCAAAGGGCACAGAAGGAGATCAGGTTCAGCCAGCGGAAGCATCATCGTCGCGGCTGCGAAGAAGGTATGTACGTGCAAAACAAAAGTTTTGTTAAATTCAATTTTGATAAATTTATTTAGTTTTTGAGAGTGGGGTCCTTGCAATGCTGAAGAGTAATAAGCTAAGCATTTTCTTTGGTTCACTTTTTCTGTGTAAATGCATAAAGAACTTTGCCTGTTTCACGTACTCGCCCATTGTAGGAAGTTATAGATGAGTTTCCACTTCTCGTTCCCCCAATAATTCAAAGAAAGTAGAAAAAAAAAAAAAAAACTAAAAAAAAAAGAAACCCGAAAGTGGGTTGCTTTTGTGATTTGGCCAAACCTTTGATTGGTTCATTGACCATACTTGTTTTGTGTAAACACAATTACTCGGAAAAGTGTCTCGTACCATAGAATTTTCTTAGACTTTTCTTAGCAACATAGACAGACTTGTTTACGAAGTAGTTTCTTAATTAGAATTTGACCACAATATTACCTTGTCTTGTGTTAATGAAGCAGGAAAGATGAGGATGAGAAAAAAACACTTGTGCTTCCAGCAAACCAGTTTGGAAACACAGATGTTCCACCGGAAGATGGCTTCACTTGGAGAAAATATGGCCAGAAAGAGATACTTGGATCCATGTACCCCAGGTGATCATACATTGAATATATATAATATTATTAATTACATGTACGGACAGATTAACTAGTCAACTAGCTATAGTAATGGGAAAACACCCAAATTGGACCCATCCATGATTCAATCAATCATATTCCACCTCTAAAAATATAATATATATACTTGACTTCTGAAAATAGCTTGACAGATTCAAGTCAAAACATGCTTGGAGATATTTGTCTTACCATTCACATACAGGTCTTGATACTTTTCGTTACCCTCTCTTGTATATATTCATGGTTTCTTGCTAGCTCAGCTCTGAAATTTCATCAGTATAGTACCTCAGACTTTGACTTATTCCCAAGCGTTAAGTGGTTGACCAGTTAATTATGCATGTCAATTCTCAGTACAATACCTAATCCCTGTATATGTATGTGCTATGCATGTAGACCGACATGGATTAGCGAATTAAAAATTAACCACAAGACCAATTAGCCTTTTCTTAATCAGTGATAACTGATAAATTACACAAATAAATGATTCTAATCGAATACATTATAATAATTTGATGCAACACATATAATTGATCTAATGATTTATTCTGTGTTATGTTAAGTGATTATGTCAAAAATTAATTACAGTAAATCTATATTCATAATGGTCATATTCACATGTTATATGCAAAGATTAATTGACGTTGGTTTGGAATACTTCATTTTTAGGAGTTACTATCGGTGCACCCACCAGAAATTGTATGCCTGCCCAGCTAAGAAGCAGGTCCAGCGAGTTGATGACAAGCCTAACTTTTTTGCCGTAACATATAGAGGCAGCCACACCTGCCACATGTCATCCACAGCACCATCGTCATCAGTTCCCCCACAAATACTATTGGATATCTCACGGGAAATGACCCAAACTATATCCCCACAACTGTCTCCATCATCAACTTCAGGTTCACGGTGGCTGCAGTCCTCCATGCACCTCAGCCTCCACGGCAGCGGCGGCGTTGGTGGTGGCGGGGATGATCGGGCGGCCGGCCCTTCCACTTCTTCTCGATATGGTAAGGATAGAGAAATTGATTATGGAGTAGCTGACATGGCTGATGCCATGTTTAATTCTGGTAGTAGCAGCGGTAACAGTATGGAATCTCTGTTTGCTCCCGCCGAAGAATGGGAAACAGGCGAGAAGAAAAGCTCATGAATATGATTTAGCAGAAGATCAAGAAAATTAAACTAATTAATTTCATTTTACCTCAAGTAATGTCAATTTATAGAAAAAGTTTTACAATCAAGTCTTCTTCAACTTAATTTAGTTCACTCGCAAATAATTATCTACAATATTTTGATTGTATCCCATTGGTGCTAGCTTCTAAATATTTGAATCAAGAGTCTTCTGTTTGAGAATTTGTTCAAGTGACCATTTATGAGAAACGAGTCCTTTTTCATCATCAATTGAGCATATATTTCTAACAGAAGCTTTGATTTGAACATTTTACGAGTATAACTAATGGGGTTCATTGCTAAAATCAAAATCTTGGAGAGTTATATGCAAATAAGCTAAAGTTGAGAGAGATCTTGTATAATTTAGCCTAATAATCTATGACATGCGCAGGTCTTGGGTAGTAGGCATCATATATTTGCATGGTCTTGATGTGTTTCTAGGCTTAATATAGCAGAAGGTAACCACAATTTTGAGTTTTTTATGCATGTGTGTTGCTTGCAATTCTCCACAAGATATACTTTATATCTTTCCCTCTTTGACATTTCTTTCACTCTACTTGATTGCAAATTAAATCATTAAGTAGGTTTTGTATGCTAGAACTGCTATATTTTTTTTTAATTTTCTTTTCTGAAATTAATTAGGGTTTTCTGTGAAAATCTTCCTCTCTCTCTCTCTCTCTCTCTCTCTCTCTCTCTCTCTCTATATATATATATATATATATATATATATATATCCCATATAGACATGTGTGAGTGTAGCTGGCCCTGGATTGTGCGTGTTTGAGGACAAAATGAGTTGTTTCTTAGGATCCAAATCCACCAATGAGGGAGCTGATCAACTTCTTAGATAATCACCTTTGTTATTATTATTAATAATATAATATAATTGGAATAGCAATTATATATGCGATGAAGATAGCTTAGTCTTTTTCAGCTAGCTAGCTTAGGCTTGGAGCTTTGATTTGTACGTTTCTCTCTCTTTTCTTTTATTGGGTCCAGATCACTACCAAAGGCCAGTGAACGATTTGAAATGAGGATAATCTTTTATAAAATCTACGATATGGTTAATAATTAATTGGTTGTCCAGTTAAAATTTGTATATATGACGTGCAACTGAAAATGTAGTATATTTTTTTTAGCTGGCTAGACAATATAAATGTAGGGTTAGGGCATGCACGCCAGCTCTAGCTGGATTCATCTCTATTCAAAAATGTTTTATTTTCTTGAATTAGGGCATGCACGCTTGCAATTTGCAAACTTCTAAACCCAACTTCAAATTCAAATGCACAAGTGCTTAAATATATTGTCATTTTTCGAAGATTACAAAACTCTAGCCTTTATGCATACATTTAGCATAAAAATTTGCTGGCTATTATTAAGCTTTCTTGTTTTCCAGTATCCACTTCTGAATACTGTTAATTAAATTGATCCACTCAAATAATTCCATTAAAATTTTACTGTTATGATGTGTTATATATTGATAAATAATTTTGCATGCTTGAAATTTTGACAAGGAAAAAATGAGAAATCTTCCCAAAATCCAGACCATGCATGCAGTAATTTCTGAATGATGTTTGCATTTTACAAGCAATTAAATTTTATTCCTTGATTAGTAGTAGTTTACGTTAATTGATCTTCCATTGCTTTGTTTATTTTCGAGAAACAAAAACGTCAAGGAAGTACAAACAATTCCAAGAATAATCAATTAAGACACAAATATCTGATAAAGTATAGTAACTTAGAATACATCGCTTTTACGTGTTGAAGAGGAAATTAGGATCAAATATTTCCAACAAGTATAGTTCAAGACTCTGAAAAAGAAGCTTTTTGTTCATTAGCTAACTAGCTAGCTGTATACCTCGTCATTTCCCACCCATTAATTACCCTCTCTGCACGTATTCCTCGGTGGGACTGCACCTTTTGGTAACATCCCCTGCCCCACTTCACCAATCATCCTTTGTCTTATTGCCAAACATCAAAGTCAAGTTGAAAGACAAACAAGAAAACTTGGCTTCCAAAAATCCTCAATTTTCATGCCTGTAGCAAAGCATTTTTTACCCACATATCACATAACTTCGTGGTCCCACACATAGCTTCCATCAAATTTCTCAGATGTGATATAACCCTACAAACATATAGTTGGTTGTCTTAATCTATATCATTAATCACAAATCTTTTCATAGTTTACACAGACATTGCAGTTTGATTATACATGCAAAGTGGGAGAGAGAGAGAGAGATCAAATTCAGTCATGGTACAGGAAATTGCTTAGAAAATCAATGCAAACCTCCAAAATCTAAATCAATATTTACACGGCATGGAAATCTAGGAAAAGAAAGCTAATTAAATAAACTGGTTATCATCAAAGTGGAAACGATCACGATCGGTGCCAAAAACAGAATCTACACTAAAGTCCATTTCCATATCAGTACTGTGACTGTGATTATCCGAAGCCATCTTTGATGAGGGCATCACTGCTGGTTCAATATCCTTCAACTCCGACCATATACTAGGGTCCATGTTGTCTGTAACATCACTCGGTGTTTCTTCTTTGGGATATTCCTCTTTTATTATTGGAATTGTTTCTTCTTTTATTATTGGAGTTAATGAGCTAAAAGGGTTCTGATCTTCTTCATATGTTACCTTTGATGGGTCTGGCTCAGGTTGATTCACCAGAAATGATTCCCAATGATCTGGGGAGGAACCTAGGACTAGCTGTTGAGCCTTGACCGTGTTTCTGCATGTGTGGATGCCAATGTATGTTGCCTGGTACATTTCTGGACTCTCTTGAATCCGTTGCACCTGTTTGAGTGCCCGGCAACCTTGATCATGCTTGCGAGTGCATCTGAAGTAACTCCTGCAAATTTATAACAACAAGGGTGATTAATCTCATATTCCTAGTTAATTAACGTTTCAAGAAACAAATCATGTCAAGTTTGTTGTACAAACTCAGTGAATCCTAGCTAGTCATATATTTTGAGAGCCCATTAATGTTCTATGTATCAAATAGTTAATTCAATATTCAGCAACTGCGGTTCGTTTTACCCTATGGGTCAAAAAGAAAGATTTGATTCCATAGGTTGATTTCTTCATGAGGCGTAAGATAATAATCCTTACGGACCCAGGTCTCCATATCCATTTTGTTTGTCTGACAGAAGTTCATAATTCTCCAATCAAAATACTTTATATCCATATTTTTAGTTTTTTCCATATAGATAATAGCGTCTAGATAAATTCTTGATAAAGATATCATCCGTGTTGAAATAAATTTCTTGGTTATTTTTTGATTGTAATAACTATCTATATCCATAAATATATGAGTCTTTCTTTCATTTCTAATTCTAGCGAGCTAGCGAGCAAAAGTTTGAAGAAATTTCATCATACCATTTCTACGCAATGTAAGCATAGCTCAATTTTATTTTATTTTTTCTCTTAAAGCTACTATCTATTTCTATACATAAATCACTTACCCTTAATTTCAGAATGTTTTTACTACAAAAGAGAAAGGACATTAAATGGAAGATAGTAATTAATTACCTGGGAAATTTAGAATTAAGGATTTCTTTCTGTCCGTACTTTCTCCATGCATATCTATCATCGGGTTTGGAGGAGACTGTGGTCCAAACCTGAGCATTCCTTCTGCAACAATTTAAAAGAAGATACGATTTTTAGATCGCATGCATGTTATTCCATGTAAACAGATGCAGAATTAATAAACTTTACTTCTTCATCTTGATAAAGAGAAACCCCACTTGAATCAGAGAATCATTGAAAAACTCTGCACACTTAATTATCAAAATCAATAAATAAAAATCTAGTTCATTAACCTTCATGTTAATCTAAAACTTCGATCTCTCTTTTCATGTATTTTTCTTAACCAAAGAAAAAAAAAAAAAACACAAAGATATCTTTACTCATAACTTGTACGATTGTCCGTACAAATCCCAATCTATCAGATCCTCTTCGAAATCCAAACCACTGGGAAACACAAACTTGGCTGCTATTCAAAAGAGAAGGCAACGGAATAAAATCAAAGACTAATCGGAGAAAACAATAACCTTCGTTTGTAGCAGCCTCTCCGATCCTTGGTTGTCTCCGGCGAGGATCTCTTCCTACTCTCACCGGAATATTCAAAGCCACGATCATTGCAGGAACCTACTTTCTGTGAACCATTCTCCCCAGAAACAGCCGGAAAATTCTGAGAAACTTCAACACCGGTGGCGGTCAGCACAGACAGACTCTCAGTAAAAGATCTCAGTATTTTGGCCACAAGCTCCTCAGCTGAGAGGGACCCATCAACCCCAGATTGTTTCTGAACTAAACCCTTGAGCTGGGTTGCAGACTCTTGACCTTGAACAAGCTCTCTGATCACTCTTTTGACCGTCATCACATTTTCAGGGTCAGGGATACCCATTTTCCTCTGAATGCCGTGGTTGAAGGTGCCACAGCTCTTAGGATCTGTAACAGGAGTTTGGGTTTTTCTTGGAAAGTTTGTCTTTGATTTGCCGATAGGATACCAAGTGCTTGGCTTTAGTGTGAGGGTAAGAGGAGAAAGAAAGAGATAGGATTTTAAGAGGAAAGAGATTTACAATTGAATGGAAAATGTCAGGAAAGAGAGATAGTTGGAAGAATAAATATTTCCACATATATATTTGCTTTCCTTACAATGCTATCGATGATGTAAGCCTGGTGATGCAAAAGAGTGACGTTTTAATAATTTTCTCCCGGAAAATTTGTCCAGCTCTATTGATTGCAAACAGTATAACTGAATCTTTTTTTCTTTTTTTTTTTTCCCTTTTAATGGAAAATTACAACCAGAAAGTAGAATAATATATGCTAAACTACATTTTATCTCATTATGAAATGAATTAAAAAATAAAACAGTTTTTTTCATGCAATATATACAATCACAAGAAATTACATGATGAAACTGTTCGCATAAACCACGGTTGTCTTTAAAAATTTCGACGCCTTAGGAAAATTTATTAGAGAGACTCAATGTAATGTAATTCACTAATTCTCATATTACTCTCTTAACTCTTTAAATTATAACATTATTTGTCAAAATTTTATAATTAAGTAGTTAAAACATTTTACTTTTAATAAATAACATGGTTAATTCATTTAATCTATCTTATAACATAATTAATTTAAAATAGGATTTAAACAATTTTAATTTTAAAAATTTCTTTTTGCAGTATCAACAAGTGAGAATAATATTCTGTAATGCAAGCATTTGGAAAAAAAAAATTGATATAGTTTAGCATTTCAAAGATATTTGAAGATAAGGATGGGACAATAGAAGAAAATAAGAGAACTAAGAAAATTCGAAGAAATAGATAAATAGTTAGAGAAAAGTGACTGTTAGATAATACTATAAATTATCAAATGGTAATGATGCAATATATATTACCAAGATTTTTCATTCTTCTTTTTTAGCTGGGAAAGAAAAGAAATAAAAACATTATAATTTAACAAAATAAATATTAAAAAATTAACTGAGTTTAGCTAACAGATATTGTGAAATTGTTTTAGAATGATAAAAATACTTTTATTGCGTATTAGGTCAAGATGGCCATGGTAAAAATAAGGTCAACGTATTAATGTGATTATACTTTGGATAATTATTAACAATATCATATCTATCGTAACTTCGAGAGATGGACATCAAACATCGTTGTTCAAAGTAGTTTTTGAGTTGAATATGTTACTACTATTTTATTATAAAACTTTATTTATGTGAGATTGAATTTTCTTTGTTTTTTTTTTTTATGGATCTTTACCTTTTTCCAATATAGAAACATGATGGTTGATGGAGATAAGTCGCACAAAAGGAAAGTTAACTATTTCTGCGAGCATGGCCAAAATAATTTACTTCTAGAAGAATTGTGGTCAGCAGTTGTATTTTTTTATTTTTTATTTTTAAGAATATTGTAATCCAAATTCTAAACATGGTTTGCTGGTTTTTGACTAATTATTATATTAGATGTTAAATATTGTAATTACCTTATTTAAAATTTATAGGTTTCATAGGTAGGGCTCATTGACCCTGTATCCACAAACATATTACATTAAATTATAGGGCCTTCTTGCAATTCTTGGTATGTAGTTGCTTTTGATGCTTAATGAATTCTTCTTTTCGTACAACCAAAAAGATATCCACATTAAACTAGTACAATTAGCAGATCATAACTAGTTCAGCCTAAATTGGTAAATATATATTTATTTGTAAATTATTTCATCCGTCAATCCGAGCCAAACACACCTAAAAATAGTCTTATATATATATATATATATATATATATATATATATATATATATATATATATATATATATATATATATGTTATAAAAAGTCGGTTAGGGATTCTAAGAATTCCCGTGGGAACCTATGAGTCTCTGTAGGTGTAGTAAAAGACTACTTCTGGAAGGCTGTAAAGCGGCAGAGGGAGTTAGAGCTGTGAGTCTCTGTAGGTGTAGTAAAAGACTACTTCTGAAAGGCTGTGAAGCGGCGGAGGGAGTTAGAGCTCTTTCTCAGTTGTTTCCTTTTAGGGTTTCTGAGAAAGTTTTACACTGGTACTGAGTATGGGCCTGAACCTACATTCAGGCCCATATGCAAGGCCCGATAGGTCAAAGAAGAGGTCCACATCAATATATATATTGTGTGTGTGTGTGGGGAGTGCCCTAATTTTGAAATGGAATAAACTCCCCTTACTCTAAACTCTTGTACATTAAAACAATTTGTATTTTAAAGGGCTTTAACAATGTACAAAGTTGTTTCAAGAAATTAAAGGAAATATTTTGCTAATGTAAAAAATGATTCATCTTGCAGTTTAGTTTCAATTTTTTATTTTTAAATACAAAACTTAATTATAAGGAACGATAATAAAAGAATCAAATCTAGAGAGATGTATCATAAAGTATATCCACCAATTATTGTAGTGTTGGATGGACGTGATATTTATTTATAATTAGGGGTCTGAATATTTACATATTTTTCATGGTTGGTAATTAAAAGTCTAATAATAATAAAGATATACCCACAGGCGAGTACTCTTATTAATTAATCTGGTTTATTAGTGGACTACTTGGCCACTGGCTTATTATCAGGTACAAGTATCACGGGGCTTTGCTAAATTGGCATATTTATGATACATATATAAACTTTTTGTCACAACATTTTATTAATCGCGCGTGTATATATATATAAAATATAATATAATTTAAATACAACTCTTCTCCTTCATTTCTTAAAATAAGTTATGTTATATTATATTTATAATTTATGTAATATCTTTTTGCTCCCGCCATTATCAATCCAATGATGTAATATAAATATAAAATATTATTATAAAGCCGGACTTATCGGATTATCATATTCAATGTAACTTTTCTAGGGCAACTCATCCAATCAGATCTACAGATGGACCGCACTGTACTGTGTTTTGGTTTATCATTGGTGGTTGTTTATGGAAAGAGACATGGAAATTTATTATATCCATACGATTGTTAGCCCTTCTTGATATTTTTTGATTATTAATTTTTCATAATTAACTTTTTTATAGTACTATAGGATGAGAGTGTTGAATTAAGAATTTCAAATGAAGAACGAGAAAGAAGAAGCACAATCCGCATGGTTCCTACTGTGGTATTATTAGTTGATATAGACCAAAACTAACTCATACACTGCTCTTGTATTTAAAAATGTTTTATTTAATGAGTAATGTTTGAGTTAGAAGTTATCATCTTTTTTTAACAGAAGTTTTATTAGTTTTTTGTTTCAGCTAATAGATATTTTTTTATCCAGTTTAAATTTTTAGGCTTGTAAATTGAAATTTTTATATATATCTTTTTCTTTTCCTAATTGGACCGGAAACAAATGGGCTGGGCCAGTGTTGGCAATATGTGTCCAGTTCAACTGGACTTGTTTCCTTAGCTCAAGGGCTGCTCTTTTGGGTACCCAATCAGTGCATAAGATCACCGATTGCGAAATCGCGTTTTCTACCCCCCCGAGGTATTAATGTAATTTGCATGTCGCTGAACTTCACCCCCCCGAGGGATTTGGCCCTCTTCTAGACCATATCCAAACGCTGTCTCCATGCTCAGAAGTTAGAACTAGAACACCTTCATTGCTGACTCTGAGGATGCTATCATTGCCTCCGGCATCTCACGCTGCCTTTGAAACTAAACTACCCTCATTTATCAGAACCTGCTATATAAATTCCAAATCTTCTTTCTATTACCTTCCTCTGTTCTCTAACTATGACTCTTTCCGGTGTTACTAGCCCCCTTCCCATATCGGTGAAGCCTGAAATGAAAAGCCCAGAACTGGAATTCAATGACCCTCAATCTCTTGTGGTGGTCGCCTTCTACAAGTTCGCTGATTTTCCTGACCATGCGCATATGCTGAAGCCTTTGAAGGAACTCTGTGAAGAGCTGGTACTACTTCTTCTTCTCTAAATTCGTTAATTGAGTATTTCCCATTTCTTTTTTACCTGAGACGAATTTCGAGCTCGTAATGCTTATTTATCCTTCTGCTTGTCTAACCATGAAAGCTCAATATTTTCGGGGATTTCTGGTCTTTGCACTAAC
Organism: Bauhinia variegata; assembly: GCA_022379115.2. NCBI lineage: Eukaryota > Viridiplantae > Streptophyta > Magnoliopsida > Fabales > Fabaceae > Bauhinia > Bauhinia variegata. The sequence goes on from CM039437.1 coordinate 14,878,289, forward strand.
TCCTGGTATTTGTATCTATTTTAGTGCTTCTTCTGATGTAGACATTGTAATTTATATGGTTTATTCTTCTAAAATTTATCTTGTTTCTGTGAAAATGTACTGGGAAGCCACTGCTGTATGTTGATATATTCTAAATCCAAATCAAGTATCCGGATTAGTAATTTGAAATATACATTTTGTACATGATATTTCAGTATAACAGTTAAGGTTGCTTAAATGACGAACAGACATCATTCTTCCCTTGTAAATTATAGGTATATTACATTAAAACATTATTTAATCTGCCTAGGACATTTTCCCAACCATGATAATCCGTGCCTCACCAAGCTGATCCTACTCATCGTGTCTCAGGCGGTATTATTCTTGCACCTGAAGGATCAATGGCAGCATATGTGGAACCCGGGAGTCTGTGGAAAGAGTTCTTTCTTTCATACAAAGTGATAGCCGCCTAATGGGACTAAGACAAATAGAATCACCTGTGAGCCCTGAGGAAGAAGCTATTCATCATGGACATAGTACTAGTTCTCCTCTTGCTGCAGGGGAAGATGCACCGTTCCGATGGGATCACGTGAGGGTCAAGTTGAAGAAAGAGGTTGTTTTCACTTTGTCAAAGAATGAACTGTTTCATAAATTACATAGAAAATCTAACTAAGTTGAGCTGTGGGTTATTTTACATCTTTATCTGCCATGGTTCTTATACATTTTGTTTTCATTGCATGCTAACAGATTGTTACACTTGGGATGCCTACTGCATCACCTATTGAAAGAGTCGGAAAGTATGTTAGCCCGAGGGATTGGAATGCTTTGATTAGTGATCCAGATACAGTGAGTAGTTCACTTTTCTAATTTTTTTCTGAAAACACTCTTATTCCTTTCGTTAAAGAGGAAGTTATTGGAATGTGATTTAGGACAGATTTTTTTTTTTTTGGATGATTTGATGATTAAACTTGCTAGCTTTCTCTTCTTTTTCTTTATATTTCTTTTCTTCGGTTGTAAAGTGGAGCAAGCGTTTTTTCCCCCCTTTGTTTTGGGTACATCGGTCAAGTTCCCTTTTATGGTATTTCTTCTAATGCATGTTGTTTATCAAGTATGTAAAGTTTTTTTTTTTTTTTTTAAAAAAAAAAGGAAAAAGAAAAATAAACAAAGTTGAGATTTTGTAATTCACTTTCATCCATCAGTAAATTCTGTTTGTCATTGCTGGATCGCAGACCTCTCGTCTGCCTGACTAATGAATGAGTAATTTAGTTTATATGTGTATGATGGGGAGCTGGAGTCAATCATTTGATGTATAGCAAATTTGGGTGGTGGGAGACATAGTATGGGTGCTTTATTTTATAGACATGCACAATTTTGTCTCTTAATGACATCTTTGTGTTAAGGTGGTGATTGATGTGCGCAAAAGCTACGAAACCAGAATAGGGAAGTTTAAAGGAGCTGTTGATCCATCTACAACATCATTCGTGAATTCCCATCTTGGGTAGAGGATCATTTCCAACATATGAAAACAGACAGCAAACATCCAACTGTTGAGGTGGGCAATTCATGTCCAAGTGCTGACAAAGTAACAGAGAATCCAAAACAAAATTTGCCTCGTGTTGCAATGTATTGCACTGGAGGTATCCGATGGGAGAAAGCTACAAGTTTCCTCCTCAGCAAAGGTTTTAAAGAGGTGATTTTCCTTTTAAATACTTTCTTCTGGTGTCTACTGACAAACATTTCAAATACATGTGGGCGATGATCACATAAGGAGGTTTCTACTTTCTACTGAATCAACAGCCCCTGTGTGTTTGTAGTCGGAACTTGATGATCAAGTAAATGTCATATTCAGCCTTTTTTCGAGTTTTTTACCTGTTAGCCCATCACAATTGATATGATTTAAGATTTTACAAATTCACTTTTTTATTTTGGTATAACACATACGTTAATTTTATGAAAAATTTAAGTTACATCTCTAAAAGGACACTGTATACATAACATACAAGAATAATAGTATGAAAATAATATAAAATTACATCTTAATTTTATATTAATGTTTCTTAATTGATTGGGCCGTGTTCAAACTTTGCAAGCCCACATCCATTGACCACTAGTTTAAGGGGATTCTTTTTCTATATTCAACTAAACTTTTTATACACCTCACACTTTGTTAATTTCCAAATTACCCTTAACATGTGAATAAGAATTCACACACCCTCAACAAAATTCCATCAACCAGCAAAGAGGAGCAAAAGGAGCGAAATATAAATGACAATTCAATTTAGATTTACAATATATTTAATCTTGTACATAGCAATTATAATCTAAATATAGAGTAAGAGGAATCATGAGATATTATGAATTTTCGTAATCCGTTAATTTTGTTATGAATCATCAAAATCTATAAACTATGTGTTTTGAATTATGGGATGCAAAAAATTTGTTTTAATAAGAACAGTAACTTGGATAGTTCAATAAGTTTGGGGTGTATGAAAAGTTTAGTTGGGTGTAGGAAAAGAATCTCTTAGTTTAAGTGTGGACATGACCCGTGGGCTCTCACTGTTCTTCGTTAGTAGACGGAGCCATCCGACAGTACAGAAACCATCATGGACTGTCAATCGAGATCCGACGGTTCAGAATCGCTTAGACTATAAAATTCCAGATTCGGAGAACTTTCTATTGTTTTGGTTTGCGGACATTTGGAATCGCTGATACCGTTTTAGGAAGCAAAATTCCTTTCCCTTTCGCATTAATTGAGGTACTAGGGTTCTTGTCATCGCTGAGTTAGACGTTTGAGATTTCGGAAATGGCCGGCTTGTTACAAAAGCTTCGTCTCCAACCCACTGACGTCAAAGCTGCCGCCATGTGGGGCGTCGCTGCCGGCACTGGCGCTCTTTATTTGATTCAGGTGAAAGTCCAAATCCTATTCTCCTTCTTTCTATCAAAATTGAAAATTGCATTTTTATCATCATTCAATGTTTCTTTTTCGATTATGATTTCCTAGTATTGCTGGATTTCGAAGCCCTGCGGAGGTCATGCCTGATTTCATATATGTCAAACTCAGTTATAGGCTTTATAAACTGGACCTTGTTTGCTCATTAACATTTGGTGAAAGCTTCTAGATATCTGCAGTTTCCTGATCCATGAATTTTGTTTTGGATATTCTTTTTGACTCAAATCAAAGCGTTTGAACTCTTTTGAGCTGCCTGACATATATTAACAGAATACACTTGATTTCGTCACTTGCTTGGTCATAAAGAAAGGTCTAAGATACAAATACAATGTTTGCTGAGGGAGGCATCTAAAGGTTTTGTTTTTGATTTTTGTTTGTTTTGTATTGTTTTTTGTTTTTAAATTGTACCTGTTGGAACATGCATCTGAAAGGATGCTCACTGATCACCAACTTGATTAATCCATAATTTAAGATAGAAGCAACCTTGTTGGAGGTTGTTGTATTGTGGGGGAGGACCGTGGAAATTGAAACAGAGAAGAAACAATGAGATAAGATTGCGCTGGTTAGTTTATATTCTATAGCAAATGAGTTATATATTTTCAGGAACCATGTAAATATGCTTTTCCTCCTTGTTGGAGGCATACATCGGAGGGGGAATTTACCTAGGTTATGTTTTTAAACCATTGAAATTATGGAAGTGAAATATTTGTAAATGAGTTCTTTACTAAGACTTGTTTAGAATCATATCAGTTTAGGAATTTATTTCATTTACGGAAGATTTTATATCCTATAACTTTTGGTGTGATTTCAAAATAATTTCTTTTCAAATCAAATTATTCAGTATGTTTATGATAGATTCCAAACACACCTTTACGGTCAATTAGATTAATATATGATTTACGACTGAAGTAATCTTTTTTTTTAGTCCACTATTTGGCTTCTTTGTTGATATAAAATGATGAACTGTTTTTCTATGAGATCGATGCTTATAGGAATATAGAGAATAAATGGGATTGGGCCGTCGGTTATCTCTCTATTATGCAAATTAAGTGCACGAGGGAAATTTAATATTGTGATATATTTGTTACTGAATAGCTTTCAAAAGTTGGCATTTGATTGGTAAGTCGTTCAAAAACTATTTTGAAACTGTTGTTATACAGTGCATGATTTCTTAATCTGTAACTTGACAGATGAGTGCAAATCAGAGCAATTTATAACAAGGATCTATGGTGTTAATGATGGTGTAAATGATAATGTATTTCATATTCGTCTGAAGTATGAAAGTGGATAGAATGGATGCTCTTGAAGATACTCTATCATGTTAGTTGAAGTCAGACATTTTTGAAAAGACCTGCTATTCCTCATCTAATATGCTATGTAATTATTAACCGGAATTTGATTTAGTTAGCTTTTGCCTTCATTATCAGACATTGAGCCCCATTTTTCTTGAACGATTTTATGCCATGGTAAAATGATGGTTAAGGGTCTGCCTTATGTGAAAATGTTATCTCTATCCACTGAACCATTCTTATAACATATGGTGTTTGACCTTCAAGTCAGTACTTAATATATTACGTATATTGGTTTTTTGCGCTAATGCTATTAGTATTTATCTTTTTTGCCATGGATCCTTTAGAATATGCAAAATGACCACAACTCTTTACCATAGATCGTGACTTGAATGGGATTGACCCCACTCAGCATAGCCTTAAATGTGGATGATTTGCTTAGATAGTGAGCTGTTGGGAGCGTAGTAGTGACTCCAAATGGAGTTTACTGTTTGTAATTGGAATGCAGTCTGTCTTTAAGTGGATCATTTTCTTTGGGGTCATTATTTCTTTCAAACATCTTTTAAGTGCTCTTGGCATATTTTACATTAATTACATGTCAATAAAGATGATGCCAGAATTTATTTTTAAATTCATTAATCATATTTGTAAGTATCACTTTGAACATATTAAATCTCCTTACATCCGTATGTGATTTCTTGTTGATTCTTGGCTTGATAATAATGCACCTGCCGAAATGATTTACAGCCATGGGATTGGTTGAGGAAGACTTTCTTGGAGAAGCCGGAGCCTGAGCAGAAATGAGTGGGATCTGGAAGAACTTCATAAAATTTTTCGATCATGTCCTTTGAGGTTGAGGATGATTAACTATGAAATCAATCCAATAATGCAATTTTCTGCTGAGATTTTCTCATGTCTTTCTGAGATCATGTGATGAATTTAGATTTTAAGTTTTTCTGGTTGTTTTTACTTGACCTCCTCTGTCACAACAGTATCTTCTTCATCCTCTGGGTTGAACGGTTCATTTATGGCTCTAATTTCTGCTGCAAACACATAATTTCCTTATCAATGCACACAACTGAATTTGTGGATGGGAATGTTGACAATTCGCCGGAATTTTTTAACACACTGATAAAAGAGCTCAATTAAGTTGGTAGCTGCTCTTGAAACTAAATAAATTCATCATGTACTTAATTAAATGTATGTTGTGATTTAGCAGTTGATTATCCCTTCCGGCTTACACCTTGTGAACTTGTCAGTATGAAAAAGATTTTTTCTGGTTCTCTTCGACATTTTTGTTTTACTTTCCAGATTTCGGTCCGAGTCTTATTTCCCATATAATATAATTTGTCATAAAATAAGTACTAGGAGAAATCAAAATGGAAAAGATTTTGCTGGAGAAAAAAGAATTCTAAAAAAGAATGGACTTCAGGATACCGGATCCTATGAATTTGGGATTTTGCAATTAAAAATAAAAAAGAAATCTTTTTTCTTTTGGGTGGTGGTTAATATCCTCCCAAGTCCCAACGGCCTAACCACTTTTTAGGTTCTTTGCTCTTTACTGTGACAAAGCACCTTCCGACCAATAATTATTACAATATTTCACAAAATAGGTATTCCGGTATTAATCAGGAGTTTAGTTTTTTTATTTTTTACATTATAAAAATTCATAAGTCAATACAAAAACATTAAATTAATAATAAAATTCATAATAATCTTATTTAACACACTTAATTTTGTTATCTACTTCATTAAATTCACATTCGATAATTTTTTGAAATTTTTACAACGCTAGTCCTACCAAAATTAAAAGAGAAGTAGCACTTGATAACTAATAGGAGAGACACTGGCTGCTACTGGTTCCGAGCTTCCTCCGGAAACAATAACACCTATCTTGTTCTAGAGTCATCTATGGTCAATGGTATTTAGTATTTTATTTTTCCCCTTCCCGCGCAACACCAGCCGTCCGATCTCACTGACACTCTCATTACCCTCCGTTTATATATCACCCTAGTTCCCCTCCTTCTCTTTCTTTTCTTTTCTCTCCGCCCAATTTTTCCCTTCACTGCCGATACAAGGCAGCTGGAGAGATCATTCTGGTGAGTGGTCACTCTAATTGATAACTTTCTTTGTCCCTTTTTTGGTTCGGTACTTCGAAAAGTCGTGGGTTGTTTTTCAATTTTTTTCTTTTTTACTATGAAGTAATATTGTTTTGTTTTTTCCGATCTGGTTGGCTTGTGTGGTCAGGAGAAACTTTTTTTCGAAGGTGTTCGATGGAGAAAGAGTTGGTCGAATTGTACGAATCCGTGAAGAAGGCGGCGGACGCGGCGAGCTCCGGCCAGAGCGAACACGAAGAAAGTCGGTGCATTGATGCGCTCGAGCAGCTTAAGAAATTCCCAGTGAATTATCAAATTCTGGTCTCCACCCAGGTGCTTAATTTATTGGTTATTCATTGCCTCAAATTTTGTTTTTATTATTATTTTTGTTTTGGGATAATTTTTTCTGATGGAGTTTGGTTGGTTAGTTTTTTGGATGAAGAAAAAGCAAATTAGAGATTTTGGGCAATCAGTTAGGATTGTGCTGAAGATAATTGAAGTACCGTCATTTCATCTAAAGAAAAGTAGGAGAGAACAAGTGAGAAGCTTTACATCATGTAACTGGGACGATATGATTGAAAAAAATACAGCTTAAATGAGAATGAAAAACTATTGTAAGGGCACAAGGACTGAGGACATTGTTTTTATTTATTTTGGTGGTATACAATTCCTTTTTTAAGAAAAGGAATTTCTGTATGAGATAAAATTGGCATTGTAAGTAGTTTCGAGAGAACACCACTGCGAGTGTGTTTTCGCTCTGTCTGATGAATAATAATGCATAAGATTGCTGTTAGCATAGAACCAGAGGATATTCCTGTGAGGGTACTTGAATGGAAATGTTTGTGTCAACTTAAACTGAAGAGGTTTTGTTAGAAAAATCTTTGTGGACATTAGAGAGTGTGGAGGGTATTTCTTATTTTCCCCTTTCTATGTGTCACACTATTAGCTTTTATTGGGCTGATGCTCCAAGACATAGCAAACTATGTCTTGATTTTGCTTCTTTCCCTTCAACTTACGAGTGCTTCTGTATTTGCTTTTTTTTCTTTCTTGTTCGACACAGTGTGGTTAATAGGTTATGCATCTTTTGCTTTTACCGTTCATAACAGATGCAAACCGGCAATATTGGAAGGATCTTTATCTAAGAAGTTGTTGATGGGGGAGTATAAAGGATTCAAGGATAAGGACTTTGGAAGTGTGTCTGAAGGTTTAATAGAAATTAATTTTGATAGGAGGAGGATTAAACTGTCTGGATGGGTGTCCAGTTTATAGGGAATTGATTCTTGCAGTGAAAACGCTAAAAGCAACCACGCCACTAGTGTTGTATTATATCTGGGTTATCCAAAGAGAAAAGCAGAAAAAATGAGTATCTTTTTCACTGAAATCAAAGGAAATTTTCTAAAATCTCTTTAGAGTGCAAAGTTGCAACATTTTTTGGATCTGTTATATGAGAGGGTTTCGTGGTCTTTAAACATTATGTTGCATCCTTGTTAAGTGATGGCATATAATGATGATATCAAATCTATATAGATTTCATTAGGTTAATTGGCCTTTTGCGTTTCTTGTTCACTCCTCTTGCACTTTTTCCTTCCTCCTTAATATATATATTTTTTCTTTTCCAGAAGAAAAGATAAATTTTTGTTTTGATTTTTTCATTATATATGTAACCTTTCAGGTGGGCAAGCGTCTTCGACATCTCACAAAACATCCAAATAAGAAAATTCGGGCCTTTTCTGCTGACTTGATTGAGATATGGAAAGACATAATTATCAAGGAAACAAGCAAAAATAAGAATGGCAATTCAAATAATCATGTTGAGTCAGCAAATGCAGAGACAGCTAAAGCTGAGAAAGTTCATAAGACCCCTCAGGTGAAGGTTGAGAAGACTTCAAAGGGTGAAACCGTCAAGGTTGAGAAAATTGACAGGAATGGTACGTCAAACTTATCAAATATGAAGACACAAAATGTGAATGTCAAAATTGAGAAAGCTGATTCTGCGGCACATGTTAAGGTGGAAAAGATAGTTAAGGACGAGAAGCAAGTTTCTGGAGTGAAGAAAACATCATCCAGCCCTGCCGTCTCCGCTCCTCCGAAGCTGAAATCTATGATTAAATCTAATGATGCAATGCGAGACAAGATAAGGGAAATGCTCCATGATGCTTTCTCCCGTATTGCTGGAGAGGCTGACGAAGATATCATGGATCAAGTCAATGCATGTGATCCTATTCGAGTTGCTGTTTCAGTGGAATCTGTATTATTTGAGAAGTGGGGTCCTTCTAATGGGGCTCAAAAGGTTAAGTATAGGTCCTTAATGTTTAACCTTAAGGATCAGAATAACCCAGATTTCCGGAGAAAAGTTCTTTTGGGAGATGTTGAACCAGAGCGGCTGCTCAACATGACCACACAAGAAATGGCTAGTGAGAAAAGGAAGCAAGAGAATGAGCAAATAAAACAGAAAGCTTTATTTGAATGTGAGCGCGGACTGCAACCAAAAGCCACAACTGATCAATTTAAATGTGGCCGATGTGGTCAAAGGAAGTGCACCTATTACCAAATGCAGACCCGCAGTGCTGATGAACCCATGACAACCTATGTTACATGCGTAGTCTGTAACAACCGTTGGAAGTTCTGTTAGTGCAGTGCTTCTCATAGAAGTTGTATCGATTTGTTGATTACCATCATTAGATCGTGAAGCTGCTAGTGTTATTATGGTTCTGCACTGCAGCCAGTGTCAAATTTTTCTCATTTTTCTAATCAGAACTATTACATGTAGGTTTTAATATTTTTTTTTTCTCTAGTGTAGCGTTGTTGGAATTCACCTTGTATGGAGAGAGAATTTCTAGTTTATTGACATGTCCATTTTTCGTTATGTTATTCCCTTTTGTTCATATTCTTAATCAAATTCTTCGTCCTGATAGTTGTGTCTGTGCTTGGGCTTGGTTATTCATGCTTATGAAGTTACATGGCCATGCTTCAACCTGTGATGAAAAGTTCAGCGAGGGCAGTCTGACTTCTTCTCTATGTGCTCTGTCGGTTTGATTGGAAGCTCAAATGTTGTGATTTTTGCATTTTGCTAAGTCTGAAATTGCTTATTGGCAAAGCCATGTACTATTAGGTGTTAAGATGGCTTGCATATTAATGGGTACCTCTCCTTATTGTCAGAGTGCCCTGTTAGCAAGGCTACGATGGTCCATTTATAAACGAAACAAATCAAAGTTTGGGTTTTCTTTCGTTTTCAGTTTCACAGCTGAAAAGATAGTTCAAAGAAAATGGTGGAGCACATTGCCTCTAGGTTCTTGAAAGGCCAAAGAATTGCTGTTCCGAAACTACAATAATCAAACATAGAGCATAAGCTGTGAATTTACCATGATAAAAAGCTCCTATACTCAATTTGAAGTTTTCTTGGTTTATAGATCAGTAATGCAGGACACTGCAACAGAGGTAACAGCCATAAAGGAACATCCAATAACCATGCACTTTGTCAGTTTATGGTCGTGTGGATTTTTATTAACAGAAAAAAGAGCCTGGTTTTGAGTACAATGCATGCTAACGCAACAATTAGCATAACTCCCCCACACCGAAAGAAAAGAAGAAAAATAAGAAATAAAGACACAACGATGTCACGATTTTCTTAATGGGTTTATTGCCAGTTACAATGATCAAAATCAAAAGTCCCTTCTAAGTTTAAGACTGTTGAGAAAGAACATCGTCATTCAGTTCCTTAAGAGCTTGGAATACTCTAGAACTTCTGTCGAATATCTGAGCCCTTCTATTGTAATCTGTAGGCTCTTTTCCAACATCTTCACCCATAATTGCTTCCCTCTCCAAACACTCCAACAGATCCACAACTCCCTTATTTTCACCACATTTATGTCTAAACCTCCCCATTCCACACCCTACCTTCTCTTCACCTTCTTGTGTGTTCATCTCGGTTTCCAATTCCTTCTCCAACTCTGCCATCGAACCCCAACTAGCACAACCCACCACAATATTATCTGTTCGCCTCTGTAAGAAACTTGAACCATGGTCATGCCAAGAATGACTTAACTTGCAGCTCAAATGGGTCCACGGCACCGTCACGTTACAAGGGATATGGCTTTGACATGGAACCCAAGAGTGGCTGGCGTTATGCAGAGGAAGAGAAGAATAGGGCTTGTGTGTTTTAGCATGACAAAGAAACCCTTTCATGGTTAAAGCTCTGAACTTTGCTTTGGGTTTTGAACGGCGTTTATTCTTATAGGCATCTGGTTCATGTGGATATATATAAGAGGCTGGAGGAAGGGAGAGTAAGACCAACACCACCCGTACACGTGTCAATATCATGGTCAAGATGCATACCTGGCACAGGTGTAGCTGATGGCAGAGAATTCCAGATCATTGGTTGATGCCCCCACTTGGCTATCGGTAAGAAGTCGTAGAGGGGCACGCGTTTGAAAGAGTGATACTACAAAAGTCTGTTTTTCAAAGGGCTGTCGTTGTCTGAGCAAATTGTCTAACAAGGCAAGTAAGTGAGAGAAATCCAAATGCGGCCATCGACCAGAAATCAACATCAAATCGCAAGCAAATTAGTCAGGCAGCAGCGAGAGATAGTCTTTGTAGCTTGCAAGGCACAAACTTCTACACCAAGTTCAAAGATGGAAATTTAAGACAGCCATGAAAGAATTGTAAGAGGAATTTGACATGGTTAACGATATCCTGACTTTTGTGCATGTCCAAGAAAATTGTCCCTTTCATTAAAATCATCTGATTTATCTTCTTTGGTATCCTAGGTGCAACTGTAAATGAAAAAATTGTTCCCCTAAGCCTTCGAGTTCCCACACAGACCAAGTAATATAACTAATGCCCCATTTAAAGGAATATAATTGATGATTACATGGATCATGATTTAGTTCAAAACTGAAACGAAAATCATTTACATGTAGTCATATGTACAAGAACAAACTGATTTCCTAGAAACAACTTCGGTCAGATGAATCTAAAGTTAAGAGAGATAATTTATCCTGCTTTTTATGCATTGCAACACCTCTCGACTGTTGATGCAGCTAGAGAACTGTTGCACTTCTATTCAATAGCTTGTGACCAATGTAAGAGAAAAATAAACTCATGTCCTTTGTTCACTTAGTCTTCTCTCAGCAGCAATAGCAGCAGCAACAGAAGGCGGCAAATGCCTCAGACTTGCACCGGGCTTTTCATCACTTTCTGGCACGGGTAATGGGGCTGTAGCTAGTAAGGATTCAACGTCTTTCAGGGTCAAAACAGGTTGATCTTGATTTTTGGTGTTCCCGCTGATGAATTTATGGTTGCTCCGGCTTCTATTCAATTTATATATGCTTTCTTCAACTGTGTTTTTTACCTAATGCATAGATAAAATTGTATAATGAGAAAAATTCTCAATGTATGCAGGAACTATCTTGATATGAAGCAAATAGCATAATGACTGGAAGAATCAACAATCACCACATGACTGCTAGCTTGCACTTCTGCAGGGGAACAAGCATACAAAATGCTCATTACATAAACCACTGCCTGCTAGGGATGGAAAAACTTACAATGAAACGATGAATGAGAGTCTTGTTTTTCTGTCCAATCCGATGTACACGGCTGATAGCTTGTGCTTCTGCAGCTGGGTTGAGTAGAGGCTCTACAAGGACCACATGCTGTGCTTCCAAGAGATTGAGGCCATTAGCTCCATGTTGGATTAAAATTAATAACACCTGAAAATATTTTGATGTTGGTTTCTGGGATTTAACGTCGTCATCTTCTTTTCTGCCATCCTGCTGTCCTCTAAATTGACTGATAGCAACATGTGATTTTCTGAACTCAAAATACAGAGTATATATGAGCTTAATAACGTTGGAAGTGTAATATTGTTTAAAATGTGAGATCATCAATTGCAAAAGCACTTGTTGCTCTATAACATAGTAAATTAGAGCCAAATCAAAGAATTGAAATGTAAACACAATTCCTAAAAGACGAGTTTCTTCGAATTACAATAAAATAATTTTAGAAGAGCATACAATTCACATTATTGATTACTGTATAGCTTCCAGTGTTCGAAAAGATAGCCAACTATATATAGAGTTATATCTTATGTTTTATGCATTAAAGATGTAGTATAGTTTCCTCATCCAACCTGTTGATTTCATTTGACTAGAGGTTCTTTCCATTTAGAACGTCTTCTGTTTTATAGAAACTTCAATCATTTAATATAGCAACCTTTGTCTTCATAAAATCGAAATACAAAGAGGGAATTATTGTTTGGGTCATTAAGTTTGCAAAAATGATCCATCAATTCTCTTTATCTCTCTCTCTCTCTCTCTATATATATATATATAATATTCTGAGACTTAAATTTATTATTGATATATTGAAATTGATGGTTTCTTCACTTCTTGTCTTCCTATTCCATCTCTTCTCTTTCCAAGCCTCTTCCTAATCCTGAATAAATATATAATTAAAAAGAGAAATAAGCAAGAGGATAAATTATTATACCTGCCTCCTTTCATTCGGACGTATGTGATGTCATTGGCAGCAAAGGCATGTTCCAACACATCAAGAACATCATTCCAACTTGAAAATACAAGGACTTTTGCTTTAGAATCTGTCGACTTGATCCACAAGATTCTTCTTGTGACTGCTTCAATCTTAAAAATACCACAACCAAGAAAGAGAAAAGGAAAAAGAAGTTAGGCAAAACCAGTATGAATTCACAATTTGTGTGTAACTGTGCATGTGCACCCACTTATAAGTGTGTGTGTGAGACCCCCATGAAACAATTTAACTGGCAATCGTAGACTTAAGCATGCTTGTAAGAGGAAAGTCGGTCAATGAGTATAAAGAACGTCAAAAGAAGGAAAAATACGTGCAAACACTTGAGCTGAACATCTCAAGTAGACCCCAGAGGTAGTGGCAAGAGTACATGCAGAAAACAAAACTAGATGTTCATATCAGGGATATCAATTGATTATATAAGTAGTTAAAGAACGTACCTTAGTTCCATATGAGCCTTTAACAGGTATGGATGCTTCCCATTTTTCATGGCTGTCAATTTTATGCAGCACAGAAGAATTGGAAGATTCATTCTGTCTATCAACGGCATAAGCAATGTTCCCAAAATCAGTGTGCTGCCGGCATGTGGGGCACATCACCCATTTAACTTGAAGTCTTTGCTCGGTCATAGCAAATAAACCTGTGAGAAATAAATGCATAGTTAGGTTACATGTAAGAGGAAAGAAATACTAAACAATGTGGTTATCAAGACATACAGAAGAGGCCAACAGTTCAAGAGTTCGCACTCTGCAGAAGCTGCTAAGTTGCTTGGAGTGTTTCACGTGGTGATTATTCTATAGTTCTATATGTGTATAATGGACGATTAAACCTTACTAAACCATATGAATGATTGATGATAATTAGATATATCAGTACTTTTTTAAAATTTCATAAAGCAAACAAATAGAGAAGACCAGCTTGGTATGGCTACGCAATCATAGTACTGGAATGGTATGCAGGTCCCTTTAGTTGGGGACAGCTACAGAAAGATAACATAAAGTTAGGCCATGGAAGACTTACATTTACAACATGTAACATGCCCACATTGAAAAACCATTTTCTGACTGCCTATCTTGTCTTGACAAATTGGGCATGTTTCCTCATCAGCTTTGGATATGAATTGACCTTTCTCTTCCATCAAGTTTGACATCGTAGTTGTCTCTTGAGTGGAGGAAGAACTATTTGAACTTTCCAGTGGCAGTTTTTGTTTAGATTGCACCAAACCCTAAAAAAAGATTCAGTTTAGGTTAAATCTAAACAACAGATAAGAAAATACTAAATTTTCTATGAAGCCTAGTGAAGACACTTGATAAAAATGAAAATACAGTATGTGAGTTTCTTAGGTTAATCAGGAGATGACAACAGCCATGACATAAATGGTTCATGAACTTAAATCCACTAAACGGTAAACATCCTTAAAAGATCTGGAAAAATAACAGAAGAAGCTGAGACAGGAAAGCCTTTTCATCTAGCAGGAAAACTTGGAAAATACAACTAAGCCAAATGCTGACTTGTTAAGTCCAGCGAACAGGAGAAAAAGAGGGGGAAAAAAAGAAGTCAAATTGGTGACAAATATGGAGGCCACATAAATTATTAATACAGAGCTGGACGGCGGCATGATAATTTTTCAGCTCCCATATATTAGTAGAGTAATTAATAATGAAATACTCAATCACAGGAGATCTATATTAGAATAAAATTCCAGTCAACTTCAGCAATATGTGAAAGACTTCAAAGAGTTGCCATATATAGTATAAGGGAACTAATTTCTGATAAAGACTAAATCTGCCATCCTATACAGTGTTTTATACACTGTCTCATTGTAGTAAATTGCTCAAGAAATATAAGGAAATGGGATAACAACGTTAGTTTATATTTTTTTAACCAATCATGAGAAGTGGGACAAAAAAGTGGGCAATAGATTTTAATCCTTTCCAATATTGAGAATGTTTCATCTTGTAAGTACATATAAATTCTATTCTTCTACAGGTAAAAAATTGTTAAGAATTTTTCCTCTAACCTTTAGGTAGCGGAGTTTTCCTTTTATCTGCGACAACAAGGCCAACGACATCAATTTATCATGGGAAAAATTAGAGCTAGAGGCACACAGTTCATCTTCACCTAAAGCGTCAAGTGATTTGTCATGTTCATTTGCCCTCAGATGCAATCGGGAAATTGCCATTTTTATTTCATCATGTGCAAGCAGATATTGAGCTTGTGCTATTGCTAAAAGCCTTGCATTACTGAACTCCTTTCGCAATAGCTCAAGCGTATGTAAATGACTGGTGGCTGCTGAAACGATCTCTCTTCCTAAGTGAGACTTGCAATAGCTCTTAATAGCTCCAAGCATAACCTCCAATTGAGATGCTGATCTTGAAACCTAAAATCATCATAAAAAAATAGAAACTAGAAAGCTAACGCGCATATCTTAAAAGGTGCAAGTTTCTTTGACAGTTTGATGCAATATCCAATGACACGAGATATATGCGGCGGTGAAAATTAATCATGTACTTTTATCTATTAGACTCCAGAATGTTCTGGGCAATCAGACATTGGAGTTCGACCATTGGAAAAGTTAAAAGAATTACAAATGATTTTTTTTTTTTCACAAAAGCTTATCTATTCAAACGCACTCATAGCCCTTGTTTGTAGCCAAGAGTTCACCAAATTAAGACCAAAACAACATCCCAATTATAACTGAATTAAGAAAAAGAAATCAAAAGAGGAAAGAAAGACAGCTAGAGAAGGCACTCCATGTGAGTTGACATCATTCACATTGCCCATTATAGAAAATTACAGCGAGAGTAAAGACAGCTTTTACAACTTTTCACTTGAAACTCAAACAATGGATTGGGCTTAAAACCATATATAATAGAGATAACAAGTTTGAGAATAGAGAATTTTGAAAAAACCGGACAGATACCAATAACTCTGTACTCTCAACCCCCCTCCCCGCCCCAACAAAAAAAAAAAAAAATCATATTTTACTTTATCATAATTCTGAACTCTCTTTAAACAGTCAATGCATATTTTAACTCGAGAATGGGAGAAATAGGCATCTGTTTTGCTGAAAGCCAATCAGAATTCTTTATATTGTATTCAATCAGATGAAGTAACTTACCACAACTCTTTCCCCAACATTTCTTTTCTTTGATTCTTCAGAGCCAATATCAGATACCATTGAGCCATGATTAGCTTGGGATAGTTTTGAGAGGAAACGATTCAGTGCAGAATTTTTCTTCTGTAAATCTATTGCCTCCTCAGCAGAGGTAATTATCCCTCCACGTTCATTCTTAAGTGAAAAAATTCTTGCTTCATAATCCTGATAAAAAAAGAAAAAAAGAAATGAGCCTTGACGCTGTTTTACATTCTTAGCCACGTGAGGAATCTAGTTAAGAACAAAAATCATCAAACCTTAAACAATTCATCTAGCTCACACATAACACATGGAGGACCATCACCATTAGGCTGACAATTTCGACATCTACCCATACGCTCAATGTCCTCTTCCTTTGGTTTTTGCATTGTATGATCAATTTCTAAAATTCGATCAACTAGCACTTTTCTAGAGGCTTCTAATTGATCCAAACCTGTCTGTATTTGATACTTCAGAGTGGTTATGCTTCTGAAACTGGATTAGAAATAGCATATATTAGTCACTGTGCATGTTATTGTCAATTATCAAAATATCTGAGAAAGGAATTTTGACATCTTATTTCACAAAAGCAGAGCGCAGAAAACCATGCAATTGGACATATCAGTAGTAATATTAGTCTAACAAAGACTAGTATTAGTGTGTACTGCTATTAGTCATTTAAAGGAATGTTCATATCCCATTCACAAATTGAAATATGAATCCTGACAGGAAATACTAAGTTTCTGTTTTTTCCTCTATGTCTTGCATATCCAAGGTTCTTCCAAAATTAGATAAATACTAGCAAGATCAAATAGATCTCTTATCCTGGTGATGTCAGTTGTACCTGTTTTACATAGTCAAGCACCTTCATTCCAATGCTATATGTTTGATGAACCATAACTTAAACATATGATTATGAATCATTTCAAAGCTGCACACACACAGATCATAGAAGTCATTTGAACTCAAAGGGCCACTAACCGAGCAGCAATTCTTGATGACTTTGAATTGTTTGAAGTTGAGATGGCTTCTTCAATCTTTCTAATCAATTCAGTTGATAAATCCTTGTTCTGCTCAGCATGGTGAAGTGCATCTAACCACCAAGTGCTTTGTTCATTTGTTTTGTCACTACATGCATTACAAACCTTCAAACAAGTTCAAGTGTCATTAAAGATATAGCCAGTAACAGCACGTTTCCTTTTTTCCCCCCTTTTTTGATTGGGATTGAGGGTGGGGGTTGGGATAGGAACTAAGAAAAAAGAAATATACCAGCAAAACAAAAATAGATCGTTAAAACACTTCAAAATCTTAAAATTAATCTCAACTGAAAAAAATTCACAACACATCATGGTAATATTTTGTACATTATGACATCAACCATATAATATTAAAATTGCTTGGAATCAAAACCAAATCAAAATGAATGACAAAACCTATTTCTTTTTAATTACAAAATGTGTAATTGTACGCATACAGTAGACCTTTTGGCAAAATTTAGAACTGAAGCAACCAAAGCATATGATCTGCCATCTTATAATGGAATATTATTGTGTTTAAAGCAGTAGAAGAATTTTATGCAAAGGTCTTGGGTTGTACCATACCAAGAAGTCACTTGGATGGTCTGAAAAATGGTTGCAGGGACTAACTGCATAGAAAAAAATCAATGTAGTCCAAAACAGTGTGGGTAGCTTATATACAATTTGGGGTTATTAGTATCCTGAAAATACTTATTGAAAGATCATTGGGTTTCCACAGAAAATATCTACACATATTCACCAGATACTAGACACTATACAAATCTCAAAGTTCAACAAAATCACAAATAAATAAATACTGCACACAAGTATGCTATAAAATGACATAAAGGATATTGACCTGCATATAAGATTTTTGAAACTCCTGTTGAGATGCAGATAGCTTTGAACTGAATACAGATAAGAACTTCTGTTTTAACTCTTCACATTCTGATATCAGATATTTGAGTGAATCGTCTGATACACTATCAGATTCTTGATTTTCATTTACATCATTTTCTGATAAACTTGATGTAGCATCCTGTGGTTCTCCACAAGCCATAGTGAAACCTGAATCATCCGAGACACTCACTTTTTGCCTCTTCAGAAGACAATGATCAGCCTTTTCAATGTCATGTTTTCTGGATGTCCTACGTGCACAAGTTCCAGAGAATTGATTTTCTTTGGAGGGAAAACTTAGGGAAAGGTTTGTAGTCTGTGGAAGAATCTCAGCAAGATTATGAGTAATGTGGATATTTAACAAAGGATCCAGACGGAAATCTTCTGAATGCTCTTCTGCTAAAGCCAGTGCTTCATTGTATAGTAGGGCAGCATGAGAAAAATCCTTCTGTATAATAGCTATTGCTGCAAGTCCATTCAAAGCAACAACTAACCGCCTGAGAGCTTCCTCACCTTCTACCTTAGTCTTATTTATAAGAACCTACAGAATCAAATTCATGTCAATTCAAATAATCATCATAGACAGTATTTGAGATATTGTCACAGATTCTTACAAGTAACACACCATTAGTATTTCCTCCATGGTCATGGGTGACTGCTGCAGAGAACGCAACCCAGAACTTCCAACCTGAGGGTGACAACATGCCTGGCGAAGCTTCAGCAGAGCATTCAATAGCTTCCCTGCTTCAGCATGAGTGACAAAAAGATCAGACAAACCATCTGAAGTTGCAGAACCTGGAATAACCATGAAATATTGCAAGATCAATCATCCTCCAAATGCACATTGGTTCAAAATGACTTAGATTTAGACTTATCTTAGATGACACTGACTTACCACCTGGGACTGTTTTATTGAGAATATCATTTCTTAAACTTTCTATAACTTCATGAGCATAATTAACACAAGTTTCATGTTGCCTCTGGTAGAAGTGTTCTTCTATTGGTGAGAGAGTGAGCCAAGTGAGGCACTCCTCCTGGGAGGGAAGCTGCAGCTCATCCGCAACATGTTCTTTCGAAGATCGCCACATGATATGCTTGAAAATTTTATGTGCGAATTCTATAGCTCCAATATCTCCCTTCTGCAAATGTATGGAGCAAGAGTCAAGAATCTATGCAAGGAGGACAAAATAAGAATTTATCATGAAAAGGAAAAATATAAACAAGGAGGACAAAAGGTCCTCCTAAAGCAAAGGAAATGTCAAACAGAATAACCAAAAAAGAAATAATAATTCTCAAAAGATTATTATTAAAGAGGTCCTTAGGAATAATATGCTTAAAAGGACATCTATATTATTACTGCCAATTCAATAAGACTAAGCCAAATATAATAACAATAGTTATTATAGGAATCATGGTTCTCGAGGTCATTTTGTTGTTTCTTTTGTATAGAAAAATTTGAAAAACAAAAAAAGTCTGTTTGCAACTACAATCAAACATAGAATTACAAAGAAAAATACCTCATAAGGATCTCGAATAACTTCAGTCCACCACCTGTATGTATTGAAAGGACTTGCTTTAAGGAACCGTAGAAGTCCATATAAATCATCAAGCTTGCGCTGAATGGGAGTCCCCGTAATGCACCAACGATATTGTGCATTAAGTCGAAGAGCCATTTCAGTGGCAGCAGCAGCATTACTCTCTACCATTTGAGCCTCATCCATACAAACTCTCCACCAGTATATTCTGGTAAGAACAGTTGGGATGACAGGGTACCTACAAGAAAATAAAGCAATAACCAAATACATAAAGAATTAGGTCTATGCCAACAGACCTAAAGAAATAGGTCATAAATACAATTTTTCCAGTCATTAAATGATTAACACATAGGAAAAAAGGTTAAAAAGAATGGAAATATGGAAGGATAAAGGAAAAGTAATCAGTAAGAACAATTCTTGTTGTCAGAAGGGGTATGGAGAGAACTAAACTTATATCCATACTATGAGCAATAACATTTACAGTTTGTTGTAAGGGAAATATTTACAGTTCACAGACACACAGATACTCAGAATCCACTGAACTTCTGGTGTGGTCTAACCCTTCGTATAAACCACTGAAATCCTTCTCAATTGGATGTGGAAAATATCCTTATAGACTACATTATTTATCCTACAAAAGAGAAAAAAATTATATTCTTTTGAACAAACCTTTTCTGAAATCTCAAAAAATGTCGATCACCTTCATGTCGATCAGAATCATGGGACAAGTCCTCTTTAAGCACGTCATAGGTTGTTAATACAATGTCAGCACCAGCAAGTTCACTTATATCCACAAGAGATGTATTGGAGAAAGATGCTTCCCGTACGCCCTCATAAACATAAGTTTTCAAGGATCCTGGACGTGTATGACTACAAGACAGAAAAATAGTTAAAACCTTAAATTAATTGTGAAAAGAAATTGCACTCTCTGGTCAAAATTCAGAAGCTGTGTCAAAGTATGGAAAAACCGTCCAGCTTCTACATGCCTTAAAGAAACCATTTCTTCTAAATAGATGTGAATTATTTTCCCACAAGATGACATGCAGTATACCAAGAATGCTTCATATAATGAAAGTAACGCTAATTTAAATTATATCATTAATATTTACTTCTATAATTACTTAAGAGACAAAAAGATGGATCTGAACCCATTAATTACAATTACACAAGCAAACCCTTAGTTCCAAGGTCTACGGAAGCATTTTCACCTTTCCTATATCTATGTAATGATAGTACAACCCCCATTGATGGAGATAGGTTTGTCCTATTCTGTAGTCCATGTTGACTGCTAACAAAATTAGAACTCCTACAAGACTGATCATGTTATTCCATACCTGACAAGACAGAAATTAAAGTCTTACTCAACAATATAATAAGTTAACTGACTTCATGTCTTGATTTTTATATACAGAACAAAATTTTTTTTAACTGAGCATACCCTAAGTAAGTGCCTAAATCCATCATTGGCATTTATGCAGAAATTATACCGTCTAATCTCATCATGCCACTGGGGCAAAATTGGAGCCGGACAGACAATAAGAGTGGCGCCGGAAGCAATAGGCGATTCAGTAGCTTGTATTAGTTCAGAGCAGATCTGGCATATATATTTACCATCCCTCACAGCTATGGTGGTTTTGAGTTTCTTGCTTTCAGATCCTTGTTTTGATTTCAAAGTTTTTCCTTTTGGTGAATAACCAACACAGTCTGCATGTTGCCAAGCATCACAAATGTCACACTGAACCCATAGTCCTTTATATTTGAGACTTTCACTCACAGCTCCACATGTGCATTCAACACGTTCTCTCTTGAGCCTTTTAAAATTGAATTTTTGATCCCCATTATCTTCCAATGCAGAATCCATTAGAATGCCACAATCAGATGCTGATCTCTGGTGAGCAAAGATGCAAGCAAGTAGTTCAACAGTTTTCCCCAAGCCCATCTCATCTGTTGCAGTTGAGAAAAAAAAAATCATATTGTCAAGTGAATCCTGAAAAATAGAAAATTACATAAATAGAATGGTATAGATTCATTCTAGAAAGCCTGACAGTTAACCAATAATGTCAGTATACAATGTTCACCTTCCAATTAATACTTGTTTATGACTTAGAAAGCATAGCCACCACCATTAACCATACTCACTATTAAATTATATTAAAGGAGTTTATGAGTATTAAAAACTTAGAATATAAATAAAGAGTTGAAAACTGTAAAGTAGGAATAATCTTAAAGTTTTTATGTTCCTCCAGGTATTCATTCAAGCCAAAGTCTTTCCCAGGAAAATAAAGAACCATTCACAATAACGTGATACTATAATTCTGGTATATTTGGTGCACATTTCCCCATAACTAGCATTCCAATATGTTTCGATATACAAGCATTGACATGACTTCAACAGTGTACGCAACAGAATGCAATATGCATCAGTAAACTCTTGTTGATCTTGCAGCCTCTAGTTCCCATATGTATTCATCATGTTACAACTTAAATTGAAAATAAACCTGTCATGAATATGTTAAAGGACCACTATAAAGGGAAAAAAAATTATATATGGCGACATAAAAATCTTACTAATGTTTGAAAAATGTTTAAAAATATTTCAAGTGGTTAAGTAAGAAAATAATCGACACATGTAGCGTAACTTTGGACTTACCAGCAAGAATGCCTCCAAAAACATAAGGTGAAGAAGAATCTGGAGACAATGAAATATTTCCACTGAAGCCATATGAAAGTCCAATAAGCACAAGGGAAGAAAGAAGGATAAATAAGAGAGAATGGCATGTATCATGTCACAAGGCCTGGTTGGAAATTTCTAACCTGAATGGATTGAAGATCATTATACCACTACTGTCAATAAACTCCACCGGCACACATAAGGGAGAATGAAACTGACTTCTTTCTCTTTCGCCCTGACTTCCTGCTATTGTTTTCTCTCGTTCTACCATCCAGAAAGCAGCGCGTCGTTGATAAGGTCTCAACTCAGGAAGTAAGTCAGGTATGTCATCTTCAAGCATGGGCTCTGCTCTGTAAAGATAATAATCAAATGATAATCCAAAAGCTAAACAAAAATATTATGGAGTTTACCTTAATGAATTAAGTTAGAAGTATGTACTAAATTAGGCTATTACTGAACCAGAGAAAAAAAATGTTAAACTCACTTTGAAGGCTTAATGGCTTCATAAAATCCTGCAGGATCAAACCTTGAACGTTTCCTGGTGCTGCAAGTATCATCTCCCATCTCTTTTGGTTGATTAACTTCCATTTTAATATGGCTAACAACCCCATACCTAAGTTCTGAAGTCATTACTTCAGGACGTAGCCAAGACATGACATTTATCATACTCTTTTTCCATACTTGTCTGGAACCATCAAGAAGAGACTCACATGCATCAAAAGCACCCTTTAGCACCTCAACTCTAATCCTAAGGGAAAGCATGTCCTCTGAAAATTTAAGCCCATGAACCAGCCTCAATGAAAAGAATTTCAAACTTGCCAAGTGAACAAGACCAGATACACCTTCGTCAGGGCCATCAAAAATTCCAGATAACAACACCGTACATGTTTCAATTTCGTCTGAGGTTCCTCTTTTTACTAACTCTAGATGAATATCATAAGAAGACAATACAGGCCAATGGCCTAATTTAATTCGACCAAGAAAATTATTGACATTACACAGCCGAAACCTTAAAGAATACCGAGAATCTTGATAAAAATCCTTAGACAGTTCAGAAACTGAAAAGCCTTCTCTCAAATTTAAATGTGTTAAAACAATCTCAGATATATCAAGGTGTTCATTTGATAACCAACTGGACCTATCAACATCCACAAAGTAAGGTTTATCAATTTCGCCAAACTCATCCTTCGGTTCTTCCCCTGTTTCTTCTGTTCTATGTTTATCCACTTCTGCTTCAGCAGTAGTTGGCGTTTCTAATATAATTCCACCGGACCGATGTGGTCTACTTTGTTTTCGCCTACCCATAACTCGTCACCCCTATTGGAAAAAAAAAATAAAAAAAAATTAGCATAAGCATACGCTTTAAAATCAAGTTACTTAAATTTCTCATGAATTGAAATTGAAGCTCAAGTGGAGACACTAAAACTTAATTTAGCATTTACCCTACTTCAATTCTTAAATAGCATAGCCACAAAACCAGAGGAGTTACCGTTATATGATAAATAAATAAAGACGAGCTCGATATGGAAGAAGAAACTTCAAAGTAAACAAATGGAATTGGTCGCAGGTTAAGTACTAACACAGAATCCAGTGAAATTTAGCTGAATTGAACCAAAGAGAAGCACCAAAAACGTGGCGTGGAAGCTACATCAACATTGCCAATGAGCTTCAGCCCTACTGGCATTCACATCCTTTGTGGGGTTCAAATAATCCCAGAACACATAAATTAATCATCATATTGCTAAACTCAAAAGAACAGAAAATCCCCATCCTTTATTAGGACCACTATAATTTCTAAAATCAATCCGCAAAGGGCAGGAATTTCAGAAACCAATACGGGAATTCATGTATTAAAGAACAAATTTCCCAATTTGAACCTGAGAACAAAACCCGAGTGAACAGAGCAGGAATTGAGGAAACCAGCAAGCAGCAGGAGACTGAGTCTCACGCGCGACTTGGCCGGTTTGCGAAGTTGTGAACCGGTTAGATCTTTTCTTTGCCGTAGGTAGCTGAATTGGTACTGTTTTACGACTGCATGGGTCGCTGAAGGTTTGCTAATGTTACTTTGGTATACGTGGTAAGGGCTGAGAACTGACTCACGGATCTTCAATCTCTTGGTTGCAAGTCTATAATCCAACGGTCACAATTCGACTGTGTTTTTAAATGATCTGACCACAATTAGCTAATCTGTTTCCCCTCTTCTAAGGTTTGCTTGCGTGTCAACTTTTTGTACGGAAATCATACCCCTATGTAATCCTTAAAAAACAATGATGATTGGGACTCGGGCAACTAGGGTTTAGCTAAAGAAACCCTAATTTTGTCGATAAAATTCATAAAACTTGACAGTTGAGGGTTAGGGGTTTAGCTTAAAAGCTGAATTTACGTACTACCACCATGAAAGGGGGAAGGAAGAATTTGAAGAGGGCAACAGAGGAACAGCATGTAACCCTCCAAGTGGGCCAAAGCATCATGCAGGTGGTGTCTCTACGAGGTTCTAATCTCATTGAGGTAGGTATCAAATCCAAATCTTTGAAAGTTTCCATTTTTATTGCGAGTGCGTATCTCCTTTTTCTCAGTGATTGCTTGCCTCTACTGAATTGCTTGTTTGAACCAGAAGTAGAAGTTGAGATGGTATATTTTGAGATAAATTTGGTCCACTAAAAATTGATTTTTTTGATAATTATTTGAATACATGAAACGCCTAGCCAGGTAGAACCTGCACAAAGTCATTCAAATTTAATTATTCATAGGTGTCTTGATCATGGTGAAAATGTTTCCAAAAACAAATCATTGTTTATAGTTATTATTCTTATTTCCGTCTAATTTTTATGTTTCTAAGGTGATGGATGCACATGGGGAGAAATCACTAGCTCTATTTCCAGCTAAATTTCAAAAGAGCATGTGGATAAAACGAGGTTTGTTCTATGTAAGAATCAGTTCAAACATACTGTTCTTTTTTAATTATTTTTAATAAAAAAAAAGCTACTCACATATGCTTTCTACTTAATTTCTTTTGAAAAAATTGTCCCTCCCAATTGCATTATACCTTTGCCTTGATCAGTGAATTATTGTGTTTAATTGTTGTTGGTTTCTAAAGCTTATCAGTTCAACATTTTAACCCTTCGATTAGTGGATATCCTCATGTAATCAACCATAAGCTCGAGTTCAATTTTGGCGTGCATAAATGTGCTAATGAGTTGGCTCTAATATTCTTTCCTAAATCTTGATCTTTTTCTCTCCAAGAATCCCAAAATTGTATAGAATAACTTAGAACTCTTCTTCACAGAATCGGGGCTTGTTTTGAAGCAAATATGAAACTAGTCTACACTCTACACTCTTAAACTGAAAATTTGTGTACTACTTCAAAAGTTGTTTCGTGGGATATTTTCATGATTTCTTGTGGGAATTAGCGTATGGACTTCTGCATTTTCATGTAACGCCAATCTATCAGCTTTTTAAAAATGATTTTGAAACCAGATCAAAAAAAAAATTGAATTGGGCATTGTTTTGAAAACTATTCTTGTTTGGGTTCCACTTCCACTTCATTGTTCTAATCGAGTTTCTTCCTCAAAATGCAGGGAGTTTTGTAGTGGTTGATGAAAGTGGAAAGGAAAAGGCTCTTGGATCAGGTAGCAAGGTCGGATGCCTTGTTTCTCAAGTTCTTTTCTATGAACAAGTCCGTGCACTTGAGAAATCTCCAGAATGGTGTTCACCCGTTTCATCTTTGATTTTTTTCAAGAAACATGGATTGATTAATTCATATCTGATTATCTTATCCCGCCTCCTTTGGATGTTAGTGCCCAATGTATCCACAATCCAACAGATTTGATGCTCATATTTTTAATCATTGTTTATGTGTAGGCCTGAAGTTTTTAAATCCACGGTGACAGATGATTCAAAAGAAAGTTTGTGCCAAAACACCTCCCAACAAGAGAATGAGACCGACCCAAGCGATGATGATGATGGACTGCCCCCACTTGAAGCTAATACAAATAGGATGAGACCTGTTGAGTTGCAATTTGATGCAGATTCTGAATCCAGTTCAGATACAGATGCTTAAATTATTTGTTTGGTTTTTTAGGCCAGTTTTTGAACCTTGTGTCGTAATCATCTAGATTCTCAATTTTCGTTTACTCCCATAGCTACCTCCGTGTCTGGTAGCTAGCTAATTGATGGTGCAATTGATATCTCATGCGGTAGCCGTTATATTTATTTATTTTTATCAAAGAAATTTGTTGGTTCAAGATACAAGTTTGGTATTGATTTGTTTTATAAGAGATGATCCTGCTTATATTTTCCTGTAAGACTTTGTTTTCTCTATATACAAGCATTATTTTTCTTATAATTCTTAAAAACATCAGCTAGTAAAATAATTCATTGCAATAACATTGAGTTGGAAGGAAACAAGATTTCCCATTAGGAAAGTATTCAAAACTATGTAGTTCTCTTGAAATTGTACACCAATGACTATACTTGAGTGTAATTTGGCAATTAATCAAGATGAAAAGGCGTTTATAATTTATATCTATATGCATAATAAATAGCGACGCATAACTTCTGCTTTAATCTACAATATATAATATGCAGAGCAACAAACCAATTCTATTCTAAAACTTCAGAATATAAATTTAACACGGTGACATCCTGCATGACATTTGTGGATCCTGAGAGGATTATGGCCCTTCACTTCTCAATTCAAATCATCCATATTCGCCATTGAGCGTGAGCTTCTACTTGCAAAAGATGCCCGAACCCCTCTTAACACTTGACTTGGTGAGGAATAACCCATCAATTTATGAAGTGTTCCCACTGGCCGCGCCGGCTCCATTTTTGATAATAATTTCTGTGATCCAGACAAGTCAGAAGAAAGCCCAGCTGGTTCATATGTTGCCACTGAAGCTTTACTTGTGCTTGAAAGTCTTGAAGCAATCTTTTTTTTTCCTTTAACAGATCCAAATGTACTACGAGAGACACTTCGTCCATATTCACTGTAATCATCAGAATATGAAACCGGGTCCATATGTGGATTATGGTTGGCATGAGATGTTGAAGGCAAAGTGCTACCGCTAATCTCCTCGCTTTGGTCATTTAATTCACTTGGTGGAGGGCCTAAATCACTTGGTGCATAAGAAACCATATGATTTTTATTATGAAGTGAAAATTTGAGCACCTCTGAACATGAACCACATTTTAGCTGATGACATACCCTTTTGAAAAGGAGAAAATCTGCGGGCAGCTGCAGCAGCCTGAGGCACTTATGACAAGTAACAAAAGGGGCTCCACCAGCTACTGGCCGGAAATGTCTCTTTGGTAAATGCTCTTTCTCTCTGAAATACTTCTGCACTTCAGGAGCCATGTGCCTTTGGCCTCCAGATTTTGTTGAACGGCTATATAATGGCAGTCTAGAGGCAATGAAAAATTGTGGGCTTGAAGGATAAGATCTGTGAGGAAAGTGCAAATTGTGACCCTGGTGGAACCTATATAAATCTTCATGCTGACAAATAACATGTGGAGGCAACTCTTCTGAGCATTGCCGGCAATGAAAACAAGAATGATCAACATGGTGTGTCCTGCTTGTTGCCTCAGCAGAAAAAGGAATCCACGAGGAGTTACGCCTTTGAGGCCAGTTGATTCCAGGATTACATCTTCTATTGCACCTAGGGTAATCAACAGAATGAAAAAATCTTCCTTCATGAAGGTCATGGCTACGATATGAAGAAATATGCTTTCCGTCATAGGAGACACCTGTTGACCTTCTTCCATTTGTTTCCCCGTTCACAGAATTTCTGTTGAGTTGATCCTGCAACTTATAAATCATTCTCAACAGTTTCACCTTCTCTTGTTCAGGGTCCTCAAAGGCATCAGGTGAAAGAAAGCTTGAACTACCGTAGAACTCATCAAGCAATTGATTTGACGGGCTGCCACTTTCATAGCTAGATTGTGGGCCACTAAGATGAAATGGCATTCTGGCCGGATAATAGTCTCTCTTAGTTCTCAGCCGATTCTGCACTGGGCGATCATGTCTTGTAGTCTCCAGAACTTTGCTTTTCTTCCTTTCAGTGTCTTCAATGACATGATGCCTTCCGTTAGGGAAATCCGAGGTAAAGTTCATAGAGTCTTCTTGTGTTTCCAGATCTCCATATGTCATGCTATTGACAATGGCTTTTCCTCTTCTAGTCCTTTCTTCAGAAACAACATTAGCAGCAGTATAAGGATCATCAAAAGGCTTTAGATGTTGGTTGGGGGACCCTTCCTCCATTCCATCACAGGAAGAGATGCTACCATCATAAGCATGGTAGCTTCTAGTAGTTGGGGATTTAAACATTTCTCCAAGAGTGCCACTGAGCTCTGAACTGGGATTAATAATTTCTGTGGCAAATGTGTCCACAGACCTTACACGGTCAAAGCTGTGGTGACTACTAGTCTGAGCTTCTGTCGGTTGTTCAGTAGGGGAAGATACAGGATCAACATGTGAAATGCTTTCTCCAGGCTTATGAGCAGTGAGGTGTGAAATGTTTTCCGTGTCAGCGACTAAGTTCTCAGTACTTGAGCTTTTGGCAATAGAATCACATCCAACAACGTCCAATTCAGCTGATTTTTCATTATTGGCATCTTCTCCTTCTGAAGCGCATTTTAATTCTTCTGCTTCTGCTGATAAATAGTCTTCTGCTCCCATTGATGGTGAGTTTGGATTATCTGCCTCTGCTTCTGAATTCTCTCCCTTCAATACTGAGTCTGGTGAGGCCTCATTTGAGAAATCTTTCTCGGAATCCACTTGCTCCTCGGTCCTAAGATCTGAAGATTTATTGATTTCCATCTGATTTTTCTGCTCTCCATCTGATAAGTTAACATGTCCAAGCTGCTCCTCATTGCACTCCTCGTTTTCCTTTGTATCCCTTCCTCTGTTTTCATGCATGTGACATTCTCCTGAGGAAGACCCATTTGCCTCTTGAATTGACTGGCTAAGTTCTTGATCCTCAGAAACATGATCTGATGCATTTCTCTGAGCTGTTTCAGTTTCATGTGAGCTGGACCTTGAGTTCACATCCTCACTTCCTCGCTTTTTAGCTAATGTAAAGCAACGAAATGATTTCAGCTTAAAATTTCATAACTTAGAAGACACATAAAAATCAATATCGTCATAAAACTAGTTGATTTCACAATAGAGTAAGACATGGAATGCTATAATCAACCAAAGCACATTATCCTTTTCTTCTTTTGGAAAGTGTAATTGACAAGCAAAAATATGACAGGTAAAAGCTATGTTATCTGAAATGTTTGATTGACAGAATAAAACTAAAGAAGTAAATTCTAATACAATGACGAGATTTGTCACCTTGAAGAGTCGTGCCACATCCACCACACGCGTATACATCAAAATGCGGATGCTCTGTTAGTAAATGTCTGCATTTTGGACATTTAACTATCCGAACTTTAGCAACCAAATCGCTGGACATCTTATTCCAACCACGTGTAAAAATTCAATCCAAATGTTGTATTCCAACCAGCGACGGAAGTAGACTTCAAATGCTACACTCATCCACAAACAACTGGAAAGCAAAGGGTAAGCTCTCCCAAGCTTTCACTGTCTGCATCAGATAAAAATGAAGTTTAGCTTGGACTCGGCAAACAACTAGTTAGTCGATTATGAGAAAGAGAAGTACAAATGAGATTGTTCTATGTCATCTCCAAGTTTATGTTGGTTTTGGAGAATATATAATTGAAGAGCTCAAGGGAAAAACCGAAAATAGAAAAATAGAAATTATTCTAAGAATTTAGCCACTATATATGTCCTTACATGCTATTCAACTATTAAATAAAAGAACAAGAGACTTCCCTGAAAAATCCATTACCGAATAACAGATATTATTTATTTAATTCCTATCTTTTTGTGAATCAAAGGCAAACAGTTATGCTGAATGATGAATTTAGTTGCACAGCCAGAAAAACGACAGAAGTCAGAGAACAGATAGCAAGTTTTGTCTCAAAGTCTCACACAGAAAATAGGTTATATCAGTTGGCGCATGTTTGTCTAAACCCTACATGTTGACGATGGAAAGATTAGCAATACAAAGCCATCCACCTATAATCATTGTAAAAAAGAAAATTTTGTATAATCCCAGAACTCAATATTCTGAATAATCCCACAAAATATAGCGAGTTCACAGTCCAATCTTGCAGATGAGCAAATTAACAAAGGGGGAAATGGGAAAAGATAATAATTTTGGAGACGCGAACACAGAGAGAGAGAGAAACAGAGGGTATATGATGAAGAAGCACCGATTAACATGTAGATGAGCAAGAAATAAAGGCAATCTAGTTATAATCACCTTAGTTTGCCGTTTAGATAGGATCAGATTCTATGGCTGCTTTGAAGTGACAATCATGAGCAAGAAATAAAGGCAATCTAGTTATAATCACCTTAGTTTGCCGTTTAGATAGGATCAGATTCTATGGCTGCTTTGAAGTGACAATCAGAATTGCTGATCGCAGTTATTTAACGGCGCAAAAGAATGCAGAAAGCGCATAGCAGGTACCTGGGAATGAAGAGAGGAAAGCAAGTAATAAATCATCAAAGACTATAACATTTGATTCAAGAAAAAGAGAAATGCAACGCACAAGTATAAATACACACGGACAATGTAAATGCAAAGAAAATGAAATGCACACAGGGTCAAAATTAAGTAGGGCTAATGCCCAAGCTGGGGTCTAAAGGAACCTGTCAGGAAAGTTGGAGAGAGACAAAATGAGAAATCTTTTCTTTGCCGCAAAGCTTACGACCAGAGAATGAAAGAACCTCTGCTTCTGCTTCTGCTTCTTTTCTTCTTTTTGTGTGGATATATATATATATATACGACCAGAGAATGAAAGAACCTCTGCTTCTGCTTCTGCTTCTGCTTCTTTTCTTCTTTTTGTGTGGATATATATATATATATACGACCAGAGAATGAAAGAACCTCTGCTTCTGCTTCTGCTTCTGCTTCTGCTTCTTTTCTTCTTTATATATATATGTATAGGAAAGAACAAAATTAGGAGCTGGTACCTGAGAGAGTCTTCTATTTTGTGTCTAGAAGTCAACTCTGACCTAAACCCTCAAAGACCTTCTCTTCCCCGCGCTCTCAGCTAGTTTTGATTCTTTGAATGTTTCTTCTGCTTCAGCACACTGCTATTAATGAGCTCTCTCTGTGCCCTTGTTTGCCTCTCCGCAGTGAATGGAACATGGACTTGGAAGTCGGCGCCGGAGCATTAAAGCGGAACCAACGGGTGAGTTGGGACCATGTGGGTCCCACGTGGTTGACCTTCTATTTCAGTGAAACTGTCAAATGACGAAAATCTTGATCTTAATAAATTATTATAATTACCAAAAAGCCAACATAATCATTTTTCTTTTCTTTTTTTTTTGCTTTATTTTGTTTTCTTTTTGAGATTTTGTATCTTTTTTTTTTTTTGTGCTGATTAAGGTGTTCCCCGATGATTGGAACGAATATTCTCATGTGGAAGTAGATTTACTATCAAAATCAGTGCCCGTTTCTGTACTATTAGTTACCGGACAACCTATGTTTTTGGTGGCGCTGATGCTTAATAATAGTAACATGTTTTTAAGGAAAGGCGGGAAAGGACAAATAAATAAAACCAAAAATTCATATTAAAATGGTAAAAATTAAAATAGAAACCGCCAAGGAAATTTTGATTTTGAGTTAAAGATAAAGTCAACCTACGGAAGGAATGGCTGACGAAGAATTGAAAGGCGTGTGTTTGACTGGGTCCACGACCAGCTGTAAGGTGCCACATGGAATTTTATTACCCATGTATTTTTTCTTCCTATAGAATTTTTAAATTTTAATAAATTAACTAATTTTACCAAAAAAAATTAATTAATTAACTCCTTGTAAATTATTAAGTTTAGAGGTTTTTCTCTTCAATCTTCTATTTTTGAAATTGAATTTATTATAGTCAATTATTAATGATTTGATCAATTAATTATACATTACAATTCATTACAATAAATCTAAATCAGTCACTCAAATTTAGATAAAAGAATTAGATAAAGAAATAAAAATATCTGTAAAAAGAAAAAAGAGCAAATTGAATGCTCAATCAATAGCAAGAGGAGTGTTAGTATAGGACCATTTCATGCCCTGCTTTATCAGGCAGCATTCTCCTTGCCTTCGGCTTTTTCTTTACTCTTTTTTCTTTTTCTTTCCTTTTCCCTTTTCGCTGTCTTTTTACTTTTATTTTTATAATGATCAACCGTGAGTTACACACGATTGAAACCTTAAAGAATAGATTTACTGTACAAATTTTTAAATTTAATGGGATGTCAAACAATTTTTATATGGACATTAGAAAAATTATGAGCTCTGGTAGACATTTACAGATATTAAGAGTAATTCACAATAGTAAACCAAAAAAAAATAGTGATTAAAATAAGACCTTTCAAAAAATAATTATAGTAATTCGTAATGATTTTCCTTTCAAAAATAAAACATTATCACATAAAAACTAAAACACATTAGAATAAGATCTTAACTAATTAATTAATTAAGACAAATGGAGATAACAAGTTAGCAACTTCAAGATTTAGTCAATTCAATGACTCTTACTTTATCGATCGGAATAGAAATGAAGATCAAATCTCCTATGGCTTTAAGTCTATACTTCTTTAAAGTATTACTGTATAAAATGCATTATGAGAAAGCTATGGAAGTTTGACTTCCGTGAAGGAGTTGACAATTGACCAAGACAAACTGAAAAAGTCATGTTCTGTAATTGAAAATGTCTTCTGATTGAAGCAAATTAGAAAGGACCACTAAAAAGCGTGCTTCCTTCTTATTGCAGATCAATCGGGGAATTACAAGGTCATTCTCAAGATCCATTAACTTGACCAATGACCTTGAGAAAGTCAGACATGACAATAAATCATAACTTGCATATGCTTTCTATCAAGAGACTAAGATAACCAGTAAACACAACCACAAATGAGTTTGACTTCACTTGAGAAAACATTCAAATGACATGGCATATAATGGGCTTATTCTGTCAAAGTCAAATATCAAAGGGTTTGGAGAATGCTACCGCGTTCTTACGCAGAAAAAGGACCAATAACTAATCCGAGCTCACACTCACACTACTTGTATTTGGTAACGTGAGGAGAACCAAGGACTTCAATTGCATTCATACCAGAAATCTAAGCTGCCAAAAATAATCAGACTGCCAAACCACAACATCTATTACATTCGATAGGAAGCTAACCAGTACTCTACTAAATATAGGCTCAACAGAAATAAGAGAAAGACATGCAAAAATGATAAATGCAAGGTTGCAGTATATACAACACATTGAAAAGATGACGCACCACAGCTGAATGTAAATTAGGAAGCTATAACAGCTTGTCGCTTGTGCCCTACAAACGCTTGACGAAGTTCTTGATATCCACTTCTATAGTGTTCAAGTGAAAAGCAAAGTTGCCGTATTGCCTCCCTCTTCTCCTCTGCCCTGTCTGCGATAACAGCTTTCTGCCTAGCCACCTCTGTCTCCAGCTCTTCCACTTTCAGTTTCAGATCATTTACTAACCTGAGTCTAGCTTCAGATACTGAAATCACCTCTGCCTGTTGCGAATGCAACTGACATAGCTCCCTCTCCATATTTTCCATCAGATTGTCTCGAGAGCTCACCTCTGCCACAAGTCTGTGAATCTTAGCATTGGCCCCATCTTTTTCTGTCATAAGCATATCATATTTATGCTTATGTCTATCAAATTCCTTGTTCAAGGATTCTATGCCATGCCTTTTCTCATCAAGTTCTTCTTTCAATCGACTGACTTCACCTTGCAAGATCATCTGATGAGCAGAGTGCAGCTCTTCTAGTTTCACTTTCTCAGCTTCACATTCAATTAATTTATTTTCAAATAAATTGCTTCTTGACTCCCATTCCTCGAGTCTGGAGTCTAGCTGTACCTTTTCTTCTGACAAACTTGAAATTTCAGACTGCAACTGCTCTTTTTCCAAAGAGAATTGAGACTGGGAATCAAGAATTTCAGCATTTAGTTTTTGCATCTCAAGCTCAAGTCTAGATTCATTAGCTTCGAACGATAAAATCCTGTCTTCCAGTTCTTGAATCTGTTTTCTCCCAGAATCAAGCTGGCCTTTAAATGTGGCTACGCATTCCTGCGCCGCTTCAAGCTGAACTTGCAATTGACGAGTAGCATCTGACGACCTGTCCAGTTCATTTCGTAGCCTTGCAATCTCATCATTTGACACCTTGAGTTGTTCCCTAGCTACCTCCAGCTCTTCCACCAACTTTGCAATCTTGTAGCAACAGTCTGGAACGTGAGTTTCCAAATCAGCTGTTTGCTTTTGCAACTCCATTAGCTGTCCTTTCTCATGTTTAAGATCATCTTCCCTCATTTTCAATTCCTTCTGCACATGATCAAGCTGACCCTGGCTCCTCTCAATTTGACTCTTTAAACTGCCTATCTCCTTTTCTGAAGCCTGTAGTTTAAGGTTTGAAATTCTCAGTTCTTCCTCATTCTTGATGAATTTTCTGAGTAACTCTTCATAGCTTCTATTCTCTTTGTCCCACAATATATTATCTGCCTTATCTTCTGCAGCCAAGTGGTTCTGCTGTTCCAGACCAGGAGATTCCTCTTTCAGCTCAATCTCCTGGAGAAGTCCCTTGCCATCAGTATTCACAGGCAAGCGGTGATAATGGTTAACAGATGAATTAAATGATTCAGGTTCAGAGTCTGAGAATGAGGAGGAAGATGATCCAGAGCCCTCCTTCAAAGAAGCCACAGAGCTACCAGTAGCCGAGCTAGGAGATAAGTTGTCCAAATTGACAGTTTGAAGGACAGACTCATGCAATCCCAGCTTCTGATTTGGAGTCCTCAACGGAGTCCCCTGTTCAAAACCTGATTCAGAAATGTGATAGCCCTCCATCTGAAAATCTAAGGTTAGTGTTGCATAAGAATCTTGACGTAAAAGAAAAATAATAATCTTGAAAGAGCGTAATAATTTTTCTTCTTTTTCCCCCCTAGCAAAGAAGCAAAAACAAAGCATTATCAAAATTCAAAATTAAAAAAATATTCAGTGGTCCTCTGTTTGCTGCAATTTCAAGACTTGGCATCAGAGAAATCAAATGCGTGACATATTTATAGCCTCAAGATCACAATTTTATTGATTTCAAAGCACTGCTTTGGAACTATGTGTGCGCATTTCTTAGTTAAATGATTTACTATGTGTAATGAAATTTATAAGCATTAAACCATTATGTTTAAATTTGGGAATACTGTTCATGTCTCTTTTGTAAAGTGAAGTAGAGGGAAAAAGATGTGGGGTAAGAGAGGAAAGATAGCTAATACAGATGAAAGTCTGAGAACTACACATAAACTTTAGCAATAGCCGAAGAAAGATGTACACTGTAGAAAAGAAGAAATGTATAGAAAAACTTTCGAACAAATTTAGTCAAGGCCCACTTTGTATAGTTCTTAAGCTGAATGAATAGTTCAAATAAGCTCTCACTGTAAAGTATCTGGGTAAGAACATACGCAAACTTGACTGTTTTGGGCAGGCATATGAACTAACATATAGATTTGCTACTTAAAAATGTACTTGTAGTAGTAGAAAAGACATGTAGGTCTCACTTAACAGTGATATATATTCAGACACAGAAAATCAAGCGAGCTTTTAAACCTTTATTGGGTTTGTTTATGGTCGTAAGCTCAAGTTCAGTCTTTTCTTTAAACTCAGATTCCTGAGCTCAAGTTCATAAGAATAATAAATAACGATGGACCCAAGCTTCAAGGAAACAATCAACACTCATGAGTTCAAGCTCGAATGCTTGATGAATCAGCAACCTCAATAAGGATAAATTTAGTTCAACTTGCTCGTGGCCAGGGTACCCAGCTCTTTTGAGAATCAAAAGGGCCTCACTACTCCAGTAACTTCATGGCGGCACTCATCTTTCATACTTCCACTTCATCAAAGCGGTATACCATATTTATTGAGGCCTCAAAATTTGACGAGAGCATATGCGGGGTAACTCTCTGTATTCTGAACCAATATATCTATCTCTTTCAACACCACAGAAATCCTACAACATTAAGTTTAATGTCTTCTTATGACCATGTTATATTTGTACCCAAGAGTTGCCACTATAGTTACATCCAAATAGATACACGTTCAACTTCCTATTCTAAATTCTAAACAGTGGCGACAAACTAACTTGTAGGCGTGTAGCTTCCTATCACCTCTAAATTCTAATACAAAGAACTGGTACCTTCAACTCATACCGATAGAATTTTTAATATTCAAAATGTCCTCGAGCTTTCCATCTCTGGTTCTGGAGTCTGGACAATATAATTATAGGACCATATGTCTAGTCATCATGAGTGGTTCTAATTTCCCCAAAACTGATATCAGGCTGAGACCTATATTGGTTCAGACAAACAAAATAAGGTGACCCATAAAACAGCGTATTAAGATTAACATCCTAGCAGTAGCACATCATTTCTCCTGAAACCGCGATTGTGAACCAAATCAAACGAATTTCAGACAGACAAAGGAATAATCATGCAGGGAAAAATCCAAATGAATTCAACTCAGAATCGGAGAAACAAAAAACAAAGAAACTTTGAATCATTAACAAGATGATTTAATTGCAAAAATATCTGGATCCATATTCAAAATTATTCATATAGATATCAAGTTCGCTGTCACAGACCTGCACGCACTGGCTCTGAGCCTCCACCGGAGGAAAATCAGATTTTTGTATAAGAAGCTTGAAGATTGGGCCCCAACCGAAGGAAAGATATATGAATTTTCAATGGGAAAGCTAAAAAAAAGTTGAGAGGAAGTGATTGAAACTGGATTTATGCTAAGTCTGGTTGTCTTAAAAAGAAAGCCAAAGGGAAAAGGCTGAGTGACAGAGAATCATGCTCTCAATTTGGGGTATCATGTTGCCCGCGTTTTCTTTTCTAAATTCCTCTATGCCCAAAACACCCCCTGTTCTTTTAGTTTAATTGAATTTTTTTTTAACTTTTCAATTAGATTTTGATTACTATATAAATAATACTGTAATTTTAAAAAATTTATCTGTCCAGATAAAAAAAAAAATTGGCTCTCTATTTTAATATACTATCCTCTTTAAAAATTGAAAGAAATTAAAGCCGGCAAGTATGAAAATAAAAAAATAAAAATGGAAATACTGCATTAAGAAATATTACATTTTTACCAACTGAAATTGTTTTTTGGGAAAAGAAATAAAAAAAAAAACTTTACTTTGAAGAGTATTTGATAAAAAGATTCTTCTTAAAATCTTGATAATTTTAACTTAAGATTTTTTATTTTTTGTGTTTGATATAAATTTTTTAAAAATAAAATCCCAACAAACATGTTCCTAAAATTGTGTTTTAATATAATTTTATTAAAAAAATTTATGGGAGAGGCAGAAATTCTAATTTTTAACTTTTAAAATATTTTAAATTTTTTTATAAATATTTAAACTTAACTAAATATATTTTTAAAATTTCAATAATTCATAAATTTTAAAAATTATATTTTTATAATTCATAAATCTTAATATTTAAAAATGAATTCGTTTGTCAAATATCTTTGAGAAGTTTGGATGGTAGGTTTGGTGTTCAATTAATCCATATATTATAAAAAAGAAAAAAAATAAAAAGTCAGTTTAAATCTTGTATTTTCCTATTTCCTGTAAGTTAGTTATTAATCGTCCTTCTAAAGAAAAGGTTAGATTGTAACTAATCAACCGAAGATAAAGAAAATAAGTAAATGGGATTTATTTTTTGAATATTGAAATTTTAACAACCTAACAAGTATAAATATCACATAAAAAATAAATCTAAATAATAAAAAAAAAAAGGACAAAAGATAATCTTTAGGGGTATTTTGGTAACTCAATGTACGCCTAATTAATAATTGAGATTAATCCATTTCAAAGGGTGGGCCATGAGCCGGCACAGCAGTGCGATGCCCGCGAAATGATCAAATTTGAGGCGGGAAAATAAATAACTCGAGCTTCGAAATTGTCGCGCTCAGTTTTCACATCTGGCCCACTGCACCCGCCCGTGATCCGCAATTCTCATTCACCCACCCCAACCCAAAACCCATTCTTCCATAGTTAGTGGGGCCAGGAGAGCTAAACGACAACTTATTATAATCTATTTGCAAATTCTTTTGGCAGTTTTCACCTCAAGCATTTTATTTACACTGGCAATAACTCTTGTTTGATATAGTGAGTACTAAACAGTAAGCAATGATTTTTCTTAACAATGATAAAATTAAAATTTTAACTTCTCATATATTAACATTTTTTTATATATGAAATTAGTACATTTTTTAGTGATATATACGGAATCAAAAAATGACTGCAACATAAATGGTACTGGGTCACCATGTGTTTGGATAATGTAAGAAAAGCAAGTCAGCTTAAAATATACTATACTAATTACCACATTATTAATTGTTTCTATGGCACTTTTTTGGGGTCAAAATCTCGCACTAAACTATTGGATTCTTTGACTTATAGCAAACGGAGGCATCCATTTACCTTTTAGTTCTTGTTAGCTATTATTCACTAAGTCTTAGCACGTGGCCTACCTCATAGATGACACCAGCCTTATCATATGGAGCAACATTACAATACAAACGCAATGGCAAAAATCCCAATAGCTTTTATTAATGACCTTGCAGGAGGATTCGTAATTTCTGCATTCATATGCTATACCTACACTTTGAGCCGTTTGGATTACGTGTGTCTGCGCTTTTTATTTTTCTTTGTATTTTCGAAAGTGTTTCTATTAAAATAATTGTATAATTTTTGAATATTTAAATTAATTTTTTAAAAAAAAGATAGAAATGCTTTCAAAAATCTAATATACATATATATCGAAAAGAGAGAAATACTTTGAAAAAAAAGAGTATATTTCGAACATTATATTCAAATCTAAAATAACTTTTACTCATATTTATGTATCTTGTAAGCACTTATGTTTTAAGTAAATTATTGTTTCATTGAACTTATCTCACCTAAAGAAATTCCTCAATCCAAATTCAAGTAGAAAAGGTTCAACGATAGGTGGAGTCCTTGTGCATATCAAACAAAAATCTCTCAAATTTTTCTTTTTTAAGTGTACACAAATATATAATTATTTATATGAATAAAACTATAAATAAAAGAATAAAAAATTAAAAATAAATATACACAAATATACCAACATATAACAGGTTTCTATTCTACTTCAGTGTTAAACACCTATTAAATATTTTTATCATTTGGTTTTCATTTGTTTATTCCTAGATAGTATTGACTTCCACACATCACAAGATATGCCTGATTTGTTTTCCTATATATTAGTATGGCTTCAAACTATCACAAGATTAAGAGCCGACCATGAAAATTAAAGAGCGACTGTGCATAGAATAAACAGACTTCTCCATCTGACATATAGAATAATAAACAGACTTTATTATATTCTGGCACTTAACCTACTTGCGACACTGAATAGAGCATCCACAAAGTTTTTGGCACAAACATTGTCATTACTCCATGATATATGGGTCATCGTGTTACATGGAGATGACAGACAGCAATTTGGCAAATTAAATATCCAAATAACCAATAAATTAAAAAGAAAAATGAGGATAATGCCGGCCAGCAATATATTAATTACTCAAATCAATATTCATTAAATATGATCATTAAGAAACAAATCAATGTCATATACCCGACAAACCCAATTCTTAAATCCAATCAATTATTAGGTAAAAGTTAAACGAAAATTCTTGCTGACCTGGTGAAGGACAGATCTTCATTCCCAAAGCTATAATATCTTCTCTGCACGAATGCCCAATTGTTTAGTTTTCTTCTTTAAATGTGAGTGCATCATATGCAATGCCATAAAGTAATGCAATCTGGAGCCTTACTGACCACATGATGAATCACAGCCCCTCTGAGTGCATCATACGCAAATTCTATGTAAGACTAAGCTATTCCTCCATATATGTCTATACTGACATTTTCAAAGTTCTTATGATGGAAATGACATTAGCCCAACTCATTAAGATATCTACAACTCCTGAATATTCCAAAAATGTGATTAATAAAGAAATCAAAAAGAAAGTTAAAAGGCAAGCATCATGACCCCTTGAGACTATTCCTATCCTATATAAGACACTCAGCAGCTGGGTTGAAAGTAGGAAAAAGTGAGAGTATAATGTTAGTGGAAGCAGGGAAAGCCATGCTTGTGAGAGAGGAAGAGGCTGCTAACCTGAGAGGAGGAGCTGTTCCCTTGAAGCATCACTTTGTGCTTGTACATGGCATAGGTGGAGGAAGCTGGTGTTGGTATAAAATCCGGTGCCTTATGGAGAATTCAGGCTACAGGGTTACATGCATAGACCTCAAAAGTGGTGGAATTGATCGATCTGATGCCGATTCTGTTCTTTCTTTTGATGACTATAATAAACCCCTCATGGACTTCTTGTCTGCCTTGCCTGAGAATGAACAGGTTTTGGTCCTTCCCTCGCTCTATAGATCTCTCTACCTTCAGCTTGAATAAGAACACGATCAAGAGTGGTTTAGTTACACCACTGCCGACCTTATAAGTCATGTGCTAGCTGCAGGTGATATTGGTGGGGCATAGTGCAGGAGGGTTGAGTCTTACTCAGGCCAGCCACAAGTTTGCCAAGAAGATCCGCTTAGCAGTTTATGTGGCAGCAACCATGCTGAAGTTGGGAAATTGGACAGATCAAGATCAAAAAGATGTGAGTCCTTTTCATCATATCTTCGCTATTTTTCTTGTTCCAATGTCTCACTACTATTAATTAGTTTCTTCAATATGCCATGCATGTCTTTTTTTATGCTTGACATGAATAAATGTGCATATTCAGGGTGAATGAGTATGATAACTCAGTTGTCAAGAATGAAACCAAACTTGGGGTAAGTGAATATGAATAGGATATTGATATTCGATATATTATATGCACAAGCAGCCATCGTTTTATCATATCGGAGTCTTGAAGGAATCCAACAAGGATGATGTTGACGACCAGTTGAAATAATTGGTAGCCAACTGTCTTCACAAATGAAATAGTTCTTGATCAATTCTATCTAAGGCTCAAGAAGTTTGTGCATTCACCTACTCTCACATTTTTCATAAGAAAAGTCCCCACACACAAACAAATTAGCATATGTTCAACAAAAGGGGGATATTTCCTCTCTATTTTTCCCCATAGGAGTTTTTCTCAATTTTGAGGTCATTATTGGACTTCTTAATATAGTCTACT
Organism: Bauhinia variegata; assembly: GCA_022379115.2. Classification (NCBI taxonomy): domain Eukaryota; kingdom Viridiplantae; phylum Streptophyta; class Magnoliopsida; order Fabales; family Fabaceae; genus Bauhinia; species Bauhinia variegata. The sequence goes on from CM039437.1 coordinate 14,919,708, forward strand.
TGCCCTGAAGGTCTACTTAGCCTCCGTCTTTTTCAGGCTGTGTCAAGTGAAATCAAACTAACAGCTGTCATATTATCAGGGTCAGTAACATTGGTGTTTAAGTCCATCTTTTTTCACCTAGAGCGTTCTGAAGCAATGTAGATATGAATATTTTTCCTTTTATTTTATGGAGCGGAAAAGTAGACATGGTACAGACAATGATAAAAGAGGAATCTGACACTAAACAGAGAAATTCCTGTGCAAAATTTCCCAACCCAATCTCTTAACCCATAAAGAGCCTAGAATGAAAATATACAAAGCCGCTTTTCTTCCTTCATAATCATAATAGCCTCTCAAATAGTTTCACTTATAGCTGTGTCTGAGTCTATTATTATCAACAATTGTGTACAATCCATACCCTACATCACAGCAATCCTTGTATTAATCATTATAAGTGTCTTTCATAGCATGTGTTATCTGGTTTGGAGACAAGAAAATTGTCAAATCTCTTGCTTTCTTTCTTTTTATCAACTAGAATGGGCGTTATCCGACAGCTCTGTTCCACAAGTCTACATTGTCCTCTGTGGGTAATTGCTTGCTTTATACGCTAGAGTAGCTAACTTTTTGTGCCTAATAGATGTAAAAGTGTTCCTGATTATTTGTGCCAAGCAGGGGGTACCAGACTTATCTGAGTTCGGGGATGTGTATGAACTCGGATTTGGACTCGGACCTGATAAGCCTCCCACTAGTGCCTTGGTGAAGAAGGAATTCCAACGCAAAATCATCTACCCATTGAGCCCTCATGAGGTATATTTTCTTCTCCCTGAAAAAGAGAACACCAAAATTAGGGCATGCATGCAAGTCTGAGAATCTGCACAACCCTTTATATGACTTTCTCCTCCTTCTGGCTGTAAGGAACCCCACATGCCATAAACTTTTGCTCAGCCCCATTTACCTCCGCTGCTTTTCCCACGTGTAGGACCATTTATAGGAATGCCACATTTTCTCGGGAAAATAAGAACACCTAGAAAATTCACCCACATTTCTTGGGAAAAAATGAAAACCCAGAATATCTTCACCCAAATAGAAAAAAGAAATTTACCTTGTAGCAGACCCTTGGCGTTTCAAATAGCATGAATGAACAGTGATTTGACGCATAAAATTTGGTGGTTTATGAATTGAGCCAGGATTCGACCTTAGCTGAAATGTTATTGAGGCCCGGACCAATTCTTGCATTGACAAGTGCGCGATTTACAGAGGAAAACAGTGATGTGGAGAAGGTGCCGCGTGTGTACATCAAGACAATGCACGATCATGTGATGAAGCCAGAGCAACAGGAGGCTCTCATAAAGAGGTGGCCACCATCTAACGTTTATGTGCTAGACAGTGACCACAGCCCCTTCTTCTCGACCCCATTCCTCCTCTTTGGCTTGCTTGTAAAAGCTGCAGCTTTTGACGTTGGATGCAACTAAGTGCGTTTTTTTTTTCTTTGGTTTCCAAACAATAAAAAGCGATTTGATCAGTATTTCTGGAAATTATCGATTGTAATTGCATAAACTGTTACGAATAAATCATCATTTATAAACCTTCTATAAAACATGCACATGATTTGACGTATGACAGCTGCGTATGTTTTTGGAATCCTTTGATATTAAGTAAGATCAGTAGAGAATTCGATTCAGGTAAACAAACCACCTCTGAATTGGAATTTGGCAAGAGTTGATTTGGCATCTTTCTGTTATCAGAAAAATTCCTTATGGATAATTTGGAATAAATTGAAAAGATTGACATTTAAGAAAAAGAATTGTTCCAAAACAAAAATGTGAAATGACTGTCTCCAGATGAGTGAATTAGAAGATGAATATTCTAAATATAGAATTTTAGAACCAAAATCCCAATTGGAATAAAATGCTGATGAAAAATAGATAATTGGAATAAAATGAAATGACAGGGCAAATGATATTGTAGATATATAAGTGAATCTGGCAAAGAATTAAAGGCATCAGAAAAGCCCAACACGATTTGTATATAGTTAAGTTTCTTGGATAAAAATTTCATGTTAAAAAAAATTCCATCTACTTTGATAATCCATCATTTTAAAAGAGATTAATTTTTAATTGAGAAATAACCTTAAACATATCTAAAAAAATAATGTTAACCAATTAATTAGAATTAAAGTTGAGTTAAACCAAAAACATAGCTTGAATACATTGTCAGCCTGTAATTATTATTACTATTATGATAGAAGAGTCAATTGGTAACCCTAAACTCTATTTCTCTTTCATAATTGTTGGTAATTTTTTTTTTAATATAAATACCTAGAAGTAATTTAACGTTAGATAAGATTGAGTTGCATCAATTATTTATTTAATCAACAGTTTTTTTTTCATATTTTATATGGAGGTAATTCTATATAATTACTTTATAAAGTTTTACATAGAGATAATTTCATGTATAAACACGAGATAGTTCTGGTTATATAACAAAATTTGAGAGTATTCCACGAAGACATACATGATTTCAGTAGCTTGCCTTCTTGCCACATGGAGTCATATTTATCATTTGAATTTCATGTTAACACTGAATATCATAATATCAAGAAAACTTAAAAAAATAAAATAAAATAAAATTATTGATGGCTCTATTGTTGAAATCAGGCCAATTGCTTTGATCCAAAAGTAGCTGGCAAGCGCTGTGTTGCTAACTTTTAACGACTGCTAATCCAATGTTATTAGAGCCAAATTCCACTAGAGAAATGAACAAAGCTCCATTTACAGAAGGCGTGTCTTGTAATTTGGATGATAATTGAGAGGGAACTTTATCTTGCAATATTAACTGGTCTTTTATCATGCTATGCTTCCTGATAATTCTTTCAGCAACCAATGCAATTATCTTTTATACACATAAAACATGAGCACTTATTAAACCAACATCACTCTTTTTTGGTTCTTCCAATAGTGAAAGGGAAGAACCTCTTTACATGAGCATAACATTCTTGTAGAAAGTTACAGAAACAAGCATAGTCCTCTCTCCCAAAAGGAGAGGAAATTTTATTGAAAATACTGCCAAGTAGTAGAAATAGGGGCCAGAGAGCTAGACCACTACGCTTCCTGAAGAATTGCCAGCATCAGCGTTTCCTTTTTTTTCATTTGCAGTCTCTGGACTAATTTTGGAAGCAAGTTCTACATTCTCTCCGGAGATATTCTCTAGGGAGCGACCATTTGTTTCTGGCACAAGGAAAGTGAAAAGGAATCCAAGAAAGTTAACAATTGCAAGTGCCTTAATTGCCGTCTTGATTCCACTTGTTGAATCACCGGCGTAGCTCTGCACCACAAACGCACCAATGATAGCTCCTGCTTTTCCAGCTGCTGCAGATATGCCGTGGCATGTTGACCGGAACCTCGCCGGGAACAGCTCTGCCGGCACTATGAATGTTGTGCTATTGGGTCCAAAGTTGGCAAAGAAGAGGGTAACTCCAAAAAGTATGAGGAACATTGTGGTATCGCCACCACAATAGTCCTGCTTTGAATCCGAGTGGCAATTTTCCTTCTCTCCTCTATATTTCTCATAATTTTTTCCAAGGAACCACATAGAAATAGACATTAATAGAAAGCCACCAAGCTGGATTTTGAACCTTCCAATGTTGTCAATGAGAAACACGGTGAACCAATACCCGGGGACAGTAGCCAGGAGAGCCACCACAAGCATTGCTTTGGAGAGTTGATGTACCTCTTCTATGGCATTCATTTTTGACGCCTTGTCCACATACCCAGTAGCTGGGTAAATGTCCTTTTGTGCAAGTTGAAGACTATAGAAGGCAATATCTAACAAGAACCATGTGCTGGTAGTCCCCAAAAGGTGAAGTCCATGCCTATTTATAAACTCGGAAGAAAGGAATCCATAAGAAGGGCTTGGGTTTGGGTTGGCAGCAGGCCCGGAACCTGCTTCTTCCACAGCTATGTTTATATCAAGAACTTTGACCATGTCTACAGCAGCCCTGGAACCTGATTCTTCCACAGCTATTTCTGTGTCAAGAACTTTGGCCATGTCTGCAGCAGCCTTGTGATGGTTTCCTTCTACTAAGGCAGTGTATCTAGCAGTTTCTGGCATTTTCATTCGCCAATAATAGGTCAGAGCTGCAGGAATGGCACCAAACATAAGCACAATTCTCCAAAGGAAATCTCCTGCTGGTTGAGTAGATAGCACAGGGTAAGTTTCATAATCAGGAGCTGGGTTAGCATCTAAGAATATTTTGGAGAAGACGTAGGCAACACCGCCAGCAAACAAGATTCCAAATCCTTGCATTGCAAACACAGCAGCAATAAACCCTCCTCTGGTTTTCTGATTAGCATATTCAGACATTATAACGGCAGATAGAGGGTAGTCCCCTCCAATGCCGAAACCCAACCAGAACCGGAAGAAGCAGAGTGTAGTAACCACACTCCTAGCAGTGGCACCAAAGGAAAGCCCTGATGCCAAGGTGCAACCTACCATAATGGTAAGGGTTATCCCATAAACTTTTTTCCTTCCGAGTTTGTCACCGAGCCAGCCAAAGAAGAGTTGCCCCACAAGGGTACCACACAAAGCCACACCAGTTATGGCATTGTTTACTTGGGTTGGAAGTTTCCCGGGCTTTTGACTAGTGGAGTCAAAGAAATACAAGCGACCTATGAGCTTGGACACAGCAGTGATGCAGAAGAGATCATATGCATCGGTGAAGAATCCCATCCCAGCAATCACAATTGCCATGTAATGGTACCTTTGTGTCTTGGCATTGTCAAGAGCTGAGAAGACGCCTTGGCTTGTTGTAGCCATGGCGCTCATAAAATGTGAATTGTGGTGGAGAAGCCATAAAGCAAGCAAAGCTCGTAGTATATATAGCCCTTTGTTCTTTGTTTTGTTATCGTATTTCGACAAACACTAGGCGTCCACATAGAAGCTGGAATTTCCATCGTGGGTAACGAGGGACAAAATCTACAAAACCACATTGATCGATGTTAACTTTGTTTTGCGTTAAGATTGAAGATAGTTTATGTCATAATTCGGCATCCAAAAGGTAAAAATAAGTTTGTTTAGTGATAAGGAAGATCTCCTACCTCGTGCACCTGAGATTTTGGAAGTTGACTCTGCCACTGATTTTGGTTTTTCTTTCTTTATCAAACGGGACACAAAACAGGTGTCTCGAATATAGGCTGCATGACCCTTCTTCGCCAGTATCCGTAATTTTCATTCTGTGACGAGAACAAAGACTAATGAGTATTCCATAAATTTCATTACACATAAATAAATAAATAAAAAATGACAGAAGCCTCCATAATACAGTTTTGGATTTATGTGAAAACACGATTAGGCTACCTTTATTTAATTAATGATTTTTTTTTTTCAACACATGCATGCTCATTGTAGATTAAAAAAAAACACATCTTTTAGCTTGGAATAGTACATTGCTAGTTAATATCGCGTTCTATTTATTCCGTTACTTTTGTGGCAAATGAGTACGAAAACACAGCAACCAGAGTCCAAACATAGACTACAAAAAGCTAAACGTTTTTTATTTTGGCGGGTGGAGGAAAAGCATCAGGGGTTTAGAATATTCTCGCCGTTTCCTTGTTTGTAACCCTTTTATTAATATACTATTAGCATATCGGACCATGAGATCAACGATCAACTTAGTTCTTGACTACAAGATTTTTCATGTGCTCCATGAAAGAGACTTCATTTCTATACTGTAATCACTTCTCTGAGAACGTCAAATGTAGTTAACTAGCACTTACAATGACGTAACGGAGCTCTTGAAAGAATCAGAACAAAAAAAAAGCATTCCAATTTACAACCCTGACATATGCATTTGAAATGTAGTTCAGCCAAAATAACATCCAAATAACACGTTCTTTTTTCTTTTTCTTTTTTTTGGCTATTATATGGCTGGCAAGATAACGAAATTCAATTATGAGTCTGGTTTGCTATGTTGAGCCACAGCAGCCGTCTTCTTATGAAGCTGTGACTTGTCTGCCCCTACAAGCTTGTCTATTTCTCGACCGTCTTTAAGGAAATAGAATGTTGGAGTTGCACTAATATCCCATGAAGTACTTAACTCCTGCATTCAACCACAGGACAGGACATAAAAACTTATTGCTTATACTGCGAAAACTTACTAAGTTAAGGAAGTTAAAATCAATAAGCTCACAGCATACTCAATGTATCAACTATCATAGTGCTGAGTACAACATTTACTATCTTGGTAAATGACATAATATGAAGAATGAGACATAAGAATCACACAAAGGAAAATTAAAATAATTTCGTTTTGCAATTTTATAGTCACAGAATGCTGCATCAGGAAATAATGATACTTACAGCAAGGTCATCGACATCCACTCCCAAGAACAAAATGTGCGGATATTTGTTGGCAAGGTCAGAGTAGGTTGATACTATATCTCTACAACGTTGACACCAAGGTGCACAAAATTTTGCTACAACCTGTTAATTCCACAACACACACCAAAAACATGAATTTGTCATAGAAGAATCAATGAAAATATGCACCCAGGATTACAAATTGATACAAAAGGTTTGACATGACTAAACAAAAGCAACTGATTCAAGTGAAGCAACCTTCAAAGGGGAAAAAAAATCCTGAAATGATACCATACATGAAAATGCGCGAAGGAGTGAGAATAAAATACAGAGACAAGACGGTGAATCATTTTAAATCACTCAATTGAAGATTTAACGTGATGATATTTGCTTGAAATACATTTAAGGCCATGTAAGTTTGATACTTAACGTTTAGAGAGTGTGACTAACAGCAACAAGATTATAAATTGGAATGTCAGGAGCTGTAACTATTAATAGTAACTCTTTCACATTTTAACATTCAATTTCACGGAGAATCCCTTCTAAAAATTGTTTTTTCAATGCTCATGAAACAAGAAAATTCCAAGACAACACTGCACTTTTGGTTGCTTATGAGATAACCCATTTTTCATAAAAGAGAGACTACATACATTAATACTAATCTGCTAGTAAAGCAATAGTTTGAAATGAAGCTAATTATGCAGAATTCTCAATGACATCCCTTTCTTATTCCATATTAATAAACATTGGATAGAAAAACTTACAATCTTGCCATCCCGGCTGGCTTCTGATAACTTTTCTTCCCAACTTTGCATTGAAGTAACACGGTGCACATTTTCGGAGTAAATCTGTGTCTCATTATTACTCTTATCACTACCTCTTGTAAACAACTGCAAGAATCAAGCAACTTCAGATATGCCGTGATAGAATAGTTAGCTAGATGCCTATATCATAGTCAGAAATAATTAGAAGATTAAGTCAGAAAGATGAGCTCTAAAGTGACTAATAGATCACTTTGTCCTTAAGGTGATATTAGTGCTCGGCAACTGCTAACTATCCCTGGATTATTTGAAGCACCCAGAGATTTGCAGTTCCGAAATTTGTAAATCTCTCCCCAAGACCCTTTTGCAGATTACAGAGAAGACACATGGAAGAAGAGAAAGATCTTTTAAGAAAATTAATATTTTGAGTTTTGAAAATCTTTTTAACAGTAAGTGTGAACAAAGATAATTGTTGCAAACCAATATGACTGTTAAGCATGCCCAGTCATATTAAAACAATTAATTATCGGAGTTGGAAAAAAAATTTAAAAGGTACGAACTCAAATTTTAAACTATCAAATATTTTTCCAACAATATATATGTCACAACTATAATTAACTTAGTATTTTTAAGCAGAACTCAAATAGATGTCAATTAACTTAGTATCTGATTTTATCTCAAAGGTACGAACTTCAGCAGAGGTTAATGTAGCTACTCCATGACACGTAAGGGAATGGCCTTTATACATGCAATTATATGGGTATTCCCATTCTATGGCATATAATCATATATTTGCATGCTCATGACTCATGTGGATGGACTATTGACACAAGGTGATTTCCAAATGATAATGAATAATAGGATATGATGAGATAATCGAGAAGGCACACACATACATACGATATATGCAATAATAGAGGCATGCAGGACATGGAAGTTGAGAAACAGAAAAACAGCGAAAAGAAAATTTTACCGTAGGCCAACAACAGCCCATTTAACACGCACTGCTAGACTATAGAAGATCCCTGGAAGAACACCTGTCAAGTAACTCTCTTAGATACTCGTGAGACTACAGCAAAAGTAAACCTACTATAAATTCATATTCATATTAACTTGAGTTTTTATTACACGGTATATGTTGAATATAATAAAACATCATTGCCATTACTCAACGCAGAATACACTTCTTATAGATATACTGATATAGACTAAGGCTTTGAGAAAGTACAGCTTTAGAAGCTTGCACATCATACTCAAAAGATATCTTTACTATAACGACTGTGGAGAGGAGAACAGAAGACGTGCTGGAGAAAGAGCCCCAGGTTCTGATCTTCCATTAGGACTAAATTCGTTTTTCATATTTTGTTAGAGATATTAGGTATCCAAAAATATTTGACAAGCCGCAAAACTCTATTTTTGGGCTTTTCTAAAAGCTCAAATATTTGCATTTTAAGTGCATGAAAAACTCTTAGAAGCTCGTGCAAACATATAAAAGAAAATTCAAAAGTGCTTTTTCTTTTAGAGAACTTCTTTGTCGAAACATACTCATTCATATTATTACTGTTTGCTGAGTACGTGCAAACATAAGATAAGCTTTATTTATAAAAATTCTTCACTTAAAAACAAAAGCTCCGTTTGGATGAATCTCTAACATTTTCAAAAGCACTTTATTAAGTTAAGGCTTTTGGAGAAGCCAAGAAATAGTTTCTGCGGCTTTTGCTTTTGCTTAACAAGGCACTAAGTGCTTCTTTATCAAACGCACCCAGCCTATAACTCTTAACATCAAGAACTAAAATGGTTGAAGGAAACTCTCTGGCGTCTACAATGTCAACTCAGTTGGTAAATTATTTGGGGAGAAAGAAACTATTATATCGTCAAAACAAGTAGTATAATGATGGTGACTGGTGAGTTTGGTTGGAGTTAAGTTACAACGTGAGTACTTTTTTGCATAAAGATTTCTAATACTGAGAATAACAAATATATCCGGCGAGGAAGAGTACCTGTAAATAGATGAATGTGGTGATGTAAATGATTTATTCTATTTCGTTGCTGCTGTGCAGCAGCAAAATACTAGAGCTTGATGACTTGCTGTTTCATCTAAAAAGTGGAAAGAAAAAACGATCAGAAATGTAACAGATAATTTTCTTAGCTTCTAAGTTTTTCTGCATGCAAACGCAAATTTAGCAGCTCCCGCAATCGGAACTTGTCCTATTTTTTTCCCATAAAAATAAATTTATCGTTGTGAGCCCATTGCATGAAAGGGAAAGTAAACAATACAGATGATCAATATGAAATTTGCATGATATTCAGTACCATGCACGTGGTGAAAATGATCTCCATCTGGCATTGCAATTTTGGATGATTTTATTTGCAGCAAAGGAGACAAAATGATAAATTTACCAAATACTGAAACAGAGGAGTCTTTTACAACCCAAGATGAATAAAGAAAATGGGGACATAAGAATTTTCTCGAGTAAGAAATAAATGGATCATAAAACAAATATTATATTGAAACGAACAATGACGAAATTCCCACAAAAGAAAAAAAAGAAGAAGAGAGGAAGCTGTAAGAATCATTTGAATCTCAAATAGAAAGGTTGAGTCCCAAGTTTACCGGTTATCATGTGGATTCCCAGGACCTTTTTTCATTCACCGTTTCTTTCGATTTAAAATGCTGTAACTCTCAGCTTCGATTTGACAAACTGGAAAACCCAGACATTACCGAGAACCTCTCATCCAAAGAAGACGATTGGGAAAATCAACAATGTCGAAAAGCAGGTGATCCCTCGTCGCGAGAATGGCCAACGACAAAGAGACAAGGCTGTTATTTTAATTTTTTGTTTTAAATATGTTCATAACTTTTGCAAAATTAGTAAAAAACTGATAATAATTTGATGGATAATTGAGGATATTATTATTGTTTCTGTTTATAACTTTATATCGCCTGAGGGTCTAATCTGTCAAATTGAACATTGTTACTTGTTGGGAAACGTGAAATAGTGAGTTGTATTTCCGAAAACAAATGCCATATAACTAAGCCCTTTCAGCGGTTTTCATCTTAATTACTCTAAACTATTATGCTCCAATTTTTATATGGATAATTAACTAAATAAATGCTGTTCTATAGTAACTTATTTCTACAAAATAGAATTATTTTGAAATTATTCTGTTTCAATTTAAATATAATTTTATTAAAAAAAACTAAACTGATTATATTGTTTGATAAAAGTGACAAATTACTCAAACAGGCTAAATTTCTTACTGAAAAAGCACACTCGTTCAAATTTCTAAAAGCATAAATGATCCAGGAACTATGATGCATGACTTCTTTTGACTGATTAAATCGCAATCAGCAAGAATTTCAAAAGGTAACAAGTAGAGCTAAAACTGAGAACTTGATGGCCAGCAAGGAATTAGACCTTATTTTACAGCGAAAAATGCTTATTCCTTGAGAACAGAATATCATGAAAACCTCACCCATTTTTTTGTCCTGCAAGATGAAAATGATCCCTTCTCTGTCAGAGTGCAGTTATGAGGGAAAGGTTCATGGTGTTTGCACGTTAGACTCGGACTCAGAAGATGGCCTGTTCTTCAACTCAGGGTGCTTAATTTCCTCTATCATTCGAGCAACTTCGTCCATTCTAGGCCTCATTTCTGGCACCTTTGCCACACAAGCCAGTGCAATCTGAAGCATTTGCACCATTTCCTCTTCAACATACTGTCCTCTTAGTAGCTCTTCGTCAAAAACTTCAGCTGTCCATTCCTCACGGACAACAGACTTGACCCACCTTGGCAGATCAACAACATCATCGTACCCTGGATATCTCAGTGGGATTTTACCTGTCAGCATTTCAAGGAGGAGCACACCAAAGCTGTAAACATCAGACTTGTGGGTGATCTTCTGGGAATCGGCTGCCTCCGGAGCACGGTAGCCATTTGCTCTAGATATGGTTGCAGGAGAATTCATCACAGAAGTTAATCCAATATCAGATACGCAACCCTCAAGGTCTTGAGTTATGAGAACATTGGAAGATTTTATGTTGCCATGAGTAAACTTTGGACCTCCCTCTGAGTGGATGAAATCAATTCCTTTGGCAGTTCCAAGTAAAATCTTCATTCTTGAATCCCAGTCTAATGGAGTTCTTCCTGCACCTCTGTTCCCTATTGTTGTTTGGGATACAAGAAATAAGGCAAAGATATATATATATATATATATAACACTATTAAATATACATTTGCATGTATACTTCTTGAGATTCTTCAATCTCTTAACAAAAAGAAAATGTTCTTTCTAGAAGTTAAAAGTTAATTTCATAAATCCTCAATCCGATCACTAGTAATAAAGCTGCGGTAGATGTGCATGCTATGAACTAATACTTCGATTCTTAAGAGACTTCCTATTTATGGTGTCCTCTAGGACTAAGAGAAGTTTTCCTTATATTGAAGGATTCTTTTGCTGATATGATTTGGTATTTAGATGGAACAATTTGTTGAGCAGCTATTATTGAGAATGCCACTTGCTGGAATTCTAAAAGAAAATAGGAACATAGAAAAGCCTGAAGTGATGAAGTAAACAAAGCATCTATTGGGTTAAAATAAAACGTACCGTGCAACAAGGCAAACAAGCTGTCCCCCGGCATGTAGTTGTAAACTAGAAGTTTTTCATCTTTGGAATAGTAATAAGCTCGAAGGGGCATGACATTAGGGTGCCGTCCAAATTTTCCCACAACCTCCATCTGCTGCTCAAACTCTCTCTTTCCAACCACAACTTCTTTCAACCTTTTAACTACCACCGTTGTTCCATCTTCCAAAACAGCCTTGTAAGCTGTTCCATAGCTACCCTTTCCAAGAACTTCTGCTGAAGCCTTTAACAGATCCTCAAGGTCAAAGCTATGAGAGGAACCTTCAAAGAAAAACAACTTGTTCCTCTCAGCCTCTTGCACCCCACTCCCAAAATCCTTTGAGTTCACTGCAGGCTTTCCAGCACAAGATGCCTTTCCTTTCAGAATGTCACTGCTTTGACTGTTTTTCCTCCTGAAATAGCGTATAGTTATCACTAAAATAAAGACAGAGAGGAATGCGAAGCCACCAACTGCTAGAGCAAGTATAGAAGCTACGCCAAAGCTTTTCTTATGAGTGGTAGCCTTTCCATTTTCGGTAGTTGCTGGAGAGTGTGGCTCATAAACAGGGGAAGGAGAAGGAGAAAAGGTGGTTGAAGAGCAACGATTAAGAGGTGGCCCACATAAGAGGGAGTTCCCAACAAAAGAATCGTAAGAGAATTTTTGGAGGGAACTTGGAATCGATCCATTCAAGTAGTTATAGCTAAAATTCAAAAACTTCAGTCTTGGGAGGTTGATGTCAGGGATAGGTCCGGAGATGGAATTGTGTTGGAGGTACAACCAGGTGAGTCTCCTAAGATTCTGAAATGCAGGTGGGATACTGCCAGAGAAGGAGTTGAAAGAAATATCCAAAGAAACGAGTTTAGGGGAAATAGAGGAAGGAATTGGACCTGAGAAGTTATTATGCTGGAGATAGACACATTGGAGGGAAGGAATGGAGAGGATATCAGAAGGAAGATTTCCACTAAGGCCATTGGAATGAAGGCTCAAGGTCTTAAGAGCATCTAGTTTTCCTATGCTGTTTTCTGGAATGGAACCTGCAAATCCAACTCCTGGAAGATGGATGGCAACCACACGGGTTCCATTGGAGTTGCAAGTCACACCAAGCCAGGAGGAACAAACTGGGGAAGAAATGTTCCAGTTCAGTTTTCTGGCATGTGGAACAACAGAAGAAAACTCGGTGAGAGCTTGTCTGTCAGAGTTCAGGTCAGCGACAATGAAGCCAAAGTGAGACAGTATGAAACTTAGGAAAACAAATGCCGCAATAGAGGACTGAAACTTCATGGGTGCTTGTCAGAGCAAAAGTGAGGCAAAGTGTAGTTCCAAGTTCCCACCTTAGCTGTTCCTCATCCTTTCCTGGTTCAGTTCTGAAGAGTTATGACAAATAGTTAGCTGATCATATAGCTAGAAAGTACAAATCTAATGATGTTAAAAGTCAAATTACTCTATCTTTTCCCTGATTTCACATACACCGATGCATTTGGATTTTAACAGAAAGAAAACAATCACTTTCCACTCAGTAAAGCAGCAGCTACACACTTTAATTTCACTTTCAAATAGAAAATAACAGTTTCTCATTAGTTTACATGATCAAAAGACTAATAACAGACTTTGAATATAAATTATTTGAACCATCAACATTCCCTAAAAAGAATTTTAGTATGAGGGTGCTTTTGTTGACTAAGCAACCTCACATATTGCAGATATGCTGAAACCAAGAAGAATATAAGACAGTCCTAGACATGCTTAGTTGCTTACTGTTGAGAAGGTTTCGAAATTGGGAAGCGTACTCCCTTCTTTCAGATGCATCAATTGTGATAATTGCATTTTTTTCATTATTAAGGATATTATACTGACCGAGTCTACAATGTAAAAGGAAAAGGAAAAAAAGGCAAAGGTTTCTGCCTGCTGCACTTTTACTAATGGAGAGCTAAAGTGCACTTTCTGTAATACATTATCCTATAAAATCAGTGCTTATATGTCTAAAAAATGGGTAATCATGAAAGAAAAATAATAGAAAAGTAAAAGCTGTCCATAAAAAAGGGACGTTGACAAGAGAGAATCCAATAAAAATAGGACTAATAAAGTAAAAGATAAAGTTTGATGCCATTTTTCTTTTCTTATAAAAAAGGGCATTCTTTTCTAAAAGCAGCTTGTCTTCTCCTAATCTAGTGTTAGCTTACCTGCTAAGTGTGAACTTTAAAAGAGTCACTCTAAAAGATAGTATGTTTTAGGAATCAGATTTAGTGATTTACACATGTATGGGAGCCGAGGAAATAGGAAGCAGACAGATCATGTGTTGCATTACAACAATTCAGAGCAAGCATACCAGCTATATTTCAAAGAAAATTCAACTTGCCGTTTCCTCCAGTGAAGAAAAACAAATAACAGATATATCCATAATCCAATTTTTTTTTTAAAAAAAAAAAGTAGAAGAAAGAAAGAAAGCCATATGAGAATGATTCAGAAGACGTAACATGTCAAACAAGAGTAATTCTCACATTACAGCAAGGTAAATATGCAGATCTGTGAAGAAGAGGTCTAAAAACTTTCATCGACCAGGTTGAAAGCAATTTATGACTCAACTATGAGCGTAGAGGTAACCAGAAAGTGAAAGACATTACCTTGGTCTGAACTATAATTCCAAAAGCACCGACAGAACATCACAGAGCAAAGCATCACTGCAGAAACTAGAGTAGGGGATATCATCAAGGTCGTTGCACTTCTTAATAGAGAGAAAAAATAAACAAAAAAATCTGGGCAATGCATAGCCAATTGTTACCTTCATTAGGGAATTAGAGAGGATGTGATTTATCTATGAAACTACTTACTGGTATTCAGCGATTTTTGAGTTGGCATCAGACTGAGAATTACAGCTTTACCAGTAACAAGTATATTATTTCTTCTCTTTCCAAACGACTAACATACAGACGGAAAGGAGTGAGATGGGAGTCAAATGAAATATCTATTGACGAAAGGGCCAATTTTTTTTTTTGTTTGTTAAAAAATAAAAACTACAAAGACAGCAATTATGAAGGAATGTATTAATGAAGTCTTTCATCTAACAAGTTGCACTGCAATTAATGTACAGCTGCTGCAGTTGACAATAACCCAACATGAAGTAAGCTCTGCTCAAGCTAACCGAGAAAAGAACAAACATGGGTGTTGAATATGTCTAACGTACGAAATAAAGGACTAGTAAGAGTACAAAAGCAGAAATGGGGATTGCTGACTGAGTCAAGTATGAAGTCCCAACTGACTCATTATCCAATTAGTATGAAGTCTACTTAGATATTTATCTAACTCCTTTATTGCAGTATTTCAAAAAAAAAGGGTAAAATCACTCTTCCAGAAAAAGCTTCCTATGATTGCTCTTCTTGTGCCAAATTCTCAGCACATACATCAAATGGTTATGGTGTAATTGGAAACTTTCTGTTAAGGAGTACTAACAGGTTCAGAAAGAGAGAAATCATTTGACATGAGTGCTTATTTTGACTTCAAACTCAACACCAAATCCATCATAATTGATAGCATGAGGATAAGAATCATCAACTATATGGTGGGCACTCCACTCCAACCTCCTATACCTTTGAAGACTAGAATAGTATTATTAGTGAAGAAATGATGGGTTGCTCTTATCAGAAACTATATTTCTTGACTCACAGTTACTTGTCATCTTCCGAAGTGTTGGCTATTAAGTAGACAGTATGTGACGGAAAATGGCATGGTGGACAAATAGGAAAGAGTATTCTGTAGAACTACCATTTAAAATTGACATATATCTATCTTCTGGGTTTCCAAGAGAGAGACTAGACTAGACCATCATGGGACCAACCGCACAATGAGTTAGCCATAAAAGCACCAAGAGAGTAGTTGGTTGTTGCACAGCTATTTCAGATCCTCACTCATGTCATTACTACTGAGCATCAGCTAGGTAGCCTGTCATAATTCATCATTTCAGCCTATGGTTTCGACTTTTCTGATAGAATTTTAAGAAAATTCAAATGTGATTGTTGTTGTGGCTACTGAAAATACGAAGAGAAAAATCCAGATTGTTGTCATCTTACTACATTTTGATGCGTGCATTATACAGAAGTTGTAAGTTGAATTACGTTGAATTTAATTAGACTATAATAAAATTTAGATAATTTTGCAACATGAT
The DNA here is from genome assembly GCA_022379115.2 of Bauhinia variegata. Lineage (NCBI taxonomy): Eukaryota > Viridiplantae > Streptophyta > Magnoliopsida > Fabales > Fabaceae > Bauhinia > Bauhinia variegata. The sequence goes on from CM039437.1 coordinate 14,935,586, forward strand.
TTATTTAAGTAAAAATTTTATAACATTCTTTTATGATTTTTTAAGTCTTTTAAAATATATATATATATATATATATATATATATATATAAAAGCAAAAACATTTTTAAGATTTTACGTGAGTAATAAAATTTAAAAAAATAAAAAATAAATAAATTTTTTTTATGCTTATCAGTTGAAATAATAAAAAATAGAACTCTTTCTCAATCTAATTTTAATTAATTTAACATGCATATTCAAAAAATAAGTATATAAAAAATCTTAACATATTACTAATTGTTAATCATGTTAAAACATTTTAAAAAAATATTATGATATTTAAAAATTTTATAATATTTTTAAAAAATATTTTAAAAATAATAATCATCCATCAATGAAACAACTAAAAATCATTTATTCCATGGTTATAAAATCATTTATTCGATGCTTATATTGACCTTAAATTTATTTTTTATTTATATTAATTAATTGATTTGAAAGAAAATAAAAAGAAGAGACAGAAAATTAAGAGAGTTTAGGAAAGAACAAATAAATGTATTTTAACAAAACCTATCCTATTTCTTAGGAGATTTCGCTTTTCATTTTGTCTGAGAACGGACAAGAACAACTGAACGTTCTATTGGCTGCCATTGGATTTGCTCCGAAGCTGGCTCGCTTGGAGAAGCCCCATGATGCTCTCTCGAGAATAAACTTTAATAGTTTTTCTATGCAACAACCATTCGATAAGTTACAACTCCAGCCCAGGCGTGTCCAACCATGACATTATCCCTATTGATGATCGGGCTTCAATCTCTAAACTGATTGCGTGCAACAGCTCACTAATCGAGGACCCATTCCCTTGAAAATTCTGACTCATTTTTGACTTATGTACGCTGTAGCTGAAGCTTTACTCATCGTAAGCATTACCGTACAAGCTCAAACAATGTAAGTGAAAAAAGCCCACGCCAACCAGAAATACTCCATACAAAATTTTCTGGCTATAAGTATCAAGCCGCTATTTGTTAAGAACAATAGATCAGAAAAGTACCCAAAGGTAAAAATGAAGATACCAGAAGGAAACGACAAAATTCATTCCATTGAAAAAGGGTCACACAAAAATAAATCCAACAAAGTTAAATAGAAATAACATCTAACTCAAACTCAGTCTTTTATAAATATTCTGGTCCAAAACCTACAACTTGGGTAAAAGGCAGTCTAAGCAGTTGCACTGGACATAAATGCTCTTCCAGGTTGACGAACAGCCAATGGTCCATGGCATCCAAGAAGCTGCAGAACCCACAAGAAAACAGTAAGTTACAAGGTCCATCCTCATCTAAATAAGTATTTAGGTGAAAGCAGATTAAATTAACTAGCACAGCAAAACTTCTGAAGCAAAAATCACGGTCCTAGTATTCTCTATCATTAGTGTAAAAAATTACATATGCCATGCCAACTATAATACAACAGCAAGTGGGTTCATATTACCTTGGCATTTACACCATCCGGCATAATCCTGTTCTCCGACTTAAACTTCAGATAATCAGTACGGCTAAACTTGGTGAATCCCCTGTTCAAAAGAAAACAGATTACGAAACAAAATTAAAGAAAAATACATAAGATAGATCTCCAAACATGATAAAGACCATAACCTAATCAAAACTTTCAATAAAGCAATCAACCGTTCAACTAATTAGTTGTCTTTAGCAAGAAGCAGACACATGAATTCAGGGTATAATCCAAAATCTAAATAAAAGCATCTTTGGGGAGAAGTCCTTAAACCATTTTAAATAAAAGTGAGAAAACAATTAATTAGATGAAATAATTAAAAACACATTTTTCTAACAACTCTGTCATCAAAAGGCACCACCACCAACTATCAGAGTGAAAGCATTTCCGTTCTGAAGGACAAGAAGGCCTAGTAACCATAAAATATATACATCTAAGTCCATAAACAGAAACTTCCATCAAAATAAATGCATACCACTTCCTGCTAACAATAATCTTTTGACGACCAGGGAACTTGAACTTAGCACGGCGAAGGGCCTCCTGGGCATGATGGCTGTTGCTGTCCTTGCAGCGAACAGAAAGAAGGACCTGACCAATGGCCACTCTTGCACAAGTACCCTGAGGCTTTCCAAATGCACCTCTCATTCCTGTCTGAAGCCTATCAGCTCCAGCACACGAAAGCATCTTGTTGATCCTAAGCACATGGAATGGATGTACCCTAACTCTCAAGTGGAAAGCATCCTTTCCAGCATATTTGGCCATGTACTTGTTGCAAGCAATGCGAGCAGCTTCCAATGCCTCACTTGAAACATTTTCCTTCTCCCAACTAACAAGATGGACACAGAAAGGAAACTCATCAACTCCTTTCTTCTTCATTCCAACATCATAAATTCTGATCTTGGAATCAGGGACACCTCGGCAGAAACGTGATTTGGGGTAAGGTTTGTTTTTGATTTGGCGATAGCACCTTGCAGGTCCTATATCATTCAACATTATCATCAGCATGATATCATAAATGAATTCGCAGACAAACTGGACTAGAACTTTTAAAGCAAAGGAGTCAAATTCATAAAACATATCCAGTATTTAACACAAACATATTTTTGCAGAAATATATGTCATATGACCAGCAAGCATATACTACCACCAAAGATATCCCTGCTAAAACTTTGTCATTAGGAGGTATAGCAGTGATTTCAAGAACCATATAAAAGCATCTAACATCTTTTAAAAAAAACTATTAACTCGCATTTCAAACAATCAATTCTGAGGCTTTTGGATTTTCACTTGGGATAAAAATAAATCACTTCGCTTTGAATTCATTGTATCAAGTGTCAACAAAACAATACATAAGAAATCTAATGTTTCAACCAAATTTACCGAGTATATCAATTCATGCATGGATTCATTCGATGTCATTTACTGTTGTTTCATAAAACACATAAGATGTGCGAAGGTATAAGGAAAAGTTCTATCCTATATATCATAGGAATATAATCCACATATACCAAATTTCGCAGTTTGAACCTAAACAAGCGGATGCACAATATTTAATATGCCTATATATTCCATTTTTCCAGATTTCAGTAAAAGAGCCACCAATTTACCTACATCAGCTAAAATATTACGATATCTAGCCTTCCAAAGCAAATTTCAATCAAAGTTTCACAAATCATTGACATCCCCAGATGCCAGATGCCTTTAAAATAATGATAAAAATAACAGAACCCTTTCATATGAATCATTGGCTAAAACAACAAATAAGAGATAAGGAACAACAATTCTAATAACCGATTAATCAGCTAAATCGGCCATAACAAAATTCTCAAGGAATTGTGGAGTACTTACTCCTCCCCATGGCGACGTCTATCTGCGGACTCGTTAGGTTCACGCCTTGCGGAGAGGAAAAACCCTAAATGGATTGCTTATATAGAAGCTGCGGCTTAGGGCCCGTCAGGAGAGCTCCCTGGTTGGATTTACTTTTCGACCCAAGTTACACTTTGGGCCGCGGCTTAGGGCCCGTCAGGAGAGCTCCCTGGTTGGATTTACTCTTCGACCCAAATTACACTTTGGGCAACTTAGGCTATTTCTTTTAGCACACCCGTTTTTCTAGGTACAGACCCATCCTCACTTATTATTTTTTCAAAATGTCTTTACCCACCACAAAACACACACCCCTTGCCAAAAAACACATCCCGTCGGATTTCACTCTGGGTCACTTAGGCTATTTCTTTTGGAACACCCCTTTTTTAGGAACACACCCCATCCTCAATCATCTTTAATTTTTTCAAAATGCTTTTGCCCACGACAATACACACAGCGGCCCAAAAAGCACATCCCGTCGGATTCCACGCACACTCTGGCCGTAAAACGCACCAATTGTAATTTCTAAATGATTCAATGGTTGATGAGGGTGCCAAGTAACTATATTCTTTTCCTAGTTGGATGGTGAAGAGACTCTGCATGCTTCCATAAATTTTGACTTTCAGCATCTTGGGTCCATCCACAAAATATTTGTGAATATCTTGAGAATAGTTTGGGGCCGTAGCCTTTGTCATGGATACTAGCCATATTGGATTTGGGCCAGTTCATATATATACTTAGGATATAAGAAGACGAAGGAAATGGTAAGGCTCATAATCATATATCCCACATAAGGTTGTATAGAGTGGTAAGATTGAAATGATTGTTTGCTTCTTTAGAACATGCTATGCCTTATTACGTTATAAGAAGAGTAAACACCTACTTTACCACGTGTGAAAAAAAGTTGATACCTTTAAAATTCTTTATTTTACCGTTAGCACTTTAATATTATTTAAGTACTTATAAAATTAATTTATATAAAGAAAAGTTTGACATTTCCATCAAAATAGTATTTTTTTATATAAATTAATCTTATAAATACTTAAATAATGTCAAAAAACTTATTTTGATGTCAAAAAATTTATAAATACTAACTTGATGATACCTAGGTATTAAATTAAATATTTATTCTTACAAGAATTTACAATTTACTATTATAAAAATTTGTCTCAATGATTATTTTCTCTCTAAATTAATTTTTTATCAAAAATTAAATTTCAAAAATCACATTAAAATTTGTGAAATTCGACTTCCCTAACATAGAAGAAATAAATACTGGCATGGCTTCCATATTTATTTTTTTGGTAGTAAAATGTTGAGCTATTTTTTTTTTTAATTAAAAATGAAAGTGATGGCATAGCTTTTGTTGGCACGGCGCCAACATAGACATTACTGGCAAAGCGCATGTCGCAGTCACCAGCGGCGAACCGGCGGTCCCTTCAAAGTCCAAAAATCAATTCATAATGTTTCACAGTTTTAATTATTTATATTTAATTTTAATAAAAAATAAATTAAAAAAATTGCTGTTGGGTCTTAGATTTTTTGTTCGCAAGAAGATCTAATGCTAAGATTTACAATGGTAAGCATAGATCTCTTATGAAAAACAGGTTTGCCTAGAGATTTAAACCTAAATCCTAAAAATTATCAGGATAATATTTATTTCATAATTTTCTCAAATTCTGTCCTAATTCTATTTTTATTAATTGAAAATATATTTATGGAGATAAATATGTATTTATATAGTCCACTCACATTTTAAAAAAATAAATGTTTATAGTACGGTATAATATGAAGTTATGTCTTAAATTTGTACCGGAAACATGTTCTGACCAAGTCGTTATTAATGCAGTTGGACCATGACTTTTTTACCCTCATATACCATATCTAAAAAGTTATTAGCAATATATTTTTATAATTATTTTTTAATATTTAGTATTTTATCTAAAAATTGCATCACTATAGTACAACTTTCCTCAAAGTTGTATCACCTCAGTCTAATTTTTACCAAAAAAAAAAATTAATAAATTTAAAATTGTAAGGCATGATACCACTTTTGCTATAATGGCATCACACGCTTACAAATTTACTTCATTATTTTTAATTTTAAATTTAAATAGAAAAATATAAACACAACCTTTTAAATTGTGTGACTTGTATTGTAATTTTAAAATTTTTAAAATATTCACATAATGTTTAAATTTTAATTTATGTTAAAATTTTAAAAAAAATATATATCTTATTACTTTCTCTTAACTCAATTTATGTGAAAAACAGACAATAAAAATGAGTGAGACAAATATTTGTTTTTGTTAAATTTATAAAAAAAAATTAGAGTTAGAGGTAATATACATATTTAAAAAATTTATAAAAATTATATACACATTTTAAAAATTTTGAATACAGAATACCAACATTGTGTCGTCGTAATGCAATTTTCAGTTGAAATAATATATGTTAATAAATATTTATAAAAGTGAGATGTATATTAATAATAATTTTTAAAATATAGTATATATATATATACACACACGCGCGCGAAGAAAACTCCTTGGACCATGCACCATTTCAAATATTTATTTTATATAGTCGAGTTATTAACTTATTAGTCTTAGCATCTCCGGTGTCAGAAAAGATATTATCAAGATTTTTTCAATTTGTTTCATTTCTACTTTTTGGCGGACACTAGTTGGCTTAGGCCACAAGAAATAAAACCAATGATGAAATGAAACTAATGATACTAATAATAATAATTATTATTATTAATTAAAAAAATTAAAAAGGAAAAGAAAAAGAAAAGGTCTCTAGTTAGCTCTTCATCCGCTGGAATGGCGAGAGAAGAGAAGAACCTGAAAATGTCTGTTTAAACGCGTTTCCCTATCATCCACCTCGCAACGTACATTATTATTTTCCTTTCACACGCAGAGACACGCACCCAAATAAAAACTAAAAAGAAAAAAAAAAAAAAAAAAAAGGAAGGCACAGCTTGAGCTTAGATCGTTTCAGCTCCCTGACTTTGACTTTTCTCCTCCTCCTCTTCCTTCATCATATTCATCTTCTTGTTCTTCTGCTGCAAACGGTGCTTCAGTTTAAATCCTCCTCAGGCACTGAGACAGTTCCATTGTTCATTACGCCAAAGCTTTGTTCACCTATTGCTTAATTCCCCAGGTCAGATTACCCAATTTATTTATTGCTTTCATATATCGGTTTTGTTTGGATTTTTCTTCTTTTGGATGCTCAATGTTGTTTTCTCTCTGTCTCTCACATTAATTTCTATTCTCCTTCCAGGGTGAAAGAAAAATAAATTATAATTTTTGATTGTTTGTGATCATCCTGGAAAAGACCCAGAAATATAAACAGGAAAGGGAAAAGATCAAAGAGGAGGTGAAGTCAAGGTTAGGGTTTTAATTTGCTCCTAAAATGGAAACTTCGGGTGCTAATTCAGACCAATATGCCAATTCTTCTGCGTCATCATCTGCGGTAGGTGTAAATATTAATAGTAACAGTAATAGCAATGCTGTAACATGGTATGGGATGCAGTTGCCTGCTGTAAGCCCCTTTCGTTCTCCACTTTCCTTTTTATTGGATTACTCGGGCATCCTCCGCTCAAGTTCTACGGCCCATGATTCTGGGGCTGTAACAATCAACGACAGTGCTCCCATTTCGGAAGTACGACCCCAGCTTCGAATTCAGTCGCCTGATCCTGCTACAGGCACCGAATGCAGCAGCACCAGTAGTTCTGGGGAGGTTTCTATACGGATCATTGGAGCTGGAGAACAAGACCATAATGCAGGGTTAGATTCTGTTTCTTCACCCTCCCAAAATCAGCTTGGAGAAGTTGGGTATGCCGAGAGTGATGATTTGATGGGGAATAGAGGTAGAGTGCCCACATTGGATGATGATGAGGAGGGCCGGAGTGGAATTATTGTGGGTGAGAGAGTTCCTCTTGTCTCTTCATCTACATCGGCTGGTAGTGGACAGGTAGATGGAGATACTGGTGATGGCTTGGAAAGCAACAGTAGGGATTCATCCTCTTACCAGCGGTATGATATTCAGCAGATTGCAAAGTGGATTGAGCAGATTCTTCCTTTCTCTTTGTTATTGTTGGTGGTTTTCATTCGTCAGCATTTGCAAGGTACTGCTTCTTTTTCATCGGCTGTATGATTCTGATATTAATTTTGAATTCATGATCTCCTAGATTGCTCTAATCAAACTATGTGTGATATCCATTTTTGTTTGGGACCAGTGAGGGTAATATATGATGTAATTCAAGAAAATTTGCTGCAAGATGGAGGGTTGGAACACATGCAGTTATTTACTACTGTACTATCCATCCAACTAATTTTATGTTGGTGTTGCTACTTTGTTGAGTTTGTTCCCATTGTATCCAACCAAAACAATGCTAATGTGGCTTACAACGCTTACTATAATAGAGGAGGGGAAATAGATATAAAAAAAAAAAAAAGAAGAAGAAGGAATCTAGGAGAAAGATTTATGAGGATAATGTGGGGTTTCATACGTTTTATGTTTAGATTCTCTCTTAATTGGAGATATCTCACAGTTGTGAGGAACTTTCACAATTAGAAGTAAAGAAAGGAAGAATTTTTGAGTTAATCAAACAATTTATCTCATTTTTCCTTGTTGATACCTCATGGAATAATTAAGGCTTCGCTCAATGAAGATCAGTATACTATTTTTTTTCTTTTTCCCTTGTGAAGGTGTCTTCTTTACATTTGCACCATCTTCTCTTCTGAGTGGGGAAAGAAACGATTTACTTAGTTAAATTAAATTATGTGATGATTGAATTGAATTTATTGGTAAAATCCTATTGCTATGGTCTCAGTTTCCTCAGAATTGTAAATTTTAATTCTTTCCTCATAGACTGGTGAAATTTATTCCTGGCAACTTGCAGGTTTCTTTGTCACAATTTGGATTTCAGCTGTGATGTTCAAGTCTAATGAAATTGTAAAGAAGCAGACAGCTCTAAAGGTGCTTCACCCAGATTTTACCAAGTTCCTTATAATTTCCATTCTAGACCGAAGTGTCTACCTGTTACATTCCTCTTGCCCTCAGAAATTAAATGAAAAACGAGATAGGTTCAATACTTGTTGTTTTTTGCAGGGTGATAGAAAAGTGCCTATTATTGTCGGTATCTCTTCTGCCTTCATGCTTCACGTAATGTGCATTTACTGGTGGTATCGAAATGATGATCTTTTATACCCACTGATCATGCTTCCTCCAAAAGCAACGCCTCCTTTTTGGCACACAATATTCATCATTTTGGTTAATGGTAATTTTTTTAATTAATATGCTGCCTTTACATTGTTATAGTGGATCCAGGCCAAGTATTATGATCTACACTGTAACTTACATAGTTGATATGAAATGTGTGCTCTCAGTCTCTGACTGGTATTGAACTCATCTTCTTACTGAATATCAGAAAATATAATCGTTTAATCCTGGTGAAAAGTTGAATACTTGACTCTTCATTGAAAGGGGTTTCAAGACAATTGAGCTGCTTGTGTAATCTCTGATTATGAATTTGAGGGCTTTTTTGTTGTTGGATTTATGTTGGTTTTTGTCTTTGTTGATAGCTTCTATTGTTTGGTTCACTTCTATCTCTGAATTTTGATATTCTTATGGTTCTTATTGATCCTTATTTTCTCATGTTCATGATTGCCATGTCAAATGACTCTTAGATACACTGGTGAGGCAAGTAGCAATGGCTTTCAAGTGTTTACTTCTTATATATTACAAGAATGGAAGAGGCCATAACTTCCGTCGGCAGGTGATTAGTAACTTCCTTACCATTACAAATAAGCATGCAATCTTAAAGTATCTTTTTTTTTTTTTTTTTTGGGTTTTTCTCCCTCAACCATCTGAAACTTGATTTCTTGTTTCAAGGGTCAAATGTTAACCCTGGTTGAGTACACACTGCTGTTGTATCGAGCATTGTTGCCAACACCAGTTTGGTACCGATTTTTCTTAAACAAGGATTATGGAAGTCTGTTTTCGTCGCTGACCACAGGGTTGTATTTAACCTTCAAGCTAACTTCTGTTGTTGAGAAGGTATGTTCTCATTCTTTCGAATCAAGCTTTCTAGTTTTGCATTTGAAGATACTTGTGTGGATGACACAAAATTATATGATTGCTATCAATTTTCCATGTTATGTAATAGGTCCAATGCTTCTTTTCTGCCTTAAAAGCATTATCAAGAAAGGACGTCCATTATGGAGTTAACGCTACAATGGAACAGGTTAATATTCCAACTCCTCTAAAATGTTTTATCAACTCTGAGTTCAATATGCAATTGTAAATAACATATCCTTCCCTTTTTTGAATATTTTGCTTCTGTTGGTTTGGAAGAGAGTAGAAACAAAATGGAGAATCTCTCATATTCCATAATGGAATAGTTAGTTTTGTTTTCCTTAGCCTTTCCATTCTCGCAAATGTATTCTAATTCTAGGAGGTTGGTACTGTTTGTCCAGATCAATAAGCTTTTTGCAGTTTAAGAACATAGTTTAGAAACTATTTAGACCCTTCTGAATGTGCCCAATGGAATGTAATTTATTTTCCTTAGTTGTTTAATTGTCGTTTTCTTTTGGCTGTTGGATAGACAAAGCTAGATTTTCTAGTTGTGTATATTGGGGGAGCGAGTATTTCAACCTGGACCCCAACCGTGTAGAACCTTTACCGCTTGTTATCTATGCACTATGTAGTTACGTGCTTAATCAAAATGGTTTTTTATGGTTGAAGTTTTGAGGCATGCTCTTTTCACTCCATGTCTTCTCTAAATCTTTGAACTGGTCGAAAGTTTAGATGATATTCCAAAAATAAGAAAGCAAGGGGATTTTTTTTTTTTTTTTTTATTTGCGCTTTAAGAGGTGCTCTTTTTTTTTATTATTATTTATTCTCTCTCTCTCTCATGGGGTACTTAAAAAGAAATCTACTCTATATTGGTGGCTATCTTTTTATCTTCAGATATGTATATCTATATTTACCGACATGTATTTATTTATGTACATAATTAGGTATTAATGCATGGATTGTCAGGGAGTTTTTTGTCTATTTCTAAATTATAAGTTTTCAAATGCAGGTAAATGCAGCAGGCGACTTATGTGCTATATGCCAAGAGAAGATGCATTCTCCTATCTTGTTGCGCTGTAAACATGTTTTCTGCGAGGAGTGCGTGTCTGAATGGTTAGTTCACAACAACGAACACCAATTGATAAATTGGTTATTAGTGTCATTAAATCACCCCGAATATACAGAATTACTGCAATGATTGCTGTCTCAGAGTCAAAAGACTCCTACAGAGAATAGTTCTCCGTCCGAACTATCAAAATACACCATGCATGACTACTTCCTATCACCTATTACAATATATACTAAGAATAACAGAACTGCATAGCATAATTGCTACTTCCATAGATAATTCTCTCACTGTGTTGATAGTAGCTGATAGTTTTTGAAATTTTTGGTAAAATGTAGCATGCATTTGTGTTGTTGTTTTAGTAGTTTGGTATAATTTTCATAGAAAAAATTCTGAAAACTAAACATATTTTTTTTGGTTAAATAAATTGTGATACAAATTACAAAACAGAACAAATACTGGCTTGTTATACATTTGGACATGTATATATTTTAGGCTGTCCTAGACAATATTCTCATATTCTTTGGTTCACTCTTTATGCTTCTTTTTTGTTATTTTCGCTTATGACTTGAGAATGATATTTGAAAGAGAAAGGGCTGTACTATATTTTTTGCTTAATTCTGCTACAAAATCGGTGGTGAAGAAAATGGTATTGTTGAAGGGAAAATAATTTTGTGCTAAGAGCACTGTTAGAGTTTGTTTGGGAGTTTAGAAGTGGAGAGTGAGGATTGGAAATGAGGGGTTTTCCTTGTTTGGATGTTCCCTTAAAAGGTGGAAGGAGGAGAGTTTGGAGATATCCTCAACCCCCAAACAAAGCCCCTCCAAAAGTTCATTTTCTAGTTCCTTCAAATTGGAGAGTTGTGGAAAAAATGCTTTTCCTTCCTGTGCTTTCCTTTACTCATCCAAACTAGGGAAAGGAAAGTCCTCCTTAATCCCCATGTGTTCTTTCCTTCCCTAACAACACCTTCTATTGAAATGCTAATCCAAGATGCTGAACGACAAAGTTTGACTTTGGGAAAACACCATCATTATGATATACTACAAGTGAAAACAACTGAATCCTAATTTTTGAATGGCTGTCCCTTTCAACTCCCAAACATAGAAAGCATTATGAGAAGGGGAGATACCTCTGAATAAACAGCCTTGGGGCGTATCTTTTCACTAATGGCCACAATTACTGAATTCCTTTTTTATGCATAGTTTATTCTATTCATCAAACGCTTCAATGAGCTATGATGAGGAAGTGTATAATTTGACTTATGAGTTAACTTTCAACGTATTCTACTAATTGCTGATGTTCATCTTTTGACCTAAAGAGACTTGTTTTTCAGGTTCGAGAGAGAAAGGACTTGCCCACTATGCAGGGCATTGGTGAAACCTGCTGATCTACGAACCTTTGGGGACGGATCGACAAGTCTGTTTTTCCAGTTGTTTTAACTTCTCATCAATGGATTCTAGAATATCAGATCGAAGGAAAGCATAAGACATGGCTATGCTGTCAGATACTTAAAACATAAATATTATGAACCCAAAATTTGTTCATAATGTTATAAAAGTAACATTATAAACCCCCCCCCCCCCCTTTTTTTGTATATTTATAAATATATGTGAGGTGGTTCCCAGTTGTCTGTTGCAATTGTAAGTGTTGATTTTGCTATCCATTATAAAGAATTGGGAATTTTTATGGTTTTTTCTTTAAATCATTTCCAAGGCAATAAGCGGAGGAGATACTTTTTGGCTGCTCAGAAAACGTATACGTAGGTTGAGTTGCAAGAAATACTTAATCCCAGATGAGTTCTCTAAGAGGAAGATGGCTACCACTATTTTTCCATTTTAAAAATAATAAGTAGATAGGCTTTGTCTCAGTTTACTGAAATCTAGTTTGTTTAGCGGGTATTTTTTTTTTTTTTTTATGGTAGTAACAAGTATTTTTCTTTGCCAAAAGAGAAAAGAACATGGAAAAAGCAAATTGGCATTGAAAAAAGTGTATGAATAGGAGATGAGATAAAATCTAATCCGAATCTGGAGAGGATTAAAATTATGAAGACATTTATTTCTCTCTGTGGTCCATGTTAAGGTGATGGTCTGGCTGCTGCTCCCCACTAGCGGATATTGGGAGATCAACCTTCGCTGCTTTCATCTCTTACATCACCGAAACTTTTGACCCCTCTGATCACCACACTCACACTAATAATAAAACAACCAAACTTCTCGTTTTCCATAATAGCCTTTGCTTGTGCCTGTTGACTTCTGTTATCTGCGCATCACCATCACCTTTTCGGAATTAATTTCCTGCACATGTTCATTTCATTTGTGTCCTTCCTCTGTTTATTTTGTACTCTCACTCTACTCTTCGTGACACCGACAAATTAACATTTGGGTTAAATAAAATTATAAAAGTGACAAATTTAATATATTACTATTAACATTTTTACCTTATCATTTCCGTCATTCTGCACACGAATTGGGAGAAATTAGAGGAAACAAAAATGTAATTGAGAAGCATATATATATATATATATATATAATACTCTCAATGCTAAAATCATCACTAATTTGTTGTTGTCTTAGTAACCAGTTAGAGTCAATGACGAAATGATTAGTCAGCAATCACTTCGAAACAAAACGTTTTAATTTCATTCAAATGGGAATTACGGAAAAGGGAGAATCGAGAAGAGGCTGTTGTGGAGCATGGAACAATGGCACGTGGGTGGGTTGACACTGACATGATATTGTGGGTGCAAAGCTATATATATATATATATATATATATATATATATATATACATACTGAAATTGGCAATGAATGTATTTTAGATGATGATGATGATGATGATGGGAAATGAGAATATAAGAAAAGTGCAGCTGAATATGCATAGCATATACGGGTGGTGGTGGTGGTGGTCTCCATGAAAGCATATCGCGAACCAGCTAAGGAAGCACATTGCTGTAGCACCAATTGGAATATTGGCTTGTTTTATGATCGATGAGGCATATCTTTGGCCCCTTCAGCAAGATCATGCATGAATATAAAATGTTGAGTATTTCAAACCAGTATTTTAATTAATTTTATGATTTTTTTAGTGTAAAGTAAATTTGTTTTTAATCTAAAACTCATGATTAAACTAATTTCCACATAAATCCAATACAATGTTCAAACCATAAGTGAATCAAATGATAATAATATATATTATTTTTATCTCTTAAGACGTAATCACTCCTAAGTCAAATCTCTATTTATAAATTTTAGGTGCTATGATTAATTTTGTCGTTACAAAAGAAATTTTTTATTTATCAATATTAAATTAAAGCCTATGAAGCATATAGAATAAGAAGTCAATATCTTAAATAATGTATATATAAAGTCAGACGCTACTCAAAAAGAACGTATATGTTGAGAACTTATATATATATATATATTGAAATACCCTTTCTTCTATATGTGTATACATACATATATGGAAAAGTAAATAAAATATAGACAAACTTACTGCCAAAAAAATGACAAATTTCAAAATCATTCGTGTATTGCTCATAAAAAAAAATGATATTAGGTAATGACTAATTAATGGGTATTGAGAAACATCAATCTCTCTCTCTCCCTAATAAATTATTACCTTAAATTTTGAAACTGAAGTTGATCAGCATATAATTATTTATAAATTATAAAGCCTTTAAAACAGATAAATCATATGCATTAATTAAAGAATTAAACAAAATTTATATGGATTAAATGAAATAATAACTAATACAGATTTGCAATATTTTGTAACCAATGATGCTTTTGTTCTATAGCAATGCTTGGAACTGAATCTGGACAGTTCCAGTTACTGTAGGACACACATGAATACAGTAGAGTTTCAAAGCTGAAACAATATATATACCGATCACTGTACCGCACATATGGCTGTAAATTGCTAAGCAGATAACGCCAGGAGAAATACTATAGTACGCACATCAACGGTACTCTCGAAAGAGACGTAAGATTCAATATTGTCGGTGATTCATTTTTTCTGTAATAATAATAATAATAATCTTAAACTTCACAATATAAAACAATATTATTATAAATTACTGTTCAAACCTATCTGAGTTCACAAACTTACATACTCTATGTTTATTTTGTTTTAGCAAGATAGACCCTGCAGGAAAAGTGGATAGGAAATAATTAAGTGTAAGAACTAATAAAAACCTGAAATCAAACCCTAAAACCCTAAATTTAATTACACTTCACTGCTTGTAACGTTATACCTGAGACATTATCTCGTAATAAAAAGGTAAAAATAGGGTTATCTGAAGCATCATTGTCTGCTGCTTAAGTATTCTCTGGCATAGGACATGAAATTTGCCATCATTGATCCGCCATTTTCACTTCTTTGCCACTAGATTTGTTTAGATCTCGGTTCACTTTCCTGTCTTTCTGACTCTCATGAGGACAATGACCCATCATGTCCCTCTCAAATTTATTTTTTTTCTAAAGAAAATAAATATATTTTTTAGATTTTTTAATTTTTTTTTGGACTACCCTCCTTTAGGTGCCACTGCTTTTCGTCTTTGCTGATTTCTTTATATCTATCTCAATTGATTTCTTCTGTTAAGTGCAGAGGTATGTATAATAGCATATACCAGATTAGGGTTTCTGGCAATATTTTGACCTTTGGCCTTCAGCTTGGTCATCTAGTAAAACTGATCAGGTTGAATCAGATCTATTCTATTTCTGTCATCCATGCTTAATTGGGTACTCCAGTCAGAGATCTTTTGCAGTTGGATTAGTCTGTGTTCATCTTTTTCTTCTTCCTTCTTCTTCACGGCTTTCTATTCCTGAAGTTCTCGAAATTAGGGTTTTCTTTTTTGCTTTGTGTTCTGTGCTAGCTTGGAGAGCTATATGATTACCAAGTGTTGGTATAGCGTGGCACCAATTATTATGCTACAGTTATTCAAGTAAAAAGCTGGTTTTGATTTCACTTTTTGAGCTGGTAAACTTGCATGTGTTTTATCTAGCTAGCTAGTAGATAACTGTTTAACATGAATCTGGGTTTTGCGGCTATGACTCTCTTTTCCTTTGTTTCCCAGTATTTTCTTGTTTAATTTTTCGTTGATTTAAGGGTTTGATCCTCCAAAAGTTCCCTTTTCTTCTTTCTTTCTCATATTACTTAATCTAGTCAGTATTATCAGCAAACTTTTGATTCTTGGCTTGCAATTTTCTGGGATTTCAGTTCATGGGAAGAAAAAGGTTCCAGCTTTTGAAATCTCCCTTTCGTCATCAGTTTTTTTTTTTTTTTCTTTTAATTAATTTATCATAGTACTGTTTAGTTTAATTCTGGAGTTTGTTTTTCATTTGTCATATCAAAACCTTTAATTTCATGCTGTCATTCTAACCCACTTCACATTTCAAATAGTTTTTTTGATCTTATAAAGTTTAATTCTCAACTTGGGCATTTTTGTTTAGTGATTTATGATCGTGACTGTCTGCAAATTATCTTCTGTTTCCACTTTCAAGAGGAGAGAAGTGTATGTGCTAATGCTCATTTTGGGAGAGAAATAGAGGGAAGGGGCTTCCTTCAGCCCAAGCCATATATGGAAGAGGATTAAAGGGTTGCTGAAGTAACTGCTGAGTCATTCATACAAATACAAATACTATAGTAAAATTATATATGTTAGGCTCTATTTGGCTGGCTACTATAATTAATTGTGTGAATGAAGAAGCTGTGGATATATTTTGCAGCCCTCTTTCTCTCTGTGCTTGGACTGAAGGGAGCTCCTTCTTTCTGTTACCTCCATAATGTACCATTATATCATCTTCCCAAACAAAGCCTATCACATGATTAGGCAGCCACTACTGTAGCTGATGTTCGTCGCCTTCTAGTTCTATGTAAGTAATAAGCCTTCTTCTCCACATGATGACTGCCCAGAGATTCAGCACATTATATATAGAGTGCAGATCTCTGAGTACAGTTTCATATATATGTTTTAATATCGCATACCCCACTTGGTACTTTTTCACTTCAATACGTAGCAAGATCATAAACGTTTTCAAATGTTGCTGACCAACATATTTTGTCTTTGCATTATCACAGGCGTACAGGTGTGTTTACTCTATCGGAACAAGCTAGCTTCACTCTTGCACTCTTTACCCCTCTAGTGTACTCTCTCTCTACTTTTGTTTTCTTCCTTTTCTGTGCCAGCATTATGGATAAGAGAAAAAAAAAAATTAGGAAAATAGTGATCACTTGTTTTGGTTAAATAAATGTTAAGTTCGCATTATCGAATTCGCTTTATATCTTCTTTCTTTTTAATTATGGCTCAAGTACCACAGTAAATAGATTAGCAGGAAAAAGAGTACTACTTATAAATAATGATGCTGACCAACATATATATAGTAATATTATATTATAAATAAATTTGGCTGAAATAGAATTATCCACCTACAAATAGATATGTGGAACACTTTCTATACCTTCAATAAAATTATACATGCAGGTTTGTTTAGTAATCGTCACTCTTTTCACGAAGGTTTTGTAAATTTTTTTATCTAAATTTTAATTTCTTTGTAGGTTAAAATCTTTATATTGATGTCTAAAAAAAAGCAGATATTTTGTACCTGCGGCACTTTGTCCACTACTGTCCATTTACAGATGAATCAAATGGACGATGCTGGTGTCATGACTGGGTACCTGTGCTTCCTTTTTTTCTGAATATATATCCAGTTGGAAGCATGGCATTTTATGTTGCATGTATGTTCAGCGAGGGGAGAGAGACTATATGCGTGGTATATGTACACACAGTCACATGCATACAAACACATTCAGCACTCAACAGACAGAAGATGAAGCAGATTCAGGAATCAGAAGTCTGATAAAAGTAGTGACAGTGAATCTTAGTCTCACGCCCCAACTACTAGCTCCACTTCTTTCATTTTCCAAGGCATATATATATATATATATATATATATATATATATATATATATATATATATATATATATATATATATATATATATATAGTTCTAAAGATAATAATTAAACTAATGAACATGCATTATTTCTGATTTGGTGAAAGAACAAAGTAGAAAAGCATAGGTTAATTAGTTATATAATTGTTATGCAGCAATAGTAGAACTATTTTAAGTTAATCAAGGTCAAGCACGCACATTTTTTATCCTGTGCTCCTCGAGAAAATGGGCCTGCACAATTTTCGTTGACATTGTGTCCACAAAAAAAGCTAAAGTAACGATGCTGATATATACACTGTTTTTTTTTTTTTTCATGTGTACGGATGTCATGTAAATTTGATATATACCCATGAAAATGGGTTTTGTGTTTCGGAAAATGTGTTCTGAAAAGCAGTGTATATGCTAAATGGGTCCGGATACATACAGCAAAACAAATTGGAAAAATTCATGTTGTGGTATACAAGCACCATGTTCTGAACATCTTTTCTTCTGAAATTTGCAGAATTCTAGGTTTTGAACCTGAAAGCAGGAAAAAGTATGGTGTTCAAACTAGTCAATGTAAAGAAAATGAAAGTGAAAATAAAAAAACGGGACAAGTTGTAAGGAAACTCAAATCTCAAAAACAGTGTCACTGCTATAAATATATAGAATTCAATGGTAACAAATATTCAAGAGCATCTCAAACAATAAAGAATCAGTAATTCACTTGTTGGAGTCCCCGAAAACATGTGCGTCTTTCGTGTTGGATTTTCATTCTATGTGAACTTCAAAAACTTAGGGCTTCTGACTTGTAGAGCATTTATTTTGTGGTGCTTATAGTTGAACCAAAATGATATGATTTCATGTGAAGTGAATGATTAAATCAAATTACACAAAATCATATTTTAAAGGGATATGGTTTTTACATGGATTTTTTAATACTTCCAAAATTTAACCAGCTCTTCATTTGCAGCTATTTATTAAAAATTTTGAAATTATTCATTGTTTTTTTAATATTTTTTAACTATAATATTCTTGATCTGTCCACCCAGCACAAAACAAGAATGGAAAGAAAAGGAAATATTATTTCTTCTTTTCCTATATGAAGAAAGAGCAAAATAAGGGAGAAAAGACAACTGCAAAGCCCCTTAATAATAGCTATAAACTTTAGTAACCCACACTTGGATGATTGATCATCCTCCTCATTAAGTAGGTTGAATATTGACACAATTGCAATTTCATTTACACATCTTATTAAACAAAGAACGGATAAATTAATATCTGATTATAGGAATACTCTAATTTACAGCCTTGTTACAAAGTCCAAACTACATTACACAACCTAAACTAAGATATATGGCATAACTCGATGCAAGAAGTAGTAAGTATTATTTTGATTTTGATTTGACAAGGGAGTGACCAAAGATTATGGGTGTGATTATTAATGTGTGATTTTCTGAAAAAAAATTTCAATAAATATTTTTAGATATTATAATTCAAAAGTATATATTTACAAATATCCTATACTAAATATGATAAAAAAAATATATCCTAAATTTAGACTTGTCAGGTTAACCAATCCATTAACTTTACAAAATATTTTAATGATTCTATTATTGTATATATGAAACAATTAGTTGCATATACATGCCAACAAATAACTGAAAGTTGAGTAGGGAGAATTACTTATTCATAATGTGTTTAATAAAGTAAGTAATTTGATTAACCAAAAAATAAAGTATAGCTGGCTTTGTATGTATCACGTTTTTCCCTTTTTCTTTTAAATATTAAAGCTTGTCCTTTTATAGGATCCGGATGTGCTGCAGTTGGGCCTCTATAGTCAGCCCCTGCAGTCGCGATCAGACGGCTGCCATTAATTCTCAGCTACCCCTTCTCAATCTCGTCCGTCAATTCGCCGCACGTTCAATGAGCCTTATCCCTTAGTCTTGGCGAATCGACGGACGAGATGGAGAGGGGGCAGTTGAGGATTGATAGCAGCCGTCCGATCACGACTGTAAAGGCTGACTGCAGAGGCCCAACTGCAGCACATCCGGATTTCCTTTTATGGTATGATTGAAAAACTAGAACGTAGTATAAACTAGGGAATACATCACCATTCCCTCAAAATTTTATTTTTTATGAGCATTTCTTCTGAGTTATAAAGTTCTTTCTTGGGGAAATAAGAAATAATGAGAAAAATACTGATCCATAGAGAAAAGTATATAAATAAATATTTTCTCTTTTGCCCTTGAAATAGACATCCCTCTAAAGTTTGAAGTCATATATTAAAAAAAAAAAATGAGCTAGGGCTGGGGGAAAATTAGCGATAATCAATAATCATCAATAGGACGGAAGAAGCACCGTAAAGAAATAAATAAAAAGCCGGCTAATCGAAGGAGGAGGGAAAAAAACAGAGATAGATCAAAAGGAGCCGTATCCTTCACGCCTACCTCTAATTCTCAGCTGGAGTCAGATCTTGTTGTTGCTCTCCAAAACCATTACAATGGAGGTTTCTTCGGTATCGGTAAGAGATGAAAGACAATTAGAAGAAGTTTCTTCTTCACTGTGTTGAAATCATGAACTTTTTTTCACGAAGAGAAGATTCTTTTCGTTTCTGTGATCCTATGGAGATGATTTTCTTATCCATGTATTACCGCCAATTTCAATTCAATTTCGCACGCGAAAGGAACATTTTTAGCTCCATTCCTTGTTAAACTTCAGTTCTTGTGAATTACCGCTTGGTCCTTTGTCTTCAAATATGAAGTTTCTACATTTTCATTTAAAGAAGTTTTAATGGGATTTGTGTAGGCATGAAGAAGTAAAATTTTATTGCTGGGAACAGTGAATTTTGCTACTTGTGATCAGAATTGCTTTGAGTGATTGCTTCCACCAAGGTACCCTTAAGCCTGAATCACATTTAGCTTTTGTTACTTTTTGCTTGCATTCTTGGTTACAGATATTCCTAGAGCTTTACTTATAGTGAATATCATTTTTGAATTGGAATAATTATAGCTTAACTGCTTAAGCTTTAGTCATTTCTGCAAATAGCAGTGTGTTATTTAACTACAAACCCTGTATCAATGAAAAATAGCAGTGACTAACGAATAATGCATGTTTTATGATTGAAGTACTCATCTTGATCTCTTAGATTACATAATAATAAGGTGGCTTTTAGATCAAGACGGTATACATCCAAGATACCTTGAATGCCAAGCAGCTTTTAATGACTTCCTTACCTTCTCTCTCTCTTTTGTTGTTTAAATGAGTGGTACGAGACTAACCGATTCTTGAATTTGAATATAAACAATGCTGTAACAATATATGAATGTGCATTTACTAGTATTTGGTTAACAAAGATAAAAAATTGAGGCAGGTTGGCATGCCCAAATATTCTTCAACTGGTAATGTTCAATAGTTGCTGCTTACAAATTTCCATTTATCCCACTTCTTTTATGCCCTTCCCCCTTCTAAAGTCATTGTAAGCATTTACACATCCTGATTGGTAATTTGTTTCCAGGTAACTCCTCTTTTTTTTATCTTGAACTTGGTCACCTGTAGTTATTGAACCCAACAAGTTCTGACAGCTGCTCCCTCATCTCATATGAGTTCTTCTGTTTCAACATCTCGAGGAATAATCTCTTCTTCCAGGATCAGTAACTGTGAATCTCTCAATGTTGGGGATTTTGTTCCTATTACCCAGCTTGATGCAGAAATGAATGGAAAGGATGACACAGAGTTACTCTCTGTATCTTGGAACCAGGACTATGCTTGCTTTGCTGCTGGCACAACCCATGGGTTTCGCATCTATAACTGTGAGCCTTTCAAGGAAACTTTCAGGCGTGATTTGAAGAGTGGCGGTTTTAAAATTGTAGAGATGCTGTTTCGTTGCAACATTCTAGCACTTGTTGGTGGTGTGGCTAATTCCCATTACCCACCTAATAAGGTTATGATTTGGGATGATCATCAGAGCAGGTGCATTGGTGAATTTACATTTAGGTCCGAAGTTCATGCAGTGAAATTAAGACGTGATCGAATTGTAGTTGTTCTCGAGCACAAGATTTATGTTTATAACTTTATGGATCTGAAGCTTCTTCATCAGATTGAGACTCTAGCGAATCCTAGAGGATTGTGCTGTCTTTCAAACCATTCAAATACATTTGTTTTGGCTTGTCCTGGTCTGTACAGAGGACAGGTGCGAGTTGAACACTTTGGTCTGAATATGACAAAATTAATCAACTCTCATGACTCTCAAATTGCATGCTTCACTTTGACAATGGATGGGCTCCTTCTTGCTACTGCTAGTGTAAAGGGAACTTTAATAAGAATCTTCAATACAATGGATGGAACTCGTTTACAAGAAGTAAGTCACTGGTGTCTGGATTTAGTTATTTCAATAATCTTTATTACCTCTAGCCTGCTGCTTTTTTTTTTTTAAAAAAAAAAAAAAATAGTATGGAATTTTGCAAGGTATGTCTTTTTCGCATCCAGATAATATAAGATAGATTAACAGGAAAAGCATGTTTATTGAAGGTTTCCACTTTTCTGCTGACCGGGTATTCATTTTCCTCCTTAAATTGATTGAATGTACGCAAACAAATTGCAAACCACACTAGAACCTGACATGTCATGTATGAAGTTCATTCACTACTGTAAATTGTCTATTATGTTGCACACCCTCACCACCCAGTGGATCATTCTTAAATTTATTCAGGATGTAACATTTTCTAGTACAGCTTTTTCATTTTCGTCCCACCATGCTGAAAATTTGTTAGTCACTTTAGTTGTTGCTAGCAGGGGCTAAACATGGAATTTAGTACGATGCATAACTTTTAAATTATCAATTATAAAGTACTTACTTATATGGTGAATAAAATTTTCACTGTTAAAAAATCTGACAGTGTTCTCTATTGAGGAAAAGATCAAATAAAATTATCTGTTATATAATTATAACTATTTCACATTGAAAACCCCCGCATTTGGCTTTTCTGAAATTTGTCATTTTGCTTCCTAACATCATTTCTGAAAAGAGAGAAAGCTTTAAACACCTTACAAATCATGGGTTACCCAAAACACTATTGAAAGCATAACTTCTTTTTTTTACAAAGGTTCAGGTTTTATCTACTTTTTCTAATGTTCTTCTTTTATTTCTTGTGTTCTCATTCGTTTTCTCCTCCACATAGGTAAGAAGAGGTGTGGATAGAGCTGAAATCCATAGTATTGCTCTCTCTCCAAATGTCCAATGGTTGGCAGCATCAAGTGACAAAGGTACTATTCATATATTTAGCCTGAGAGTGAGAGTTGTGGGAGTCGACACATTGATTCAACCAGATGCTGCTCACGGGTCTGCATTGTTTCGCCAGAGTTCTTCAACTTCTGTAGATCCTTTGGTTTCTCCAAATAACGGTGCCAACCCTAGTTCGTCATTGTACTTCATGAGAGGTAAAAGAGATTTTATGTTATCTTATACAATGCTAAGCACTTGGAATTAATATGATTTGGAGATTGAGAGTTTTTGTTCGGTTCACCCATTTTAATATTAGCCAAGGAGCTACGCTTTCTGTACAATGTGAATTTATAGACCTGAATATAATAAATGTTTTAGAAAACTTTATGGATAGACTTGATTTACACTTAGTCAACTTGTGATTCTGAGGTATTAGCTTCACCTTCTTTAACAGTACTCTGTACCCTTGTGTCTGAATCACACTTGTGGCTTAAAATGTTCTTGTTAAGGGGTGCGTCTTTTTTTTTTCTATATCTCCATTTTCAAGACCAATTCATGCTTCTGCAACTTGCTTTTAAGCCGACCAATTGGATATATTATGGGACATACTGGTTTGTTTTGTGCCTATCACTTACATCTTCTCTCTGACAAAATTATAGGGGTTTTGCCAAAATATTTTAGCTCCGAATGGTCATTTGCACAATTCCACGTGCCAGAAAACACACAATTCATTGTGGCATTTGGACCTCAGAACAGTGTCATAATCGTTGGCATGGATGGAAGGTAAGTCTATCCTCTCCATCATCGTCTCACTGTTCTTGTGCACTTCTGCGTTTCACCTTGATAGGCACTCTCTCTCTCTCTCTCTGCTTATTTGATCTTAAAAATTTTAAAAAGACGTTGTGGCAAAATATTATCTAATGTAATGCATTCCCATTAAAAATAATTGTTTATTTGGAGTTTAAACTGGACAAAATTACCAGAGGTGTAAAATGTGATATTTGAAACTCTCACGAATTCCTGCTTCATTTCTATACGGTTGAGCTCTTATTCTTATGCTTACAATTATTCTCAAAAGCAAGATTTTAGGTATCACTATTTACTTGTATGTTACTTCTCTAGCCTCGTGATCTTCCTCGTTCTTACACCCTTCCTCTCTTTATGCCTTGAATCAGTTTCTACAGGTGCAGCTTCGATCCAGTGCATGGGGGAGAGATGTTGCAGCAGGAATATTTCCGTTTTCTAAAATTTGAAAGTAAGCCGATATAAACTATTTCGATGTGACCAAACACCCTGTCCTGGCAGCAAGCTCTTATCATCTTGTGTATATAAGATGTGCCCAGCACCAAGCAATAACCCATTGTCATCCTGTGTAAATACTAAATTTGAAAGCACATGATATCTATTTGATTTTTCATTCTGTACATGTTGTATATGTTGACAATAGTGTAGATAAGATTTTGAAAACAGAATACTGATAGCAACAATTGCATTACAAATAAAATAAATTATCAGTTGAATTTCTGTTGCTAAAGACATCCGTGGGAATAGTGGCTGTTGTATTCGATGCAATTCAATGTTCGTTATTTTAACTAAGTTTTTGACATGCATAATGTAATGTCGTTCACACATGTAACTGACATGTTTATGTGGAGTAAAATCAAAATAAATATAGCATAAATGACCTCAACAGAAAAAAAAAAAAATCAAATAATGCATAGGAAATGTGATGAAAATTAGCAACGGATATTTGTTGTTTCCCACAAGTACTTGCAATGCAGATATAGGCTAATAGACGAAAATTAATTATATTTTATATCAAATAAAAATATAAAATTCTTGTTACATTGATAATTTTTTTATGGGATATAATTCTTTTCATACAAAGACACGAAACATCATCTGTTGGGTAATGATTAGAGTTAAATGGACGTGAAACGGCATCGTTTATTGAACGACAACGCAAACATGAACGGAGTATCCTATCCATTTCCTGGCTTTATGTTCACCCTTTCTCCGTCTGATACTGGTGTATAGTGGCGGGCGAGTAAATAAGAACTGGATTCTCGAATAGATGAAGGCGCCAAAACCCATTTGGGTTCCCATGTCCATTTCTCCGTTCTTGACCAACCTCTGCTGATTTCGTTTTAAGCATTGCTTACTCTGATTCTGCTTTGACGCGGAGTAAAAGAAATTACTTGTGGGTTGCTAGATGATCAGATAATGGAAGTGGGGGTTATTCCCGTACAATGGAGGTTTATTGCTCCTTCTTACTTATCTCAATTCAACAACAAATGTGGCTCTTCTTATATTCAGCGGATCCACAAGTATCCTTCTCGTCTGGTTTATTCCCCTCTCAGATATGGTTCACGAGCCCCAGATAACCTTGCTCTTTCATGCAATTTTGTGGCTTCTGCTTCTTCAGCACCTTCATTCAGTGGCTCGGGTGCCGAATATTCTGGTATGTTTCATCCTTCCCCGGGGGTTGTTAGTTTAATTGTGGTTCCATCTTTGGTTTCCTTGCACACAGTGGTGTAACATTAGAACCATATTGATAACACATGGCATATGATACTAATTACTTAATTAGTAGTTTCACGTGTGACATTGTTTTAAAGTCTATATCAGTGTTGTAACTTGTAATACAAAGGTGTGGAGTAGACTAATATTGTTGAGTACATTTGATGTCTCTGGGTCTTCCACAACTTCATCTGAGTTCTACGATGTTTAAATTTTATAAGTACTAGCAGGATTTTTATTTTTTTTCCAGCAAGGGGATGAGGAGTGGCACGTTGGCATGATGACTCCAACATAAGAAATGGATAACCTTTTTTAAGTATAGGGGACAGCACCTTCTGCAACGTGCATGCTATATGCACCTACGCCCATAGGAGTTTCTTTTTTATTATAACCATTGTTTCTTGTGTTGAGACACACGTAGAACACCGTCTAACAAACATTAAGCCTCTTATTTTTGGCACCTTGAAGTTAGTCCTAAAAGTACACTTGGGAAAGTAAAAGTCTTTTTTAATTGACGAATCATCATTCTTGCAAGGTTACTTACGTGTGTGCTTTATGTTGAATCCCATATCTCCAGAGCGATTGTTGGATGCGGGAACAAAGAAGAAAAAGAAGGGGATAGCTGGTATAGATCAGGATGAATTAGTGGATCCAAAAGTTTTAGCCGATCCAGACAGTTGTTTTTGTGAATTCAAAGGAGTGAACATACACCACAAGATATGTGAAGCAGAATCTCAAACGCATAGCATGTTCCAGAATCAGACTCCTTCGCAACTGCCTCATCAAACCAAGAAACTTGGTCTTCCTATGATTCTGTTACACGGTTTTGGAGCGTCAGTTTTCTCATGGAAACAAGTTTTAAAGCCTTTGGCAGAAGCTGCTGGTTCAAAAGTTCTTGCTTTTGATAGGCCAGCCTTTGGATTGACATCAAGGGTAAATTTTTCCTCAGCAAAAGATGACACTAAGCCATTAAATCCCTACTCAATGGCATTTGCAGTGCTTGCTACGTTATCCTTCATTGATTTTTTAGCTGCTGAAAAGGCAATTCTAGTGGGGTATGTACATATCCCATCTTCTGTTTTGTTGAGTGGCTTTATTTTCTGACAGTAGCAGGGAATTTTCATCAGTCTAACTACAGCACACTTCCACTGTTTTTATGGCAACTGCATGCTTAATACGCATTCATATTTTACATCCCTACATCTGCTTTTTGATAGATAGTTCATGACATTATTATCATTGCGATTTCATTGGTATCTGGTGTTAAATTTATTAGCATTATCTTTCACCTTTCTAAAGCGTTAACCATGGGGGTAGGACTATAAATATAGACATAAACGCCCCCTATTAGAAAATACAATTCACATATTTATGTTTATCTATTGTTTTCTTTTTCATCTTATTCTATTCCTACTGAGGTTAGATCTTACTTTGTGTCGTATAACTAGTCCTGATTGTAGAAAATATATGAATGCCCCCATCCCCCAAACCTCCCCTTCTTCCTTTGAAACTAAGACTTCTCCAAAATGATATGCCAGGCATTCAGCTGGTGCACTTGTAGCAGTTAACACATATTTTGAAGCTCCCGAACGTGTTGCTGCTCTAATCCTTGTTGCCCCAGCAATTCTTGCCCCACTTAGACCACCCAAAATTGCTAAAGAAAATCAATTGAGAGAAGATAATCAAACGAAAGAAGACAAGAGTTCTCCAGTCACTAAAAATCCAATTTTTGGGCTTTACAAGATTTTCTCCAAGATCACCAAGTATTTTGCAGAGGCAATAACACAAATGGTGAAGGGGATGTCAGATATGCTCAACTCTCTGTATAAGAAATTGCTGTCTGCTATCTTTCGTTCTGCCCTTGCTATAATGCTGGTAATAAACTTATTTATAGCTAATTGAATACAGATCTGGTTGAACTGACTTTAAGACTTACTGATTCAATCATTATTGGAATATATATATATATATTTCAAAATCAGAAGAGCTCACATTTAAGTGTGGGCAAAACAACATACTAAAATCCTTCCCAATGAGGTAGGATTTTACCCCATTTTTCAGAAATCATGGCAGTAAGTGCAAATTTGAAGTGCTTACGTTGTATACATAAGGAAAATTAACTTAGTCTGGCTGGCTAAGTCAGATGCTTCGTTAGGTCAGAAATCTCTAGTTCTGAAAACGTGACTACAAATAATATATTATGAT
This sequence comes from Bauhinia variegata, assembly GCA_022379115.2. Classification (NCBI taxonomy): domain Eukaryota; kingdom Viridiplantae; phylum Streptophyta; class Magnoliopsida; order Fabales; family Fabaceae; genus Bauhinia; species Bauhinia variegata. Next base: position 14,962,961 of record CM039437.1, read on the forward strand.
AGCTGAATTGCCTATCTGATGTCAACTTTCCTCACATGGATCTCAGGTAAGGATGGTGATTGATAAGTTTGGTATAGCTGCGGTCCGGAATTCTTGGTATAACCCAAAACAGGTCTCTCAAGATGTCCTTGATGGTTATACAAAGGTAATCCCTCAACAATGTGCTATTTTATTATATTGCCATTGTTGTCCTTTTCCCCTCTCATAATTGAAAGTTCTATATAATATAGCCATTGAGGACTAAAGATTGGGATAGGGGACTGGTGGAATTCACAGCAGCAATACTTCTGGATGAGGAATCAAAATCAAAGCCACCACTGGGTGAAAGACTTCATAAAATATCATGTCCTGGTAATGACGCAATCCTCTATATATCTCCTCATTTCCCTTGTCCAGGCCTTTATTTTTGTCGTTGGATATTTTATCTGAATAGAGGAAATAAATTGGGGTTGATGGGGATATCTTAAAATGGCTTTATAATATAATTTTTTAGTGGCAGTAGTCAAATGCATATGATGATCTTTCTATTTGTTCCTCAAATATTAGCCTAGACGGAATAAAGTTGTTCCATTATTTATATTTCGATAATTCACGTTTTGTGCCGAGGTTAAGTTTGGATTTCTAAGTTAAATTCACTGAACGTAACTGCCGATCAATCTTGTGAGTAATTTTCTATAAACTAAGGACATCAGTTTGCTTACAGATTTTCTATGTAATTTGTTTATAATTTCTTCGGTTTTTGGCTGGCTGGTTCTAGTTTCGCAATTCATGGTGAAGCACGTGTCTATTAATTTCAATAACAACTTATGATAATCGAGAATAACATGTGATGGTTGTTTGAAAACCTAGTTCTGATTGTCACTGGTGATAGTGACCGGTTAGTCCCTTCATGGAATGCCGAGAGGCTTTCACGGGTTATTCCTGGATCGTCCTTTGAAGTGATTAAGCAATGTGGCCACTTGCCCCATGAAGAGAAAGTGCAGGAATTTCTTTCGGTTGTTGACAAGTTCCTTCAGAGATTAGTTGGTGATCCATACCAGCAGTCCCTTGAAGCTGTAGCATGAGACTTGCCACTTCTGAAATTTTACTCTGGGAAAGAAGAGCAGACGCCAAAGCAGATTGATAGGACTATCAGATTTGAGGACGCTCTTAACTAAGTTCTTAAAACACGATGATCCTCTCCAGGTAATGAAAAGCTTCAGAAGGAGAAAGAAACACATGCGCAAAGAACTATGCTATTCTGCAACTTCAGTATACTATTGTAGTATTGTAGATAGCATTGTATCTAACATAAGCTTTTGTTAACTTTTTCTGTAATATTAAAATCAACCATTTTCGTGCAAAGGATTAGCATTTAGCAATTAGCACGATGAAGCATCTTTCCACTAACGCATGCCCATAATATGATTCCAGAAATCTGTTTACTGGTTGGTTGTGTGCAGCCAAATATAATTTACAGACACTCGTTAATTATTGTTCAAAAAGGAGGATCAATTGCTATGGCAAGACTAGCATCTCCTAGGCCTGAAGGGACATCAAATCCTGACATAAAATCATCACCAAAAATTACAGCACCAGCTGCTAATGCTCCAGCACCTGCTCCCATTGCGAAATTGGGGGGTCCTCTCCGACCAGGGGCTGCCTGAGATGATGGCATGTTTATGTAATTCGGCTGCAGTTGATCATTTCTTGGGAGAAAAGTGGGAACGTAACCAACATTTGAAGGTGGGGGTGGTGGAGGAGAAGTTCGGGGTGGTTGATAGCTTGGTCCAGCTGCTGAAGGGTAGCTTGGTCCACCCACAGAAGGGTTGGAATAGTTTGCAGGGAATGGCATTGGATGGGAGTAAGGGACGTTTGACTGTGCTTGATTTTCTGGCTTTTGGAATGAAGCCATAGACAGTTGCTGTGGGTAGGCTTGCCCCAGTCCACCCTGGGTTGTCAACTGTGTATTTTTACCACCGTCCAAGAGCAGAAATTCTCCCCCATTACCTACGGAATTAAACTTAGGCATTAAGATCACAAGAAAACCCACTAGTTTTCAACAAGATTAGAACCGGGACTTTGACCATTGGCATGGAGTCAAGCATTATTTGTGAGTATTGTTGAATTTAGAGCTGAGTGAAGAGAAAACAAAAGAAGATGCCTAGAGCACCTTTGTTTAGTTGGTGAAAAATACCTGAAAAAGTGTTTGGCTCTTCCTTTTCCTCTGAAATACGGATTGAAAGATCAATAAAGCCTCGAGTTTTGTTGGATTTCTTCTTTCGCAATTGATAGCTTCCAACATCCTCATTTCCCGGCCTTGAAGTATCAGGATTCTTGTCCTGCTTGGCAAGAAACTCTTTGAGGATTATAGTAGCAGAGCCATGCAGCTTTTCTGTAAGGAATATAGGGTCTCTACTGTAAACTTCCACGTTGAGTGCCAGATCTTGAACGTTGGGCTCTGAGTCATCTACCAGAATGGCAAACTTGGTTCTCCAAACAGGATTTGCATTCCCAGAAGCATCAACTTTAGTACAGTATTTGCTGTCAGGATCAACCCACCCAACTGCAAACCATTGGCGCTTCCAAAATGACGAGGAACGCCGGAGCCCACGAGCAGATATCAAGCAGATCTCAACCCAGATTTTCCCCATAGTGGGTGCAGAGAGGAGAAAAACGAGAAACGGGAGAGATTTTCTTGTCTCTTTTATGGTTCCTTCGATAAGGTTTGAGCAGGAAATCAGAAAAAGTGGTCTCTTGCACTATTTCAAAGGCTACTTTACTTTGACGCATGGGAAATTCTTACACCTAAGCGCCATTAGGGTGCCCTTATCTCAACTTTTGTCCTGGTAAAGTGCATCACAGATAGGCAGGAATAAATTGTTACGTAGTATGAAAACCTCGATTTCAAAGAAAACTGGGCCATAGTATTTATTGTTTTACTAATATTTTAATATCTGGGTTCCGCTCTGTACGATAAAATGTTCTTAAAAGAAGCCACAATTTCTAACACGTTTACACTGATACCATCTCATACTTCATGCACTGAATCTTGCACATTTCCGCATCACAATTGAACAAGAGTTGAATATTCATATGCCAAGACCAATATGAACAAAAAATTGGGAATTTGGGAGGGACACCATTGTTGAACCTCTTCTAGTTGAGCAGGCAAGTTCGCTGCTTTAGCTTACTATTCACACGGTGAGGTTCAATTCATGGTATTGAACTTGGAGATTTACGGACTCCTCTGAGAGGTGGAACCAACAATAGCTTTCGGCCGGCGCGGCTGATGTTCTGATCATCTTCCTGGGTTGTTGAAGTAGTCCTCGTGTACATCATGGTGGTAGATCCCAGCATGTCACTAGCAAATCCACATGCTTTAAAAAATAACCTGAAGAAATTGAGAACATAAATGGCTGCCCGTTAAGGATAAGATTGGACAGAGGAAGGAGTGGTGAACTACCTCTCATTCTTTGAGCAAAGGGCTGCTATGTCATAAATGTCTCTATCAGTAAGCATTCTACAGAATGGAAGAAATCATATTAGAAAGTTTGGTGATCTATGAGTGCTAAAAATGCAGCAACTTGGAGACTAATGGATCAATATCTGTGGATAGTTGAATGCCAAAGCAAGTTTTTAAACTGCAAGATTAAGACATGAAAGTGCCTTCTTTGTCCAGTGGCTGAATTGTAGGAGATATGCAAATTAACACTGAATCATGGTCGAGAAGAGAGTTTACAACATACCTCACAATTCTTTTAACGATCATCTTGCCAATTCCCATTCTCCGCAGGGAAGGAATAACCTGCAAGTCACTGAAGCACGTTGATACAGGCATGTTATTGAATTGGTAGGATATTGAGAAGAATAATTGATATTTAAACAAATGATAATGGAAAACGACAAATGATTCAGCTGACACCATCCCTCCACCCCACGGAAAAAAAATAAAAATAAAAATAAAAAAATGTATATATCTTTTCATGCACTGAAGCAAATTAAAACACAAAAATAATACAATAGCATGAAAGTCAACAAATTAACCAAGATAATCATACCCCAGAATCAAGATGATCAAATTCAGGGACCACAAAAAGTCTCACAAACTAATGCCATTCAACGCAATTCCCAAAATCAAATTTTCTGATGAGATTTTTGATAACACGTGAAAACTCTCCTTTCCCCCTCCTTTCAGTTTTGCTCATATGTTAGGTATGTGTTAGTTTACCATCACATCGTAGATTGAAGCTGTGAGCCCATAATCGGAAATGGCACGGCCAAAGCCCACTAATTGACCGTTGAAAGGCGTCACCGGTGTCACCCTCTGCAACAAATCTGTCAAACCCATAAAAGACAACGACGATGAATTGATCGAGGGGGTGAGATTATCATCACCATCACCCACAATATTGTGAGTTTTGCAGAAGACAGAAACAAGCACAGCACTGTGAGACAAAGCAACGTTGAGCTTTCGGAGATCCACGGGTTCAACTTGGCCATTGGAGTCGATAAGATTAGGGAATCTGTGACAGGAGTGATTGCAAGTGGTGTAGAGGTCTCGAAGCTCATGAGGATTGATGTGCTGTGGATCGGTAGATATGTATACTGGGAAAAGCGACCCTGTTGCTGGTTTTAATGGGTTCCTATCAGTATTGCTACTTTTTCTTCTCCTTACCAATCTCAACTCCATGGACTTGGACCTGTAACCCTCTACAATCTGTATATGAACCTTCATGCCAACTGCAACTCCCGTTAACGCCATGTGTCAGAGACAGATATAAAATTGGATAATGAGTTTAGGAATGACGAAACAAATCTAGATTTAATATTGCCTTTCAGGGAGTGTTTGGTTGAATGGATAGGAGGGGAGTAGAGTGAAGGGATTTTATTAAAAGAAAGAGAACTTTTATTTAATTTGTAAGATGAGAGGATAGAAGAAAGGAGAGAAAAGTAAATGTCAATATTATAACTTTATAAATAAAAAATAAAGAGAAATATAATATAAAAAGTAATACCATAATCATATATAATTCCTTTAAATTTCTCTATTTTTTTGGAAAAAAATGGAAAAAAAAAATTGTAAAAATTTTACTTTTAATTTTTTTTCTTCTCTCCTCTAACTTAATCGCTCAAGACAGTGAGAAATTCCTCCCCTTCCGTCCAAACCGCTCGAACCAAACACTCCGTTAGGTGGCGTTCCGACCACAACTTTGGTGGGTAATTTCTTGATATCTGTTCATGGGTCGGGTTGTGACAGAACCAGATAAGCAATTATGCCCAGGCGAGAAGAACCGATTACCTGGGATTTGGGCCAGGATTGGGCTCATTTTAATTGCCCGTAAAATAATATCCAACACAGACATTTTGGGAAATTCCGGATACTTTCTTAGCACACACCCCATATGATAAAAAAGGTCAGGGTTTGCTAGAGGGAGGGGTGTGTGGTTAGAAATCACGGGAAGTGGAAAAAGGATTCCCCTTCTTTTTAATGGGAATTATAATACTCTTTGACTATTCATGAGCAAATAATCATACGAAGATGAAAAACGCTAGTGTACATTTCTGCATACATCTTCTATATTATAATATAAAATTATAAATAACAAATAAAAGATATACAAATGGAAACATAAAATAAGTTTATTTATAATAATTTTTTTATAATCAATTTTATCAGTATATAATTGAGGAGGGAGTCACTTAATCTGTTAAATTATATATGTTTACTTTAAATATTTACATTAAATTTTGTATAAATATAAAATTCGTATATAAATAAGAACTTTTATCTATAATTTAAAATATTTTTATTTGTTAAATAATATTGTATCAACTAATTTTAAAATTTTATAAGTATAATTTATGTGAAATCTTTTAATTCAACAATTAAATCTATAAAAATCACATTCTATAACATATTGTTAACATATATAATCTATTTTTTCATAGCGCAAATCCAAAGACACATAAATGTAACAAATGAACCCCGTGAGCTCTGATCAAATCTTGCGAATAAGGATAGATACTCCATGTCCCGGCTCTACAATCATTCTATAAGCAGGAGAATGCTTATAACCAGGAGATAGTGAAAAGCTGAAGTTGGAGATGATAATGGCCAGCACCACTTTCAGCTCCACCATTGCAAAGTTCTTTCCCAAGCACAGCCGAGGACCCAACCCAAATGGTGCATATGTTTGAGGAAATTTGCATGCCTTAGAGACACCCTCACTGAACCTTTCTGGCTTAAACTCATTAGCATCTGGTCCCCAAATATCAGGATCTCTGTGCAACGTGGGGATCAGAGTCCATAAACAAACCCCTTTAGGAACTTTAAGGTTCCCGATTTGGGTGTCTTCGTATGCTTCCCTTGACACAAAAGCTGCCGGTGGGTATAAACGTAGCACTTCATGAATCACCATATTCAGCTGTAGACAATAATGTGCAGTGTATTTAAGTCACATGAAGCAGCACTTGGCATACAAGTTACATAAAGGCACAGTTAATGGAGTCACTAATGTGACATATTATATGCATTGACTAATCCTTCTAACACATCATGGTATGTTACATCAAGGACAACACTGACTGCACATTTTTTACCAAGAGAAATCTAGGTTCATGGTTTCTTAAAATCAAATTATTTGCGCGTACCGTTTTTAATTTGGGGAGAGAGTCCGCATCTGGAACACCATTAGGGCAAAATTCAGCCACCTCAGTTCTGATTCCATCTTGCCATTCTGGATGTAAACCAAGGAGCATCAAACTCCAAGAGGCAGCGACAGCAGTGGTTTCATGCCCAGCAAAGTATATGTTTTTGCAATTGTCAACTATGAAGCTCTTGGAGAAGTCCTTCCCTACGCTTTGATCACTCGTAGCTGATTCTAGAAGTAACTGCATAAGGTCTTTTTCAGATGAGCATTCTCGCTTGCGTTTCTCTACGAGCTCCCATATAAGTGATTCTACCTCCCTCTCCAATCTGCTTATTTCGTTTTGCCTTTTTCTGGCTGAAGGGAAAAGCTTGCCACTGCATAAAATTACCAACCAATCAATCTCAGCACGTAAAGAGCTACGAATGTAGTTGTTGAAAGATCTATATATTTAACTTTGGCATACCTGAAACCTCCGACGCCAAAAAGGAAGCCACCTTGCTTAGAGATAACCTTTTGGATAGTCCTAAGCTTTTCGAAAACCTCCTTTCCCTTAGAGTAAGAGTGACCAAAGCAAATCCTTGAAATAACGTCAGCTGAGAAGCTCCTCAAATCTTCATCAACTCTAATTTCTGCTGTGGTATCCTCTTGTTCTTCAATGAATTGCTCCCATTTTCTCACTAATGGCTGTGCTGACTCAATCATAATGCCAACCATACCCTGACAATGCCATTTCAATTTCGTTGGTGTTTTTATAATTATTATTTTTAGGTAAATTTGTAATTTTTCCACTCAATTAATTTCTATATATTTCATCCAGTAATCACTTTAAAATCTGCTAAGATTCTAATATCTATTACTTTGACAGCATTTTTTTTTCTTCCCTTTCGTGATTAGCTGCCTTGTTTTCCTTGACATCTCCATTTGGTAGTAAATACCTCTGTTGAATAGTAGCTGCATTTCTTCACAAAAGAATATTTACATGCAGACAGGGCCTAGATTATTCAGCTAATTAATAATTTGGTCAGCAGTCAGAAGTTAGATGATTTTCAAAATAATAATAAAAAAAACTTCTCATAAAGTAAAATTAAAATATGAAAAGACAACCGTTTACCTTAACTTTATCCATGAAGAACTCAGCTGCAACTAGTTTCCTCTGGTGTGCCCAGCTGGACCCGTTGGCTCTTAAAATGCCATTTCCAAGCATTGGTGCGAGCTTGTTTGTTACATAAGAAGGCTTACCCAGATCCAAAGTGATAAATTGGTTCAATTCTCTCACCAGCTCCGGCACGTTCACATACAAGTGTTGCTTCATTCCCGTGGAGTAAGTGTACAGTAGACCTGCAGATCATGCGTATTGCACGTGCTAGATGTTAATACTGATAACTATGATTTCTGTAATGAGAACAGCGATAGAGACTAGACATTGATCCATTTGTGAAATGGGGCCCGATTGAAACGGCCCGATTGGGGCTATAGCTCCATCAATTTTAAGCTACTTCAAGAGAAGTGCACGCCCATGACTCTGAGGCCATGGCATCCCAAAAAAATGCAGGTAAACAGCTGTAAAGGTGACAGTCCCTTAAGGTATTTCTCACTGTACTAGCCGATGAGAAATAAAACATGGCATGCAATGAATCGTACAGCAATAAGATAAGAGTTTCAGACTTTTTTGGTTCCTTTTTCCTTTTTGATGTAATAAATTATCAGTTTCGTTTTCCGTTTGATTTTTATATAATAAGAATAAGAAATATGCAGCAAATACGTAAGTTTTCTATTTAATGGAAACAAATCGCTTAATAATATCTAAAAATAGTAAATGGTCCATCAAAGAAAAAAGTAAACAAAACAGTAGTGAACGTATTCCCCGATTAGCTGGCAAGAGTTGACTTGACCTTGAAAACATAAAGTTGAGGAAAGAATGATTTTAATATAGTATCAACAAAATTCCAGTATCTTTCAAAATGATGCTAATATATTTATGAAGAAAAAAAATTAAAAAAATTGACTAAAAATTACTCCTATCAAAAAGCTACATCGATTAAAAAAAAAAAACACACAAAAGCTACGAAGATGCGATTACGTCAGAAGATCTAGGTTGATAAGCTTCGGTACAGTAAAATCTTTTTCTTTTTTTTTTTTCTCTTCCTATTGCAATTTTCACGCCATCAAATTACCAATTCTAGTCCTAGATAAGAAAGGAATATTCAGAAAAACTGCTATCGTGTCAAAAAATTTAACCAATTCGGATTCAAAATGTGGCCCTCAATAATATATTAAGTTATTAACCACCATCATCGTGCCTGCATGTCTTCTCAAAACAAGTGGTTTTTTACAGTTAGGCATGCTGTCTTTAGTCAGAAACGATTACTTACACTGATGTACAGCATAATCAAATGTTGACCGTCCGACAACTAGCTTTAAGTGAATCAAGATCAATAAGTTAATTGCACAGAAATAATCTAATCTTTTTAATCAAGCTTTCTCGCTAAAGTATTAATAAACTATAAGCCAGTCTACAGTAAAGTTCATCTTTCAAGCTTAGCATTCTGTAGCGTGTATGTGTGTGTATGGTCTGTTTACCATCTCTTCTACCTTGAAAATGGGTTTAAATGACTTTGAACCTGAGTCATTAGATTAGCTCTTTTATTATTTAATGCTTACATCAAGTCACGTGAGTTAACAGCGTCAATAATAATAATTTTGGCTTCAACCAATTCAAGTCTGTTCTCCCTCGTAGGTAAATTACCTTTTTACCTTCTATTCTATCAGACAAAAAGGATCTGGTCAAATAAACCCAGCCGTTAATCAACATAGCTAGTATAGTATTTAAAAAAAGGCACGGAAATTAGTGAGTTGAGTTCAGTTATGGAGAAGAAGGCATGAAAGATGAACACCAGTAAAGGAGTTTTAAATGTTTGATTTGATCAAGAGGGATTATTCATGGGAAGTAACCGAAATTAAAAAATAAGGAAGGGGAAAGCAAATACCATATTCTTTTCTCCAGTGCTCAAGGTAAGGGAAGAGTGTTGCAGTGTAATCATGGCCTACAAAGCGATCGGAGTGGTCGCTCTTGCTGGGCGCTTTCAAGACAGCCTGGGATTGGATTCTCTGCATATCTGGGAGATTTCCATACAGAAAAGAAGGTGGAGGGCCTCTGATGCCTTGCACTCTCAGCTTCCTTTTGACCCTTTCAGCGTTGAGCCTGAGAGCACTGTACTGATAAAGAAACCAGGTAAAAATACCCACAAGGGCAATTGAAGAAACTAGTTTCATCATCAGAAACACCTCCATCGATCGTCTCTCTTCTTCTCTCTGCTCTTTCTCTGTTTCACCTCACAATGCTACTAAACAGAGTGAGCTTGCTTATTTATAATACAATATTATATCACAAAGGGAAAGCTGTTTTTTTTTTCTTTTCCCAAGTTGCAATTTTATATTCGTGCGTTGTCTATGATTATATTTATAATACACACACCAATTAGATATATACATATATATATAGAGAGAGAGAGAGAGATAGAGATGGAAGATTCCATGAATGTGAACGGATTAGCATTTGGGAGGAAAAGTATGAAAACAGACAAGAGGCTATTAAGAAGGGCTATATACATACATGGAGATTCATGATGTATGCAGCCCTTTAAATGTATAATGAATTAAGAGCAGGTTTGACTCTGGAATTGTTCCTAGACATTAAAAAAAAGGAATGAAAAAGATAACGGAAAGCTCAATTATTATATTTATATATGTTATAGGAGTAAATGATATATTATTTAGTATAAAAAAATGTAATATAATTCTTTAACAAAATAAACAAACCATTTTTTATAATTTTTAATAAAAAAAATTTAACTAACATAATAAAAATATTCACTCACCAAAATGACCATGAGAATGGCCTAATATTACTAAATGCGTAAGAATGATAATTTCTTAAAATTTGAGAAATGATATATTTTTATAATAAATTATTTCTTTTTTAATAATAATTAAACATAGTAAGAATAAATTATTTTAAAATTTGTTTAAATAGACGAACCAAACCTACTCTAGATGTTCAAAGCTTTTTCATTGGAGGAAATTTTGAATGCTTTTTGTATACAAAGTAAGTTGAGTTTAAACTCCTTCCTTTATCTGTACTCAAATTCTCCAGAGCAAAAAACAGAAAAGTTGGATTCATATATTAGTGGTTATTTTTGGGATAAAACCTTTTATTCAGCTTCCTATTTCAATTGTTATAGTTTTGAAATTTATCAAAATTTATTTATCAATTTGTTTTTATCAAATTTATTAAATATTAACAAAATAGCATAAGCATGAGTAAAACATTTAATACTTCATGCCAGCTTGGAGTTAGATTTTACGATTTTAAATTGGGATTAAATCTCCGGTTTTTTTTTTTTTTTAATGAGATTGGCCGGTTTATTTTTGGTTGTTGACTTTGCAGTTGTGGTGTTATTATAAGCAGCATAAATATCTATTTTAATAATGTTTACTCGTCAAAAATTTTATTTTTAAAATAGTACCTTAATTATGCAAATAGTATGTCACTTTTCTATAAGATTGTACTCTAAAATTATTGATCAAATTTAAGCTCGAAGCTGTGAAGGATGGACCTTGTATAATAAATTTGTTTGATGGAATTTTAGGTTGTTGGGGAGTTTGGAGATAGGGATGTAAAATTTTTCGATAGTTTTGATTAAAAAAAAATAAAATTCCAGATAGTACACAACACAAGGGTGGCATACTGTTTTCTTTAAAGCAAAAGGAACAGCGACATGCATGTATGATGCGTCTGGTTTGCTAGGTGTCCCCGTGATGTCGTTTTAATTGGAGTCAGCTGCATATTATGTGTCCGAAAAGACAACTGAGTATTTCCGAAGTCTTCAATATTTTTCTTTTTGGAAACTTATTAGTCTATGATATCTTTATCTTATATGTTTTAAATTATTATTTTTTAAAACATTTTTTTTTTTTTAAAAAAATGTTTACCTTGGAAATTTCCTATTTTTGTTTTAGAATATCTTCAGCGGTAGTTCTTGATACCTTTTCTGTGAACTAGTGTTTTTTAATAAGTGCCCCTTGAATGTGTCACATATAAAAATAATGTTTTTAAATACGCATAAAAAGTTAAAGTAAAAAAGTTGAAGCGAAAATTTTATGAATTCATTTAGTCAAGTTCTTAAAAGTTGTATTACTATAAAAAAAAAATTATTTAAATTGAATAAAATAATAAGGATTGGAGTTAAGCAACTTCACAATAAGTAAAGATGCTATGAATTCAGATTCTCCCATCATACAAGTAAGATTGGCAAGCACAAGAGAGTCAGGAAAATAAAATATACACATGTTCATATGAGATACGTAAATGCTTTTAAAGTCTTGTGCCCTTTCATCAGTGAGAGAGTTCTTAAAATTATATTACCTAAACTTTTTATAATATAATTATCTAAAATAGTTAAAAAATCTTTGCATGATTACCAAGTAATTGAATTATTTGAATATCTTAACGTGTAAAAAAAAGTTTTATCAATAAATATATTATTTATTGGATCATTTTTTTTTTTGTCACACTCATACTAATTATTCATCAACATCTATCAATAAATTAAAAAATTATTTTAATTTTATAAATAAATTTTGACGGATTATAAAACTATAAAACAAATGGAAATGGCAAAGGAAAAAAATTCCTATTGATTCCGCCTTGGCCATATAACCTGACTATGCGGGGTCATTGTTTTTGTCGTTGTAGTAACTCGATTATTGCAGTAGTGAGATCGTGTCCGTACTACATACGACCTTTTTTTCTTCAATTCTCTTGATGAGAAAAGCTAACTCTCCTCTTATTTAATAACAGAAATTCGGAAAGTAGCTTTTCACTGTAGTGTAACCTTTAAAAATAAATTATGGTATCACCCTTGTGCTTTCGAATTAAATTTGGCATTTTTAAAAATATTTAATTAATATTAAAAAAAGTTTGTGTATTTTTGAATTAAATTTATTTTTTTTTTCTTATAAATACTTGAGTAATATTAAAAAAATTATATATCTTTTTTTATCATAACTAAAACAAATAATAAATTTTTTAATATTAATTTAAGTGTAAAAATCATCAAAATTAATTCAAAAACTTCATATTTAGAGTTGTGGCACCAAACTACTTCCTCTTGCACCCTCCTCTTTTTTGTACCAAAAAAATAGAAATTCATAGTAAAAAAAAAAAATAAACTTCTAATTTCCTATAAATTATTTAAACGTAAAAGTTAACAATTATTTTTCCTATAAATTAAAAAGAGTACCACCGTCCAAGGAACATAGTAGTGCCATGTGGCTCAACAAAAAGCAGGTGTGACAATTCAGTGCCAATGGAATATCTTAACGTCCTTTTAGGCATCAAATCTCTACTCTATGCTATTGCCTCTAAGGGGATGAGATGCTAAATGCCAATGCCTAGTACGATGCGTTTTGCACTGGGATCGTCTTCCACCGACTGCATCTCCTCCCTTAAGACGCTAGCTTCTGGTTAAGCTAGTTGCTATGCAACTCTATTTATCAGTATGCTCAATAGTTTTTCTACCTACCATAAATTAAAATGGATAAAATGATGAATCACTAAGTGATTAATTAATTTTGATTAATCATACAATTATAGTAGAGGGTTTTCTCCCAACCAAAAGACAATGTGTCCCGCTACTACGGTGCTCTCAACACTAATCAGCTTCCCACGACCCTATTATACGTGTAAGGCGTAAATGAAGAGAAAAAGAAGAAGGGCGCGTTCATTCACTTTATTCCTTAGACTTGGAAAGTTAGAATGCTTTCTGATTTTGCTTCACTTTCTCGATCTCTCACCTTTGCAGCTTCTTTTCAAACGCTTTCTCTTCGGCACCTAATTTTTCAAGTTATTATAACATGTTATATTAATAATAAATAAATTATTTAATACCTGAAGATATATAATGCATTAATTTTTGAAACACTTTTTTATACGCAATCCGATCAAAATTAAATCCTAAGTTTTTATTTTGCTTAGAACACTATCTTAGCCAGTTAAAGAGAAGATCAATATTTAATTGATTTTATTTCTTTATTGTTGTGTGGATAAATTAGAAATGCATCTAACTTATTTGACAAATTAAGCTTAATAGTTGTAAAATTCAAGTTTATTGTGAAGTGTTGGTTGGTAAAAAATAACATTAATAAAAGGGTACATGGGAAAGAACTCAAGTTCACAAAAATTAGCCCAAGAACACAATTGACTCATAAAGCGCGAGTAAATTGGACAACCCATCTTTTTGTAGAAAATACTTTTGTATATATAGTATATTGTCAGTAGAATTTAAAATTTATATACTTTTAAAATATATTGTTATAGAAACTATTTTAATAATAATGATCTAGGTGGTATTAAATAATTTTTAAAGGATCAATTTATAAAAATATAATGATAAAAAAGTAATCAACCTAAAATCATAACTTAAAATTAAATATGACAGTTTACTTTGTATTCTCATCATATTTGTATGGATGATATATTTTTAGACTTAAAAAATCTTAAATAAATATATCTAAATAAATTAAAACATTAATAATTAAAAATAAATTTATTATAGAAAGTTTTAACGGTTTATATAGTAAATATTTAACTTTTCACCATTTAATATACTAAATAATAACAATAATAACTTCTACAGATAATTTGACTTGTAACGACTTATTGGACAGACCCTCGAGCCCATTTTTTCGTCTCTAATAAAATTGATGGCCTAGCCCAGGCCTTTTGTGACTGAGTGAGATATTAAATAAAATGGGCTTCGAAGTTGACGACTCTGTTCAGTTGGCATCAAAATTTACGAGCCTTCGTTATTGGAATTTTATTTTTTATTTTTTTAATTTTTAACTCATTCGGATACGGATACCGTATTTGTTTTTATTTTTTTTCCCGTGTCAGATTCTGTATACGGATTTTGAAACGGGATCCAACTCGAAGACGCCCATTGAAATTCGACACGCCCATTGAAATTCGACGCTTTTTCTAGGAGTAAGTTTTCAGTTCTTTGCTTCTTCATGCCGTTGTTCTTGCCTTCACTCTCACTGAAAGAGAGACAGAGGGGTGAATCGCAAGATGGTCTCTGATCTCTGCCAGCAAAAGCCCTAAACTTGGAGAGAAGGGGGTTAGGGTTTTCTGTAAGAATTGATAGCTTAATTTTTGTTAATAATTGAGTACCGGCAGAGTAGTAGATGCAGCAACAGAAGCCCTACTTCTTGAAATTACGGTGTCTGTTGAGTTCACGCTGATGCGTGTATTTGAAGTTCAAGTTTGGTGCTGGGTATTTTGAGAGGGTTGAATATGGAGGGTGGAAGGAAGATAACTGTGAGTCCAAGACCTTGCTGTGGTCGGAGAGTTGTTGCGAAGAAGAGGCCGCGTCGAGGTGGGGCTATTGATGGGTTTGGCAACAGCGTGAAAAAACTTCAGAGACGGGAAATCAGCTCAAAGCGTGATCGCGCTTTCAGTATGAGTGATGCTCAGGAAAGATTTCGCAATATTCGCTTGCAAGTAATATTTCCATGACTTTGTTATTGGCTATTTACTTTCTTGTTTATGCCATTTTTTCTTCCTTTTTAAACCCTACTCCTACTTGAATTTCGAATTTTAGACATGGATTATGGCAAACCCCGCTTTGGTGTTTGGTTCTTTTGTTGAATTTGTATTTAGGGTTTCTATAGGAGCAGCGTGTTTTGTTGTTTTCATTTCAACTGTCTAATACTCACGTAGTAATTAATTCTGTAGCCTGGAAGTTTGTAAATTTGTTGATTTATTTAGGACAACAGAAAGTTTAGAAAATTGCTAGTTGGAACAAAGTTGAAACTTAAGTACATACTGTTGAAGTGTTGGTGGTTGATCTTATAGTTTTATATAACATCAAGATTCTAGAGCATTATGACCTCATTTTTTTTTTCAAGTGGGACAATATGATGTTTGCGTTATTTTCAATTATTGCATGTTGAAGGATCCTTTGTTCCTTGTGTTTCACTAGTGAGTTGTGACAATGTGTACACTGCTAGAAATATGTCCATTTCTTTACTTACTATTGTGTCTGATGGATCTATTTATAGGAGGAATATGACACACACGATCCAAAAGGTCCTTCTTCTATGGTACTGCCTTTTCTGAGAAAGAGGTCAAAAATCATTGAGATTGTAGCAGCACGGGACATTGTCTTTGCGCTTGCACAATCTGGTGTTTGTGCAGCATTTAGCCGAGGTAGTAATTGGTATCCATGTCTTGCAATAACTGAATATGCTAAATTCTATTTGCAAGTAAAAGTAGACCCATCATATACATGGCATGTTTCAATTGTTGGATGCAGAGACCAACCAAAGGATATGCTTCTTGAACGTCAGTCCTGACGAAGTTATAAGAAGCTTGTTTTATAATAAAAACAATGACTCACTTATCACAGTTTCGGTCTATGCTTCGGACAGTTATAGTTCTTTGAAATGCCGAAGCACACGGATTGAGTAAGCGTAGTTCTCCCTTTTTTTGTTGCAACTCCTTTGCCCCACCCCAAGAAAAACCCTTGCTCGACAGAAGAAAACTGAAAAATTAAAATCACTCAAGATGCACGGTTTGTTCTAGTTTTGATATTTCTATTTGTGTAGATACATAAGGAGAGGAAAGCCTGATGCTGGTTTTGCTCTTTTTGAATCGGAGTCTCTGAAGTGGCCAGGTTTTGTAGAGTTTGATGATGTAAATGGGAAGGTACTCACGTACTCTGCTCAGGATAGGTAAATATTTAATTGCGTTGATACTTGTTTTCGGATATGATTATTTAATATATCAAGGATTGTTGATTCTGACTTTTTTTTCTGATTTGTTTTCCTACAGCATATATAAGGTGTTTGACTTGAAAAACTACACCATGTTATACTCCATTTCTGATAAAAATGTTCAAGAGATTAAGATCAGGTAATCTTTCTATACAAGCTTTTGAAGTTACTAGGTATGATTTAGTGGGGTGGGTTCATCATGTAACAAAAGAAAAAACTTTATATGCTTGTGAGTTGTGAATATTACTTGGAAATATGTGCCCTTGCTACTATAGTGGTACTCTTTGTTCATCCAAATATGTTTGTAAGCATATCATTCATCTTCTATATTCTTGATAATATCAATTTTTCTTCTTATTTTCTTTGTGTGGTCTTACTTCATGGGTGCTTGCTATGTTCTTGTTTGGCAATATCTCTATACCAGTCCGGGGATTATGTTGTTAATTTTTGCTAAAGCAAGTAGCCACGTGCCCCTGAAAATCCTCTCAATAGAAGATGGTACTGTTTTGAAGTCATTCAACCATCTTCTTCATCGGAGTAAGAAGGTCGATTTCATTGAACAGTTCAATGAAAAGCTTCTGGTCAAGCAAGAAAATGAGAACCTCCAAATTCTTGATGTGAGCATCTTTCTTTTTCATGAGTGATATATGTTGTCTGCATTCAGATATCTGACTTTTGATTAATTTTAGGTGCGGACTTTTGAGCTAACAGAAGTTAGCAGGAGTGAATTTATGACACCCTCCGCATTCATATTTCTTTATGAGAACCAATTATTCTTGACATTTCGAAATCGTACTGTGGCTGTGTGGAACTTCCGCGGAGAGCTAGTTACTTCTTTCGAGGATCACCTTTTGTGGCATCCCGACTGTAACACAAATAATATATATATAACTAGTGACCAAGATCTCATTATATCATACTGCAAGGCTGATTCTGATGATCCATTGTCCGAAGGAAATGGTACCTTTCTTTTTCTTTCTGCCTTTGCTTGTTTAGTCACACACACAAACACATGCACATACACTTGTCCCCCTCCCTTTAGAAATGAACTTAAAATGATGGACAGTACAGTGAGAGAAGTAATTTGAAAGTTGTAGCTTATTAAATCATAGAGGAAACCAGAAAGATGGTCTTGCCATAAATGTTTTACAATTTTACTAGATAAGGTGAAAAATATTCAGTATAAAAATGCATAATGATGAATTGATTTTCCAGTTTAATAAATTGTTGGTGATCAGTAGCTTGTAGCGTTTAAGGGAGCACAAATATTTTGACGTGCATTACTAACAACAACTTTGCATTTCCAATGCAGCTGGATCCATCAATGTCAGCAACATTTTGACTGGGAAATGTCTTGCCAAAGTCAGAGCAAGCAATAGCTTTCCTATGGAGAATGAATGCAATTGCAGTGACAATTGTTCAAGTAGTGGTTGTAATTCACGGAAGCGAAAGCATGTCTCCAGAATTAGGAGCACAGTTGCAGAAGCCTTGGAAGATATTACTGCACTCTTCTATGATGAAGAACGCAATGAGATCTATACAGGCAATAGACACGGTCTAGTTCATGTCTGGTCTAACTGACCCTTTTTTCTTTTGAATTAATTGTTGCTTGTTTTCTTTTATCTGCTTCTCTTCGAGTTTGAATTGATTGTTCTGGCCTGCTGTGACAACTCTCCAGATCTGTAACCACTAGTGTTCTGTATCATTCATTTTCTTATTTGTTATCTACGTTTCAAGCAAGTTTATTCTGTAGTTGACGACGTGTCTTGTATCAAGTGAGATTCCATGCCTGGTAGCTCTCATACCGGGTGTCGATTCTGCTGTAATCTATTTGACATTTATGAGGCGGCTTCTATTGAGTGAAAATACATGAATGAATAATTCTAATTGTCTAGCCTTCCCCTCACTTTATCTCTTACCCTTTTTGGCTATGTGGTGGCATATAGTGGAGTGTTCTGTTAGAAATCACATGGATGGATTGCAAGGACCGCAATGCCAATACATGGTAAGAGCACAAAAGCAATCAGTGAACAGTGGTGGTAGCTTTACGATTTGCCAACCTCCAATAGGAGCTGCTGATACTTCAATCATTTCACTTTTGTGTTCTATTCTATCCAACTTTTCCTATGGCTTCTTTTCTGCCACTACATCTTGACGCAGTGCAAAGGCTGCCTGCCACACACGCTTCCACTTTTACTTAGCAGGGTAAAGGGTGCAGTTGATTCCTTCTGGGTCATCATTTGTTAGTTTCGTACTAAGAAAGAATAATCGGAATAGCTGCTTTAGATTACTTGGAAGAGATGCTAAAGTTCCATGTCTTTCGCTCACACTTAGGCTGCTCCAATTTGAGGTACCTTATCTAGCATAATCTTTTCTAAGATTACAGATAAACTGAATCGGTACAAGTAGCATCTACAATTTATCTTTCTCTTATATCCCAAGTCATTATTCTGTTCTTCAATGAGGCAATTAGTTCTTTTAAGTCGAATGGTTGAAGCTGTTTAAGCTCAAGTTAATTTCTTTCTATATATGTCACGTCATATATAGACAAGGACTAGTTTTGGCTGTCTACATGTAATGTGTAGTAATGCAAATTGCACGCGTGTTATGCTATTGTTTCGCGGCAAGAATTGTCGTTTATTCATCTCATCTTCGTTAGATATCCAAATCAAATAAAAAAGAAAAGAAAAGAAAAATGTCTACCGAAAAAATATACATAAAAAAGTTGAAACAAGAGAAAAAACTCTGAAAAGTATTACCCAAATTCAAATTAAATACACCCAAAATATTCATCAACATAATTTATAAGGTGAACGATGGAGATTGGAGACCGGTGATAAAAACATACAGCAATAAATAAATAAAAAAAAGACCCACCATACACACCACAACACCAAGAAAAACAAAACAAAAGCATATTCCTCTTTAAAAAAAATTTAAAAAGAGATTATTTTTAAAGAAAACCGACAGAATAGTCGGGGATTCGTAGAGCGTGATTGTCACGCGAAAGGAAAAAGCATTTTCCCATTTTATCAAGTTCGTGCTCTTGGACGCGCTAATATTTCTCCATTACATCCTCTCAACTGGCTCACTTGTCTTCCATTTATTCTGAGTCAGACTCACGACTCACTCACTCGCGGTCGCACTGTTCACACATTGGAGCTCAGGCTTTGTTTCTGCATTTTGAAGATTTCTAACCGTTCGCATTCGCTCAGAGAAGAGATTCAGATCTCAGCTGGAAGGTTTGAAGTGTTTTCCGCCATTTTCTCTTCGAACTACTGCTTTTCTCGCATCCATTTCCACTTCGGTTCCGCAGATTCCTTTGCATTTCACTTCATTTGGTTTTTGTTCTGTATACATTGAGAAATTCCTCATCTCTGATTGTTCTTTAAGTTGCTATATGTAGTAGTCTCTAACAGATTCTGCACCGAAGATTTTCTTCCTTAATTGCTTCGCTAGAGTCCTGTCTTATGTAAATTTCTCTATTAAATCAAGAGATTCCAAATGTCGTGCTAGATCTAACTTCTATATAAGCATATCTGGCTAGCTTCAGTTTCTGTAACGATCTGGAAAATTATTTTCTATTTTTAACTATAACCGTGCTTTCACATTGTCTGAGTTTTCCTTTTACTTGTTCGTTTATTTTGAACTAGGTATGCTTTATGAATGCACTTTGATTTTGCTCCGTTTTTAATCTGCCTAGCTCTGTACTATATTCTGAAGATACTTCCTCTTTTTGTTTTTTCTTTCTGCCTTTTTTTTTTTCAAAAAAAAAAAAAAATCCTTAATGATTCATTTTACTTTCGAAATGGAATGTGGCGGCTATGGAAACGCATTTCGACGGAGGGAGCAGGCGAATGAGCGATTCCTTATTTTGCAAATTTTCATGAGTTTGGAATAACCTACAAATCTAAGTTGTCTGCTCTCCCTTGGAGTAGCTTTTCTGATATTACATTTTCTATGTTCAATTGTCCTTCTGTTTATATTTGTTGTTTGCTTCATTTGTCTGGCTGCAATTTTTTACCGATTATAATTATGTATATATCTATTTCTTTTCCTTGGTAAAGCTCCTACTATGCTATGCTTCTTGTCTCATATCATGTACTCTCGCATTAGTTGGAGGATTTGAGGCTTCCTGTATTTATGATGAAATTACCTTGGTGATACGTACAAATCAGGAATCTTAATTTTCAGTTAAGACTATTTATGTAAGTAATATGCAGAATTTTGAAACCATCCTGTAGCATTCCCAGTTTCACTATGGTCATTAAATTCAAAAGTCTTGTGCGATTTTCAGACTGACATTTAACATATAGCTCCATCTAAATATTTTTTCCCCGTCCTTTTCAGGCTCAAGTTCCTTATTTTCAGAGCTGGTCTTGTTGAGATGGATGATGGAATAGATGCCAGTATACCTTTAGATTATGCTGCAATAGAGATTTTCCCGAACCAAAACAGGTTAGCTCAAATGTCATTTGATATTCGAAATTGGGCTAAGTTTCAATGCTTATACTGATACACAGATATAGAGTGTTGCATGAAGTTATTTTGGTATTATCATTTAAAGTAACAACTCCTGAAAAGTACTAGATTACAATTGCTGAAGTTACCACAAAGAGCCTTGAAAAACAGCATTTAGATTACATGTGAATTCTAATAGCGAATCAAAACAAATAATCAGATGGAAAGGACCAATTGTTTGCAATTCTGCAGCAACTTATTTTAATGAATTTCGGCTGACTAAGCTTACTCATTAGAGAGACTTGTTTGATCTAGTCAACAGCGCATGATTACATAGTTAATTTTATAAATCCTGATCACATTTCAGTACAAATGGTTTTAAAACTTTTGAATCCTTCTACCGCTTTCTGCTAAGGCAATGTAGTTTTGGTAGTCAACTTTACAGCCTCACAACCTTTTTTCTATTTCTTATGATTCAAGAGGCATTGACTTGTCTTGTACGCTTGTCAATCACCTGAATTCAAGTGGTACATACCATTGTTTTCATTTTGAGTAAAGAGCAAACTATAAAGCTTGTTGCTATTTCTGTCAGCAATAGTCCTTCCTGCTCCTTTTCACCCTTCTGCTGAGATTTATTTATTTATGAAATATCACAAAGGGCCATATCCGATTATGCAGACTATATACATAAACGTCCATTTAAGGCTAAATAAAACCCGACAATATTTTCATCTTCCAATAATCAGATATTTTACCTTTTCTTACTATAACTTGGATTTTATTATTGTTTAAACCTTCAAAACCTATAATACGATTACATACGAAATCTGATCAATGAATATATTAATATTGGATTCTGTTTATAACACAATCATGAAGTTCTTGACTGATAACCCTTTGTCCTTGCAGCGACATCTCTAATGTAGCAATGTATATTATTGAAGTCAAACAGTATGAAACCATTAGATATTAAATCTGATCAATGAATGTATTGAGTTCGGATTCTGTTAATAATACAATCGTGAAGTTCTTGACTGACAACCCTATGTCCTTTTCAGCAATATTAGGTTTGCAGTAATGCACTTGCTAAAAAATGCCATTGCCATTGCAGTTATATATGTTATTGAAGTCAATTGTGTTTTTCTTACACCCTTATGTGAACTGTAATATATTTGATGTACTTCTGCTGGCTCTTACACACTTCCGTAATTTTGTGGTGGTGGGCTAGGTACGAGGCATTTGTTTATAGGAAGAAACAATCTGAAAGAGTGACAAATGGGCTTTTGGAGCATTTGTTGCCACATTTACCTGGAATAAATGACCTCTATGCTAAAGGATTTGATGCAAACTTCGACCTTAAATTACCAGAAAATCTACATGATGTTGACTGGTTTTCAAAAGGAACTGTTGCAAGGTTCTTATCAAATAGTGGTTTCTTCTTCCTCTCTCTCTTTCATTTTATATTGGTTAAAGACAAAGCTTACCATGTCTCTGATATTATTTTGCCCTCAGATTCCTGCATGTTGTTGGTTCACCTGATTTGATAAATGCCATCGATGCTATCATGGATGAGATGTTCCAGTTGGAGGAATCCAAAAAATTCCATGTTTCTTTATATGGAAAGGTGATATTTGGTGTCTTTAAAATAAATAATTGCTGGATGCATGCAGTTTCTAATTGATTGTTGTCTACTGACTTCAGGGCCATGAGGATCATCTTGAAAATGGGGCAATAGGTAACTTTACCAATCCTTGATAGGGTAACTATGTATGCAGGCCTTATTGGTTGAACTATTATTTGTTTTATGCACAAGAGTTGGTTTATTGTCTATTTGTTGTATGCCTGCTTTGCATAGTAACTTTCCCAATTTGCATATGAATCCTTGGATTTTAGCCATGATATATTTTTTCTGCAATGTTCATTGATACTGATGGTTATAGCTTTCCCACTTTTGACAGGTAGCTCTGGCTCAACTGGTGTAGCACCAGCCTCCAAAGTAATTCATTTTCTCCAATGTTATTTAGTTATTTCTTAATTGATTACAATTTATTTCAACTAACAGTTTTTTGAAATGAACAGCCTGAAGTTAACAACACATCGTCTAATGCTTCAAAGTATGTTACTTTTGACTATTATATTTCATTCGGTGGATATATATCGGCTGTACCACCATTAAGCTTGTGAAAATATACTTCAGGAATGAACTTTTACGAGCTATGGACCTGAGGCTCACAGCATTAAGCAAGGAGTTGGCAGCAAATTTTAGCACGGCTGCTGGTTCTAGATGCTCTCCTAGAGATATGACTCATTTAGCAAAGTTTTGTCAATATTTTGGGGCTACTAATATGGAGTAAGTTTAACACAAGATTCATCTTTTATTATTTTTACCATGACAAGCATAGATTTATGTTTTTATTTGGAATTCAAAAGTTCCAAGTGCAAGCATTTTTTTTTAAAAAAGAAAAAGAAAAAGAAAAAAAGGGAGGTTCCTTTTATATGTTTACTTTTTACTGTTATAAAAAATCGAAGCAAGGTTGCTGAGTACTGTTTTCCTTCATCTTGCTATTGTTCATAGGCATTCTTTATGCAAGATTATGGAACTGAGCCAAAAGATACAGGACGTTGGTCCCATGAACAATGAAACAACGGTGTTCACATGTGCTGTGGTGAATAATGATGCAAAAGGGGCTATTAAAGACCCTCAACTTTCCAAGCCAGTACATTTGGTTACACCAGTTAGGTATGGTGTTTCACCAGCTAAAGCTGCTCAAGTTGAGAGAGAGAGCTCAACAGACGGTGAGCAGTCTTCTCACTCCAGTGATGAGGGCCAGACATCTGCTGAAAGAAGTAGAACTCTCGTAAGATCTGCAACACCTAGAAGGTCAGCATCCCCAATGCGGAGGGTACAAATAGGAAGAGCTGGACCTCGCAGAGCCACTGCATTAACAATCAAGAGTCTTGGTTATCTTCCTACAAGAGAGAGGCCAACATCTTACAGAGATATGGATGCTAATGGCTATGAAGAGGAAGCATCTGAAAAACCCTATAAGAAGCCAGACATTGATGTAAGGAGGATAACCGTGCAAGATGCTATCAGTCTTTTTGAAAGCAAACAGAGGGAGCAATCTACAGATATTCAAAAGAGAAGGTCATTAGTAGATGTTTCCTCCAGTACAAATAAATCTGTTTTGAGGAGATGGAGTGCAGGTATGGGAGAAACATCTGTCAAAAGTCATCCAGAAATTGTTTCTGGAGATCCTGTTCCTGTAACTTCCAATGATGTCGCTGATGGTGAGATTCCAAAAAGTTCAGAAATGGAAATGGTGTCTGATTTTGTTACTGAAAATCACAACAGTGAGATTACTGAAAGTGATATAAAACCAGAAGGACATGAAGGTGCTAGTGCTTCCACAGTAGATAATCAAGCGGAGCCGTCTCTAAACCTAGGAGAGGAAATTGTCAAAAAGTTGACCTCAGCAGAATGGAATAAACAGAAGCAAGCAGAGTTCAACCAGATTTTTATGAAAATGATGGAAGGCAAGTCAAACAGAAATCAGAATCTTGCATCTAAACAGAGAGGAGGATCTTATGACCATTACAAGGAGAAAAGAGATGCAAAACTCCGAGGAGAGAATGCTGGAAAACGAGTGGAAAAAGAAGCACAATTCCAAGCAATGCAGCAAATACTTGATAAGAGGAAAAACGAAATGGCATCTAAAAACGTAAGCACAAGTAAAATGAATCCTACGCGGAAGCCTCAGAAGTCTCCTAGAAATTCAAGTCAACCTGCAAATTCCCTTAAGGAAATTTCTAAGCCTTCAGTTACAAAAAAGTTGACGTCCAAAACATCACCATTGCCTGCTACACGTAAGTCATGGACAGCAACACCGTCACCAAGGCCTGCTGCGACATCCCCTGCTAAAATTCTGAATGGAGTTTCTTCTGCTGGCAGCACCCCAGTACGTCGAAAGCCACAGCCATTGGCATCTGTCCCTCAACCAAGTTCCCAAAAGGAAAAACCTCAGCAACGAAACAGAAATGAGAGAGAAACCAAGGCTGAAAATCTTAGGAACTCCAAAAGTATGAATGAAAAGCGGAAGCCATCAGTCACAAACAAGAGCAAGGAAACAAAAGCAAAAGTAACAACAGCTTCTGGAGAAACCCCTGCTTCAAAAATCAGCTTAAATAAAGGGACCAAGAAAAGCAGTGTAGTGCCATTGGAATCAAAACCTTTTCTACGGAAGGGTTCTGGGGTTGGACGTGGTGCTGGTAATCCGAGTAAGAAAAAGAATTCTGCTCAGTTGGAGGAATCTCTTATAAAAAG
Organism: Bauhinia variegata; assembly: GCA_022379115.2. Classification (NCBI taxonomy): domain Eukaryota; kingdom Viridiplantae; phylum Streptophyta; class Magnoliopsida; order Fabales; family Fabaceae; genus Bauhinia; species Bauhinia variegata. The sequence goes on from CM039437.1 coordinate 14,988,212, forward strand.
TGCAAATTCTATTGAGGATCAAGAAAGTGGGTTGGCAGTCAACACTTCTGACTTGGTCACTCAGCATTCAGATGGGGATATTGTGACACCTACTCATCAGAATGCTACCACAGAAGGAGAATCTCAGATAAGTACCCAATTGCAAGGTGACGAAACAGAAAACTTAGAGCAATCAAATATTGAAGGTGATGTCTACACAATTATAGCGGAGTCTCCATTGAAAATAATGACCGAAGAGGTACCAACCATTTCACCTTCTGCCTGGGTGGAAATAGAAGAGCATCTGGAACAGCCCAAGCCATGTGAGGATGGCATATTTCAACCAGCATCTCCGACCAACAATGTTCCAGGTAGTCCTCGTGTTCGCCACTCTTTGTCCCAGATGCTGCAAGAGGAAAGCAGTGAACCTGACACTAATGAGTGGGGAAATGCTGAGCATCCTCCTTCCATGATATACCAAAAGGATGCACCTAAAGGACTGAAAAGGCTCTTGAAATTTGCTCGGAAGAGCAAGGGGGATGCAAATTCCACTGGCTGGTCTAGCCCATCTGTCTTTTCTGAAGGAGAGGATGATGCTGAGGAGTCTAAAAATTCCAGTAAAAAAAATGCTGACAATCTACTTAGAAAGGCTGCACTGCATGCGAAAAGCTATGGCCAACCAAAGAGTTCTTTAGACGAAGGCTATGAAAGGAATTCAGGTAAAGAGTAAATTTGTTTCGTGCTTACTTATAGCTGGAAATTTCACGGTTTAGTTATTCGGGCATAACTTAGTCATTTGTGAACAGTATCCTTGGTTAATTGATACTTGGTGAATGAAATCACTTTACGTTTCTCGGACTGACTGAAAGGCGGTAGACAGTTCCTTTTATATTGACATATCTTCTTGCGTATAGTCTTACAAATTATATATGCCTGCTATGCAGCTGAATCAAATTTAAGGAAAATTGACAGCAAGAGTTCTCACAAGATACAAGAAGGCGGTCCTAGCACCAAAGGTCAGTCCTCTAATGAATAATGAAGTCTTAAAGGATATTATTTAGGTGATACTGTATGCCACGGAATTATTTGTTTATTTTAAATTCTTCTCACTTTTAGTTTGCTGTATTAATTCGTTTCTTACTTGTGCGTGTTCACGTACCAGGGTCAAGGTCATTCTTTTCCCTTTCAGCTTTTAGGGGAAGCAAAGAGGGCAAGTTCCATTAATGCTATGGATAACTTAAAAAGATAATGATCATCCTAACTATGCCATTATCCCAGATTCATCGCAGGTTTTGCTTACAGCTTTTCTATTAGTCCTGCTATTTATCTTGCTTCTACACGTGCATAAACTAGGAATGGTTATCATTACATTCGCCAACGGGTTGATGGTGATAAAATGGAAATAGGGTTGGGATTGAAGGTTGTGCGTTGTTTCGTGTTAGGCTTGCATTCTCCTATAAGCGGAATTTATTCCTGTGGCCCCTGCCCTTACTATGTCCTACTGTTTTGAATTTCATTGTTTTCTCGAACGTTCATTTCTTCATATAGTGAGGATGTTTCACGATATTGATCATTGTAGATAACAAGAACATGCCTTCTTAACTTCTTTAGATGTTATATAATCTTTGTTCACCTTATGTTGGCTAGAATTATATTTTTTGTCCCATTTTCATTTTTTATAATTTATCCAATACAAATGTTTTAAACTTGTAACTTCATGACTAAATACAAATTAATTTTCAATTCTAATATGAAAAATAAAAATATCATGTTTGATTTTTTTCATTCACATTATTACTGCCTCGCAATTTGTATCAAGTATATCCTAATATCTCAAGTAAAAATTAGAAATGGCTACCTTGCTAAAGTGCTTACTTGCTTTAGCTTTAGTTAATTGAGGCCTAAAAATTTGATAAACCGAAAATGCTATTAAAAATATTTTAAATAATTGAAAAAATCTATATTTTTAAAAAATGTCTAGTTGTAATTTGTTAATTTTAGGTATCTTATATTTTTTAAAATAATAAATAATGAATAATTCAATATAATTCATTGAAAGTGATGGTTGAAATATTAAATGAAATAAAAATAAGTGAAAGAAAAATTGAAAATGAAGATAGAAAACATGTTTTTGAAAAGAAGTTTTATAACGAAAATAATAAATGATCTCTCGTGTGTGTGTGTGTGTGTGTATATATATATATATACACATATACATTTCCTAAACTACCAACATCAACAATCCATTCGAAGTTACATGTTGCGGCAAACGAGATCGCCCAATTTTCATGCACTAGCTATTCCTTTCTATAATCTCTAACCCCTTCTCCCCATCATGAGGTATATACATTTCCCCATCATTTTAAATTGTATAACCGAACGTCTAAATTCGATTGTTTCATTAAGGGAACAAAAAAAAAGAAGAAAAAAGAGCCATAAAGACATTCACTCAAGACGACCAAAGTAGGTGTAGTTAATTCACTCTAATATTAACAAAACCACACATTGCATTAAGAAAAGATGCAGTTAAAAAAGACTTTGATATGATATATTATTACCTTAGTGGTCCAATAAGAGATTCAAAAACCTGATTGTGCACCGGAGGGGACCAGCAGGACATGTTCCATGGTACGCATCCTTTAAGTGTTAATGGGGGAACTTGCAGTCACATGGCACATGCATATTTTTGTGGACAAAAAGAAGAGCAAAATTTATTGATAAGCTAATAAATAGTATTTTACTTTCCATAAAGAAAAAAAATCTAGAACTAAAAGATGGCTCTAATCCAGAGGCATGGATACTGATCAAGTGTATGTACAACAAACACAAGCACAGTATGATATTCATTAACACATCAATATGGTCATTTAAAATGTACCAGCGCATGCAATTACATACTTTCATTGTCAAGACCGACTGTGCATGAGTGTTGATAATATTCCACAAAGATAACTGCACAATTGACTAAAAATATTTTAGATTTCACGTACAAAACAAGTACCTAGATAGAATGATAATCAGGGTTCTGTTCGTAACCTGTTCCATTAGGACGACAAGCAGCGGTTAGAAAATTGATGGCTGCAAAGCAACAATTTTCTTTTGAGATAAGTAGCTTACGCACAAAATGGTTATGTATGTATCCAGCCAGGGTTATAGTCCAGCTTGTTGATGTCTCACTGTTGAATTCTTTCAACAGCCACGTCTTCCATAAAAGTTAGCAACAGAAGTTAATAAGATACTATGATATCTCTACAAAGAAAAATAGTAGTGTCGGGTTGAAATTTATATCTCAAATTAATGCTCACTTAGCTAAAACGCATTTTACTGAAGCCCCTTCACTTAAAAATTCTTGATTTCTCTCCCAAGATCTAGAAGATGAGGGAATACTAAGTTTGCGTGAGGTCCGTAGTAACGTGAGCAGATATCACTCATTCGATTTATGCTGTCCGCAACCCTACTGTCACCCAAAGAAAGCTGAATGGAACAAAGCTTCACAAGTTCATAGGCAATGACAATATCATCAGGGTCATATAGCTTCTCCAGAATCTGCCAAAAAGCATGAATCGCTCTTATAACAAAGAAACAAAGACTTACATGTTACCAACATCAACCATTTTCTCAATATACAAGTTTAAAACACATGCTAACGGAGTTCAAAGTTAAATTCCTTCTGATTCACTTAATGTAGTTTGAGATATTGACATTCCAACGAAGTTGTATTGCAGTAAAGTAAATCTATCAGGACGGATCAACTAAAGAACAAGGGGAACTTGAACAATTGCTTCTGGCTACAAAGATTTATGGTATTATTATTTATACTTCTATTACAAGCAACAGACAATTGATTCTTGAGAATTTTTGCATTTAGCCTTGTACAGAAGTAGAAACTAGTCAACAAAAAGATCCCTCAATTTAGTAGACTTGGTAAAACCTTTACCTGGATAGATGCTTTACAATGGTCCTTTGCTAATTGTAATTCTCCCACCAAACTAAATGCTTGGGCAAGATTGTCCTCTGCCTGCATGCACCACATCATATACAGTGCAATTATATATATGGAGAGAGAGTATTTCCACAAAACAGAACAAGGAGATCGAAGATAAGGGAGGTCAAGTGTACAAGACTGGAACTCACCTCTGCAATGCGCCTGTTGTACGCATGCAGTTTTGATCTGAGCAAATGAAGGGATTTCAAAGCATCTGAAATTGTAGTTTTGGAAAGTTCTTTCGACACTATTGCATCCTGCAATCTGTCAAATCCAGCATGTGAAGATGATTTAAAAGATGCAAATATTTTGGGAATGTTAAATATCATAACAATGAGCTGATTATCCAGTTGCAACTAAATTTGGCATATATAGGAAATCGTAAGCCAGAATAGCTCTGGCTAAATTCTCAGTATAACAAGGAAGGATGTACTTCAAGATACTTTAACTGATTGAATATCGTTTACCTTTCAATACATTTCCAAGCTTTATTAACTGTTGTACGAGAAGACTCTAAATTACAGTAAGAACCACATTTTAAACAGCATCCAGGTCGAACATGATTGGACTCATTGTTTTGGTTGAATGCAATGAAACACACATCATAGATTTCGTCATTCTTGGAAACCTGAAAAAATAGACGGGGAAGCACGGCAAGTATATCAATTTTAGTTTTGCTAGGGGCTGAGAAGGGTAAAATGGATGACTAAAATGTGTTGACTGAAATCTGTAGACTCAGGGATGTCCAAATTTGCCTGCATTTTATTCAGTATCACATGGATATCTTTTATACTAATCCAGATTGAAGAGTAATGAAATTAAAGAGTTCCTGATTACCCAGATACTGATTAGAGGATTATCTCTTACTCATCTCAATGGTGACCGTATATTTTCATAATGTGAAAGAGCTTAAGACAACAGTTATGCAGATCACATATTCAAGCTTAACCTGCATCTATGTTAAAGACAACAATAGAATTAAGAAATGTACATCTAGCGACTTACTTGGTCAGCATTAGGGAAGTGCTTAATCTTCTTCTTTTCACAGTCAACTACTCTGCTTTCCAATACTACACCAGGACAATTTGGATTGATACAGTGAAAACCATTTAGTACAATGTCAGATAGATTCACTTCTGAACAACCACTACATCCACATTGAAATGCATACTCATCTTTTAGAAAATTGAGGCGATCCTTACAATCCCATAGTCCAACCTGCAAAATAGAACTGTCTGCTGAAAATTTGAACAATGTATTTATACAATAAAGTACATTGAGAAGAAGATGTCACACATAGGATACAAGCTGGATGGTTTAAATGGAGAAACTCTTGTGACTGTAAAGTACCTACCAAGTTTAAAGGGAAGTTTTATCGTACTGTTATTCGACTAGCTATGCTTTATGGAAGTGAATGTTGGGCTTTGAAAGGACAATAGGAGCACAAAGTGGGGTAGCAGAAATGAGAATGCTGAGATGGATGTGTGACCGGACAAGACAGGATAAGATATGAAATGATTGCATAAGAGGAGACATCGGAATAGCACCTATTAAGGAGAAGATGACAGAAAATCGGTTAAGGTGATTTGGACATGTGCGGAGGAGGCTGCTAGAGGCACCGGTGAGGAAAGTTGATCTTATGGTATTTAGCCTTGGGAAAAGGTGTAGACGGAGACCAAAAAGGACACTTGGAGAAGTTATAAAAAAGATCTCACAGTTAACAATATTTCAATAAATATGGTTTCTAATAGAGCACAATGACGTCATGGAATTCATATAGCCGACCTCACCTAGTAGGCTTCTTCTTGTTGTTGTATTTATACAACAGATTTAGATGCTCAAGTAGAATTTGGAGCATTCCAAAAACTTGGAGATCCGACTACAAGAAGACAAGTAGTCTGATACAACATTGTTCTGTTCCTTTTCGACTTGATTTGTTCCATATAGATAATATCGTCTAGATAATTCTTGATAGAGATATCATCCGTCATAGCAAATAAACTTGACATTAAAGACTCTGATGGAACCCTATCTCCCCCTCTCCCCCCCCCCCCCCCCCCTTTTTTCCTTTTTGAGTTGTGCAGGGGCAACAGGTCCTGAAGAACCCTGAATAGATTGCTATCACTATAACTGGGCAGGTAATATAAAATCCTAATATATATTTATTACAATTTAAATTTTTATCCAGTATCAAAAACTCAAAAGCAATCTTTACCAAAAAATAAAAAAATTTCTTGCAAAATGAAAGACAACTTCTGATTGCAAAAATGAAGTACCTGTGGACCATAAGACAATTCCAGCTCACAGCCAGCTGCTACAACTTTTGTTGTTCTTATACAAAGAGTACGCGAAAGGAAATATGCATGAACATTTGGCTGGCAAGAATGGTTGAACAAACTGCCGGCTTTATAAATAGCTTTACCCACTCTGACCTGAGAGAGACTTCAGAATATGATTAGAATTACCATGGATGCAATTGTCTCAAAAGTTAAACTGCGATACTACTGTCACTATCATCAACAATGTCAAATGATAATGTGGGATTCTAAATAATATCCACAACTAGATACGGCACCACCAAAAATGTATAAAAACTGAAGGACTAAAAAATTGAAGCAATGAAAGTCAAGCACGTAACAATGAAGACCTGTTCCATACTACTGGTTAAGTAAGTCCTGGGTCCAGATTCACCAAACTTATCTGGCCGCCAATGAGCATCTATTGATTTCATTTGAGCAATAGTCATACAATTCACTCTAATTTGAGAAATAATTATGACAACCTGCATAACAATAGATGAAACTTTAATGATTTAAAACAAAATTAGTATATGAGGAAGTAATCAGGTTTGTGTACATGTGTCATCAAAAACAAATTCCCATAAGCATGGAGGAAAAGAATTGTAAAAGAAACCTGTGACATAAGAACTCCATCTACAGAAAATGCAGCACCATAAGAGTGTTTGAGACAATATAACAGTACGATGGCATAGATATGCAATTCCAATTTGCTTTCAGACGGCATTTGTGTATAAGAATGAGAAAGCTCCTGCACAAGAATGATATTGACCATAAGCATCCAGTAACTCATAATCAAATGACACTGACAAAATAGTTGAACTCCAAGGTATATTGGAATTGATGACACTGTAGTTATAACATATACCAGACTTTCCACAAAGTTGGCAATGTCTATTGATGCACTCCTCTGCAAAAACTTAGCAAGTATTCGACCAGCCAAAACTATCTCAGATGGCAATACTGCAGACCATTGTACACCTTGACATTCATGTTTATGTTCAGGAATATCCTTAATTTCCTGTTCAGAATCATTTCCAAGAATAATTTCTGAAACATATCCTCTGAGATCATTGGGTAGACCTTCAACAATGTGATGGTCTTCAGGGTATACCCGAAACATTTGCCCTCCTGCCCATATCTGGCACTGCTGGGAGCAGTATAATGGTATTGAACATGAACTACAGGGAACTATATCAGCAGGTAGGTCATTCAAGCAGTAATGGCAATGGGTTTCTCGGCACTGCTTTAATATTATCTGAAAATATCAAAAGAAAAACCTAATTGAAAGTTAACTTGCCAGAAAGAAGTCTGTATTCCTCAAGGAAAATAAATATTAGATTGAACAAAGAAATACGTTATTTGGCATTGAGAGGACTGCGGTAATAGTTTCCTATTAATTATAGCCAAAAACATGTACATGCAGAACAGATAATATAGTAACAATTATCTTGAAGATAAATATATATGCTGTTTTGTTTATATCAACTTGCTTTAGTATTAACCAGGTATATGAACAGAAGATTTGGGCTAGCCATCTTTTGAAATCTACGTTCAGAGAGCAACATAAACAAACTGCAGAAAGGCTAAATTGGATTCAGAGTCTGAAGTCTCTAGTTATCTGAGAAGTAATACATGCATGAAAATATGATTTTTAAAAATTTAACCGTGCATCAACAAAGTAGGTTGGAGACAAAAATTTCCTAGAAAGGGCCACTATTGAAAATTCATAATATAAAGAAAAATATTATTTCTTACCATAGCATAAGGTTCTTCAATATGAACCAGAGATGCTTCAGAGATATCACATGGAGATGTCATACCTCTACCTTTATCAGGGATGGTGACACACTGTAGCCTTACTTGGGGTATCTCACCTGTCACAAATGATATGTGCCCAACTTATTATTTTATTTTTGGACACCGAAAATGTTACAGCAATATATATGAGATAAAGAGCACCTTGACCAATTAGCTGGCTACTGAAGCCAGCTACTTCACCATGAAAGTTTCTTACCCATAGTATTCAAGGTGTTCTGATGGCGTCCCACTGGACTTATCCTTCCACACTGGTCCAAAATTTTTTGTATCTCACTTTCTATTTGTTTCTTCCCACCAGATGATGATTCCACACTCTTAGCCACATTTAAGTCACAGATTGCATCTTTATAATTTTCTAGTGAGGCATTTGCCTTACCTCTCCTGTACCATGCCTGAGGAAGGGACAAGAAATTAGTAAAGATAAGAGGAAACTAGAATCCGTGTTTGTAGCCATATCACGATCATGTAAAGTAAACATTACAGCACAACTTCTAAACAATTCAATTGCAGCAGAGACTGCTCTTACAAAATCAAGAATTTCAGTCCCTTTTTAATAGCATGGAACTAAAGGAAGCTGAAAACTAGAAGTATGCAAATATGGCAGTGTTTTTCACCTTTGCATAGCTAGGACATATCCGAAGAGCTCGTATGCAATCTCGCAAGCACTCTATTGAAAGATTCATTTTCTGTAGTAAACATACACTAATAAATGATTGATAGTAGTATCAAAGGTAATATTTCATAAATAGTGCGTGTATGTGTGTGTGCATGATTGTAGGGCTAACATTAGAATGGACCTAACATGCAATACTGCTGCTCGATTGATATATAATGTTGCAACCACATTTTTGTCCCCGTCACAAGCCTCCAAAGGAGCCATACGTAGTGCCTGTAGCTCACGTTTAAAGAGGGAGAGAGGAAAATGTAGAAAGTTATATATAAAATTAATAAGTAAACATATATTCAAAATTACATGTAATAAAGAAAGGCTTTAGGTGAGTTCAATTCTCATCCCTTATTTAGTGAATTTCTTCATTCAAACATGATGTGAAAGTAGAATTGGTAATCTAATGTCCAACCTTAATCAAACGGATACAAAATTTTACTTCATCACTTCATGAATGCAGTGAAAATGTGTCGTCTTAGGATAAAATAGTAAAAAATATTAGTATCTTTTCCCTCCACTTAGTTAACTCCTGCCAATAAAGGAATGTAAAACTCTTTCCAGACTTTCTTCCTTCTCCATTGCTGCCAATGTGCATGGATAAAGGGATGTTAAAACCTTCCGTTCCCACTCCATTTTCTTTTGCCAACTCTTCTTCTCTACACTACTAGGTACAGTATACAAAACTAATTGCCAAAACGACACAAACTCTTAGGTTCACTACGTCCATTTTCACGAACTTGATTTGCTTTTATTAGTACAGCTACTGGAGTTATAATACAATTTAGAACTAACAATTTTCCTTGAGGCTAGAATTTATATGTTAAACAATACTAGATTTATTTCGAACTTATTTTGGATTAAACTTTCGTCCATAGACATATGGCGAGACGTTCTTTCAGGTATATCTGCTACACTTCCAATTTGAAATTAATTCTACTCTATCAATACATTAAATATTTCAGATCCACAAGAAAGAGAAAGTAACAAGGTTAAGCACCTGAGTATAGCAATCCAACGCTTTGCTATAATCTCCGTTCGAGAAGCACTGGTTTCCAAGCTGCTTGGACTCCAATGCAGCATCCGTGTTCTTACCACACAGAGCCTTTTCTGGATCCGCTAAGTCACTAATCATCTGACAAAGAGAGCTCAGATTGATCAGCTTACTCAAAACAAGTCAGTTTCACTATTCGAAGCACCAGAAGAGATTTCGAATTTTGCTTACTCGGTGAAACGGCTCGAAATGCTGAAAGAAACCGTGAAGAGAAGAACAAGTGCTACGAAGATCATCGGTGCTGCTCTCTCTAATCATTCGCTTCAAATTCTCAGGAATTGCAGCTTTTAGAGTTTCCATGTTCTGCCCCGATGGACTGCCAAAACTGAGGCAAAGCAGAATTAATCACTAATCAGCTTCGCGCTGCTTTTCAATGTCTTTGTATATATACTCGAGCCTCGGAGTCTCAGTTTTCATTTTGTAAGCCATTCCTCTGCTCGTAAAACGCCGTGTCGTTTTAAATGTTAGAAATACGGCACCACATTAAAGGTTTTGCTCGAAGGGAATTTCGCAAATTGAGAATAAATTTGACATTATTTAAGTTGAAATTAATTTTATAAATTCATAAATATTCAAATTCAAAATAAGAGTAATTACCTTAGGACCGTAGGAATTAATATCTACCTACAATGATGACTCTAAAATTCGAATTCAGACCTTAATAACATAAACCCCTCAACAAGAAACACACTTTTGGTCGAGAAAAAAAATAACAGAAAAATACTTCAATAAATTCTCTTCTAATTTTTATTCAGTGGAGCTAAGTGACTCCAAAAATTATTTCGAGGAACAAAATTGAATTCAAAAACAAGGAAATGATGTAAGTGTCTCTTTGGACTTCCATGCCTAAACTTCGAATACAATAATTTCTTCCTAATTAGCTCAACTGATTCTCTCCCAAGCTCTCATTGCTTCAGTAAGACATCCATACTGGATCCATGCTTCCTCGGCCGAAAACGGGCATGTTGAGAACAAAACTTGACTCAGAATCAATGTATTTCTTTAGCAGGTCCTTGATGAGGCTTCCTGCAATATAGGAGGCTCCTGAGGCTGCAATTGCCATTGTAAAGTAGTATAATACAGTCTTTATATAGGATTTGGGTGGTCTTTTGGTGTAAACCTTCCCAATAAACAACAAGGGGCACAGCACCAAATATTAGGAATGATAAAACAGCTACAACTGCATGAAGCAAAAAGTTTGTTGGGTGTCCCAAAAGTTCTTGATACTGATCTTGTGTGTTTGTTTGCTGAAGATCATCTCCAGGATGATCATCTTTCAGTTCGATAAGCTGGGAAAGAAAAAGGGATCATTTTTTCTAGTACATAATTTTGTCATGCATGAAAAATTAATGGAAAAGCAAGAGAGAAGCATTAGAATAGAACTCTATGAGATTGAGGTTTAGCTGTACATGGAAGAAGAACACTCACATTATGACCTAAGATGAAAAGTCCACCAATCAAATTTGCCAATCCCAATGCTATAATATTCACTGCAATAACAAAACATCAGAAAATTAACTCCATTTTTACTAACCAAAATATAAACTTTCATAATATGAATTCACATGATTGCAGGTTTGAAATAGACTCGAGTATTGATAGTGACCCATCTAACAGAACTTCAAAACAGCAGAAGGTTCTTGAAAAAGGAAAATAAAAGAAAAATGAAAAACTTACATGTGCCAGCACCAGCACCAACTGAAGATGACACAACTCCCAAACTTGCGATTGACTCAATTAAACCACCATAGACAATACTCTTAAGTATTTCCCATTCCTGGGATTCACCAATCTCAGCTCTTTGTTGTTCATCAGTCAATACTTGCGTGGATGTTTCTGTCACATTGACACCTTCAACTGCAACAGTATCTGCTGATTGAGATGTTGTGGATTTATCTGCTTCTGCCTCAATGCGAACTATGACATCACCTCCTACATCATTATCATACTTATTGTTATTACACAATAAGCTAATCAGTAAGATTTCGTGTAAAATAACAAATAGCAAGAGATGCAAGGTACACAGGACTGATCAGTAATTGATGATTTAGTTGTAGTTTCCTTGTTGCGCATACCTTGATTTTCTTTTCTGACCGCAGGATCTATTTCCTCAAGAATATCCCTATTCACTTTCTCAATCTGTGGGATTTTAACATTTGCTTCAGCAGTTTGCAGGTTAATAACTGCATTATTTGTCACAATGGCATCTTGTGCAGCTTTTCCATTGTTAACAAGTGTTTCACCAGTAACTGGAGCCGTTAAACTATCTATCTCACGCATGGGTAGCTTATCACCAGACAAGTTCATTGAAGACGATATTGCAACAATATCTGCTTCAGAGTCTTTGTCAAGTAAACACCAACATATTGAGCATAAATTGCAACTTTTAAGGAAATAATATATTAAAAAATTACATTGATGTATAATTAATTATCGTACAAATGTTTCACATTATCTTCTATCTAGGAGGGCATGTGGTAGGCAAGCTGCTTTGTACAAGTTGAGTCATACATGCATATAGTTGATAAGTATCTGCGATTAATTATGCAATTTTTGGAATTTTATTACATATCATGGAAAAAATAAATAAATAAAAGAATTGTTATCTTTAGATCTGAAGCATACCTGTCTTCCTTGTATCTGTGGAATCTACTAAATTGTTTCCAACTTTCTGCAATTCATTCGTCAGATTACTGGAAGCTTGTTTAGAGGATTGCAAAGATGTTGAATCATTCTGAAATAAGTCGTGATCTTGCTGATCAGCCAATGAATCTTTCCCTGGTGTCATATTGGAATTGAAGTTTTCTTTTATCAGTAGTTCAGTCTTTACTGGCTCCACTGTTGAGGGAACCAGAGAATTCAGTCCTTCATGCTCAGGCTTAATACCTGTCATAAGTTTCCCATTCTTAACAATAGTTGCATCAGCAACCAAGCCTCCAGGAGGACTAATTTCAGAGGAGATGAGCATATTGGAAGTAAAGGATGAAGAGTCATTCTGCTTAGCAGTATCAGTTTCAGAGTGTTCAAGGGCAGCATCGCCTATACCAATATGTCAAGAAAACAGTCACTGCTGGGGGTGTTAGGGCTTAGGGAAAAAACTAGTTAAGTGCGGCAAAGGAAGGCATGACCAGCCAAGAAAGAAAGAAAGTATAGTGTAGGGAAAAAAACTACATGGCGTTAGATATTCTTTAGGTTTTATACTATGTTTCCTGAAAACAATCATATGCAAGCCTGAATGGTCTTCTACTTAACTATTCATACAGCCTGTATATACAACTGAATAAAGAAAAATAGTTTTTCCATATAGCCATTAATGTCCTTGTTATTATTTGCCATGCAAAGGATCATTGTGGAAGTGTGATTAGTTTTAAGTACTGTTAATAATATAATACCTTGCTTACTAGCTATTTTCCCTTTGTTTGAGGTGAGTAGAGAGAGGAACCAATTTGCTTTGGAAGTGGGCATATTTGAAGAACTTTGCAAATTGGATGTAGGTATATCTGAAGAACTTTCTGAAGCTTTTTGCTTCAGGGCACCGCCAAAACTCCGGAATATATTGAAACCATTTCCTGCCAATGTAATGAGATTGTTAAGCTCATGAAAGTATATAACATAAGCATCACAAAGTAGTCAAGGCATGCTACAAGAAAAACTTCCGCTCTGCAAAAAGTAATTCATGTTACAAATATTAGGATGATAACCTTCAATTTTAAAGCATCTAACAAAAAATAGCGCTCACTGAAAGGATTGTGCAATATAAAATAGGGCATCCCCTTTGTGCCTAGTCTCCATTAGCTATGCATGCTCAATGTTCATAATCAGATATCTTTAACGACATATTTTAATCAGCAAATTGAGGGAAAAAATCAGAAATTACTGCTTTGATTCAAAAGCCAAGGAAATTCCTCTTTTCTTATTAGGTACTGCAAGTGGGGTGAAAAGAAAAACATAAAATAAAAGAACACATCCACACTCCAATTTATTGCTTCATAAAGATAGACCACTTACCTGAAGGAATAAAAAAGCTGAAGCACGATAAGCATCTAAATACTTCAGGTTCTCTTTCAGTATTGTAATGATCCGCTGGTGGCTCTTGACTGCCAACATCAGAAGTTGTAGTAGCATGATCACCTTGGCTGCTTTTGTATTCAGGAATATCAACAAGATTAGAGTTAACTAATGGGTCAGACTTATCACGCTTTGCCTTAGGGTCTACATTAGGAACAATTCGTTTTCTTTTCCTGAGGATAACTCGTTTAGTAATGCAAGAATGGCAATTAGGACAGAACAGATCGTGTGTCTCTTGATTTGCCAGGACTGCCTCAACATCACGTTCCTTAAGTCGTTCATCAATTTCTTCTATCAAGTCAGGAACTGTGTTTGTACTAGTCTCATCATTAAAATCCTTGACAGCTGTACCCTTTACTTCAGAAGAGTTATGTAAGTGTGGCATTTCTGAACTAGAAGAGCATTTTTCTTCCATGGTTTTCACATATTGACCTGAATCTGCTTGTATATTGAATTCTCCCACGTCATGGTTCTCTGTTGCAACATCGCCATTTTGATCTCCAGAAGATCCATTAGTAGCTTCACTACCTGAAACAATGCCATAAATAACCATTTCAATACTGAATTGTGACATAACACAGTTCATGAAAAATAAAACTCGCATAACTACAGATGCCTCAAAGGGATTTCAATGATATGGCTGTTAAAGGTCAGCCCACACAATATCTAATAAACACATACTAAAACAGTCAAAGAACATTGAAGTGACAGAATATCAGCTACCAGTACAGGAATTTGTATACATGAAAAATTGAACAAGGGAAAGAGTATGTTTCATACCGAGCAACTCTTAAACCCCAAAAGAGTGAAAATTAACTGTTAAATTGTAACCAGCAAAATTGTATGGTGAATTGGTGATTCATCTGCAAGTCAGAGTATTATTTAAGATTCCAAATTGGTACAGTCCAAGGACTGTCAAATCGCTTGGTCCAAGTGCAGTGGTGACATTTCCATATTCCTTCAGGCATAAACAAATGATGGCATCTTCACTATACATCATAATGATATAACTGACTACAAGAAACTACAAAAATGAATATATTTTCATTCCTAAAAGTGTCATAAGCATTACACATGACAATGACTACCATAATATTAATTGATTAACTTTTCCAACAGCGGATCTTATCCTTGTTCACAAGTTAAGGTTGCCCTTGGTACAAGCTAGGATAATTTGAAGGTTGATTTTTTTCAAACAGAGTAATCCCTATTACCCCAAGTACTTGAGAGCTTCATTGAGGGAAAAAAAAAAAATCTAATTAGTGATATGACAAGAAAACTACGTGCAACAACTTTGGAGAAATGAATGGAACAGATCAAGAAGAAATTAAATGACTTTACTACGTTCTATTGGTCAAGAAAGCGATCATTTATTTACAACAATTGCAGTTACTGCAGTTAAAATAAAAAGGAGCACGAAAAAGGCAATGCGGTACCTTCTTGCTTGTCAAAGTAAACGTTATTCTGATTCTGTGATGCAGCAGTAACAGTAGTACTAGTTACAGTCTCTTCATTTGCTGCTGCTCCTTCTAAAAATTCCGCTACGACCGCAAGTCCTAGTGCTGCGACATCCACTTTCTTACTCTCACCAAGGTTACCATTTCCACCAGCATCACCCATTTCTGCAACTTCTTCCTCTTTTTGAACATGGGAACCGCCATGCCCACCAACCAGTACTCCACCAGTAATGTCGTCCTCCTCTCGATGCTGCCGGAACTGCCGTCTCTCCAAAGTAGCCTCTTCTTCTTCCTTTCCCACAACCCATTTCTGGTGATTTTCTGCGCGTTATTGCTCCACTTCCATAGCTATCCAGAGGTACAGAGGCACAGCATGAATGAAGAGACGTTGTGAAATAATGGAGAGCTTTTATTTTCAGGAGAGGCTAAGGGGTTCTAATAACCTGGAGACCAGATCAGCTGACTTCACCAACTTCCCCTCTACCCCAGGGGCGGAAATTCTGTTGAAAATGTTGAGTGTTTATTTTGTCCGTGTTTGAAATAAAAAGATTCGAGCTCACTTTAACAAGAGATATGTTATGGTTATATTTGTAAATTTACATTTATTTTTATTTTTTATTAAATTTTTATTTCTCCATTTGTTTTTTTTTTTTTTACAATTTTACCTTTTTACTACACTTAAAAAAATTGAATTTCCAGTTTAGATGTAAAAGTTTAGTGTGCAAATGATAATAATGGGTCCGTATTATTGGACTTGGCAACTGGAGCCATCCAAGTACGGTGATTTAATCATTATGCCCCGTTAGCAATTGGCAAGCATGCAGTGAAACGTGGGAAAAGCATTTTATGGGAGTTGGTTTAGGATTTTTTTTCATGGACTTGATTTTCTTTGTCGAAGGTTTTTGAAAATTTGTGATTATGATATTATAGCTCTTATTAAAAAATTGTATAAACCACATATAAAAAAATTGGTTTAAACCAGCTTTTTTGGGTTAAAAAACCCAATAAACCAGATTCAATGTTTAGCTAGAAAATCATATGACTGGGTTGCGTAAGTAGCACAAGATGAAAGTAAATGGATTTTTAATGTGGATCACGTGCGCTTATTCTACAAACTTCAATTCCCTTACCCTTAAAAAACTTACTTTAATTGACAATGATCCCAATCATCACTTGTGAGCCTTTAGATGTTGAGAAGTCAGATCATCCGTTCTTATTGTGCTTCGAGGATTTGGCTTGCCATTCGGTCCACTTTATTACCCTTTAAGTCTTTTTTTAACGATGATTTTTCAGTCTTTTCCAATCCTATATGGATCATACTTAAAACTCTATCCTTAACAACCCAAATTTAATTAAAACTTAATTTAGATATATAATTCATAGATATATCCAACAAAACCACTAATTTGAATCTCCTGATCAGTCTTCAAATAAAAAGTATGTAGAGTCAAAGTAGATCCACTAAAAGTACGTTGATAGGGGAATTCGCCGCAGAGCGCGTGTTATGCAGCACCAGCGTTATCTTTTCTTATTTTGGAGTGTATGTGTCTGCGTTTTTTTTTTGGTCAAACCCATCCTTTTCCCCTCTGTCCATGCGGAAAGCGAACGCCATTCCTTGAAGGGCCATTACATTTTATGATTAAGATTACAAATATCTTTTTCGATGATTATATATGATCTCTATGGGGCATTCCGCATATGATATATATATATATATATATATATATGTTTAATACTTATGATATTTTCGTATAAAAAAAATACTTATAATATTATTTTATTATTTTTTAATAAAAAAATTAGAACACCCGAGATAGAAAAGTTATTCATTTCATTTTTGTGACCTAATATCATTTTACTATCTCCACTTTGCATGCCCTATTTTATCATGCTTACTAACAAATGAATACACTGCCAAAAATATTCGAGTTTATCGCTGGAATTGAAGAACTTGTTTAAAGCCTACATATAACATTCCATTAAGTGTACTATATTAGACTTCATTTTCTTAAAGAATTAATTTAGAGCTATGTTATATATCATGGCAATAAAATGCGCATGCAGAGGGGAATGATGGTGGAAAAAAAAAATTGACAAACGATTTTATGTCAATCGTCAGATTGTCAAATTTGACTCAGGAGGAAAAAAAAATGATGACATCTGAAGATAATTATTTTTGCCTTGTCTGGCTTGCCTGCTCACTTGTATGTATTTCTGTTTGTAACCCCTTCAGAAAACTCTGATCTGTTCAGGTTGAAAAGCAAATAAGGGTGGGAGAAGAACAAACGCTGAACATGTATTGAAGAGTAAGAATGAAATTATCTCAAGATCGTAAGTCCTTTTCAGAATCAAACAGTGATTGTAGTGTGACTATCCGAAGCAAAGTAGACATACATTTTAGCATGGGATTTCCTCTTCAAAGCATATGTACAATAAAATTGACCATGCTTTTCCTTCTAACATGCCATTTACATTTTTCTTAAACCTCCATCTATATACATCGGGGAGGCAATCTTTTCATTTCACTACTACAATGTCTATAAAGGGTTGAAGCATGAAAAATCAGTAAACAATTTTTAGTGTCCGTACTAGTGTTCAGGCAAGATATGTACACAAAACAGTTGAATCTCCTTCACCCCCAGAAAAAGGTTTAACTTGCAAGTGTCAAAGTGCCAAGTCATGAAGTTCCAGTAATTTTCACTTCAGTGTCAACTCCTTCGTCAGCTGAAAGATAGACCAAACTTCCAAGCAGGCTTAAGCTTCATCTTTGCCCATTAGCCGAGTCCCACTCTTAGAAAGTAGAAGGTCTCTCATTTCTCGGTAACTCCTGAGCTCTTCAAGTGCATCAGCAGTCTTTCGAGGCATGAAGAATCCAGAAGCAGTAGTAACTCCTCCCTCAATTTCGGGCTTTAGGGAATGAGATGAATAACAACTTGGATCTTGACGAAGTGGAGGAGCCGTTCTAAGCATGCCTACAAGATCTCCCAAAGCAGCACCTTGGGATTTTCTGCCCACAGGAATTGACGCTGATGTGATCTCAGAAGTTCTCTTAGCATCCACATTCTGACTATTTATCCAGAAAATCAACAAAAATAAAAGCAATAAGATACAAAATCATGCAACCCATAATTAATTTCTTTTACCATTTAAATTTAAAACACGTAAGCAGATTAAATTAACTTCTAATTTGAACTGTTTCAAACATTCATATAATCTTCATTTATCAGGAACTGTTGAAAATTGTGGATATAAATGAATAAGGATGCACTGGAAGTGGAGATGTCCGAGGGAAAGGCTCCAATAAGAGAAAATTGTAATCAAATCAAGGCAGTTGACAGTCAGCCTAAAGATGTATTAAGAGTATATTTGTGTAGGTCAATCAAAATACCTTGGTTGAACATCTGATGTATCAACATCATCAACATCAAAAGCACAAGAAAAATCACCATCATCCAAGTCATCCTGGAACGATAATCTACTGGAGCTTCTAGAAAATCCAATACGTGGCGAGCCACTAGAAGATAACAATCCTGAGAACCGTCCTGAATCATCCTTGCTATCTTTGGCAATCTATGAAACAAATGTAAAGCTTATCAAAGAATTGAAAATACACATTTGAACTTCCGATATAAATATAGGACCAGGATTACCTTTTGACCAGCATAATTTGCTATCCCAGGAGAGATGGGATGCATCTCTCCAATCCTTGAAGTTTCTATCTTCCTGAATGACCTTATTCCAGATGGAGACTCTTGTGATGAAGTATCATTCCTTATGCTTCTGGGAGATAAAGGTGGCAAAGAATTTCTACTAGGATCTGAAAAATTGGGAGAAAGGTTTCTAGAACTCTTGCCCATCATTGAAAGAGGGATAGTTACAGGGGCAGTTTCTGATCGCATACGAGTTGGTATTACATTGCCACTAGAAAAGTATGCAGGTGGAGATGGAGAAGGAGAGGGGGAAGGAGAGAATGGAGGAGAAAGTTGATACTCATCATAACTTGTAGACCTTTGCCGAGTTAGTGGTCGATAGTTTTGAACTCTGTTACCATAGTTATCAGTAGGTGGAGATGGATAATCATAATAATTAGGAGAAGCACGATACATTGGCGGGGATCCGACAAAGGGTTGGTTCTGCACAAAAGGAGATGCCTTGTGGAAGCCACTTGTCCAGCTATGAGGACGTCCAAGTGGCGCAGAAGACTGAGGAGGTCGTAACCCCCTCAGAGGAAAGGAAGTGGAGCGAACACCCTTCTCTGAGACAGGGAAAGACCTCAAAGGGTCCGTATCGGGGCTTCCAACATAGTCAGTGATTATTTTTGGTGGTAAAGATGTTGAACATTCAAGGTTGAAATCAGATAATGTAGTACGGTAGTTCACAGATATACAAAGGCGGCCTGGATGGGCTTCTACAGGAGTAAAATTGTATTCTTTCATTATTTCCTCCTCTGCCCTAGAGAATGGATCACTAAATGAAGACACCTTGTAAATAATATCAAAATTACAAGTATGACTTGATGTATTCAGCTGCCGAAATATCCTATGTGCCGGGAGAAGCCTCATTTGTGAATAAAGAGCACGAAACAGTACTATTGACTTCTTATAAGTCTTCTTGTAAGAGACAGTAATATCATTAGTTTGAGGAGCCATTATTGGTGGACACTCATACTGTATGGCCCACCTCTCTATAACGGTCTCAACGGATGAACCAGATCCTTCATGAACTAGTATAATGTCAATAAACATTTGATCCATCACATTTCTATGCCAGAAGTTCAAGTTATCTAGAGCAGCAGGTCGGTCGCCTAATGCTAAGTTAAACCATTTGTCACTCTTTTTCACACGAGAACCCAGTTCACCACTTCTATCAAGCGGTTGAAGAGAAGGAACCCTTGAGTCCAAAATGATGTGCAAGCTCTTCAAAAGAAATTGAGAAACAATCTGTTCCAATTTCCCCAGTTCGGGTTGCATATTATTCTGCAAATCCATATCTTCCAAGGAAAAAAGAAATCCTGATTAACTTCCCCACTCCTTACAAGACCACATTTTTTACCACAAAATCCATTCTCAGAAAAATTCACTTCTTAACCAATCAAACTTATGCGTTCCTCAAAATATAAAGTTCTAAAAGTGCTCAACACAGGAAATAGATGATCTAGTTCACAGAATCACCTCTACGATTAGTCAATTGGTATCTCAGCAACGTCAAGCACAACTGGTATAAAATATCTCCTGAACAGCAAGATATAAGCAAAATTACAGAGCAATATCAACGACCCAGTTCAACTATAATGCAGATTCACATATCCAATGAAAGAAATATCAATTCGGCTTATAGATCATGCGAGATAGCACTCAGGGAGACTTCGCGAATAAGATCGTGTAAGCTATGAAATAATCAATAACTAACTGACTAAGAAAATTCATCATCAGGGGGATCTGAGAATGGGGAGAAAATTTTTCTTTGCATCGATGATGAGTATGAATCTGCAGAAAGCTTGAAGTACTTACAGGAGAAGATGGGTCTGCTAATGATAAGCCTGAGATGCCATATCATTATCCCACCCAACAAGAAGAAGCGAAGCCGATTACGTAGAGCACATAGTGGCGTGGCGTTCTCTCCCTTTCCCTATATTATTCAATTGATGATACGGGAGGACGGTTTACAGCTACAATTAATAAAATCTGTTAAATGATTTCACGTCCTAGGCAACTAACATTTCTTATTTTCATTCAGCTTCAGCACTCTCACTTCGATAGGTGTTTCTGATTTTATTTTTAAGTTCCAAAAACATATTCTGGTTGTTTCAATGACACAGCAGTTGAAGTCAACAAAAGAGATGGTTTTAAGAATAAAAATTATTTTAGTTTTTTGAATGTTATTTACGTCTCGTGGGTAAGCTATTTTTTATTTTGTTGATTATGTTAGTGAAAATCTGAAAATATTATTATATAAAGTTAATTGAAAAACATTACTGAAAAATATTCTCAACTTTTCCAAAAGCAGATTCTGTTTCTTTTCTCGGGGCATGACTTTTCAGCTTCACTTAAGCTACTATCAAGAAAATAAATCAAACAGAAACTACAAACTGTGTCCTGGGATATAAAAAAATAAATAAATATTTATCTTTAACTAACGGGTCTTTAAATGCCTTGAAATCATGCTTCAAATTGCCAGTTAATCATTTTCCAAGGACTCGTAATCTATTGCTTTCCCGAGAATATATCAATGTTACAGTAAAAAGAAAGAGATTATAGACATAATATTATTCACAAATATTAATTTCATGAACTTCTTTCAGGGCCTTGTGCTCTGGTTAGGCCCAAAATGTAACATCTACGAGAGGAATTTTCGTTTTGTAACCCCTTGAATTTCTATTCCCACCCCTTAACCTAAATGCTAAGAAACAACGCCCTCAAAACTCCCAAGCTCTCTCTCTCTCTACCTCACGCACAACATTTTTATCTCTTTCTACCTTACCCTCTCTACCACACCCATCATTAAAGTTTACCCTAAAAAAACTTACGAATTCAACAGCAACAATATTTATTATATTATGATGTTGCTTTATAATGTTAATAATCTATAATTTGACAGGTTTAAATTTTAAATTTATAAATTATATATAATTCATAATTGCCATTGGTAATGTATTCTTCCATGAAAGAAATCGCCTATGTACAGCTTCACATATTATTGGGTAGAGGTTGACAACAGTAGAACACAAAAAAAAGTAAATATTCCATTTTGGGCCTAACCAGAGCACAACAGTATAAGAGGGGGTAAAAAAAAACAGTATAACACAACAAATTATCTACAGCTTTGTTTCTTTTTGTACTACCTGTTTTTCAAGTCTTACCCACTTTCCTTTTTAAATTTGCCAAAATGCCCTTGTGAAATACAATAAATTATCTAAACCCACTCGCTCGACTCCGTCGCCTGTTATCAAAGAGCAGAGCAAGGCATCAACAATGGCAACCTCGTAAACCTCGTTAGAGATGTGGGTTTTAGTTGCCCACCCGCAGTACCCATCTCCAACCAAGGTGGTTCACTCAAGCTTTCAACCCAGTTTTATTGGATGCTTTTTGAATTGATAAAGCTGCAGTTGCACAAATGAAAATCTTATGCCTCTCTACTCTTCTCATGATGAAATCTTCCTCAATGAAGATTTGTTCCACATGCAAAATGAGTAGAAAATGCTGTTGAACATTGATTGAAAGATTTTAAGTAAGATTTATTGCCAGAGGAGAATTAAAGACAGTGAAGGAGGTTTTCAGTTTTCATGTGCTCATAGGGGGTAGGGTTTGGGTTGCTTAGTTTATTTCGTAGGGATATCTTAGTAAATTCATTTCCAAAAAAATGGTAGAGATTGGTAAGATTAGGAAAAAAGAAGGTATGAAAAGAAATCGCCAAAGTTGCTGAACCATTTTCGAGTCCATCTGTGATCTTGTATGGACTAGTTGTTGCCTGAAACTTCACATTGGTGCTGGGAGTTTCTCACTCATCAATGTTTGAGTGGTAGATCGCCCATTATGCGAGTTCAATAGAGTCAGTATACCTCGACCCAGCAAGGGGATAACACTTATATCCAATAGCCCAATTTTTCTTTTTTATTTTTTTCTTTTATGCACAAATATCATAAAATGGACATATATATATATATATATATATATATATATATATATATATATATAGTGTTTTTTTCATTGTCAAATAATCGGTACTCTATCAATACACAGGATTTAATGATAATAGCCCATTTTTTTAAGAGAAAAATTTTGTTTTAGATATATGGCCTTTTTTTTAAAAAATAAAAATGAGGTAATAAATATATGTTCTTTTCATAGTTAGTCACTTTTTTATTATAAGTTAATCACCTAGATTTTAAACTCATGACTATCTATTATTAATTGCAGCCACCCCACATGCCTAATTATCTATATATATGATACCATATGTTTTTATTTGTATATTGCATGATAATTCAAAAAAATAGCTGTTATTTTTCACACCATAATTAGTTTAATGTCAAACATTGTTAATTATTGAATTATGACATAAATTAAATTTTGTCTAGTTAATATAAAATTTCAAAAAAAGCATTTCACATTGAATGAGAATTTTAAAATTAACTAAAATTCTATAGGATAATTTAGTTTATATCATACGATATGTAATAAAGTGGGACGTCAGCCAATTGAAGTGTACAAATAGCAACCCGTTTGAAAATTATAATTAATTTTTGACACTGCTCAATATGATTCACGAGAGGGTTTTGTGAAGCTTAGGAAACTAAAAGATCCGAAAATTATATTTAAATATTTCATAACTAGGCTAGTATCAATAAAAAATAATAACTAGACAATACAAGTTCTCTTTTCAAATAATGGAGGATCACGATATTCTTACGTCGAGCCTTTTAGAATGGAGGAAAAGATTTTCACGTAAGTTAGGTTAATGCACAGATTTGTTTCCCATTTAAATTATACAAACAAAAGTGATTATTATTTCCTATAATTTCTCCCTGTCTGGAAAAACAACTTGCGTCCTTTCTGTAAATAATGAGATGATATGGAACCATTTTACACGCCACCGTTTTGAGTCCTTTGACCTTTTTTATTTATTTTGATGCATGTTGAGTGTTAGAGTAAAACTTGGTTTATAGGTAGATTATAGCTCCAACAAGCTTTTGAGAGCTATGATCTTTGCCTATTAGTTACTCTATGTGTATCTGGCAATTGATATGTAATGAAATTTGTTATTTTATTTTATATCTTTTTTTTTATATATAAAATTTGGTATCTTGTTGAACTAAGTTTTGCTTAATAAATTATATATATAATTATTGAGTTAAAATATTGTATTATAATTTATTAACCCATCAAATATAGCAGCAATTAAAGTGTAAATATGAAAACAATATATATTTTAAAAAATAATGAACATAAACATAATTTTGTTATAAATACAATTTTAATTTATTGTAATAAGTATACATATTTAAAATGAAATAACTTTTATTCCCTATTATTTACTCCCGTAACGCTCTCACTATATTTTGTCAAAGATATATTTTTATTAAAGGGGTTGAATCTGTCCAATCCTCTGATGTCTATCTCTTGTCCGTTTCAACCCCCCCAGCCAATATTTCAACTAATTTCTTGTCGTGTGGTAGATTGTGAAAAACCCATATCTTACCAATTATGCAAAAGAAAAGACATCCCCCAGGGAAAAGGAATATTCTCCAGGAGGAACATTGAATACACCCCAGACCTATAAAATTGTGTAGAAGATTTGAATTGAATTTGTTTAATAAAAGTTAAACGAAGTCAAGTCATAATCTGTAAGTGCGATACAATTTGCGATGGTTAATGTAATAATATTTTTGCTTTCTCCTTTTTTTATATATTATTGATTACAGAAGACTAATGATGCTATCGGGATAATTTATTTTTTTGGCCAACAGCTGAGGCGATCACAGTGTCATGGACGCGGAGACACCGACGGTCCAATGGCAGCAAACCACGATAGGATCATAAGTCAGACGCTAGACGTGTGCATTTTAGATTTTTGATTTTAATAAATTAATATTGCAAATTTATATAGTAATATTAATTTTGGTTACCGCTAATAGCTTCTTTAACACATTAATAAATTATAATGAATTATTTTTAAAAAAAATTTTGACACTTGTATTTTTTTAAAAATTAAAATTCAGATTTTTCCTAAAGCACAGGGGTTATAGGCTAGTTTACGGATTAATTTTAGCCAATGGTTGGACGTGTGAGTTTGGAAAGTCCATTGTTTCTGGATATGCACTTTGCCAATTTTAACCAAGTGGGAACTTCTTAAACGAGTTGAATGAGATTCTAATGGAAAAATCACTGAATTCTACATATAATATTGTGATTATTGTTGATGATTAACTTAATCAATAATCTATTTCTAGTTCGTAGTAACTTTATTTGTTATTTGTGCAAGAAATTTCCTTTTGGAGAAGTGATCGTATCGTCGTACGAAAGAGTACTTAAGACGTAACTATTCCCTGGGCTTTGAGTGATTTATTTATTTATTTTGGCCCAATAAATTAAAATAAAAATTCAAAGAGACGCAAATGCGTAAGCAAAAAAAGTCGAGAAAGCCAGGTTCATTGAACCTGGACACACCTGGCTTTTGCTTATTTATACCCTTGCCACCGCATGGCACAAAACAAACCATCCCCTCCGCCTGTTCCGCCAAAGTTAGCTTTCTCTCTCCTAATTCGCAGCCCATTCGATCAAGCCAAGGCCGACCTGGGAGAGTTCTAATCATCAAAAACATTTATTATCAATGGCAATGATGACGGCGGTGATTGGCATGATCGGTAACAACAAGAATACAAAGAGAACAGAGGATCAAGAAACGACGGCGGTGGAGCTGAAGAAGAGGAACGAGGAATTGGAGAAGGCGCTGAGTCAGAGCAAGGAGAGAGAGGAGCATATGAAGAGGGAGCTTCAGAGCGCGTGCGAGAGGCTCCGGGTGGCGGAGGAGGGGGAGGAGAGGCTCTGTTCTCAGCTCGGCGAATTAGAAGCAGAGGCCGTTCATCAGGCTCGTGATTATCAAGCACGCATCGTTTCCCTGATGAACCAGCTCTCACAAGCCCAGAATCTCCTAAAGGCTTCATCTATTTCCATTTCCTCGACCTCGTGATGATATCGGTTTTAGCGTTTGCCTTAACTTTTGCATGGCAAAGTGCAAATTTTGTATGATATGTTAGATTTGTGGACCGTTGTGTCAAACTCTTGTTTGGCATCGATGAATATTTTCGTTCTCTTTCTCTCTCGAGAAAGGTTTCCAAATGTCAATTCTGTAAAATGTATAAGAATATTCATGAAAAAAAGTCTTGTGTTTATTGATATGTAAATTTCTTGTTTTCCCATGAATTTTCTTGTTTGTCGTAGAAGAAGATTGATGTTTTGAATTGACTTGAATTGGAATTTCAAGAGGAAACTCTTCTGCCGCTAGCTCCCTCTGCCAGAGGAAAAGAAAAATTCCCAGGCAAGCCATGTGTCTGGGACATGAAGCAGAATTGCTCAAAGTTATTTCCATTGGTTATGGATTTCAACTATTTTGGAACTGTTACGAATCCGAAGTTGACATATGGGAGAGTGAGTGATTCATAGAGTTCAAAACAAAAAGAACGGGAAATTTCTGCTCTCTCCCACGCACATGACAAAGGATTTTTTCAGGTCACTATACGGATAGAATATTATGAGTCAAGCCGGGGTGGATCGTGGATGTAGATCTGGACCTCTGATGTTGCTAGACCATTGCAATAATTGAGAGTAGAGAGAGTGTGGCCCAAATTGTAGGCTATGTCAATATGAAAGCCACAAGGCAAGACAGTAGTATTTTGAACAGTTGAAGAGAAAGGTCCAGGATTCTATCTCCTACATGTTTTACTGGGTGTTTGGATCTGAAATAAAGCATTAATCTTGAATCAACTCTATCTACGTAACCTACTTTGAAACCACGTATACACACAGTAGCCAAAAGAAAGAGTTTTGATTCTGTTTTATTTTATTTTTTTATGGAAGTATTGATTCTATTTTATATTCTAACATTCTATTTTTGTTTTCTTATTCTTTTCGTGCATATTTGGATCACGACAGGGTCAGGGTATAATAGCTTCTTTTTTTTTTTTTTTATTGCCCTCTCAAAGTAAGGAAAAAAAAAATCCTAGATAAGCCTGAGAAAATAAAAGATGGAAAAGGAAGACACAGAATGAAACTTGCAAGGTATTTAGGTTATTGAATTGAAAAAAGAAGGTGATAAATTTAGATAAAATTCCCATTACTGGATTCCAACATGAATTTATTATGTGATTTAGTTAAAATAAATTTTCCAATAAATTTATTTATTTCCATAAACAAAAATAGTTGCGAACGCAGTGCCGTGTTGTCTCTCTTTTGACGGTGCTATTATAGATGCCTCACATGATACGGTACTAAAAAACAACACGAGGAAAGAGCTTATTGGTTGTCACCTTCGTACACAATAGTTGGCTGTCAATGGCATCATGGAGCCATGCTCGCACATGTTGGGGGTTACTTTCATTATTATTTTTTTTTAAATTTTTGCTGATGCTTGAATAGTTGAATCATGATGGTGTTGCCTCAACGGGCGATAGAGATTAGAAGATAGATAGATGTCTATAGAGTCAGTCGTTGAGACTCGGCACATTGGTTTGAAGGTCTATAGGACTATGCCCAGGCATATGGCATCAAGGTGGGCCAAGATTCAGGACTACTGGCAAGTTGCAACTTGCAATAGTAATCTCTCACTGATTGAGAGTTACCAAGAAACGCACGCGACAGAAACACTTCATAAATGCGACAAGTTATTTTTATCTGATATTTTACACTTTTTTTGTGAGACATAAATAGAATATTTTAATTTAGGAGTGCACTAGGGAAGCGACCCTAGTCTCTGGCCTCAACCCAACGATTCCCAGCCTTGGCCCACCAGTGGAGAGGGGGAAGGAGAGAACACAGGTCCCTCCCCCTCAGTGGAATGATAAGTTCTCGCAGCAGATTCCACTGTCTAATCCAATTTTTAAGGAAAATCGTAGTTAAGTGTAGCTTGACATGACATTGGATGATATCAAGATAGCCACTGCTTTGGCATCTTGGTGATATT
Source organism: Bauhinia variegata (assembly GCA_022379115.2). Classification (NCBI taxonomy): domain Eukaryota; kingdom Viridiplantae; phylum Streptophyta; class Magnoliopsida; order Fabales; family Fabaceae; genus Bauhinia; species Bauhinia variegata. Next base: position 15,016,215 of record CM039437.1, read on the forward strand.
AAAAGCTTAGTCTACGATCTCGATCTTCAAAAACAGGTTGTGTTCACTGAACTAAGGAAAAAATAGAAAAGTTTTCCTTTTCCTAATCAAGGTGCGAACAATCGGAGATTTAAAAAAAAAACACCAACAGGATATATAGAAACTAAATGCAGATGAAACAGAAATACAAACCATAGCTAACCTTCGGGAGAAAATCTCCCTTGTCTTTCTCTACAACCCTCTCATCACCTCCTATCCTTAACCCCAATAAAATAAAAACGAAAGGTCTTCCATTCTATCATGAATGTTTGGCATAGACACCGCTGTTGTCAACACTTCCATTTATGAGATAACTGACTTTGAGGTATCAAAACAATTAGTATGTGGCCTAGTTAAACATATTCAAGCTCTGCAAAATCCATTTAAGCCATTTACATAGTCACTAAACTACTCACTAGTTTGCCGACTTATTTCACGAATACACTGCAACCATGATAAATTATAAAGGGAAATAAACAAAAATAGCAAACTCATCTGCCACACAAACTCATTACTGTCTCTTTCAAAGGTTTTAATCTGCAAAAGTTTGATAGCAGTTAACTCTATTCATATGATTTAATTCCGCCTTCCTTGCTTCGCTCTCAAATCTGGGTCCCTGTGGGCAGGCATCCGCATGTAAGACAACGCAGAGGCTAAATAAAACTATATCATGTAACACAGTTCATACCTCTGAATGTGATCGAGGATTAACAGTCTAGGTCCTGGAGGGATCTTCACATCTCTCAGAGCGCTGAAACACGTCATGGGAAAACAGAAGGCTCACACCCCAAAACTTGATAAATGAAAATATGACCAAGAAAGATGATATACAATGGCGCAACAACTGAGCAACAATCCAATTTTTTACCTGTCTGTGAGTAAGGGTAAAGTATTATCTGTTAATAAGCCTTTCTTAAAATTCTTTTCGTAATTCTGAAGGCCAAGGTTATGCAACAAGCTTCTTGTTTTAGCATAGCGAAAATCTTCAGCTGGTGGTTGTGAAAACTTTTGTCCGAACTGCGAGATTAATGTGTACATGCTTTTAGCATATAAAAATGGTAATGGATCAACAAATTATAGACCTGCACCACACATAATATCTGGGGACCTCGGCAAGCAAGCCTCAATCAGACAAACTTTCGGTTCAGAATGTTTAACCTAGACACTTTACATCCCAAACAACGATTCCTCTTAGAAATTCATTTCTGGATGATATTAAGCAATACATATTCACCGTGTTATGTTATGTTGTCAACATGGAACCCAACCAATCATTAAACACAGACAACTCACCAATAAAGTAGATGGTAAAATGCTACATTCTAAAGAAACAGCGTAAAGGGAGATAAGTTTATCCTTCATGCTCACCTGGAAAAGTCCACCTTGAACAAGTGCAAAGAAAAGTCCAGAAGTGACCGCATTAGCTGCTTGATTTGGTCCACCCATGCCACTCACCAATGAAAACATGACCCCGGAACCAAAAGCTGCAGCCATGCTGGGATAAATGAAAACATACGTCAGATAAATTCCTTTTGCTTTTAATTTGATACAGGGAGAAATTCTACCAGAAAGACTAAAAAGGAATTTACAACTAAATTGGAGGCTATTTAAAGAAGACAGTAAAATATGAAAGACAAAAAAAAAACTAGCTTATTGGTGCAATAAAGCTCTCCAATTCCTTCACATGTACAACAAATAGCTTCCCTCAAAGAAATCAGAAAAGGAACAAGAAATATAAGATGCAACAAGGATCTAATCCTGTAATAGCTCTAGGGAGAAAGAAGCAACTTGAAATTTTTAGGTCCTACAATCATTCCCACTAGAGCATGAGATTCAACAATGCCTTCAAAGACATAGACTTTTACACTTTATCATTGTTGTTCAACATGTATTTCGAAAATCCATTCAGAAAAGACACTTTACCTAGAATTGATGAAGAAAATCTTCCACTAACACATTAAAACCAGTACTATAACAAAATACAAGATAATAGACTTACTACTATATATTCATAATATGTTGCCCACTATTGTGTTTGCGTATATCATTTCCCTTTATATGGTCCCTCAGTGTAATATCCTCCCTCTTGATTTGAGCAGTATGACAACTTTGAAATTAACAAGCATGTACAGATTTGATCAATTTGACGCTCAAGGTAAGCATTCAGTCTACTCCTTGTTGTTTGGCCTAATTTTAATTTGATTGGCCACCTTATGGTAAACCACAGGTGGCAAAATGAAACTTGCCCAACATTTAACGTCCTCTTCAAAAACAGATGCTTTTGATTCTTCACAAACAATCATAGCCATAATTATTTAGTTAATTGCTTGGTACATCTTGTACTGACTGACCTTCAATGCTTTTGTATTTAACTTGAGAAACAATAAAACAAAAGTATCCTTTTAATAAGTTCACCCATATTTTTTTCTGGGACAATTGAGAAATGGAATTTCATGGAGGAAAGGAAAAGAATAGGAGAAAACTTCTATTGAAGCTCACCTGGACTGGACATCTTCCTTCCCCCTCAATCTTTTCATGACACAGGAAATACCAGCATTAACTCCTGTCATGACAGCAAAATTGCGAGCTTGTACCAAAGGACCCCCAGAAAGAGCCTATAATTAAAAAAAAAAAGAAGGACAATTACAGACAATTCATAGGTCAAGGTAAGATGTTTAAAATCAATTTGCTTTTCATACAAGAGCATCCTACTAATAATGAACAAAATAGACTCCATAAGCAAGCTACCTTCGTTTATTGCAGATTTAATAACTTTCTTTATATCTTTTAAACTACAAACAGCAATTTCCTCATGGAGAGTGGCCAGGAACAATACGATGGCAAAGGGAAAAACCAAATTGAAGCACCAGCTAGTACTGCCTCTGAGAGATTCACGTTTCCATTTATGTTCTTTTCATAATTAGCTTTATTCACTGAAGTTGGCAGCATCTAAATTCCATTAACAAAACCAGGAATGAGAATTGGGGTAAACGGGTTCCAATTTTGAATCTTTTGGATAGGAATACCAGACAGGGGTTATAATCAGATAATTTGACAATCATACAAGACATATGACAGGGAATTGTTGAGACTTTGACGTGCGCATGGACATCTGAGATGGAACTTTCATAGAAATTAAATTAAGATAATACAAAGGAGTGGACGAAATATAAAACAAACAAACCTGGGCTTGCTTAAAAGCCGCCGTGGCTTGAGGGTCGAGAGAGGCCTGAGGAGGAGGATTGGGCAAAGAAGAGGAAATATCGCTGGTTAGAGTACCCATAAAACCACCAATAGCTGCTCCTTGAGCAGCGCTAGTGGCGGTGACGACGGCAGCTTCGACGGGCAAGGATTGCTTAGCCAGCCACGCCTTGAAGCGAGTCTCCAACTCTTTGTAGTGTGCCTGGAGCTGCTCTATGGGGTTCTGAAGCTGCTGAGGCAACCCCTTCACCAACATCGCTCCTGGTTTCCCTTTCTCCATTTTCCTTGAAGAATTTGATACTTCTGAAAGTGATATCTAAATCCGCGTCACTCTCCAATCCCAACCGGCTTGGACCCCCTCTTGGATACACTTGAGTCCTGACTGCGGGGTGGATAACAAGGATGTTACGACTCCTGGAAAAATGGTATTTATATCGAATGAAAGCGGGTTTGTTTTTCAACCCGGGTCAGGGTCATCCTCGCGGGAAGAGCAAGAGGAATGAAAGGCGGGTTTTCCAATGGCAAGAGCCAAGCGGTGCATGTTTCCAGTAATTTATTTTATGTAATTTTTTTTTGATAACATTTATTTTATGTAATTTTCTAGTTAATGCAAATTATTTCTTGTATTTCACTATAAAGAAAAGACATTATTCTTCGGTTTTAATACTTAAAAAATAAAGGTAAGTACATATTATTAATACACAAAATAAAATAACTAAATATTTTTATTATTATATGATTATTTTTGTAATTATTTCATAAAATGTAATAACTAATAGACGACAATTAACCATACATAGGATTAAATTATACTAGTATTAAATTTGAAAAATGAAATTATACAACATGATTTACAAATTAAAAATTCTTGAAATAGAAGAACGTGATTCAAAAACTTTACTTATATTTTATTACCCAAACAAATTTGGGGAGTGGTTAGCATAGTCACACACTTTACTTATACGCTCCCTCTCTCCAAGTTTTATTTTAAAGAGACACTCCCTCGTCTTCAGTAACACCCAACAAATTTTAATTTATACTTTACAATTTAAATGTAAAATAGAAGACTTGCATGAGTCCGATTAGGTCGAGCCGAATTTTGAGAATAAGCCGTACCATTCAAGCCTGTCGGGAATCCGTCGAGCTGCGGGGGTGATGAAGTAGCTAGTACCGTGTGTACGAGGCTGAAACCATGGTTGAAGGTTAGTTGCTTCAACCAAGAGCCAGTTTTTAGGGCTTTTACTCTACTTGTGCAAATTTACAGTTTTTTAATAAATAAATAATTTATAATTTTGTATTATTTATAATGCATAAATTCCTTTTCTCACCTTTCTTATTAAAAGGGACAATCACAGAACAAAATGAGAAAAAGAACTCAAGGTTTCAAGAAGGCAAAGACCAAGAAATGAGACACAGAAGTGTTTGTTTGACAACATCTTGTCATTATATGCAATCCTTAAAGTTGAGTGGATAAAGAGTAAAGTTGCGTAGTTGTTGATCTATTTTCAGAGATACAACAGCTACTGATAGAGTTCTAAGCAATTCATTCTTAATATGTTTCTGTTTCCTCAGTTTGAAGCTAGTTTTTCATAATTCCAGTGTAGTTTCTTTCAATGGAATATTATTTGTTATCTTTGTTTTGATTGGTTTCTGTCTTTCTGGCTGCTATTCATCTTGAATGGAAGCTAAGCTTTATTCATTAGATTTCCCAACATGTTGTCGACGATAGAACATGTGACAGCTAGCATGACTGAAGAATCTTATTCCTGGTTACATGACAAATGACCTATGTTTTTCTCTCTAAGAATTTTCGCAGGATTTACAAACTCATCTTGGGAGGCTTCTTGATTTGTATTATGTCAAAGTACTATTTTGCCAACAGCCTCCAATTCATGTTTTTGCTTGGCTAGACTCTTTATCTCCCCTTCCTCCACTATCAAGAGAACTTGTCACATTCTCTTTTCTTGCACTGTTTCATGCCGAAGGTCGTTTGGTTGCTGCAAATGCTGAGAAAGTAAGACTGATAGCAAAGAGAATGACTTGCATTGGAAAGGGCAAGAGAATATTTGAGGAGGAAGCCACCCGCTGAACCTTCCCATCGGGCTGTTCAATTTGTGGTGGTGGAGGTACAACAGCTGGTTTTTTTGCCCTGTCATAATTTAGGACATTTCATTATCGGCAGTTTTTGCAGGAAATAAGTACGCGGCAATGAATGGAAAAAGGAGGAAAACTAATCAGCATTGAGAAGAAAATATATACATATATACCTATTGCTGTTGGGGCAGAATATGATATCATATTCATAAGCTTTGCAAGTGAAAGTACTGGTACCATCATCAAATGCATAGCTATATGCTCTTGGACAAGCCTTCTTGAAAATTGTTGAATAAAAGGACGGCTGGCATGTTGATGGGTTGGCAAATTGTCCGCTACAGCAGTACTTATCCAACCCAAATGCCTCGCAAGCACTCTTGCAGGCAACCACGCCACCTTGATATCCATCTCCACCAACCACTTGAAGCTCTTTGGGGCAACCTGTTCCATTTCATTTTCAGATGTATAATGATAAGCTTAATTAATTAGTAATTCTTCCATGTCATTTCAGTACCTCTCGCTTGAGCAAAAAATTGAAGTCTTACCCCTGTTGATATCTGATGCGCAGCCCGTGGCGTTGCATGAACCACCATAGACGCCTCGTGGTACTGCAACTAGTGGGAGATTGTAACCATCTACAACGCTGACATCGTAGTAGTCTTGCTGATTACCTGTACCAACTGTTATCTCAAAGAGCGAGGTAGGAGGAGCAGAACCGTTTCCATCACACTCCAGCCTTCCCCCACAGTCACCTGTTTGGCATTTGCCAATTCCTGATGCATCAAATGTGCAACCAGTCCTTGCCCATATCCGTCCTGACCATCCTGGAACGCTTGTAAGCCTGGCACTTTGGCCTGAGTCCAACCGGAAGCCGGTTGTTTCAAGTGGGGGCGTGCCTGCACCTGCGAGTATACCGGGCCATATTGTACGGTCGCAGTTGTTGACTATGATAAATGTGACAGAGTATGAACAAGAAAAGAACATATAGAAGATAAGAAGGGAAATGGGGAACTTCCATGATGCCATCATTGGCATTCTCTCTCAAGTATTCTAGTTGTTTATTTGTTTTTTTAGGTTGTGTTGGGACAGCAATTACGGGAGATGACCAAGGAAGAACTGGCTTTCATGCAAATTTAAAGGCTCTGGAGGAGGGAGTTGTGTGCTTTCCGCCACCAAACCGTACGTTGCTTTCATGCAATTCCCAGCCGCAAGACGGCCTTTATGGGTTTAGAATTTCTTATATTGTAGATGGCCTCATTAAGAAGCAGAAGCAATTCTTTGCTTTTGCTGTTTTATGGGACATTGTATGAATTAGGAAAGCTATGTGACCTCTCTGACAGGAGAATCATCTATTCCCTTTAACGACTCTCGTCAAGGACTTAGATTCCAACGTAGGATTATCCTAAAAGAAGAGATCTAAGATTCCTGTTATTAAATGGAAAACTTAGACTGTGTAAATCTTTCTTTTTTTTTTTTAGTAAAACTTAATTGTTCTCGTGATGGTGTTATAATATCTTGCCTTCAACCTTTAGGTCGTTGACAACTTCACATATACTATCCAGAGAGAAGCAGAGTCGGATAAGTTCTTTCTTCTTTTTTTTTTTTACCCTTTTTGATAAAATCATTATTTGATTTGTTTAAGTTGATAACAAAGACCATTTAATTTTTTTAAAAAATAATTTTCATGTCATAATTATCATATTATATGAAAATATTAAAATATCTTTTGGTGTTATGTTGTTACTTCATTTATTTTTAAATATGATAATCATAATTCTACATAGCATAATCAGATAAAACTAAAAATTAATATGACTTCTTAGGCATAAAATATTTAATCCTTTTTATTCCCACAGTGGCATTCACTTTCAAAAAGTATAATAGGACTCACATGAAAAACAAATAAATAAAAGCATGGTAGGACATCAAATTAAGAGAATGTAATATGCTATTCATAGATCTTAAGAAATTGTGGAAGTCTGAAATAAAGACACGAATTGTTAAAGATGGAGATGACCTTTAGCTTCAGCGGGTCCCATATCATGAATTTTATTTCTTGTGACGTACTCCACCCTGTTTTTCTTCTTTAAGACAAAATAGATAGAAGTAAAAATAGTTACACGGATTTCTAGAAAAAATGCTTTTCGTCAAGCTTTTTGCATCAACCCATCGAGACATGCGTTCACTCAACTCCCCAGCATATGGAAAGTAAATTATTCCGAATCATATTGACAACCAAACAAATGGTAATCATAAGCTATAAGCTGGAAAATAATGTGGATTTAACTAAACCACCAGAATCACAAATAATATAATTACAAACGAATCAACATCTGCCTAGCGCTTAAAAAACCCAGCAGACAGCAGATGATATTAGCAAGGAATTTTGCCACCAAGGAGAACACTTTCAAGTTTCAACTCTCTTAACACACGGAGAGTACTCATAAATCTATCGACTCATAAATGATATGATGAACTACTAAATCCAATCAGGTTGTATTTTCAAGTTCAGCCAAGTTAGAATCAAGCATGCCAGCCTTTTTCAGCCATTCACATCTATGGCTTTCTCGAATCCTCTTCATATCCTGTCAGGATCACCTTCAGTCCCATAATTCCGTAAAGCCCCAATAGTTTCCTCCTCTCCAAGCTTCAGCAGACGCATATTTAAACCTGACGCATTGTTTTGTGCCTACATCAACAAAATAAAAAGAGATGGATCAACATTTCATTTCCAGCAAAGAGCAATTATGTAGAAAAAAGTTTTCAGTGGTCCTTGGTAGCAGATGCTTCTAAACCTGCACAAATTCATAAACTTCAGAAACCAGCTATTAATGAAATCAAGAAACCAAAAGAAAATAAAACTACAATGCTTAAGACAGATTCAAATGTGAATTAGATCATTTTTCTCGAGCCTGCAATACTAAAATGATCAGTCTTAACTGGAAATATAAATAATCATGCACTATTATAAAAGAATTAAGGGGAAAACAAAAAAAGACAATAAGTTACGAGGGATGCTGATATTGACTACAAAAGGACCGGAATAGAACTGCCCTGCTGTTAAAGATTCACTAAGTAGTCAGCTAGAAAGTACATTACTTTAATATTGTACAAACTTCGGATCCAAAATCTAAAAATCAAGAAATATAAAGGCGTCTTCTAGCTCGTAATAATACTCTGCATCTCACTAAGTTGACAAGAAACTGAATTTAATTAAAGTTTCATAAACATGGGAATAGAGCCTGCTCAGCTATTTTAAGTACTACATTACATCAATACTAGAAATATAAGGAGTCCTACAGCAATGGACATATCATGTCCGCCAATAAGTAATTCATAATTGTTCAAGTTCAGTCACTGATACTCATCTAATTGAAAAAGTAAAAGAAAGGGGAAGAAAAGGTAAACGATAGAAGTCTTTGCAGTTATATAAATATAAATCTAGCTCATATCCATGCCATCCCCAACTTGGCTGCAGATAGGACTGACAGCAGAAAAAGATCTCTCAAAAGGAGAAGGATGAAATTGTGCATCCCGTCTACGCTTAAAACCACAGCTATCAGTGGGCGAATTCTCCGGTTCAAGTTTTCTTCGGACACCTCTGACTGCTTGTTCCTCTGCTGGCGTAAGGGGAAAAACTTGACCACTTGCTCGACAAAGGGAGCTGTGGTTATCATACAGAATTCTCTGGTTGCAGTTTTTATCGCAGATGTGAGTCAATCCTGTTAGCTTGCAGCGATACATGTTTCCACACACATGTTCATTTTCACATTTCCAGTCGCATTTGTGAACAGGCATGGGACCATCTCGGCCCAAAATACTTGACAGATAAATAACATTTGCAGGACCTGCAACCATAGATTTTCCATATACCTCCATTCTTTCCGTTGGGACAGCAACTCCTAAGGTTCAAATTTGAAAAACTCCGACTTCAAGGCCTTGCTGAAACGTCTGCAGGCCCACCACAAGATAGAATTCAGTCAAATTCAATAGAAGTTGACCTGCTTGGCTCTAAAGAGACATACAGAATGACTAATGCTCTGCTATAAGCGATCACAGTTTATGAACCATGGCGACCATCTCTTAATTGAGAAAGTCCTTTCCATACGTTAGATCTTATATATTGAAAGAAGCAGCCTAAGACAACGACAAGCCAGGTCACAAAACTCCGTCGCTTTTGACCGAAGCCAAAAACAACCGTGACAATGACCAAAGGGTTCTTGTAAAAGGAAAAATCTTATGTAATGATACAGTATAATTCTAAATATATATTTACTACCTTAGCTTGACAAACTACGATAGATTATTTTAAATCCTTGATTTCAGGGGCAACTAGTATTTGACAATTAACTTTATTCTGAGGGCAAAAGATACCCAAATATAACAGATCTAGGACAAAGCCAGGGGAGATTTCCTAGATAGCCGATCACAAAACAATTAACATTAACTATGTAAACAATTAGCTAAAGTTAAACATCTTAAAAGCCAGATACAAATACATCGCTCTTTCCATCTTTAAAAAAAAAAAAATTTACCAAAACTACGTTTACAGTAACAGTACATTATAAACAGTACATTAATTATATGGTGGCCATGTCCGCAGGCACAATTGTCTAACTCACAACGCGCAGGGACAACAGGTGAATTCACAGAAATAATAAAGATCATAACCATCCTGGGAGAGAAAATGAAGACAATAACTCACCTGCTCTTGACAAAGTCTTCAACCGTCGAGTCTTCCTCCTCCTCAGCACCTACAAAATGAGAGAAAAAAACACAAACAACAAAACCGAGCTCCGTCCCTCTCTCTGAGAAACTCACTAACTCCCTGTGCAGTGCCTAAACTAACAAAATAAATTAAATCAGCAAAGAAGCGCAATGGGTTGGGTATTTATAGAAAATTGGCGCTAGTGGTGACTGTAGAAGTGTGGGGTCCACCACACGTAGGACAAAAACGTAGGGAACGGGAAATGGGAACGAAATGCGTGTGAAATTTCAATAAATTGTGGGTAAATTGTAATTTCCCAAATCCATTCGGGTGAGTTGGCTACTCCACCTATAATTTTGGATAAACAAGTGGATCCAACGAGTGTGACGGACTTTCAGAACCCATCACATTTTTTCCTTTTTCTTTTTTATTAAAGATTTTTTTTCAATTTTTCTCAAAAAAAAAAAACGTTTCAAGACTTGTTTGTCACGTGTTCTCAACGGTTCTTTCTCGCTCTGACCGATCTGGAATTGGATAGTGGAGATAAAGAAGGACGAGTGCGTAGACTGTATCCTCCTATTAACAGTAAACACGTGTAAATACAAGCGATGTCCTCGGTGTACGGTACTATCGCCATTGACTTGACTTAATTTAACTCTGCCACTTGGACTGACCAGGTCCACACTGTTATTTGGGTTTTATACAGATATTGGGCACCACGACATAATGGGCTGAGACTTGGCCCGACCAAACCCATATCACTAAATCGGACCCTGCATCCTAGGGTTTCTGCTCTGTCCTTCTGGTTCCCAGATTCTGTTGGCTTATACGCGTTTCTCAGCTAAAAGGTAAGAGTCTTGGTTCTCATGTGTCTCTGTCTCTCTCTCTCTCTCTCTCTCTCTCTCTCTCATGAACTTTTAGCAGCTGGGCGACAAAAGTTGTGACAAAGATTTATACTTTCCTTGAATATCAATTACCAACTCAAGCTGAGCGATAAACTATATGATTTTTCATGGTTAGAGCTTTTCTGGGTAAAGGGATTTAGATGATGATGAAACCTTGTTAACATATTGGGAGAAAACATAGTTCGAGGAACTTGGGTGAGAGAATTGAATTAAGCTTGTTAACATAAGTTTCTATTCTACGGCATTAAAACCTTGTAATCAGAACCTTAATCTGAGATTAGAGCCCTATTTTAAGGAAAGAGCTTAAAACTGAGGCTGTTATGTACGAGATGCTCATCTATTTATTTTCTACATGCATATGTAATCTTCGGGTGGCCTGATACCTGTGGAATTGTTTTCAGTGGCGAAATCTGACAAATTGAGTGTTCTATACCGGGCAAAGGATCATGGTGGGATTTAAAAATAGATACATGGTAATGGAGGTATTCATGTATCCTAATGGGGATCAAGTGGGGGATGTTCCTGTCACACTTACCACAACTAATGTGTCAAAAGCTGTAAAAGACAGCATCCTAGTAAATTTTGGGGAGTGCGGTCTGGCATCATCAGCGGGATCATTCCAGGGTAAGTGATAAATTGCTGGTGGTTGTTGAATTGTTATTGTAGTCTTGTTTCTTCCATACCATTCAAACTTCTCTTGTTTGTTTCTGCGTAGTCAAGTATGTGAATCCAATCACCAATACATGTATCATTAGAGTTTCAAGGGAGGACTATCAAAGAGTTTGGTCTGCCATTACCATGGTCAGGATTATTGGAAACTACCGAGTGGTATTTAACATGTTGGACCTATCTGGTAAGTCAGAAAAATTGCAAGATGTTATCTATTAGCATTCTGCTAACAAAAAATGTCAAAATGAGAACTCCCTTTTATATAGTTTACTATTTTTGTCTCAAAATCTGTCCCTTGATGCACGATTCTACCATGGTTTATGTTAGTTTGTTGTACAAAATGTCACACTTGAATTGAAGGAAGAAACTTCAATCTCTTCATGATAGACCGGTGGAAACTTTGTTAGGTTCATTATGCATTTTGATTTGATATGCAATATGGGCAATTTGTGTCTTTTCCTCCACTTGTAATTTCAGTGGTAAAATGAGCACTGTATAACACTCCTGACATGAAACGCTTTTTTGTTCAGGAAATATAAAGGCTTGCAAAACTGCTGCCTTGAAGTGTGAGGAATCAAAGTTTGAGCAGTACAAACTTATGGTTGGAGATCTTCTTTCAACTGATGACATCCATAATTATATGGCCAAGATCAAAACGTTGGAACACTGAATATAGTTTGGCAAGTAGTGCCTAACTAAGCATGCATATGAAATCTTTCATTTGATGATGACTTGCAATTCTAGTGAAAGTTTTAATCATGATAATCATTAACCATCTTCTTGCTTCTATGCTAGTTGGTTCATCGTTGATTATAATGCATTGACTCTCTTGCCTATTGACCTGAAGTTTACTTCTGGTGGCAAGTAGTACAGGGTATATGATTATAGCAATCCTCCATGAAAGGAGGTTATGAAAATGTGTGAACATGTATGGTTGGTTGGACATGTATTCTGTTGTAAGTTGCTGAACTAGTTTCGGCTGTTCATAAGACATAGAGGTACATTATGGTTACAGCAATCGTCCATGGTATGTTATGAAAATGTGTGAACACTTATAGTTGACTGGGCATATTTGCTGTTGTAGGTTGCTGAACTTGTTTGGGCTGTGTTTGACCAGGAGAGATACATGATTCACGTGGAAAACTTGTTTTTTGTGACTCTCAAACTTGTTTGTTCCTGTTGCCTTGCAATGCTTTTTTCTTCCTTTATTGAAAGGAATGGAATCTAATTCAACACTGACTATCTTGTTATAATAACTCAATTGTTTAACATGTTTTGCTGGAAGGGTTTGAAAGCCGAGAATCATTTATCAGATTTTCTTCTCTTGGCGTCATCTCTATGCTTGGAAATCAAAGGAACGTTTCAGCTGGCCCTTTTAATTACTTCCCTAGCTTTGGACTCGTGCTGATAACGAGAGTAGTTTAATCTGTCTACTATGTTTTACGAATTGACCTCACCTCCAGTGCTGTGTTTCAACCTGAATATAAGAAAATTACGAGGGAAATTTTAAATTTGCTAAGCAGAGGACTTTTTATTTTTTTTTAAAAAAATAATTTTCCATGGAGACGAGCAGATGACCTGAGTTCCAAGCAAATTTATCAATTTTCATGTTTGTTTCTTTCGTGGGCCGTATCTATCTTGGGCTTAGGCCTATTCATTTCTTTTTTTTTGTGCCTATTTTGCACAAAAGCGAGGCTGTCTGGGTCTAATTTTGATAAATTAGGGGAATTTTCTGGCACACCCCATAATTTCTAACTACACACCTTAAGCCCCATTTGTATCACATGAGGTGTGTGATTAAAAAATATGGAGTATGCCAAAAGAATTCCCCAATTGATAGTTTAAATGAAGGCTTGTTGCGAAAAACGTGTTCAAATAATCATAGTTAATCTCTAATTTTATCTTGTGAAATACAACTTATTTATCCATATATTTCTGTGGTACAGCAAAATTGCTGATCAATTATTTTTATAGTTACACGAGAGAATCATATCTCAAATGTCCCGTGTACTTGAACAAACTTAATGATTTATTGGTGACAGATTATACTAACCCAATTTAATTAAATAAAGTAAGAGTCTGACATCCAAAATCCAGAACTCGTTAATTTCACATCATAATGATGATGAGCTGATCCTTTCTTTCTCTATTATCAAATCATTAATGTGAACCAGAATCTGGACAAATATTATATTTTGAGGAAGCGTGCGGATCTTAAAGTGGTAACACTTAACGATGGTAGCCTCCTTCAACTGGTTGGTGTTAGTGATTTGCATTTACCATTATGAAGAAAAGAGAAAAACTAGCCTAAGAAATCTTTATGACTTGCACGGTTGAAATTCTAAGAACGTTATCTGTTTTTCTTTACAAATCAGGGGCTGGAAATATTTAGCACAGATAAGTATTGACATAATATTTTATGTATGGTTATAGGGTTGCCATATATGATGGTCTTTGCTTTGTTATCTTGTATACTTAAAGAACGAAGAACATTCTGCAAAATTTTTATAGATGTTCTTTTTCTCTGTGGGATTGTTTGGAATTCATATAATTTAAGGAAAGAAAAAGAGTACTTGTTGATACAGAGAGGAGAGATATGATTGCATTTCATATAAGAGTTTACTTTATAAATCTCCTTTGCATTAAAGACATATTTTTTTTTTTTAAAAAAAGGTTTTTTATTTTTATGTTTATTTTTAAGAAACACAATGGGAGCAAAGCGCAGAATACCGAGGTAAAAGAATTACCTGCAGAATATGACACCCATAATACGAAAGCAGTCAAGCAGGAGTCATAAAATTAAGAATGTCAAAATATAAATCGACTTAAAACACACAAACACTTCATACTGTAATCTCCACAAACTATACACGAATAGAACAGAATGTGTATAATTTATGAGAAGTGTGAAAATTTTTGCAGACTCCACCCGAAGTTCTTAACCCTGTTCTAACTTACCACTATTATTACCTAAGAGACAAAAGTCATTTTGGGAACCAAAAAGCTATTATTTTTTAGTATATGGTCTTCGTGGATAGCTTAGTGGGTTGGCCATGGCCTTATCAAGCACGTGGATCCCATGAAATCGTCTGCTCCATTTCTTCTTCTTGGAAAGTAACTATATCAGCATAAAAATAGGGAAAGCAGGATTAATCTGAAGAAGGCCACTAGTGAAAGCCCATAAGCCAATGCCAAGTGGGTTTTTGTGGTCAATAAATCCCCCTCTAGTAGCGCAGTTTTTCACACTGTTATCCCTCATTTTACTCTTTCCATATACACTACGCGGCAACACCCGTGTCCCGCTTGACCTCTCTCCATATCCTCCAATTCCCTTTCACCATAAAAGAACATTCAAAGGTAGAGCAAAAGAGCAGATTTGATCTCACAGATCAGGTTCCAATATCCGCTTAAGATTTCTTTTTGCTTCATAAGGAATGGAGAAGAAAGTGCTCGATTACATTCTGGTCCCTTCTGGTCTCCTGTTAATGGTGGCATACCACTTATGGCTTTTCTATCGAATAGTAAAGCACCCAACCAAGACTGTCATAGGCGTCAATGCCATCAACCGCCGTTTTTGGGTTCAAGCTATGATGGAGGTACATAAAGTTCCTTGCTTTTCCCTCACTTTTTCCCAATTTCGGGTCTTGGTTTTCAAGTTAAATCTCATTACATGCAGTAAAGATCATTCCTTTTCCTTCTATTTACCATTCTATTGTCATTTACAATTGTGGGTGTTGATGTTAATTCTCATTGCACGCAGGACCCGTCGAAGAATGGCATTCTAGCTGTGCAGTCTCTGAGAAACACGATAATGGCATCGACCCTTTTGGCCTCGACTGCTATAATGCTGAGTTCCTTAATTGCAGTCTTGATGAGCAGTTCAAATAAGGATAAATCTGCTATATCTGTTCACTCTGTTGTATTTGGCGATAGAAGTGAACTTAGTTTGTCTGTAAAGTTCTTCGCCATTTTGTTGTGCTTTCTATTGGCCTTCCTCTTGAATGTGCAGTCTATAAGGTACTACAGCCATGCAAGCATCCTTATCAACGTGCCCTTCAAGAAAGTATCCCAAAATCTGAGGAACCAGATGCTCACCGCTGAATACGTTTCCAGCACCGTGAACAGAGGCAGCTATTTCTGGTCTCTCGGGTTGCGTGCTTTCTACTTCTCTTTTCCTCTGTTCTTATGGATATTTGGACCCATTCCCATGTTCTTGTGCTGCTTCGTTCTGGTTTGGACCCTGTATTTTCTGGACATCATCTTTGAATGTGAAAACCCTGGAGTTGCTGACAATACTGAAGGTGGAGAGCTAAGCATGCATTCACAAGTTTGAACTATGAAGACTTTTTTTTTTTTTTTTCAAGTTAGAACTAGTTTTATCAATTAAGCCATTTAGATTATCATATTAGCGCATGGGGTAGCGCATGGGCAAATGGGCATGTGTCAGATAATAGAATGGGCAATTTAGATTCAACCCAAGTTGAATCCCATTGCATGTAAACGAGATGTGATGACATATTAGATTTCTAAAGACTTCAGAGTACTTTTTTTTTTTTGGTAACTATCTAAATCTAGGCACATATTATGCTGTGTTACCCACCCACACGAAATTTACACCACACAAAATTTATAAAGATAATTTGTAAAGATAACGTTGAGAGTGTAAAATAGACAAATTATCGTATTTAACTACAGTACAACGCTTAAAGATGGTGAATGAATATCTTGTTATTAGAGTAGCTTAGAATTCGTGCTTTCATGCGGACGCCTCTTAATATGCCAAAATATTAGTATTGTAGATTGTAGATGAGAGGAGACGAAACAAATGAGGCAAGAACAGCACTTTCTCGAAGTTCCCCGTTGTCTTTTTATAGTGGAGATTATTGAGGACTTTCTTAGCTTACAAAATACTTCTACCAGTGGACCTATATTTCAGTGTAAGTGGACCATTCCTCTAAAGGGACAAAGAATTTTTCAGAATAAGATACAGACAATAGAGAATATTCATTCGTTGGAGTAATTACCCAATCACTTGGAAGCTGCTCCTGGCGTGCAAAGTTTAATATATAATGAGCAGAAATTCGTCTGGTGCACCCTTTGGTGATATTTTATCATTCTATATGTTTCTTTATGATGTGTTCATTGCTACTATATATTAGCTTTAATTGATGTTTAAGTATAATGGACTAAAAATAATATTCATCTTGAATTGTTTAAATTTATGTCAAGCGCTGAATTCTCGATTGAAAAGCTTATTCTAATTTAGTGAGTGGAATTGTGCGAGTGCAACAAAAAGGTGGTCGTGGCCAATTTGTATATACATTGTTAAAGACAGCAAAATCAAAACAAAACGGCTGCCGGCTGGAATGCTAATGCTTATGATACCACCAACCGCCTAATTCTGTAAAGAAACATAGAAAAGACATTCTCGGACTTCTTTGACACCATTATTACACTCGTATATTTGTACAATTAACATGATATAAATACTTGCAAAGTTTCAACAACCCACCACCCATCACCAACATGAAAAAGACTACTATTTTTAAGATAAGAAAAGACGTATTCTTAATCAGGAATAGATTTTAAAGAAACGTAATGACTGAATTTAAATTATACATAACATTCTAGAGTTGAGATGATGAAAAATGTAACTATACGATCATTCCAAATCAATTTTCGCTATTATAAACTAACATATTCGAATTTCTTGACTTCCACTATTTCACTGGCGGCTTTTATTGGCTTTTGATCCTTTAATTAAATGAGGTAGAATTTATATCATGCTACAAAAATAGTGAGATCAGATGTCTTGGATTCTCAGGCAACGCCTTCTGTACAAGAAACTTCCAGCATGAGCTTCTGCATTTAGCTCGTTTCTTTAAATCAGAGGTACCTGTTGATACAAAAGCGGTCCATTCTACTCGCCTTAGAGAAGGGCCACGGAATTTTCCACCTACCAAAAGAGAAAAGACAGAGAAACAGGCTGAGTGTATTAATCATGTTAATTTTTGTGATTCCAATTAGACCAAAAATGAAGCCACCTTCTGTTTGAGGTGCCAAATCCCAGCTAAAGTAAAGTAAAAGAGAAAAAGTACCTTAATCTTTCACCAAATGGTGGCCATAAGATTGGGATGCTCTAAAATATGAACTAAATCTTCTAGAGCTCTAAGTTAGATTTACAGTCCTGATCACCAAGAAAAAGAGGTTTTTTTTTTTTTTTTTTCTGTTAGAATGTTCTGGAATTGTTTGCATCGCTTTTCAGTTCACCAAGTTAGATACAGCGTGAAGAAAGAGTATACCTCGTGCCATTAGCACACTGATTGGTGTTACTGAGGGCATTGTTCTTGACACATCTGCTGGAATGGTAACTCCAATTTCTTAGTGTAGCTCTTTGTATATTAAAGAATGTAACAGTTTGAATACAAACTCTGCCTTATGAAGGGCGCAAAACAAGTCCAAAAAGTCCTGCAAAGTTCAGACGAAAGGGTAGAGGAAAGACCGTATACGGTCAGAAGCTTTCATATAATGACAGTGATACATGTGACATAACATACTCAGGATACACCATTTCCATGACAACCATTTCCAAGCAATAACAATGTCAATTAAAGCTCTGACAGCACTGCTTAACTACTATTTTCTAGAATCTGGGGGAAAAAACAAGAGAATACTTACTCAAACATGATGTCATACTTGCTTAAATTCTTAGCAGTTATCTTTGAATGTCTGT
The DNA here is from genome assembly GCA_022379115.2 of Bauhinia variegata. Lineage (NCBI taxonomy): Eukaryota > Viridiplantae > Streptophyta > Magnoliopsida > Fabales > Fabaceae > Bauhinia > Bauhinia variegata. Next base: position 15,034,543 of record CM039437.1, read on the forward strand.
TATTTTCACCTTCAGCTTCATAATTCCAGCTTGAACTTCAATTTCTTCTTTGAATGAATTCACTTTTAAAACTGTCATCTTCTTTCCAAGGGAAGAGACGTGCACCACATCACCAACCTTTGGAAGCCCAGTCTTCTCTGCAAACAATATATACTCTTTTATAATCATTTTTGGCTGTAAAATTAGACAGCATGGCTCTCAGATGTGATATCAATAAGCTAAAATAAACAAGTCTCCCACAGTTGTTTCAACACCAAGAAACCTCATTGTTGATCTCATATATCATTTTCTTAGCAAATACCTGATGAGAATTGGTTAACAATTTTCTTAGCAGATGCATTTCTAGCTGATTGGGTAGGTTCTCTCTTATCAGCTGAAGCACGCTGGTTTTTGGTCACTGCTATGGTAGGTTCTCTCTTATCTGCTGAAGCATGCTGGTTTTTGGTCACCGGTGATTGATGGCTCTTATCAGCTATATTGGGCCGTGAAGGTTGTCTTGAAGACGCTTGTAGTTGCCTCACTTTCTTGTGAAGGACAGAACGAGCCATCGCTGCAGCCTCAGATACATCTCGCATCTTCCTGAATCTCAGACTAGTAGTATGTTCCAATATCTTCCTTCTTGTGTCCAACAAACTACCATACAGACTTCTAGAGTGCCTACAATTATATGCAGAAACAGTTTGTATCAACCAAAAACTTACAGATGCCTGTCTACTGCTGGATAACATGACAAGCATTGTTAAGCATTAATTAATGTGAAAGTTTGGCATGGTAAGTTATCATGCTACATTAAGTGCAGATATTTTAAGTGAAGGAATTCAATGTTATTAAACAATTACAAGCAAAGTTGTCTCACATCATATGCTGTTGTGCCTCATCTAATAGCTCTTGATAATCTTGTTTCAGCTTTTCCATATCAGTTATTACCTACATCAAAATAAAGTACATTGAAAGGGAAAGGAAACATTAGGTAACACATTGAAATAATTTATCTGCAAATATTTGGTAAGAGGTAAGTGGATCTGCAATTACGGCAGAGCTATGAGACTCCAAACTGCATAATTGCATTACCATTAGTTTGGGTGTCCCCAAAGAGACTACATAAACAAGTCCTACTAATCACTTCATTTCTTCAAAACATCTATTCTGGCATCAAATTTCAAGGCAGAAAATGATCAAGCAATTATTGAAACAAAATAATGCAACCATAAATTAGATAATTTAGACAATATATAGACCTAGGGCTTTGGCCCAGCGGTCACTAAATCTTGGCCAGAGGTTGTGGTACTTAGGGATCACGGGTCCAAGACCCTGCTGGATCTCTTCACTTCCCCAAAAAATTGCACCAGAGTAGCATAAGAGAACATATATGCCACCATTAACAACAAATAAACTTTCCTGTAGGATAAAACGTATGTACCTCATCTATCTCTGCACTAGCAGAACCATATAACTTGCAAGCAGTATCCACAAGTACAGATGGTAGTCCCAACCTTTCAGCTGTGTTGATTGCATTTGAGCGACCTGCAATGACAATTTCTGTTGAGTTATATGGAAGCATATACATGACACTGCCATTTAAAATAAACCATAAACTGAACATTTGCACCATAAGTGCAGAAATATAATAAACTTCAATACACAACATACATTATGCAATTCCACTCCTCTCGTTTACTTTTTGGTTCTAGAAACAATTTTCCCTGATGTTTATTTTTTTAACTCATTAAAGTAATCAAACAAGATAATCTTAATTTTTTAAAATGTAAAATATACAGAAATTGAGATTATCAGGAATCATAAACAGGATTTTGTATTGTGATAAAGTTCATTTAGAAAGACCTTTCTATGCACTAATAGAACCTTCATTTTATCTTGCAGTTTGGTGGCTACTTAAATTACTATATATTTCTGTAGAGTTTGAAGCCTCCTCAATTCATATATCCGAGAATGGTACAATAGGGTATATATACAATCATGGGTGATAACTAATCCCATGAAATCAGGAAACTATCAGGGGAGAATCATATCCTAATCAGCCCTAACTAATCCCATAAAAACCTCCAGAAAACAGAAAGGAAATAATTCCTATTTTACACTAATTTACCATAAATACATAGGTCAACCACACTCCCCCTCAAGTTGGATCATAGATGCTAATCATGTCCAACTTGCTAATACAGCTCTCAAATGCAGGTCCATGTAGACCCTTGGTCAGCATGTCTGCTATTTGAAGTTTTGTGGGAACAAATGTCAAACATATACTTCCTTCTTCTACTCTTTCCCTAATAAAATGACGATCTATCTCCACATGCTTTGACCTTTCATGCTGTACAGGATTAAGTGCCATACTAATTGCAGCTTTATTATCACAGTAAAGCTTCATTGGTAGCTCCACTTTAACATTTATTTCATCCATTATCCGTCTTAACCACAGTTCTTCTGCAATTCCTTGTGCCAAAGCCCTTAATTCTGACTCGGCACTGCTCTTGGATACAACTTGTTGCTTCTTACTCTTCCAAGTAACCAGATTTCCCCATACAAAGGAGCAATAGCCTGATGTTGATCTCTTGTCTTTATAGGTTCCTCCCCAGTTTGCGTCTGTATAAACCTCTATAGTCCGCTGTTCTTGTTTTCTGAAAATCAATCCTCTGCCAGGTGTGCCTTTTAAGTACCGTAAAATCATATATGCAGCTTCTAGGTGCCTTTTAGTTGGGCAGTTCATATGCTGACTGGCTACACTCACTGCAAAGGCTATATCAGGCCTTGTGTGTGACAAATAGAGTAGTTTTCCCACAAGTTTTTGGTATCTGACTCTGTCAACTGCCTCTTCCTTCTCAGGCTTATTCTTCTGTTTCTTTGTCACAAGTGGAGTTAGTTTGGACTCCTCCTTGCTTCCCTTGACAACGACTAGAGCACGGCTTGTTCTTTGACTGCTTCTTTCAACAGCAATAGGTGTCTTAGCTGGTTTGCAACCCAACATTCCAGTTTCTGTTAGTAAATCTAGGATGTACTTCCTCTGTGATACATATATTCCATCTCTTGATCTTGCAACCTCCATTCCGAGAAAATACTTTAAGGCTCCAAGGTCTTTGACTTCAAATTCTTTCCTTAGAGTGGACTTTATCCGGTTCATTTCTTCTGCATGATCACCTGTGAGAATTATGTCATCTACATAAACTATGAGGATACATTTCTTCCTCCCCTCGGTCTTAATGAACATAGTGTGATCGGAAAGCCCTTGTATATATCCTGCCGACTTTAGAACCTTTGAAAATCTATCAAACCATGCTCTTGGTGACTGCTTTAAGCCATATAGTGATTTTTCCAGCTTGCACACTTTGTTTTCTCTGCCTTTATCAAATCCCGGAGGTACTGTCATGTATACTTCTTCCTTTAATTCTCCATTCAAGAAAGCATTTTTGATATCTAGCTGCTGTAACGGCCAATCTAGGTTTGCTGCCACAGAAAGAAGAACTCGGATAGTGTTTAGTTTTGCCACTGGTGCGAACGTCTCCTTATAATCCAGCCCATAAGTTTGAGTAAAGCCCCTTGCTACTAGGCGAGCTTTATATCTCTCCAGATTTCCATTTGAGTCATATTTAATCGTGAAGACCCACTTGCAACTTACTGTCTTTTTTCCTCTTGGAAGGTCAACCATTGTCCATGTTCCATTCCTTTCTAGTGCTCCCATTTCCTCCATCACAGCCTTTCTCCATTCTGGTATGCTCAATGCCTCATTTATATCATCCGGAATTTTTATCTTGTCAACATTGGAGATAAAAGAGTAATATTGAGTAGAGAGAGCTTTATAACATACATATTTTTGTATAGGATGTTGAGTACATAACCTGGGCTGTTTTCGGAGAGCAATAGGTAAGTGTGCCTCTTCTGTTTCTGCTATTTCTGATCTCTGTTGGGTTTCTTCCTTCTCATCCTCTAATGGGCTTAATTCAGGGACCTCCACCGTGTCAGATAATGGCATAGCATCGGGTATAGCAGTTCTACTATCATGCTTCCTTCTCCGGGTATAGACTAGAGTTTCTTTTGAATTCAGTTCTGCTGAAACTGGAGTGATAGTATCAGAAGAGATTTCTAGAGGGATATTAACTATGGGTTCGGGAACCACACTTTCCACAGTTTTGGTTTGCATGTTTTGTTCTTCCCTAGGCTGAAATTCACTCCAATTCTCCCCCTGAATTGATGTTTTAGGGAAGAAAGGTTCATTTTCAGCAAAGGTAACATCACGACTAACATAGACACGTCTAAGAATAGGATCATAGCACCTGTACCCCTTTTGAGTGGAAGAGTACCCAAGGAACACACACTTAGTAGCTTTTCGGTCCAGTTTAGTGGAATTGTGTGAATGGACAAAAGCTGTACAACCAAAGATCTTAAGGGGCAGGTTTGTTTCTAAATGAGTGGTGGAATGGATGGCACGAAGTTTTTCCAAAGGTGTAGAGAAAGATAAGGTTCGGCTAGGCATTCTGTTTATTAGATAGGCAGCAGTTAGGATGGCATCCCCCCAGAAAAATTTAGGAACATTATAGGTGAATAGAAGAGCACGGGCAACCTCAAGGAGGTGCCGGTTCTTTCTTTCAGCAATACCATTTTGTTGTGGACTGTTGGGGCAAGTGCTTTTATGAACTACACCATGAAGTTTAAGAAAACTGTTGAGAGTTTTGTTAAAGTATTCAGTTCCATTATCGGTATGAAGGACCTGAATGGCAGTATTGAATTGGGTCTTAATCATGTTGTAGAACTCAATAAAAATGGCTGGGACATCAGTTTTGTCATGGAGTAAATAGACCCAACTTAGCCGTGTGTGATCATCAATGAAAGTGACAAACCACTTAGTGCGTGTGCGATTAGAAACCTGAGTAGGACCCCACAAATCACTATGGATAACTGAGAAGGGATGTGTAGATTTATATTCAACACGTTTAAAAGTAATTCTATGATGTTTAGCAAATTCACATTCAGAACAATGAAAAGGAATTGTTTTATTAAAATTGAAGTGGGGAAACAACTGACATAAATATTGGAAATTTGGGTGACCCATTCTTCTATGCCACAACATGGGATCCTTCTCAGCTTGGTTTTCTAGAGTATTGGTGAGGTGACACTGAATTCGGGACCTTAAGCCTTTCACGGTGGATTTATCAAGATAGTAGAGACCATCATACTCCTTAGCACTGCCAATCATCCTCCCCGATGAAATGTCCTGAAAAATACAATAGGTAGAACAAAAATGAGCCCAACAATTTGCTTGCTTTGTTAACTTACTAATTGAGAGAAGATTGCAAGCCAAATGCGGAACATGTAAGACAGAATCAAGTTTTATGGAGTCAGAAATATTCACACTGCCCTTGCCGGCTATAGATGATGAGGAGCCATTTGCAGTGTTGATTTTCTCATTTCCAGCACAAGGAAAATATGTGCTAAACTGTGTTGAATCCGATGTCATATGGTCGGAGGCACCAGAGTCAACAATCCACTTACAGTTATTAGAAGTTGTAAGGAGAGCACAAGTACCTTTGTGGGCTATTGAGGCTGTAGGGTTAGGATTCGGTTTCTGACCTTGTTCTGTCTTTTGGAGAGCTCCAAGCATCTCAAACAGCTTGCTCAATTGTTCTTTATCTATTAGAGGTACAGAATTATCATCGCCTTGTTCATGAGAATGATCCTGCAATGTATGGTAGCCTCTAGGCTTTCCTTTCCGTGGCTTCCAGTCGGCTGGTTTTCCATGAATTTCCCAGCATGTGTCCCTAGTGTGCCCCGTCTTTTTGCAGTGATCACAAAAAGGTCTGTCCTTTGGTCCTCTTCCATGAGAGGTGCTGCTTCTGCTTACTAATGCTGCCGAGTCCAGGGATGGAGTGGATGGCATTGTGACTGTTTCTGGAAGCATGATTTTGCGTCGTGAGGCTTCACGCCGTACCTCTGAAAACACCTCTCGAGTTGATGGGAGAGGTACTCTACTCAGTATGCAGCTGCGAGCATCATCTAGGGAATTATTTAGTCCCGCAAGAAATTGAAATACACGTTCCTTTTCTGTTTTCCCTTTATAGATTGCAGCATCAGTTGCACAAGCCCATTCCTCCGTGGCCATGAGGTCCAACTCCTGCCACAAGGCAGAAATGTCCAACCAGTATGCTGTCACGTCCCGATCTCCTTGCTTCATCTCCCAGATTTTTGTTTTGATTTCAAATAATCGTGCCATGTCTTCTCCATCAGAATATGAATCACGAGCTGCTTCCCAAATTTCCCGTGCAGTGGGAAGGAACATGAAGCTACTCTTGATTTCTGGTACCATTGCATTAATCAGCCAAGAAGAAACTAATAGGTTTTCTGTGTGCCATTGTTGGATGGCTTGGGTGTCTGTTCCGTCTGGGATTCTTGCTGTTCCAGCAATAAAACCCATTTTTCCTCTGCCACCGATAGCCAATTTTATGGCTTGAGCCCATTCTCGGTAGTTTGCTCCATTAAGTTTGTCCGTTACGATGAGCATGGATGATCCTTCGAAGCTGGTAGTCAAGCTACCAGCTCTGCGCGGATCACTAGTCGAGGACCCGTCATTCGAAGACATTGGACCAGATGTGTCCTCTGTAGAACGATGCAGGTGCAACTCGGCTGAAGTGCTCTCTTCCTCGGATTGATCAGAATTGATGGTAGGCTCTGATACCATGTAGAGTTTGAAGCCTCCTCAATTCATATATCCGAGAATGGTACAATAGGGTATATATACAATCATGGGTGATAACTAATCCCATGAAATCAGGAAACTATCAGGGGAGAATCATATCCTAATCAGCCCTAACTAATCCCATAAAAACCTCCAGAAAACAGAAAGGAAATAATTCCTATTTTACACTAATTTACCATAAATACATAGGTCAACCACAATTTCATACCAAAGGGTGTATATATTATCACATGTACAAGTGAATTTCCTGAGGTGTAGCACTTCTTAGAATGATCTTTATAGGATAGCACCTTCAAGCTACCCAGATTCATCTCTTCTTTTTTAAGCATCAATGAATAAGCATACAGACAATTGTGCAAACGGATCCAAGATCAAAGCAGAAAACGAGAAAGGAGGGAATATATAAAAGCTATGAAAGAATGACATCAGCAAACTTGTAATCATCATTGTTAATTTGTTATTTATTCATGATAGCAGGTGCAAACCTGGTACTCCCCAGAGAATCTTGTACGTCGGCTTCAAATTCACTTCATCAAACTCCATACTTGCATTTTCTAAGGCCTCATTACTGCCAAAAAAATAAAGTTTGGAAATGTAAAATTAAGAATTGAGTTATGGAATAAGGTGGCTTGCTATTCAGATTTGTCTTTTTAAGGGTTCAGACTGTTTAATGGTTTCTTGTTCCAAATTTTGTGATTTTCCAGATACCTGTATTTCAGGGTTTTAAGTTCGCCATGATGAGTTGTAGCTATTGTCAATAAGGCACCATCTTGAGCAAAAGCTTCCAATAATGCCATGCCTAGTGCTGCTCCTTCGAGGGGGTTCGTTCCAGCACCAACCTAACATGATAAAAACAGTACTATCCATCATTCAATTATATGACAGAATAATTTTAACCTGTTCAGAATTGTATGCACATGCCTCATCCAACAGCACGAGTGACTGCCTTGTTGAATGTAATTTAATATCCTGCAAAATAGAATAAAGAAGCTGCATAAGCACATTCTTATAAAGTTTTACACTATAATATGTAACACATTTGACTTTTTATATTTCTTAGACACTTTGACATTGTATGCAGAAGATTTAAAAAAAAGGAATAAAAATGTCTGGAGAAAAAGAAACTTCCCTTACACTTATTTGCTTCAAGTGGCCAGAGAAGGTGGACAATGACTGTGATAAGGACTGCTCGTCACCAATATCAGCAAAAACAGAATCAAACCAAGGAATTTGAGCAGATTCAGAAGCAAGAATGTGAAGTCCTGCAATATGATGGCACCAGAGCATAAGGTTCCTACAATAAGAAGTGAAACAGAGAAAGAAGAGACTTGCAGCAAATGTCTGGCTACTACAAAATTAAACCTTCATGGATAATTCATGAGCTACACATGTTGACCAAGAATAAAATGATTCTCCATGGAAACTGACAATGACTATCAAAATATCTTCATCTAGTTCACAATAATAACAACAGTATGCTACTTAACCTTTTCAATTTCCTTGAATTATGGTCTTCGCCTTCAAACTATAGTGTGACTGTTAATTAATGCTACAAGCCAAAAAGCCCGAGCAAGGAAGAGTGACAATTCATGCAAAGTGGTTGACATTATTAACTAACTCAAACATTGAGCTCAAATTGGAAAAGAGAGAGAATTGAACAAACCTGATTTTGCCATCATAGCAGCCAATGCAACAGTCTTTAAGCATATAGTTTTACCACCTGTATTAGGACCAGTTATGATTAGAACACGAGTTTTTTGAGTTACGAAAAAATCAACTGGTACGGGATGGTCTTTTCCCAGCTCAGCAACCTGACAACCAGAAGCACACTTTAATAATTTTGAGTTGCATGAAAATAAATTAAGCAAAACAACTCATTGTCAATTGATAACAATGGTGTCAATGTCAATGAACATAACAGTGATTTGGACCTAAAGTTCTGCCCCAACTCCTTTTGCCTAGTTATCTTTCTCTTATCCATGGTATATTCTCTCTGTCCACTTTTTCCTTTTAACTGTCTTTTATTCTCCTGAAATTTCTTAGTCAAGAAAAGAACAAGAAGAAACTATCCATAAAGAAAAACAATCATTATGGCTTTTTCTTCAGGCACCTCAATGAAAAGGCCATATTACCAATGAGTCAATGACAATCAACCAAACAACCCTATTCCTTAAGGTGGACAACTCTTAACCAGAACTGGAAACAACTACCCGTTCCCAGCCTCTAAGAGAAGAAAATAAGGGTAGCAAACCACAATTTTAGGCCCTTTATGAATTAACAAGATTAGAATGACTGACCTCCTTTCTGGCCTTCAAATTTTCCCTATGCTGCTGGAGCAATAAAGGATGATAAGATTTAGGAAGATACAATGTCCATTCCCTGTTTTTGGGGAATGGTCCATTGGCATGGTCCTCTGTTAAGGAGGTATCAGCAGTTGAAGACCCTTTCTCATATGGATGAAATATATTAGGACTTGTTCCCTTAAAAGAAAGACCATAACGAGCCCGAGCATTGATCTGCAAGATATGAACCACAATAAACAACTACACAAGCTGCAATGGGAACAATCTAACAATACAACATTTTAAAAAGGACATACCGAAGAAAATATGCCACAACTTAAAGAACATAAAGCTTAAACACTTAGCATCAAGGCACGGCAACAGTGCCCGGAACCTACATCTTTTAGGGAATAGAAATTTAGTTTGTATCTGCTTCTTTAATTACTTGACCTTTTTTAAAACCTTAAACATGTACGTATGGTGTTTCCTAAGGTAAAGCAGGTTTCTTAGTGCAGCAAATGCTTAAATATAAGAAAACTAAAGAAGTTAGCTCATTATAGATGCTGAATCTGAAATTAAACCAACAAATAAATCATGTCTTAGATAGTGGAAAAGAACTGAAAGATCATTTCAAGGATTTGGTTTCAGCTTTTGACCAAGGAAAATATATTCTATTATAATCCTAGCTCCTCTTATATAAGAAAATGCAATAAAAATTGGGTGACATATAAATAGTGTGCAATTTTTTTGCATATATACCTGGTAAACTTATGATAAATTTGTTGACACTAATATACTTGACATCAGACCTCATACATCAAGCATTATTCCACACTTTGTGTCTAGGGAAAAAGTAACTTAGAAGTCAAAACGTTGTGGTGGTCTTTTTGCTTTTGACTTTTACTGCCATAACAAGTTGAAGTTCAGATTTTTAAGCCAGCAATAATGTGCATTTCAACTTTAATGTGCTACAGACACTTCTCTGACCTGTCTAAAATCCTATTATTATAATTTTACTGAAAGCGTTCAAGAAAGAAATGACTTCCATTAGAAACATGAAAAATGAGCTGATTCCTCCGAAAGACAACAAAACTAGGTCTCACAAGTGAGTAAAGAGAGATAGAATACAAGAAAGTGGATACCCGCTTCTCTTAAAGGTTTACAAGTATTTACCACATCCAATTGAATCATGCTATTCAATATCTTTTCAATGTCATCAAGGTCCAGCTGCATCTGCACATGAAGCATGACAACATAAGAGAAGAGAATAACCCAATGCAAAGAAATTTTAGAAGATCATATAACCAACCTTTTCTGTTAATGCCAGTAGCACATCAGCCTCGGCCTTTGCCACCAAACCTCTTGCTCGTTGCAACTCATCATTTAAGGGCACAGCAGAAAGTGGCTCTACAATACTTCCTACCCCTGAACCACTACCAACAAAAGGTTATTACTTCATCAACAAATAAATGAACTTATGTTCAGAAAGTTTACCTGGACAACAAGAGACCCTGAAAACTTGTATTTTGACCAGAATCCACTCTTACACACCATCTGCCATCAATATTATTCACTTCCTGATCCAATCATCCATAAGTCAGTTGGGAAATAAACATGAAGATCTAAAGTAGTTCCATCTAGAGTCCACATCTTCTTACAAGAATTGACGTCTCACTCCTTTCATTCCTGATTAGGCTCTCCATTAGCTGATGTATCTGGACAAAGGAAACAAGTTAGACATGGAACAATGTAATGGTGAGTAGAAAATGGTAGATTTCAAACCCAAATAACAAATAACTTGTTTAGCCATCAGAACCAGATGACATTAACCCGGGGTTGGGGGGTAGGGGAAGAGGAGGAGTAAGTCATAAAGCAAGGGAGGTTTATTAAATTAACACATTATGCAATTGGTGTGCAGATATAATATAAAAATAATGTAAATGATTGAAAAAATTTGTTTTCACTTATCGAAGTCAAAAGCATATTGAAACTGTAGAAGATCTCTGTTATCACTTAGAGGCTGCTTTACAGAATCTAAAACTAAATTATAGATATTCTATAAACAAACTAGAGATACCTTTCTCTCGAGCATCCTCACTTGTTCGCGCGAATGTTTCAGCGCTGGACTCTGGAGCGAGAATGTGAATTCAAGTCAGACAAGAGTTTGCCAACGAGAAGCAACTTTAAAAGTCAGATATATTGCAGAAAGAAAAAAGAGATGTATCTTTGAAGATATATTATATACTGCCGAACGTAAATAAAATGTAACACCCAATACCAGCCATCTCACAACAGAAAAGTAGGATATCGTTTTCATAATATGCAGGTCAGTAAAAAGAAGCTTGTACAAGATATGGAACAAACCGCCGAATCCTTGACAGAGCCATCACCATCAATTACTTGTTCTATCAATTTAACTAATGATCGATTTATGACAAATTCCAGTATCTGCCAGAAAATTTGATAGAGAGAAACGTAAGTAAAATGCAGCAATATATGGAACCTCATGATTCATATTCTGAATCTTCACGGGCCATTTACCACTTCTGTGAGAGGCATGAAACGGTTATACCAATCTGCGTCTCCCTTAATTGCAGCTTTTAGATTATTCTGCAAGGTTTCAGCACTCTGCAGAAGACTCATAATGGTCATCGCCTCATATCCACTCATTGGTATAGTTCTCCGAGCACGTTGAATTGCAGATTTTACCTAAAAGGATCTCAACTTTATTCTAAGGAGCCGAGATAATATATATAATTCGAGCAAGTAAAGCACATAAATAAATTAGAACAGGGAACCAACCAGAACAGCATCAATGTGGGCAAAGTCCAAACTGCAGCTTCCCAGCTTGTGCATTTCAACGGCCGCATTGGTTTCGTCAAGAAGTTTCAAACTTTCCTCATAAGTTTGACTCAAATGCCATAGCTGGGCCTGTGCCATCAACGATCAAAAACTACCAACGAGAAAGACAATAAGGGAAACACAGAGACAGAGAAAGACCTTCACGGCTTCGCGCCCCAAGGAAGTGGTGGCGAAGGAAGCGACCAAGTCGCAGAGCTTGTCCCATTCGAGGACTCTGAGACTGTCATAGTGAATGGAAGAAGGGGAAGTAGCGAAGGGTTGCTTGAGCTTAAGTAAAGTTGGTTTATTGCTGAATTTGTTAATATTTATGGTAATTGGGAAAGCAGAGATGGTAGTGGCGAAGGAGATGGCTTTGCCAACCACTGCGCAAGAAAACATTTTTCTTTTCTGGGTCTGCCTCCAATGGACTGAAATCAACAATGGATTCAAAATATTGTATATGTCAAAGGGAGGAGAAGAGAAGAAGTGGCAACGGTGGCAGTGATAGTGTGGATGGTGCTACCAGAACAGTAATCGGATAGGAGAACTGTGGATGGCGGTTGGAGTTGTTCAGTTCAATGCTAGTCGAATAGAATACCCGCGATAAATCGCCCTTTTAATTTTTTTATATGAGGGAAGTAAATTTTTTTTTTTCTAATTAGGATAATTAAGGGAAAGAACTCCCTATGAATAAATTGCAATTTATTCCACCGAAAGTTTACGTTTTTCACATTTTTTATACTTGGGTTGGGAAATAATATTTTTAAAAAATATCTTCGATGTAGAAAATATTTTCAGAAAAAAAAAAGTTTTCTTATGTTTATTCAACTGATAGTAATACTTTTTTATTTGATGGAGAACTCATTTTAGTTATATAAGAGAAGAAATTTGAAGAAGATAAATAAATATATTCTAAAGTTATTATACATATAATTTTTAATTTATACCTAATTAATCTTCAAACTGTTTCTACCACTATAAGTCTAAGCTTTATTGGTTCTAAAATATTATATACTATTGACTTTTAAGGAATCTATGATCAACTAAGCCACTCCTCCATTCTCAAGGAACACATGATCAACTAAAAATATTCAATTAAAAAAATAATTACATAAACTATCTTTTTAAAATTATAATTTTCCAATGAGATTATCTTTTGATGTCTCTTTTTAGCAATTTTCCTTCTGTTCTTGTCTCATTTATAGATGTTACATACAAGTTCCTCTGATTGGGTTTTCAAGAATGCCTATTGCCTAGTGGCTTATGTTATAACCTCATATTTAGAGAGTTGAAAGCAACAGGTTAGGTAGGCTGTGGAAATTATGCTAATCATCGAAGGGAATCTGATGCCGATAAATTGAAAATGAGTGACATAAAGTTAGATTCCAATTATTTTGTTTTGTAAAGAAGCTGTTGTGAAAATCACTTTGACCAACGATTTGGGCTTCTCAAGCCTCCATTTGGCAGACCCTTGCTTCTTTGACTAATTAATGGTGTTACCATTAGACATGACTTGCTTAATTTATGTTTGCTCTGTCAATGAAGACCCATTAAAAAAACCATGTTTATATTGGTAAAAAAAAATCTCAAATGAACAAGAATTGAAGTCATAGGTTCCTTCAATGTTTTAGTTGTCTTTACCTTTATTCTCTTATGTTGAATCATATAAACTCAATCAGAAGTCCTTAGCTGGGAGACCTATCTTTTAAGAGCCAAGTCATAAAATGCTGAGTTAAATCACATGGTCTTCTAGTACCCCAATTCCTTCTGAATTTGGTATTCTTCCAGCAATGTTATCACTGTGATGCTTAACATTTAGCGTGACAACAACGTTAAACCAACACCGTCAAATTCAAGGGCCAACATCTTATATTTTTCTTGGCCTGAATTTCCTAGGACTGTTTCACGTTGTAGACATATTAAAGAGGAAACAACTTGTGATAGTTTTATGCACTGAAATTTTTCTAATTCTCTGCCAATGTGAATGCTTTGGAAGAACACCTACAGTATAGGAATCTGCCCCTACTGTCTATTCGAGTTGTGGATAAACTGCAGCCGGCCGGAGCCGGCTTTCTACTTGCGTTGCACTATTGTTTGACAAAGAAAAACAAGACGAGGAAAATGACAATCATAGACTTTCTCATCACAACGGAGACTTTTGGGTTATGTGTCATTAATGAACGCCGAATGTGGACAATAACTTAAGATTAAGATTCAATTTGTGTGTGTTTAGCGTACTACCATAGGAAAAACACCATAGCAAAAGACAAGGATGATTCCATGCCATCAATTTCTCAATTGTTTTTAACAATTGGGGTTTGTGGGTGTGGACCCGTGTAATAATAGATCTTAATTTCCAATTTTCCTGTTGGTCTTGCGGTTCATCAGGTACAGATTCACATGGCTTATTAAGATATTTTCAAACTGAATGTGTTATTTTCAAAGAGTACATGAAAAAGTTAGTATACTGTGGCAAGGAAATTAAATAACATTACTAGCAGCATATCAGCTAAGATTGGCTAAACTGCAAATATATATTCCAAAAAAAAAAAAAAATATTAGTCCGTATCAACTAGTCCAGCAACTTTTTTTACTAAATTCATTCTCACTAATATTCTGAATATTCATTAGTAACTTGTATCCCTCCATCTCTAGTCTCAACAGCATATCGTGCAATTCATTCTTACTGAAACTATGTTACCAAAAAAACAAAACTGGATAAAGGGCAATTGATTAGTCAATAGTGTGCAAGTGGGCCTCTTCTAGACAAATTAGGGTTCTACCTCTGGTAGATTTTTGGGTTATCTAGTACTGACCTTTTGTGATCACGCAGAATCCAATTCTGTTGAAAATGTGAAAAGATATCTATCCAGTTTGATTATTCGCATGGGTGAAATTCCTCTTTTTAAACGTCACGTAGAGAATAATCTTTAAGAAAACTAGTACTGACGGTGGAGCGGAGCCCGACCCCGATGAGGAATTTGCTTCCATCCTGCCCCATACAGCGGGGAAAATCTATTTTTGGGATGAGTTCACGTGGATGTACACTCCCCGAATCTAATATTGTTTTCCTTTTTAATTTTATTTTAGTTTTATTTTTTAAAATAAAATATATGCAATTTTCAGAATACCTCTTATATTTATTAAAAAACAAAGACATTTTTGTAATTTCCTAGATTAGGATTCCCACAATGACTTCCTGATTTCTACCCCAGACGGGGAATTCCGACAAATATCCACTTGAATAAGTATACATCTCTTTATATACGTAAAACTGTAAAAAGGAAATAATAAATAAGAGATATATATATATATATGTATATAAATATATATATGTATACTGTATACAAACAGATACGCACAAACAAGTCATGTTCAATTGAGCTTAGCCTTACACGGGAGAAATCATCCAAAAACGTAGTGAAATAATAGGTGTGTAGAGTCTGTTTCTCTTGGTTCTGTGAATTTATCACATGTCAACGGCAGCTCTCGTCATCCCATGAATCCGTCGTCACCAATTGTAAAAATTCATCATATAAATATGCAGGTTCTACAGCCTCTGATCCCCAATTTTCCTCGTTTCCTCCATTGAAACGCCTTCTCGCAGAGAGTTTCAGATCTCGTTGAGCACACCTACGCCAATGGGTTCTAATAGAGATGTAGAATCAGATTCCCAGTTACCAGGAAATGCCAAAGTTTCTTCCTTTTTCAGATACAATTCACCTCTGGTCCAGATCATCCTTATCGGTTTGGTTTGCTTCTGCTGCCCTGGCATGTTCAATGCCCTCTCTGGAATGGGTGGTGGTGGCCAAGTCGACCACACTGCTTCCAACAACGCACTCACTGCCCTTTACACCACTTTCGCCGTTTTTGGCATCCTTGGTGGTGGCATCTACAACATCCTTGGTCCTCACAGGACCCTTTTTGTTGGTTGTTCCACCTATGTCCTCTATGCAGGTTCCTTCCTTTACTACAACCATTACCACCACCAAGCCGTCGCCATAGTTGCCGGTGCCCTTCTTGGTGTTGGTGCAGGGCTCCTATGGTCTGCGCAAGGTGCTATTATGACCTCTTATCCTCCAGTGAATCGCAAAGGGACTTATATTTCCATTTTCTGGAGCATTTTCAACATGGGTGGTGTGATTGGTGGCCTAATTCCATTCATTCTCAATTACAATCGTACCACGGCTGTTTCTGTTAATGATGGAACCTACATAGGCTTTATGTGCTTCATGTCAGCAGGGACCATTTTGTCATTGGCTATCTTGCCACCTGGTAAGGTTGTGCGTGATGATGGAACTAAGTGCACCAAAATATTGTACTCGAATGTGTACACTGAGTCTTGGGAGATTCTCAAACTGTTCTTAAATTGGAAAATGCTTCTCATGGTTCCTGCTGCTTGGGCAAGCAATTTCTTCTACACTTACCAATTTAATAATGTGAACGGGACACTGTTCACCTTGAGAACCAGAGGATTGAACAACGTGTTTTACTGGGGTGCACAGATGGTGGGCTCAATTGGGATTGGATACATAATGGATTTCAGCTTTAAGAGCAGAAGGAAGAGGGGGATTTTTGGAATTGCAGTGGTTGGTCTTCTTGCGACTGCTATATGGGCTGGTGCGCTTGCCAATCAGCTTAAATACAAACAGAAAGATCCTTCTCCGAATTTGGATTTTAAGAACTCGGGTTCTCACTTTGCTGGGCCTTTTGTCTTGTATTTTAGCTTTGGATTGTTAGATGCCATGTTTCAGAGCATGGTCTACTGGGTCATTGGTGCCCTGGCTGATGATTCTGAGATTCTTAGCAGGTAATTGATGCAAGCCATAATCTCTTTGACCAATTTCTCTCTTACGGAATTTTTGTAGTTTAAACAGTGAAAAGAGGTGTGAAATTGCTGTGCTGATTGTGCAGGTACACGGGGTTCTATAAAGGAGTACAGAGTGCTGGGGCAGCAGTTGCTTGGCAATTTGATACACACAAGGTTTCCTTTATGTCTCAGTTGATTGTAAACTGGGTGCTCACTACAGTGAGCTATCCGTTACTGTTCCTTCTGGTATTGTTGGCTGTGAAGGAAGAGAACAAGACTGAAGAGGAACCCACCAAACAGGTTGCTGCTGCTGCTGACAAAGGCTTTGCCCATTAACAAAGGAAAGTCCGACAAAAAAAAAAAATGTGTCTTTGCGTTTTTAGAGAGTTAAATGGTTCGGCAATACCATAAAGAATAGAAGAGTGAAAAATTCGACATGTAATTTCATCTGAATGTGTATAGGAACTTTGGAATTGTCATAGGTCGGGTATGTAGAGACTAATGAAGGTGACAAAAAGAAAGAATCATAGTCCTCGATGATATATGTATTAATGTATCTGGAATTTGGAATAGAAGACCTCTGTTTTAACACCTTGGCTTCTCGTCTCTATCTTGAAGAACTTCCATTTATCATTGTCCATAAAATTAGCAAAGAAGTGAAGTTCACTTATGAGCTCTATACCCTTCAAAGTTGTTGACAGTTTCCCCTCCCAGCTATGCAGAGTGTGACTGAGAACCTCTATTGTCTTCATAAGAAACAGTTCAACTTGAAGCCTATCTGAATTGCTTTAAAATTAGCCTTTGAGAAACATTTTCATCCTCTGCACATTGAAACTCACTCTTGCTAGCTTCCAAACTTGATGCCCTCACTACACATTACTCTGGCGCCTTTGTTAATTGCTTCAGCCTGTCCTGCAGGCCTTGTATGTAGATGATCCCCGTGTCGCATCTGCCACCTTTACATAAGCAAATTTATCTGTAAATTGAAGCTGCAGTTTTCCATTGAGGTATGAACAGTGCTGTTACTTTATCATGTTAAAGTTCCTTTGTCAACCAAAAAAATACTTGATTCATTTGACTGAATATGCTTGACATTATATGCAAAAGACTATGTCCAACAAATTTGTGATCTTTACAGTGGTAGCACTTTTGACAGTAACAAGTAATGATTTGCATGGTTTTTTTTTTCCAGATGAATCCGTTGGGTTTACTTTTTATCAAAATAATAATAAGAAGGAAGCGGAACCAGTGACTTTCTGCACTTCTTGTGACACTTTACTGATATTTGTATTCCAAGATTTGAAAACTGAGCTAGTGCAAAATTATGAGCAAATATATATATATATATATATATATATATATATATAGCCCTGTATAACAGAACAAAAGGATAACCTTTATATGATTGTAGCCCTGTATAACAGAACAAAAGGATCACCTTTATATGATTGTATCCAAATATTTGACCAAACATGGGTCAGTGTTGAGTCAGTTGACATAGGAAACGGTGTTTTAGCTATGGCTACTTCAACTCCGACGCCAAAATACACACTACAATGTACAAGGCAACTTTAACTTGGTTTTGCGGTCTCTAGGCGCAATCTCAAACATGCACTTAAGCTTTTATACTGTGGAAATAATCTTCAATATCATTTCCACTGCAGTGAAGAGATCCTTGGAGATATGCAGCTATCAGGAAAGCTGGCTTCCTAACAATCTTATGTCAATATATAGCAACTTATTATTTTATTTTTTTTCCATATATATGTGTGCGTAAGGTTTCTTTTGTATTTGCTTTCTTTTTCTTCATTTTCGCAACAAATATTTAAGTCCATAATCCTTTGCTACACATACAATTTGTAATATAAAATGAATTTTCAATTGTTTTATATATATGTGAAGCTCGATCAGTCCAACAATTCTGATACACAATCCCTCATTGTGGGACAACTGTCTTGCACATGATGAATTCAATGTGGTTTTATTTTCTTCACACAGTAACAGGAGGTGCGTCAGTTTTGTCCACTGAGCTTGAAGCTGCTTTTGGTTCCTCTCGCTTGGCTTTCACGCTCACTTCCTTTGGCTTTTCTGCCTCAACAGCAGGTGCCGCTGGCTCAGAGGATTCTTCTTTCTTTTTCTCTTTTGGCTCAGAGAGGTCTACCAAAGGCTCTTCTTTCTTCAAGTTCTCTCCTCCTTCGTTGTTGCTCTCCTGCACAAGCCCAAACATACCAACAAAAGATGATCAAAACCAAAACTTGAGCATGAAAAAGTGAAACTGAAGAGGAATAGCAAAGTGGGTCGTGGGTAGAAAAAGAAAAGAACCTGAGTAACATTGACAACTTCACCCTCAGCCTTCTTTGGGGTGACAGGAGCCTCGCTTGGGGCTGCCTCTGATTCGAAGTCATATTTCTTGGGTTTGCTCCCACAGGCTCCCATTAATGAACAATTTTGAACCAAATGGGAGGGCGTTGGAGGAGGCGGAGCACCGAACAGAATCTCAGGCAAATTTGAGGCTGAGTGAAAAATGAACAAAGGGTAATATAGCACAAGGCTCTAAAATTCAGCAGCAAATTTTGGGCTGCAAGAGTGATTCCGCTGGCATAGTGGGTGTTTTGTGGCCGAATGACATGCGACACTGTCGTATGTACAGCAAACCTTGCTTTGTAAATTTCTAAATATATCATGAGTGGTTGGACTTGGAGTTAGTTATTACAGTTATTCTGTTATATGTTTCAAAGAAAAGTCACAAATATTTTTTGGATTAGAAAACAAACTAAGTTATAAGGGCTTCGCTACCCCAAAGAGGTAATACTACCTTACCTTAACTTCAATTTTAACGTTATTTTTTATTTTATATCATACACACCTCTAAATATTCCACTCATCTAGCTCTTAAAGTTAAAACCTCTCTATGGTTTTCAGTTTTTTGTCTTGCGATATTTTAATTTCAGTTGCCCCTCTGCTGTTTCATGGAGAAATGTTTTAAGTTTTATATATTTGTTTTTTTTTCTTTTGGAAATATTAGTTTCATGTGAAGGAACGTAGAGCATTTATGTGTATCAGTTTAGCATGTTCAGTCTATTCAATTGAAGCTTTCTGCTTGTGTCTTCTTTTTCTTCTCTATTTTTTAAAAGATGAATCAGCTGGATATAGGGGGATCTTACTGCATATATTAATAAGTTTGCTTACGTGTTTTCTTTTTGTGGTTGCACCTCAGAAGGGTCTGTTCTAAATACCTGAGTTTTTTTTTTCTTTTTTTACACCAAGTTATCCCATAGCTTTTACATGTGAGACTGATCTCCATTTGAGATGCGATGAATTTGAATGTATGAGTTTTTCTTCACCCATTTGGCAGAAACACTTGGGTAGTGTTCGAAAATGTAGTAAATTAACCCCACCTAACTCTTCTGACAAGAAACTTTTTCACCGAACTGAATAGTACAAAGTCCTAGTGAGATATACTTTTAATTCAACTAAGTTGATGCCTTCGTTTAGATGCATTATTAATAAGGTCATCTCAGAACTCAGGTGATGTGGATGCATCTAAGGAAGCCTTTAACGTTTCTTGGTAATTTCACCCATGCAAAGTCACATCTAGCACTACCAATCCTTCAATTTACTCATCTTTTCTCCTGCCCCGTTAGATAAAAAGGACGGTTATAGGGCTGTCCTCTCTGCAGGAATCTTAGCACCACCATTAATGCTTGAATTGCCATGCCAATGCCAAGTGGTGGGAAGTTAACAATTTCCTTTCTTTATATAAGCTAGGCAGAGACTATCTGTTTGCTTCAAACCCCACTTGTCCATTCCCTGCAAAGAAGGGCCTTCAAGTCCAATCGGCTTCTTCTTCTCTACCAGTTAACACAGACGCCCACTTATTAGGTTGCCAAGCTTGTTTCTTAATGTCAAATAGAGGGTTCTGTTCTCTTTATTTTCCCGGGGAATGTTGTCTTCCTCATTTGGGAAAGTTTCTGCAATGTCTTCTAGTTTTGTGTTTATTTTCCTGTCATGGGTTCCATTTGATTGGTTACGAAAGTTTCTGCAATTCTATGCCTCTTTTTCCAGTTAACAGTAACTACTTTTCATCTAAGGTCTTGCATGTGGGAACGAGGTCACGTAGTGCAGCCAAGGATGACTTGCCGGCATGCTTCATTAGGCAATAATTACATGCTGCCTCCAACAAGGTCACCGGCAAGTCATCTCTGGCTACACGATGGCCTCCTTTTCTCATGCTAGATTTTTGATGATAGCCATCCATTGGTAGGAATCTCCCTTGGTACTCGCAATATCGAGAATCACTGTCAAAACTTACCACTGCAACTGCATGATAGTTTGGTGGACTTGCACGTAGTGTTGTTCTCCCTTAAAGTTGGTGCAACATAGGGATAAAAATGGAACTACAGGATTAGGCTGTTTTCCCTTTTTCTTTTCTATGTGACTACTAAGTTGTATCAGAAATTTGAAACTACATTCCTAGGACTATAATCTAAAATCCATGCAAGTTACTGTGTAGTATTTGCAAATTTTTTCTATTTCTTGGGTCATTATTTTCGGATCTATAGTGAGAAAGTAGTGTGAATAAATATGCATCAAGGTGAAGTAAGCATCTCGTGATCTACTCATGCTTTGTCTGGGAATTTTCCTTCTGTGCTGGGCTCATCTTTTCTTCTTTTTTCTTTTTTCCTGATTTTTCCATAATTGTTTGTCATTTCAACACAGAAATGGAAATACAGTCTGAAAGGAATCAAATTTGTAAAAAAACAACAGAGTTTCCTGCAAGATGTTCAGACAACCAAGGATCCAAAGAAAGTGAGATCATTATATGCATTGACAGAATTTCAACACTAGGTTGTGCTTTTTCAACTGTGAGCACACATGGTCAAAGTTAATATGAATGCATGCAGTACTACATGTACTATGAAATGTTTAGCTTTGTCACTCATTGTTTCTTCTTTGCAGAGATCAAATTGATAGTGACAGAATTACTGGCATCAAAATTATGTTCCATAGATCAAGGTGAAGACACAAGAAAAACAAAGAAACAATATAGTACAATGGCTTGTTGGCATAGAGAAAGCATACAAGAGCTTAGGTGCAAGGTAATGTAATAAACGATAGTTTAGTACACAATACAGTATAATTACAGAGGGGCAATATATTGTTCTTGATATTTTATTGACTGAAAATCTAATGCACTAAGTACCCATATAGTGCTAAATATTTTGTAATGTCAGTGATAAGCTATTCCTTTTAGAAGAGTAGAGTAATCTTTCTTTATTGAAAGACACTTTGGAATAGACTTCAATAGAATCTATAATTTTGATATTATTGAGAAAACTTCAAAAAAAAAAAGTGGCCAATCTTTGTCACTTGATCACGACTCTTACATGTTTGGTGAAATTGAAAATGAACGCGAGGAGATTTAAAATAGAGTAAGAAATTTTTACCTATTATAGCTTAACGTTAATTGGCTCAATCATATTATGGCATCATTATCAATGGAAAAAATTGAAGAGATCTCAAATTATCAATTAATACAGAAAACTGTTAAGATTGATTGATTATTTTATAACATTGTAATTGTCAATTGTCATATTTAGTTGTAATACCATCTATTTGAATTAGTAGAATCTCAAGTTATTCCCATTGAGTTATTGAGAAGATTTTCATATTTTATCATGCACTTAAGCATATTCCAAAACCGCCTAAAAATTCAAACATATTTACTAACAATGTATTTGGTTAGTAAAAAACAGATTAGTCCCAAAGTCTTGAGTGATATTTTATCTTGTTAATTTCATACTTACTATCTATATAAAAAGATATATTCTCATAAAGAAATAAATAAATAAATAAAAGATATATGCAGCAACATAATTTTATCACAAGCTGGAAGCACATTGATTCGGTGAACGGTGAGAATAAAGCAACCAACTTCGCAACAACTAAACCCAACAAAGGTCCAACTATGCTCTCAACGTCTTTTTAGAGATAGATGGACACATAAAGATTCCCCATTTTGCCTCTGCCATTCTCCATCCCTCGAAGCGAAGAAAATTCGAGAGACCCATTCCTTCGTTGATAAGGGTTCATTCTTTTCCTTTTCCTTTTCCTTTGCGCTTCTGATTGATTCCCAGATCCACAAAATCCCTAAATTTCTTCAAGTAGGGCTCAGGTCCTTTTCAACCCAGTAATTCCGTCTTTCAAATAGAAGCACATTTCTCTTCAAATTCAAGAATTTTCAGTTATTGTGTGTCGAAATTTATAGGCGAGCTTTCAAGGGCTCGCCTTTCTCGTAATTGATCATGGCCGCGATCTCGCAAGCCCCGTTCTTTCTTCGCTGTTTAGCTGTTATGATCATTACGTTCACAATCTGCCTCTTCCCCATCGTGCGTGCGGAAGATGAATCCTCATCCGTCATCCAATTACCCTCCGAACAAGAACAGAATCTGTGCGCCGGAACAGCACCAACCTCCTGTCCGGTCACCTGCTTCCGAACTGACCCGGTTTGCGGTGCTAACGGCGTGACCTACTGGTGTGGCTGCGCCGATGCTATCTGCGCGGGCACTAAAGTTGCAAAATTGGGATTCTGTGAAGTGGAAAATGGGGGTTCGGCCTCTCTCCCTGGTCAGGCACTTCTTCTGGTGCATATTGTGTGGCTAATTGTGCTTGGGTTCTCGGTAATTTTTGGCCTTTTTTAATGGCTGAGGTTTAGAGGTTGTTGTTCACTCTGTACATGTCTGATCTTCTGGGTTTGCATACCTTTTTGGAAGATTTTTTCATGGTGGATGGTAGATAGTTCCGGCATTATTGGTTGTAGTACTCTTCATCTTATAGAGAAATTGAAAGATATTGGTTTTCTTTTTAAGAATTCATTGGTTCTGTTATTTGGCAATATTGGCTATTCTTTTATTGTTTATATTCATTATTCAAGATTGTGTTCTTAGCTTTGGGTTTCTTTATCTTTGATTCAGAATAAGAGTGTCCCGTGTGGGATAGCATTATGCAGTGTTTAATTTCTCAGTCTCAGTATTGATGGAACTCTTTAGCACGGTACCAATTATTAATCTGAAAATTTACCATGCATACTAAATTTTGAATTTTTCTTGTAAATGCATGGCCACTTCAACTAATATTTGCAAATCATGATTCCTCTGCACAGGTGTAAGTTAACCTTGGATTATGAAAACTGATATAGGAACCTGACTGTCGAAAAAACTGAATGGTTTGAGTAGTATCAGTAAGATTTGGAGTTGTATTCTCTCGGGTCACAAAAAAAAAAAAAAGATAAAATAAAAGTCACAACCAAAAAGAACAAGGATCCCAACTTTGGTAAAATATCAAGTATCAATAATAAGCTTCAAAATCAACAAGGTGCAACGTAGAGCTGCACTAAACCTTTTATGTTCTCCAAAAGAAAAGACCACCATAGTAGGGCCTTGCTAGATGCATCCACCATCACCCCCACCTCCCCCCCCCCCCCCCCCCCCCCCACAAACAAAAAAAAAAGAAAAAAAAAAATAGTGGAAAGAAGCATGAATAATGTCATAATTAATTTAGTCGTACACCATTTAGGCAGAAAATTAATCATTTTTCAAACTACAATTCCACAACTAAAAATAGTTTTTTTTTTTTTCCTTTTTTGTATATCTCCGAGAAAATAAAGCCATTTCTGCATGAAATGTAGATCTTCTGAACACCTTTCTCCAAAAAAAAAAAAAAACCTTCTGAACACCAATTTCTAGCATTCGTGTTGATATGAGGTTAAAGCAAAGTGATAATTTTCTACTACAATGACACTATAGAATCAGGGGAGGCAACAGTAGTCTAGGAGTATAAATAAGCCAGAATAAGCATTTTATTCATTCCTCTCCAAATTTCCTAGCCGCCAAAAGACGATATTTTCATTGTTTGGTCATAAACTATAACTTGAAAGAATTCGTATTCTATGATCAGTGCTACAGAAAATATTAGCAATAAACATGAGGGTCAAAACAAAAGTTCTTCAGCCTCAGCCATAGCGCCCCACCCACAAAAAAAAATTGAATACAAGTTCTCTCATTGCGAACTCCAAATTTCGACTTAATATCCACGAAAAAAAAACGGACTAATCGATCAAATCCACAAATTATTGTGAAATCAAAGTCTAATCGCTCTTATTGGGGCTCTGAAGTGAAAATCCAGGTCTGTCGGTAGAAAGTGAGAATTCATGCCGTGTGGTATCAGTTGCTGGGCTATCATCTTTTCTCTCTCCAGAGGTATCATCCCCCTCTATTTTTCCTGCTATAGTAGGGGATGAATTACCATTGGGTCCACCACTCGAAACGTTCGCAACGAGGCTCTTGTACATAGTAATAGCTTGAGCCATCATGTTAGCAGGGTTGGATGCAGAGCTAGGAAGCAACATTGTTGTGCCCTGAGAAAAGAATAAAAAAAAAGTTACAGTGTAAAGCATGAAACAAGTTCGAAGTAATGCAGGGACCTGCAGATTAATTGGCTTGTAGCCTACCTCCTTGGCAATTTTACCAAAGGCTTGAATATATTGCTCAGCAATCCTCAAACTTGCTGCCTGGAAACCAATTAACAACATTAATTTCCTCCCTTAATGTCTTGAGCTCAATGAAGTTAGCATTTCAGGGGCAAACCCTTAGACCAAATGGCATCATCAAACAAAATCAGTTTTAAGCTTTGGCATATTACAGAATAAACGCTTTGATCCCACCTATATGGTCTTCTACTTGCAGGTTTTCAGGAAAACAAATATTACAACGGGAGAGTCCCACAAAGCCTGCAATGACAGCTGTGACAGTGATGGTGTGTAGTTTATATTCTATTAAAATTCCACATCCAATCTATCAGGCTGGAATACCAGCTTATCCAGATATTACACATACCAAACCAGTCTGATTATCCAACATTATTAGTGTAATAAATTATTACATTCCATACTTCTTAAAATTTGATATGGATAAAAAATTTTGAATTCATGCAGTACATAACAACCAGCCATGAATGAAACTCAATAAAATTATACTTCACTACTTGTACAAGGCATATATGCAATATGAGAAAACTAAGACTTCACCTCTTGTCCTCCAGTTTTTTTTAGGCTCTCGGACACAAGGGCAAGTCCCTCAGCTGTTGCTCTTGCTTTAGCAAGGATGGCTTCCGCCTCACCTGAATAGAATGTTGTTAGTTACAAAGGTTTACATATCTCAATAAGAAGTGACAACACTCTAATGGAACATCAGTCAAGCTTAACAATTCTGTTTCCTTCCAAAAACAGTTGATAGACGATGGAAACAAATAATAGCATGTCAACATGAAACACTCTGGAAGATAACAGTGACAAATTATACAGGGAAAAATAAATCAGATTCTCAAGGAAGTCTTCAGTTTAAGCCATGGTGCAACATCCTCTCATCTTCCATATACACATTATTTTACTCAACAATAAAAAGTTCTTATATATGAATATTTTCATATCAAATGCAAGAAAAGTCAAATAATAATTACAATCAACAATACATGAATGATTATCCTATATACTTGGAACTAACATATCAAAATGGATTAACGCTTCTTAGTATTTTCAATAAGAGAAATCGAATTTACCTAGTGCTCTGTTAACTTGATCCATCCTAGCAGCTTCTGATTCTAAAATCACTGAATTCTTCTTTCCATCAGCAATGTTTATGTTGGACTGCCTTTCTCCTATATAAGAATTAAGGTCATCAGTTCACTGCCTATGAATACACAACCTATAAAATTGGATGACTCGAGGCACAAAAATAAGTTTCACAACAGGAAATACTGTTGAATTGAGATATCAAATTGTTTACCTTCAGACTCAAGAATTTGAGCTCTCTTCTTCCTTTCTGCTTCAGCTTGCATCTCCATTGCTACTCTCACTCCACGAGGAGGTGATATATCCCCTGAAGAAGAAATACAGCAAAAGCAAGTTTACAAGAATAGTCTTGCAGATAAAGAAAAACTTTCCAGAAATTGTGACAACTTACTTATTTCATAACGAAGACACTCCAAACCCCAATGTTTTGCAGCCATATTAATGGCCTCCTGCAAGAATGTTATCAGACAATTAACCATCATTCAGATTTAGAAAAACGTAACAGGCATGTTCTTCTATTTATTTCTTTCATAAGAGTTTTCAAATCTTGACGTCACATGTTACTCTCCATTTTTATTGGTAAAGGACGAACTGACACCAAGCAAGATTAGAAACCATGATCTGACTTTTACACCTGATTCAAAACAGTGAGGGCGTGCATATACCAAGGGAGCTAGTTATTCCTAGATTTAGAAAAAGCATGACCGTAACAGATAAGATGGGAAGGTCAAGAAAGAAGTGAAGCCATATATCAGTGTAAGAATTACTTCCTAAGAGCAAAAAAAAGACACCTTAGATAGAAGAATAGATTTAAAAAAAATGTTGCCAGCAGCTGCAAGCCTAAAAAAATAAATTTGTAGTATATGTATCGAAGCTGTCCCTTGCAGATTTGATGGAGACCTGTACCTTGAGGAAAACAGACAGAGATGTACACTAACGCATGAATGATGGGAGAATAAAGAGAGGGGTACTGGGAGATTTGGATTGGCAAAATATCATCAAAGTGAGAAGAAAATTTTGTAGCATGACACAGCTACTGGTTTGCAGCGTTTCAAAATAGAAACATAATAGGTAAGGATAACAATTTTCCCCATTCTGGCAATGATCCGGTAGGGATTCCTCCCAGGGAGGGGACGGGAACTACACACCCCAACCCACAAAGATTCCAAAAATATTCAATTACTAAAATGCCTTTACAAATAAAATAGAATATGTATAATAAATCAAGATAATTTAGTAATTTAGTTGATAAATATTTTTTTTACGTGAAATAAGAGAATGTATCTATAATTTCAAATGAACAGATTAAAATTTATGATTACTTATTATTTTAAACTGAGGTTTTTACTTAGTTATTTGCATTTAATGTTACTAATGCTCAAAATACAATATAATTTTCCTCATAAAAAAAACTCCCACGGATCCCCGTAGATCCCTGTTTCCCCATGAGAATGGGGATGGGATCATAATCCCTGCCCCTGCATTGCCCTGTTGCCATCCCTAATAATAAGTAAACCAGCAAGGTAAGGTATACTTTCAAATTTTAACCACTACAATAGTAATCTACACACTGATAAATGCATATGTAATTTGCCACGCAGAATATTAGAGTAACTCTAAGAAATCTCGATGTACTCTAACAAGAAAACTAAGGTTTCTTTTAGTTCATTACATTTCTGTTTTCATTTTATTATGATAAAGCGACAAGCCAATTAGCAAAACTGCTAATCAAAATGAGGAGGGACAAGTCAAAGAAACATCAAGTAGTCTAGAGGAAGTGAGGAACCACTCAAACTAGTTTTTGATCTCTTCCCTTCTCTTTATACTTCCCCACCCTCAATCAGAGCTCTAATGCCAACACTACCAAAAGGTCCATGGTCATTAACAAAGTTACAACAATAATTGCAGAAAGGAGAAAACAAAACAAGAAGCAAAAACTTGTGAAATTTGCAAATGAAGATTATTATTAGCTCTTGTAAATGAACTAAACTTACCACAATTTTTTCATTCAGTGTGTCTCTTTCCTCAAAGGTCTTGTCAAGAGTAATCTTACCGAGTTCACTACGCATTGTTGTTTGTGCAAGCTGAATGACTGCATAAATGGGATTCTCCACACCATAAGAAGCCAGCTTAGGATCCACAATCTGTGAAATAGAAAAACCAAGCAACCCATTAAACAAAGAAAAACACAAATCCAGTCAATAAATATACTTAATCGCACCTTCACATAAAGCACCCCATCAATCAATATGTTGACATTATCCTTGGTGATAGCAGACTGGTCAGGAATATTAATGGCCTCTTCCTTAAGAGAATGCACGTAAGCTATCTTATCAACGAGCGGAATCAGGAAATGGATTCCTGACGTAAGAGTCTTGACGTACTTTCCGAATCGCTCAATGACAAACGCCTTCTTCTCAGGCACAATTCGAATCCCCCAGTTCACAGGAGGATCAATGTCATAATGTCTGACAAAATAAACCCAAATCAAAACCAAAACCTACAGATTATCCATAAATCAGTATCTGCAAAACTAAACTACTTGATTTTAGGATTGAAACTTAGAATTACCTGGAAGGGTCGCGACCGGTGCGAACGTAGCGGACGGAGGAGAGTTGAAAAGGGTTAGTCGGAGAAGATAAGCGGGGCAGAGGATACTTAGAGAAAAGAAGGGAAGATTGCTGGGGAAACCCCGGAGACGAGGTTGAAAGAGCTCGGAAAGTGCTGTCCTTAATAGCTGGCGATTTGGTCAGTTGCTTCAGAGAACGAAGGACGTTGTTCATCGACGTGGTTTTCCGAATACTCCCCATTTGCTCTCTCTCAGCAACCGCGTTTGGTCTTCTTGTTCCCTGTGATTTTGCTTTCTGTTACAACTAGGGGAGATTACTATTAAGCCCTAGTAAAACCCTCCATGACTTCCAAATGGTGTTAAGCTTGCGATCCGGCTTTCCTTTTTTTATTTTTTAAGATTAGTCAAAATACTTATAAAACAATGTTATGAGTATTATAAAATTACTAAAAATAAATTTTTTAACCGATCAGAATATAGGTTTAACAGAATTAGACACTACCGATCAAAAAAAATAGACAGTAAATTTATCTTACATTTTTATTTATGCCGAAAGTATCAAATGTAAGATTAATTCATTACCCCAATCTAATTATCCTTTTTTAGTTCACGAGTAAAAACATTTTCTCAATCACATTATTAAGTTATTAAAAATTTATTTTTTTTACCAATCAAAACAATTGCGAACTTCACCAAATTAGATAATTATATAAACAAGCAAGTTTAATTATTCTATTTTATTTTTTGCTTTATATTAAATATATCGTTATTCCATTTGAGTGCAAGATTAATCCATTACTGCACTCTAATTATCCTTTTTTTTAGTTCACATTGTGTGAAGAACATTTAACGGAATTAAATATTATGAATTTTTTTTCCTCGTCTTTGTCACTTTTTTTTTTCAAACATTTTGTCAACCCTGGGGATAGTAAAAACAGAAGCTGTTCCTCTGCCAAGAAAACTCGAGTGATCTAGAGGTAAGTGAATGATTGCTTGAGCTATTTGTTGCCACTTGCCAGTTAATTTTGATAAACTTAGAAGGCATTTGTCTTGCATTAACTAATTGCTTTTGATTGAGCTAAATGAAGAAGTTCCACCATTTGCTCCATACAAGGCCTCATTTTGCTCTCATTCAGTGTAGAGAGCAAGCCAATTCTAGCACACGAATTGCCTGTTCCAAATTGATCAATGATCCCATTCTTCTGTCCACCAGCTTTATCTTATCATCATTCTCATGCAAACTAGAAGCAAAATCCAGCAAATTTCTCTCTTCCACTTACCACTTCAAACACGAAGACACCAAATTCAAACACATCAACACCTTGAGTCGCCGAGTCCATGAAAGAAGGCCAGCCCAAAATAGCCATTTATCCAGGCTTTCCATTTGGAAAAGAAGTCACAGACCAACATGGTTGTCTTGACACCACCCTCGGATAGGAATCAGATTGGGGTGGCGAACCATGCTGATAGCAGTGATTACCTAAATTGATGCCCATATGATTGTCATTTGAGTCTCCAAATTCAGGGTTCGTTCTTGTGCCAAACTCAATTGCCAAAGCTTTGTAGCTGTGCTCACAAGCATCATTGAGCATGGCAAGCCACGGCCCTGGTCTTCCCACTGTAAACTCATCAGGGACAATGATGATAGGAAGGCCATTGCCATGAGAGTTTTGTTCAGAGATAGGGGATTTGCTAAATTGAAAAAAGATAGTTTCAAAGGAAGCTGGAGTTTTTGTTTGAGCGTCTAGAAAGTGAATTTGGAAGGAAGGAATATATACCTCTTCCTGCTTGCCGTCTAATATCTGTAACTTGGGATTCATTGGGAATTTGAAGAGCACCCTTTTCATCGGAAAACTTGGCACTGCCTAGAAGCTTAACATCACGGATAATCCTGGGGTTTTTGCTGAGGCTGAAATCGGGGAAGGAAAAGTGTTTGGTCATGTTAACTGTGGGATTGGCACTTAACCTTTCGTCACTGACTGAATGTTCGTTCGCCTATTGAGGCTGAAAGACGTAGAAGGAACCCATTGCATGGGAGAAGAAAAATAAAGGTTTATCATTCAGCAGGAAGATGAGATTGCTACTTGTTCTGCTAATGGGATGAGGATGAGGATGCTATTGATAGACGAGTTTGTACCAGGTGCTACTGGTTAATAAACCAAAAACGCTCAATCGAAGTATATAGTGGAAAACATGTAAACGCCAACGCCAAAATTCTAGCATGATTTTGCAGGAACTATGCAACAATATTTAATGTCAGAAATACAAGCGCAATAAAAGAAAAGAAATTCACTGCCTATGCCTGTTCAGAATTTAACTGTCGGTTAAAAATTGCTAAACGGGAAAAGCACATTAAACCAAACTATAGCGAAGGGGAATTCCCCATATATGTATTCATTCAGCCGCATAAAAACAAAAAAAATTATATCATCGGCAATCAGAAGCAACCACTTTCATCACTACATATTTACGGTTTTAACCATTCTACGCTGTTAAAACTGTATCAGAAGCATTAACAAATACGTATAAACATGGCAACATGGCAATATATAATTTGATATGATAATGCCCATGAAACAGATTCCTAATATTAAGAAAGAAAATCTTCAAACTCGTGGGGTCCCTTGATTTATCCATTTCCTAATTTGAGGAATACAAAAGTATCCTGCGACCTACTATGAATCACATGCAATGGAGAGAAAAAGTTTAAATGGTCAAGTTGAGCCCAACTCTACCTTGGCGTACAGCAGATAGATATTGACGCTTGCCAAGAGTTGTAAAGACATGACCTTGTGAATATCTAAACAAGAGGGAATCAAAATAACCTAAAACAGGAAGAATTTAAAAGAGATGTCAAGAACAAGAGGCAGACCCGTGAACAGACAAGGATCGGCAAAGCACGCGAAATATTCTATCCAAAGCATACTAAGCTATTAAAAATTTTAAATAAGATCTTTTGAAACAATAATTTTCAACACAAAATTGTATATCCAAACTCAAAACACAAGTTCCCTGAGACATAGTAAACAATAAAACCAAAAATTGAAGATGATTTCAAATGCTAACTTCAATACGCCTATTCACCATCTACTCCTCAACTACTGTCCCCTTCTCACTGACATAGATACCATCAAGGAACTTCCGGATATCCTTGTTTTTAACATGACATTTCTGTTGCAAAGAAAAAGGAAATAATATTAGAATCTGAGAAAGAAAAAAATTGGAAAAGTTTGTGCAAACACACATATGCGTTTGCATCAGAAAGAGAAGGGCACCTGGTTAATGAGGGCACAAGAACGAGAAACAAGCTCAATATCATTCCCATCCAATACTAACTCATCCTTGACCTTCTCAGATCGCACAACAGAAACACCTTCGAGCATATCCACTTTCCTCACCTGAGATATAGCAAAGAAACCACACCATCAAATCCAATCATTATCCAGACAACACTTAAAAGGAAGTAAAATAGGAAAGCTCTTCGATTAACATCAAATAGAAAAAAATTGAGAACGAGGACATGATAATATTGAATTTATCAAGGACAGAAAGGAAACCGAAAGAAATATATATATATAGCTTCTGCAAACCAGTGGCCACCAGCATATTAACTCAATGCTGAGCCTGACAAGGCATAATAAAAAGCTAAATTCAATTCATTATCACATAATTTCACTTGGATAATAAATGGATTACAAATTTATTATATGACCAACAAAATTAAGATCATCATACCCTTTGACAAGTTTCATCACTCAATCATCAAACATTATCATCGTCATGTTATATTCGCCAGTAAAAGCTACGCTAAACATCATGTCAACAACTTACCGGCAACATAGAACACAGATTCATAACAATTTTCGAATCCAGAACATCAAAAATTACAAGCAGTTATAAACACAACTATACCGTCGATTATGTCATATCCAAACAATGATTACTATCTAGCTAGTGCAGAACAACAATACCCAGAGCCAAAACAAAGAAGAAACCGAAATACTTAGTAGTAAAAACTACCACTGTGATTTTAATAAAAAGGAAGTCACCTTCTTTTCACCAAGGAAGTTCCTGATCTCAATAGACTTGTTCTCATGGGTGATGCTAGCGTTTATGGGAAAGTGAGCATAGACAAAACGCATCTTGTAACGGTAGCCCTTGGTGACACCAGTGATGAGGTTCTCCACATGACTGAGAGCAGTGCGGATAGCAGCAGAGGTCTTGCGGGATCCAAACCAAGCATCGATCTTCAGCTTCCTCTTGCCGTCCTCATCGGTGATGAGCTGGAAATCAAGGTTCAGGTGCTTGAAGTCCCGAACGAGCTTGCCCCGAGGACCCTCCACCTCGATGATTTTAGCGTTCACCTTAATGTTCACCCCATCAGGGATGTCCATGGACTCGGAAGACAAAATGGTCTTCATCTTTGCCTTTTTCTCGCTCTACGGTTCTCTCTACCTCTCCTTCACTCCCACTGTGAGAACGGCTCTCCTAAACCCTAGAAAATCTCCTGATATATATGGAAACGAAGTGAGATGCAGGGGAGCGGCGCCAAGGCTAGGGTATCCATTTCTAGGCCTGAATTAAGCTTGAAGGATTTTGTTTGGGCCATATTCTAATTCGACAATTCTGCCACTAGGCCCAATTATGTTTGAAAGTAAAAAAGAGAGGCCCAGCTCTATCTAGACATGTGAAAGTTTCTTACATATTTATATTATTATTTATTATTCATGCGGTGTATTTTATATTAAAAATAACTAATAATATGTGAATTATTTTATTTTTAAAATTTTCATATAAAATATTTGTAAATTTAATTTAGAACAATAAATATAGTTTATATCAAATAAACTATGAAAATTATTGTACGACATAAATTCATATTAAAAATATAGTGTTGTATTTGATTTAATTATTTGAGAAATAATGTGAGAGAAATTTGAACTTATATCTTATTAAATTTGAAACCAATTAATTAATTCTTAATATAATCAAAAATTACCATATGAGAGAAATTTGAACTTATATCTTATTAAATTTGAAACTAATTAATTAATTCTTAATATAATCAAAAATTACCAATAGATAACAGAGAAGTTTAAAGAGAAAACCCTCTTTTACTCCCCTCACACTAATCTCATAAACAAGTACTCCCTGACACTTTAAATTTTCTAATTTAAATCCTAATACTTCAAACGTTTCTAAAATCAAATCTTCCGTCACCGCCCACTAACAGTTTTCGTTTACGTGGCATGTTAAGCATTGATGTGACTGTTAATAGGTGACGTGGCACATAAAACTCATATGATGTGGCCAAAACGACTTTGTTCGTCGTGCCTTTCTCTTGGTTAGCCGGCAATAGTGCTCGTCACCATGAAGATGAACTTCAAAGCAACAAGGATACTTTTTAACCCAATTGAGAGCTTTCCCTTGGAGATCAAGGGTCTTAAACTTCTTCCGAAGGAATTTCAATGGTATTTCCTAGTTGGGATACTGAAGGATAATGTTCTTGATTTGATTATTAACTATCCACCTACGATTCCGAGAAAGAGCTTATTCGAGTTCTAGGTCCTTCTTCATAGACCACAAAGACAAGTTTCGAACAATGCGTTGAAGAAATGGTGAAGAACAAAATTGAGAACCACACTTATTTAACCTCCTAAGTAATATTCTAGTCCCAAAATATGATATTTCTCCTAAATTTCATAAATGAAACGAAATTTCAGAAATGGCTGGATACATATCCAGAAATTCCAGGCTCTGGGTAACACCATAAATTCCAAGCCGCAGTGTTTTGTTGCGTTGGGTTTCCTAGCTCGATCTTCATGAATGGGTCATTCATTATCGTTCCGCGCCGCAAAATGAAAACTTGGGCAGCCATTTTCATTCCCGGTAAGTCCCTTCTTCTTTGTCCCTACTGCAACTCAGTTTCCTCCATAGCTTCTCTTTCTGAACCTGTTATGATGAACCTAAAGCCAGCTAATCTCTCCTCCCAGCTCTTCTCCATTTTGTCACAACCTAATTAGCAAAAGCACCCTTCCCTCAAGGATTTGATCCATTATATAACCCCTTTTTCATGTTTCTTCCATTTTCAACCATAATCTCAATCCCCAAACTGCCTTAGGTTTCTTCAACTGGATTGCCAGGAAATGAACCTCTGCACAACGCCATATATCTTTGCCCAGTAGGAATGACAACGTTTTTGTTGTATGCCCTAATGTGAAACGACACCCATGACTGCGTTTAGAGCAGCTCTACCACATTACTCATTAACAGCCACGTTAGCGCTTAACGTGCCACGTATGTGAAAACTGTTAGTTGGCGGTGATGGAGGTGAACGGAATGTTCAATTTAGTAAACGTTTAAAGTCTCAAGGTTTAAATTAAAAAACTTAAAGTGTCATGGAAGTAATAGTCTACGAGGTTAGTGTCAGATGGGGTAAAATGGAGTTTTTTTAAGTTTAAATCCCTGTACAAATGGTGATACTCTGTTGAGAAAGAGAATAGAGAATAAAGAGACGGAGAAAGTATGGAGAAATGAGAATGAATTTGTTGATTGACATATACAACTCTTATAATACAGTTGTCACAAATAGCTCAAACTTACTGTAATTAACTTCAAGTAACACTGCACAAGACAGACATGTCAAACTCAACCCCACCACTTGCTCACCACGTGCACCTCTCTAGCGCGTACCATGTTTATCATTGTTTCATTGCTACAAGGTAGGTAGGCACATCTAGCAATTTTCACTCCATGACCTTGGGATCTCCGAATATTTAAAAACTAAAATGTCCTTGATAAAGGATGTATCTATAATAAGTAAAAATAATTTAATTGCTAAATAATTTTTAAAATAAGATAATATATTTAAATAACAAAAATTTTAATCATTTATCTACGTTTAATATTACTTTTGTTTTAATATTCCAAGTATAATATAACTTTTTATAAAAATAAAATAAAATGTGTAGATCCCTTTTTTCTTGCCGGGACGACGGAAAGATCATACTCTCCGCGACTACTTTGTCCTATTGCTACTCGTTTCTCTCGTGTCATCTGCTAATTTTCTCATTATATATCTTTTGCTTTTATAATAAACATGTTCTATGCTTTATCCTCCCTTTCTCATTTAATGCTCATGATGATCTAAGAGAGCGCTTAAGACACTTTTCAATATGAAAAAGTGTACGTTTAAAGAATACACATATTTAAAAAAAAGAATGTATTAAGTATTTCTCATTATCTAATCGTAATTTCATTTGCATCTCATGCAGCTGTTTCCGGGAGAAAACATTTCAATTGGTTGCTGCACATTTTCTTTAATTTCCATAATTTCTAACTATTTTTTAAAGTGGTGTATCAAACTGTGGGGGAAATTAAAGATGGATATACTTCTATTTTTACCTCTTAATTCATTTCAGTGGATTGACGTGTCATTTTTATACAAGAGGCAAGACAAGTTAATTTGAGCATAATTTTTTGCCATTTGAACTTTGCATGCGAAGAAGGAGAGACAATTCGGATGAAAGAATATATATAACCAAATATACAAGTTTGATTTCAGTGCTAGCTTCACAAAATGTAAGATTTGTATGGGATAAAATTCTGTACGCAAATATTATTCCATTAATTATTATCTGAAACAAAAGATTTTGCCCTCAAACTATTTATTTTCTTCTTTTTCTTCGTTTATTTATGCACGAAAGAGTACCTGAATCCGCGTGGCATGGGGATTTACACGTAGTGATAACTTATACAGGGGATTTGGTAAATGAAAAAAAAAAAAAAAACCTATTTCAGTTATAATTTATCTAATAAATGGATACGAGTTAATGAATCAGTTTAAGTCGTATTTAATTTGTATGAATCATTTAATGTGTTTATTTATTTCTTGTTTTTGTAAAAAAAAAAAAATGCCCTCAAAGTATTTTACTCTTTTTTTGATACTGATAGTAATTTTTCTTAGATTTGTTACAATATTATTTAACAATAGTAATTTTGTAATTGTTAAATAAAATTGTTATAGTAATAAAAATTTCATCCAATAACTAAGAACTTACTCATTATTATTGATAAATAATAATTACATAAAATTTAAATTTATCTTTTTCAACAATATTTATATCGAAATTGCCACATAGACTTAATTTATAATGATTCTAAGATTATGTTTTGAGATTTAATTTATTGTGATTAAATCAACAATTTATTGGTTACACTACCACTCTAAAATCCATTCAACAATGTAACTTGTAACAGATATAATTTGATGTATATATATTGGAAGTTTATGAAGGTGTGCCTATTGTGTAGCTAAGGTCAAATAATATGTACTTTGATGATGTGAGTCTTGACTTATATCTATGGGTGTTATGTATAAGTTTAACGTAAATATTCACATTGAAACCAAAATAAGAAAATAATGCTAAAGCCACAATAGTTGACTTCCACCATGCTAGTCGCACCAATTTCTACTATCTTTCTCTATTATTGAGTTGTTTACAAAATATGGTTTTGAAGCACAGGTGTTACATCAACTCAGTGACTAGATTTGCTCAACCTCAACTTAATTCTCTTCCTTTATAAGAAGATATAAAATAGAACGAAGAAAATATGAACTTGATGAGATATATGTATATATATGGAAGGATGTATAGAATATTAACGGGCAATTAATAGAGTGCACTGGCTTGGCGAGCTTCGGCAGGCTGACGAAAGATTTCACTGACCCAAAGTCTATGCCATCTGTGACCATCTACTGCAATTTGGGCTTTCAAAGCTCTCCGAGGCATTTATTTCCGCTCTCTTTTTTGTGCCCTGTTTTTGATATTACAAATTCTTTCCTGACCCTTTTGTTTTTTGTTTTTCCATGTTATATCAGAAAAAAATCAGCAAAAAAAAAAAAAAGGAACACTTTCTCCGCCCAACCCAGATAAAAACCGTTTGTTTCCCCCCTCTCTTCTTCCATAACTTCTTTGCTCTTGTGGAAGAGACAAAGGAAACAAGTTTTACCACCCCCTCCCTTTTTTGCTGTTTGTTTCTCGTTTCCTATAAATACAAAGAGGGACAGAGAGAGTGAGAGACAGACAGAGAACATGGCAATTGTGTTGAGTATGTTACTGGTGCAAGTCTTTGCAGCAGGGTTGCAGCTGTTGTCAAGAGTTGTGTTGGTAAAAGGCACTTTCATTTTTGCTCTCATTGCTTATCGCCATATTGTTGGTGCCGTTTGCGTTGCCCCTTTTGCTTTCTACTTGGAAAGGTATCATCTTTACTCTGTTTTCTTCTGATTCATAGATGAAGAGTTTGAATTTAATAGTTGTTATGGTTGCAGAGGCGGAGTGAAGAAGCTGGGCTGGTCTGCTTCGTTCTGGCTCTTCCTTAATGCTTTGGTTGGGTAAGCATTCCTTGATTTCCCTTTGAAACTGGTCTAGTGAATTCATTTTCAAACTTATTGACATGAAAATTTGTTTGCCGACGAGAAACGTTTTGACTTTCTGAGATTTGGGTTTCTGAGTTTCTCTGTTGTATTTCGCATAATGAAGAACATTAAATAGCCTAACTTTGACTTGTGAAGAACATCATTTGATACCTTGTAATAATGAGCATGAATCGACACAATATTAGGACATGGATGTACTGCGAATCCTTAAATGAACAATTAGAACGTACTATTGTTGTTAACCGTAATAATTTTGGACACATCATTGAAGAGAATCTCTTAATCAAG
This sequence comes from Bauhinia variegata, assembly GCA_022379115.2. Lineage (NCBI taxonomy): Eukaryota > Viridiplantae > Streptophyta > Magnoliopsida > Fabales > Fabaceae > Bauhinia > Bauhinia variegata. Next base: position 15,073,103 of record CM039437.1, read on the forward strand.
ACCTTAAATCGAAACCTTAAAGTGAAGCGGGCATCGTTAGCATGAATGTTGCAAGAGAAAGGCTATGTTTTGCTGGTCCAATGATCTTATGTTATTCTAGTCCATCATTGTTCATCCTCCCACTTTCACTTTTCATGGAACAATGATTAATAAAAATTGGTGAATGTCCAGTCTGTTATGGAAGTTCATCTTTAATTAGTAGCAATTCTAATTTCTACATAGAAACCGACAACGAGTGAGAAACTAAGGCTAACCTCCCTATTGTTTGTCAAGCCTGTGATGTGACAGCGCATCCTGCATTTACTATACCCTCTTTAAGGTTGCATTAGCCATTAGGCAACCCTTAAAGGCTAAAGCTAAACTGATTTTGTGTAGTGATTATTCTAACGAATGATCATGAGGCACATCACGGTTGTCTTGACTATGTGGTCTGCTGTCATTGGTTGTGCTGAGAGGAAAGATGTTAGGCACTTCGATTTGGTAATCATGGAAATTTAACTACAGAAATTCTGCAAATCAAGTTGTTCTGTAGTGGCCCTGTTGGTCTCTGTTGGGTGTATGCAGCTTTCAGATCTTCTGTTTTCTAATATATTATTTTGGCTTTTTTTATTTTATTTTATTATTATAAGTACATGGACGGAACCCCTCTTAGCTTTGCGTCCAAAGTTCTTCTTTCCAAAATTTAACATCTATTTAATTTTGTGTTTGACAGCCATCGGTCTATTATCATCAGAATGATTACTCTGTTTTTTTCTTTTTCTTTTTCTCCTTCTCCTTAATCTGGAGAATTTAACCAATTTTTTTTTTTTTTTCTGAAGAGACTTAGATCTAATTCTAATGAGAGAAATATAGAAAAGAGAAATAATGAGAGTGTTGGACAGTTTTAGGCGAAAGGAAACTAGTTGATTCCGTGATCTATTCTTGACAAACTTATCCAGTGCCTTGGGTTTACATGGATAGATTGGAATATACTGAGTTCACGATTCATCAACAAGCATACCTTTAAAATTGAAACTAAACCCTCTACCTTGGTCTAATATGCATGACGAATTTGAAATGCTTTTGTGCTTAATCACAAGGTCAAATCCTTCTTTATTCTTTATATAATGTATTTCGGGTCAATAAGTTAAAAGATCTGACCTGCCTCTTCAATATTCTGGTGCATTAGTTTTCTAGTAACATTATGGTTCCTATTACAGGATCACAATGGCTATGGGATTCTTCTATTATGGTCTGAGAGACACTTCTGCTACTTACTCTGTGAACTTTCTCAACTTGATCCCAATTTTCACTTTCCTTGTCTCTATCATTTTCAGGTATCTAGATAAACCAACCCACAGAAACATTTGCTATAGCCTATACCCATATCAAAAGTTTTTTACCATTATCTTGAACTATTACAGAATGGAGAAACTAGGGCTGGAAACATGGGCAGGAAAAGCCAAAACCGTGGGGGCAATTTTGTGTGTTGGCGGAGCATTAACTTGTAGTATTTACAAGGGCGCAGCCTTCCACATTGTTCATCATAGTGTTTCCACTCGGATTACAGTTGATTCGTCAAAAACAAACATGCTTCGTGGCACACTCTTTCTCGTTGCTAGTTGCTTGTCATATACACTGTGGTACATTGTGCAAGTATGTCTCTAATTCATTCTCATGTCTTAGCTCGAAATTTCCATTTTGAGGGTTGTTTTAGCCAGTTCAGTACCTATGAGAAGCTCATATTTAGAAACTTGTAAAGTTAGCATCTATTTGATTATCCGAATTAAACAGGTTAAAATGCTCAAAGCATTTCCATTTAAATATTGTGCAACGATGCTGACGTGCATCCTGGCATCAATGCAAGCAGCAGTTGCAGGGTTATGCATAAACAGAAGTACATCGGCATGGAAGTTAGGATGGGATCTACAACTGATTACCATATTATACTCGGTAAGTTTAATAACCCTCCAACTGTAGTGTCACTAATGCAGCTACTCTGGGAGAAATTTTTTTATTGATCTCACGCTGTTAGTAGTTACTCTGTTTTACTGAGCAATGAATGTGCTCTTGTCAATACTAAATTTCCATCTGTTACCATTTAACTGTGGAGTTTATTTGAACAGGGTGCATTGGCTACAGCCGCTACATTTTGCTTAATCTCATGGGTGATTGCAAAAAAGGGACCTACTTATCCTCCAATGTTCAATCCACTGGCTCTTGTTTTCGTGGCTGTATCAGAAGGCGTCTTCTTGGGTGTTCCAATCAGACTTGGAATGTAAGAACATTTTTTCCCTTCTCAACAAAGAATACTATGGCATGTAAATCTTCTTCCCTTGTAATTCTAGGAAAATCACAAAGCTAAACTTAAAATCTAATTGCAGATTGCTGGGCATGGTTTCGATTATTTGCGGTTTGTACTCTTTCTTATGGGGTAAAAGAAGGGAGATGAAGACCTTGCCTCAAGCAAATGTTGCAGCTGGAGAAGTATTAACTGGCATCACTCCTAGTGCTCCTGGGTCGCAATCAACAGCCGCGGTAATGCCAAGTTCTTCACCTGAAAACGTAGAGCTTCGAGTTGGAAAATTTGACACAAGCACAAAACATCCCTGAAGGCAATGCTGGTTTTTTTGTTAGTGTCCTCCCTTTGAAAACTCAGCTGAAGTTCAAAAATAATAATAATAACAAGGGCAAAATATCATCAAGCTCTCCTAGTTTATTTTTAGTGAATGATGTCTAGTGAAAATACTGATGGAGAATTTGATTTTCTTCGCATTGCCATAATCAAAGTGGCTGAAATGGTAGTGGTATGAAACTAATATGGAGGACTATGATTTATAAGTAGCAATTAGATTAGCCCTTGTTTGCAAAGTGGACAAAAGAGACTAACAAATGCTTCTGCAATGATATCATGAAGCTGTGGTGGATTGAGAGCTACGTAACAGTACACAAGCTCCTCCATTTCTTCCCAACTGTTAACTCCCACGTTGAGAATCATCTCCAGAATTGATTCTCTTATATCCATAAAAGGGTTGGCAGAGAACTTCACTGCACAAAAACTATCAGCAAAAGTATCACTTACGTCACTGGGCAAGCTAGCAGAAAAGCTTACTCTGTTCTTGTCCCTTTGTGAATTTTTCGCTTTACGATTGTCTGGGAATTTCTCTGTAGCATCCATGGATCCTCTGAGAGCAGCTAACTTTCGAATAGAGAAGTAGTGTAGTTAGATGCAAAGGAGGAGCTTGCGAAAAATTGAATGCGAGCAGAAGGCTAGAAGCCATTTATTTAAGCAAGGAAGGAGCGGATGTCAATGGAATCCTTGTGACTGTTGTTATGGGCTTTTAATAATTACAGCTAGAGTCCACAAGTCCATTGTTTTCAAATTAAGTTAAAGTTTTTAATCGTTTTTAGAGGCCCTATTTCCTTTAACACTACCAAGTTTTCTTTCCACACCCTCCACCTGGTCGGGGTGTGAAAAGAAAAATGGGCTGTCAAAAGAAATTCCATAAACATTGGGCTGCAGAAGTAGAATAATAATATAAAAGTGTTAAAAAAAAAAATGTGAGGATAGTGTAAACAGAGACACCCCAACTTCATTCACACCCTTTCTATCTTTTCTTTTCTCATTTGTCATTTTCGCTTTATTGCCTTGTCCATCTTTTTCTATCTTCTTATTTTTCACATGTCCTTATATTAGACTAAGAATGCATGCTTACTGACTTAGCTCATCGATCCGTTGGTTATTAATTAATACGAATGTTATTTTGTTCAGATAAATTAATTATTGATATTTAAAATAGCATGTAAAATATTAATAAAACCTCATTGAATGTAGACATATAATACTATTGAATTTCATAGAAATGAACTCTAAAATAGTGTGTAAAATATTAACAAATAATGTAAATTAGAGATGCCACTTGTTCGCGAGAAGCATCTAGAAATTTTGTAGGTACAAAGGAAATAATAATAATGATTAAAAAAACTAGCAAGCATCGATTCAACGGTTTAGATGAGGTGAAGTAAGATAAGGCCTAGACAAGAAAATCAGAAAGTGGAAATAATAATGAGCATAAAGTAGACATGTAAAACGAATCTGCAGTTGCACCACCGCCGCAGTTTGGAAAAAGTACAAAAACTTACATCAAACTGTGGGTTTTGAATTGGAAATTATTGTTATTATATATCCACGCAATTTTAGTATTAGAGTAGTACATTAGTGATAGCGAACAATCTTTTAGGTGCAAATTTTGAAATTATATTTATCACAAGAAAAATATTACTATTTTTTTTTTTTTAACAAGTATCCCAAATTGAATATAGATTCAATGAAAGAAAATTACGTGATATTACTTGTTGGAAGTTCACCAAAAAACGTCACCTCATTTTCTTGCCCACAAAGTCATCGATACCGCTTTCTCTCTCTCTCTGTCTCTCTCTCTCTCTCTATATATATATATATATAAACGTCCATCATGAGATATATGGAAAATGATAGCCGAGCCTCATTGCACGTCTCATTTTAACCTCTCCTTGGTAGCCATCCATTGTATCAGTTCAATTAATATTTTTTTCTTTTGACCTCTTGAGTTGAGTTTATTCACTTTTTTTGTACTTATTCTCTTCACACGTAAATATATAAATAATAAGTAATATCACCAATAAAATTAGCAATTGAAGTAATCCTCGCTCTTTACTTTACATCGACGCGCGGGGGGTTGCATTTTTCATCAACCCAAATGACCCTGACATTTTGAGGAAACTTCCATTCACGAGAATTATCTTAAAATCTCTGCCGTGGAAATTTGATCTCATGAGAATATTTCGTGGAAAAGCATTAAACTAAAATACAAACCGAATATTACGATATCATTTTTTTTTTTTAAATTTATTGTCATTTTTAAATTGAGATGATTAAGAATATGACTCTCATTAAAATTGACAATCATAAATTTTATATCTCATAGCGTATATCTGAGTCTTTTTCTTTGAGTTACGTACTTTTTAAAGTAAGAAACATATTTAATTTTAATAAACCTAAATATATATATACATATATAAGAGTTTTCACGTCCATTTCGTAAGAATTTTTTATATATATCTCTCGCGCAGGGATTGATTTCAGGATCAAATCCTACTCTAGGATGCTCTATATTAATTTGTTCACATGCATGCGGAATATTCTGAAATTTAATTAATCTTTTTTCTTTTGGGGAAATCGGGAAAACTACAGGTCATGCTTTATGTACGGCAATCCATCACAGCCATATACATTCCATTCCTACTCGAATATTTCTGCGTAGAATGTAAGTAGACCAGAGATTAATTAATAAGTATTTATTCCTCGTACTACCGGTTTCGACCGGAGTGCTCAAAGGAATACATAATTAGTAAAGCATGAAACCTAGAAATTAACAAAGGATTTGCAATATAGAAGAAAGTTCCATCAACAATGACCCATTCATAATTATTCCAAAAGTGAACAAAAAGGAATAGAACCAAGAAGGCAAGACCATTAGTTAAGTCTTACCTTTGATTCTTTTCGTCAGAAAAATGTATAACAAAACTAAGACATATATAGGTCTCCAAAGTCTTGTTTTAATATTTATAGAATACCCAATTAAATTTATGTAATAAATCAATTCAATCCTTAAATTTCTAACAATGAGTCATCATTTATTTTTATTCTTAAAACAAGTCCATCCCTTCTTATAAAAAAAAAATGATGCATTTCCGTATTCATCGTAGCCTCCTTTGGCATACCACGGGAGGCAGCCGTTGATTCTTGTTTTTTTATTTTATTTTATTTGTTCAACTTTCTCCCGAAAGATATTATATACATTGTTGCCCCACCCTTTGGACAGAATTTGTTCTTTCGTTTCTTTTTTCTTTTTCGTTAATATTTTTAATTTGTAAAAGATTAGTAAAATAACAAAGCTAGTCCCAACAGTAAATAACTGAACACAACAATTTCATTCGTCCTTGTGTAGCAATTAAACAGTAAGCAACTGTTTACTAATAAAATCGATAATAATAAATAAAAATAGAATATTTTGTTTTAAAAAACTTAAACAAAAAGAGGACACGGGGAGGGGTCAAATTAAATTGCAGAGCAAGAAAAATTCGCTTGTTGAATTTGACGTAATACCGTTGAAGGTGACCAAAACATGCGTGGAGCTATTTATATCACGAGTAACATTTGAAGAGAGTAGCAACAAGACAACATCAAAGGACAAGGATTGCTATTATCAACTTCGCCTCTGTCTGCCGATTCAGAATTCAGAACACGGTCGTGTTGCCATTTGCTGCCGGGGGTTGAGGCCGAGTGTGGCACAGGCGCCGCGCTTCTCCTATTACTTCGTTTGTTTTTTGGGTTTTGTTCTTCTGGTGTTAAGGGTCACCGCTACTGCCGGTTATCCCATTCGAAATTGTCGCTTTGCCTACTTCAAACTCCGGAGGCTATTCATTACCGGCTATTATCAGTTCCCATCTTGCCCTTTTTCTTCTCCTTTCAAATTGTAATCATTTCAGAACCAAGTTGAATTGCGGTTGCCTTACCAAAAACCGACATTAGCTTCTGGACATATCTATAGCTTGTCGCTAAAGCAACAAAAAGGAGATATTTTTAAGTTGCCGGTTTTATAAAGTTTGCTTGTTTCTTTCTTTTAATACGGTGAGCATGTGGGGTATTTGTGAGGAACTGTGAAGAGGATATAGCATTGGTGGGTTTTGACGCAGAATGATAAAGGAAGATAGGAAGATTAAGAAAATGGGGAGGATTTCTAGGATCGGGAGTTATTCTATTGCTTCTTCAATGAAGGAAAACCAACAACAACCTTGCATTACCTGCACGACTTTCAATATCCTCGCTCCCATTTACAAACGTTTAAACCACGAGGTTCTTCTTCTGCTCCTTTGCATTTCGTAGAAGTTTCTAGATCTATATTATACATTCCTCAAATTTGTTATGTCAATTTCAATGCTTTTTCCTGATATTTGGTCTGGTGTGTGAAAGCAGAACCCAAGTTGCCGCGAAAGCGACTGCAGGGCAAATTGGTTAGCCAGGAATCACAAGATATTGGATTGGTTGCTGTATGAGAGATCTTCCATTATCTGTCTTCAGGTTTGTATTTTCATGATTCCCAGCTCCTTTTTCTTAGTTTTAGCAGAATTTCTGTCATAGGATTCTTAATAGGATTAACGGGTAGTGTAATGGTTGAATGCAACAGTTCTGGAATAGACCACCCTGGGTAGATTATTTTCTGGTGCATTCTGCAAGAGTGTTTTCACGTGTTGATGCGTATATGTTGGATTATGTAGGAGTTTTGGGTTGGAAACCAAGAGCTTGTTGATATGTATCAGAAGAGACTCGGTGACGCTGGCTATATTAATTTTAATCTTGGACGGACTAACAACCGTGGTGATGGTATGTATTCTCCCTATCAATTTGAAATTCTAACCCTTTTGGATTCTCAGTTTTGTCATCGTTTATATTGAGGGAGAACTTGTTCTGCTTTTTATAACCATGTGAATGAAACTCTTGTAATGTTGTTTTCCATTTACATAGTACTTCTTTTGTTTCCCAAATCACAGCTACCTGTGAGTTTTGCCGAACAATGTTCTTATGTTGTTTGTGCTGGAATCCACAGGCCTTCTTATAGCAGTGCAAAAGGACTACTTTCGAATTATTAATTATAAGGAGGTGCACTTCAATGATTGCGGTGATCGTGTAGCTCAGTTGTTACATGTCGAATTGAATTTTCCATTTTCACAGTCTCGAAACAACGACATCAGGCAGGAAATTCTTATTGTCAACACCCACTTACTATTTCCCCATGACTCAAGTTTATGTATTGTTCGACTGCATCAGGTATATCTCAGCACTAAATTGGCTTCTAGGCAGGCGTGCTAGCCCACCTGGACATATATTTAATCCTTCTTTTCTGCAGGTCTACAAGATACTTCAATATGTGGAATCTTATCAGAGAGCTCATGAGCTCAAGCCCATGCCCATCATTCTCTGCGGGTAAACTTTATGACAATTTTACTTCCTTCAATTTAAAGCACTTGAATCACTATTGATGTTCTATTGACAACATTTGAATTCTCAGTGACTGGAATGGAAGTAAACGCGGCCATGTATACAAGTTCCTTAGGTCTCAAGGATTTGTATCATCTTATGATACTGCACATCAGTACTCTGATGCAGATGCTCACAAGGTTATACGCTAAACATTGCTCTTAGAATTTTTCATGTCATCTATATTTCTTTAACATCCTTCTAATGCAGTGGGTTAGTCACCGCAATCATCGGGGAAACATTTGCGCTGTTGATTTCATATGGCTTCTGAATCCTGAAAAAAATCCGAAACGGAAACTACTAAAAGCAAGTTGGATTGAAGCAGTATTTGCCATGTTCAAGGTAATTAGAAATGGCACCTTCATGTTTTCATGCCATAGCTCTTTGAACCTGATACCATGAATCTACAGAAGATACCGTTTCATTGACTTATAAACCAGCAACTTTGTCACTGACTGTAGACTTCCATTTTCAGTATCTATTGCGCAGAGATTCACAGACAGAGACTGAAGCATTTGCCTTTCTGAAGGCTGATAATGAAGATTGCATCACCTATTCTGGTCTCTGTGAAGCACTTCGACAGGTATTTCTTAGTATTAACTAAAAGCCCGTGACTCTATGAATGTTCATATATGAAGTTCTTGTGCTGATAAAGATTCTTGCATTTGCGGCAGCTTAATTTAATTGGTCATCGTCATGGACTAAGTGTTCAAGAAACAATGGACCTATGGATCCAAGCAGACACAGATGGAAATGGTTTTATAGATTATAAAGAATTTCAGGTATGTAGAATGTCTCTACTATGTTTTGGCTGTAAAATCTGTATTAATCTGAAAGATGATTGGCTGAATCGGTGTCATGTTGCAGAAACAAATCTGGAATCCAGCAGGGTCAGATGTGGGAGATGAAAACAAAAATAAGCAGAATAAAGATAATTCAAATGGTAGCCAAGAGCAAAGCATCGGTTTCACAGTGAAAAATGCAGTTTTCTTTCCTTCTGAAGTGGAGAAAGGCAGATGGCCCGAGAATTACTCCCTTTCTGATCATGCAAAACTCACAGTAGTGTTCTCGCCCATAAGAATGCCGTGTTCATGAATCGTCATAAACACTGGCGGGCTTCAGCCTAATAAGGTTTAGGAATTTTTTTTTGCAGATTAACAGAGAGAATAGGTAAAAAGGCTGAAGGAACACAGAAACATTTATGCTTTGTTTGGACTAGGAAAGAAGAGAAAAGTGAAGAAAAAATGTTTTTTCTCTTAGTGTTTGGATAGGGGGAGAAAATAGAGAAGAAAGAAAAAAATTAATTTGATAAATAATAAAAATATCTATTATTATTTATGAGACTCATTATAATTATAGGATAATTTTAAAACATAAAAATAATAAGTTTTTTTTTTTTGAAAATCTCTTTATATTTGAAGAGAGAATTTTTATGCGAGACCTACACTTTTGTTTTTTTTTCTCAATTTTCTTTCTTCCTTGCTTTTCTCTCCTATCCAAACAAGAGAAAATATATTTTTCGTTCAATTTTCCTTTCTAATTTTCTTTCTTCCCTAGTTTTCCCTTAGGTTTAGAATAGAGTTCTTCGCTATAGAGGTTTCAAGTTCACGCTTGACAAGGGCACAGCAAACCAACTAACTCAAGCAGGCAATTTGAAACACCCAAGATATATATCCTGTATTTGCCCACAACTGTTTGTTGTAAGCAAAGAGAGAGACAAAGAAAGAATAAGAAATGTCAATAGTTGTTGAATAGGTCTAGGCTTCAATCATTTTTTTGTAGATGGGTGGTGAGTCACCCTCTGAAACTTCTGGAAAAAGACAATAATTTTCAATCATGTGTATCTTGTAACAGATATTGCTCAGAAACGGGATACCAGATAGAACAAACAAATTCACATTACTACCTCTTTCTAACCATGGAACTAAAACAACATTGTATAATGCTCCATTTACATTTACATTTACATTTTATATCTTCAGATATGGAAATTTATGTTTAATATGAGAAAATATAAATATATCAGCTAATAGTTACTCACCTGCTATTAACTATCCAATGACATGATAATAAAAATCAATAAGAATGTCATTTTCTATTAGTGGATATCTAATAACATGATGATAGTGTCTTAGCTACATCTATTGAAATGGATGGTTCTTCATATTTAACTGTTTAAAACGTAGAATAAGTAAGCAATGCAAGCATGGAATAAATCGAATTTGGAAAAAGGAATTTCTTTTTGATTGTCGACAGAATAATCTTACGGCAAAAAATTCGGAAGTAACATGAGTAGTCATCTAATCTAACATTAAAATTAGGGACACAATGTTATCAGACAATTCATTCATTCTCGAGGGAAACAAAAGAGGTCAGCTAAAGAGATTCTGATCTGATGTTAAGCTTGAGCTTCGTGTGAAAGGGAGTCTTTAATGTACTCTCTTACTTTTTCTAAAATAACACACACTCCCCACCCTTGTGTGAATCCGGCAATCCACACTTTAGCAACCTTTAATAAAAGAGTAACATAGATTCTTAACTTTTTTTTTAAAAGTGCACGAGAGTTTTTTTTTTTTCCCTCATAAGTGGAAGTGCTCAACCATCTTAAAGATCATTTTATGAGGCTTTGAATAAAAATTTGAGGTCCTTCACGTTTTGTTGATGGAACTCAGTCCTAATTATTTTAAAAAAAAAAATTACAATGGAAAGTAACTTTAAAAATTTGAAAAAAATTAATTTAAACTATGATATAATTTAAATTTAGTTTTTATATCATATAAATTATAAAATATCTAAAATGTACTCTAATATATATGGTTCTTTCATTCAATTTGAATATAGCAATTACACATGTGAACAAAATAACTTTATAACATAAAATGATGAAAATATGTGTTAGTATAATCTCAATTAATAACCTAACACTTAAGTTTTAACCATAGCAAAAAGAACACATTATTTTTTATTTAATCTTGTTGTGAAAAGAAATATTTAAATAAAACACTGTATTAAGAAAGCCATGCCTTTTGCTCTTTCATTTTATGGCATTTGCACCGTTCAATTGTCAAACTCAAACCCACTTTTTTTTTTTATGTCAGACAAACCCACTTTTAACCATAGCAAAAAAAAAAAAATATCTTGCAGTGAAAAGAATATATAAATAAACTTATATATTTTTGAAAAGTATGCTTTTACCAAATATTATAAGTATTGAATTTTGTGTAAAAAAGGTCGTACCAAAAAGAAGAAAAAAGGAAGGCATGCGCATGCCTGTAATCTTTATTGTGTACGGCATTTGCTTTTTGTGTAAATAAATTACGCACCATTAATCTATGCTTATGCTGTTGGCCATATACGACGAATGATGTAAAGCATGCAAATGTGACCCAAAAAGGAGGCTAGGGAGGGACATCATCATGCTTATAAATTTTGGGATGTTTACAACTTAACGTCCAAAATTCAAATTTCTTTTCAAACACTAAGAAATTCGTATTTTGATGACTTTAGCTTTAGCCTTTGAATATTGCCATAAATAGGGAACACGCCCTAGGATAGTCCGATACTTTTAAATTTCATGGTAACTACATACAAAGAGCAAAATTTTGTGAATCTTGTCATTTATAACCAACAGAATATCAATACCTATAAGCATGAACAACATTTTTAGATCGCTGTAAGTGTTGGCGTCCAAGCTTAGTATCAATTTAACCCAAAAGATTAGATTAGCTGATAGACATGTAGTAGTAGAGTAACATAAGGTTATGCTGTTAGGTTAGAATTAGTGTTTTAGGCTTTCGGACAAGAGATCAGTAATTTAGTGGTGTAGGTCACCACTAACTTGGTTTCCAACTTTTTTCTTTTGCCTTTCCGGCCAGCACGTGAGTTAAGATGCCATCATGCTCATAATACTATAATAATAGATAGCGTCTCAGCTCACGTGATTATTGAAATCATTATAGCATCTCATGATCAATCCAAAGTGCTTAAAGTGGCGGAAGGAGAAGAAAATACTACTTGTAATGCAAATTGCCATATTATTGCGGTTAATAGTCATTCTTTTCTTTCAAGCAAAGTGAGAAGGGTTTCCAAGATCAAATATGAGTACAGAAACATCAATAGAAACTAAGATACAAGTAGGAGAAATTTTCTTTACAAAAACAGAAAAAGCAGAGAGTAAGATAAAGCTAACCTCCAAGCAGGGCCCTTTCCGCCAAGGAGAAATATTTAGCACTTGCAGACTAAGCACCCACAGACAAGGACAACTGATGATATAAGGCCTCCACTATAAAATCATCTTTCCTTCACTTTTGATTGGCCATGATAAGGTCCCCAGGATATGAACGTGTCACCATGGTCCTCATAGATCAGGACTGGCAGGAGAGAGAACACAAATACAATTCCTTTTAAAAATTGTTCATACAAGTAGAAGGACAATATGAGCCAAAAGATAGGAGGAAACAGTGTGATAGGGTGGCTATATGACTTCATTGGGAAAGGGAAAAATATTCACATTAAGACCATGATAACATTCATAAAAGAAATCATAATTCTCAAATCCATCAAAAAGTAGTATACAGAGACGATATCATAACTAGGGCTTATAGTATAAAGGGATATTGAAGAATTTGTTCACCCAGAGGGTACAAAACAAGCCTGTGCTTGACCACAAACAAGTATCCGCATTACTTCCTCTAACAGAAGGTCAAATACACGAAATTTATATGTAGACCTCCATGATCTTACACATGCCACATACATAGATAGAATATTTAGAAATTTCTTTCTTAAAATAATTTTGAATCTAAGGGTCAAATACATATACTTTATACACATTACAGATAAAAAAAACAGAAAGCATAAAGGTGAATGGAAGTTGGGTGAGAGAGAGACAGTAACTTAGAAGATTTCTCCTTTTTACCCTTAATGTTTATCCACTAAGCTAATTTCACTTCTTCAGTTCCACAGGATTTTGTATCCTATTAAGAACCTTTATGATAAGGGAACTAGGGACAGTGGTCTACGAGAATAAACCTAAAATTTTAGAATAAAATAAACGGTTAAATAACTATTTTCAATACCAGACCATATAAATGAACTCGATAATTAAGATCAAAAAAATTTTAAAAATGCATTACATATAGAGATTTACCTTTGTCTCCATGTAAAATCCCCTTAGAGAAGGCCCAGATTTCCCAGCAGGCAAGTGGTAGAAGAAACTTCATTCTATACATCATCACGATCACTATCTTCATAATCAGAATCTGACTCATCACTCCTTGGTTCCATCAGTGAATTCATGTCAAATGATGGTTCCATTTCCATCTCCTCGATGTCAATAGTGTCATAATTCATTCGTTGCTCAAACTTCTCATCAGAACAATTAAGCATCCATGCAAGAGAACACTTCAATCCCTTCTTGGAAACCATCTTATGCCTAGGTTTTACAGTTGACTCGAAGCCATAAGTGAAGAATGCAGGGAAAGCAACCAATTCTTCCAAAGGTCTTTTCATTTCCATTTGCAAGTAACCAAAGCTAAGCTTCATGATGTCAATATTTAAAGCAAGTAGCTGTGGGCATCCAACAATCATCTCTCTCATTTGTGGCAAGGAAAATCCACATTCTTTAAGAAAATCAACATGCCTCAGCATAGGCGCACTGCCGAGGCTGACCACCTGTGGCATCTTCTCGATAACTCTGCCAAAATCCTCAGCACCCATATCAAGTACAGAATTGAGTAAATTTCTTTGATTGACAAGCTTTGGTTTTAGGTCAATTCCAATAATCTCGGGATGGTGGGCAATTACAAAGGGAATTAACATTCTTCTAACATTAAATTCTTCAAGGGATTCAACATTTGGCTTCATCTTCTCGTTCAGTCCAAAGCCAAGCATATGAGGTCGTTTCTCTATCAGTCTAGCAATGGCTAATCTTGGAATTCCCAAGCTTTCCAGGTATTCCACAAAAGGCTCGATCACTCTGCCAACTCGCATTCCCAAAATCTCAGGATATCTAGTCAAAACCCCTCCAATTTCTCTTCTTGCTATACCAATTCCAACCAAATAAGCGACAGAGGTACTCATGGTTCCCTCAAGCTTGAATCCAAGCACTTCTGGGTACCTCTCAAGAACCCGAGGAATATCACTGGGCTTTATATCCATCCCCTGAAGATACTTGACCACTGGTTGAAGATCAATAACAACACTAGCATGAAGGACTTGAGGGTATCTCCTCAAGAACTGTGTGAATGTAGATTTCCTGACACCCAATTTACCAAGGTAATCAAGCACAGGAATCATGTTCTTCTTGACACTACAGCCAAGAACAAGTGGATAGTTGTTAATGTCTTCTATTGTGAGCCCTAAATTGTGAAGAAAATCTACACGTTCCCTCATAACCTCAACTGTTACTGGAAGTTCCAGACCGTCAAGCTCATCAGGGACAATACCAATTCCCCTCAGACATTCATAAACCTTAACACAATTTGCTATCCTATCTTTCTTCATATCTGATAAGCTAGGACGACTATATAATGATGACGAGGAACTTTCCCGTTTCCTATTCAAGCGAGAGGAGCCTGGTTTAGAAGACGGTGAATCCGCAGACCTAGAAGTCAAGGTTCTATCAGCAACAGAATACTGAAATCTTGTAATCAACCCAATCCCTGCCACCCGGTTACATGGTAACCGAAGAGCTAAAGTAGCATTCAGCTTGGAACTACCAAATGTTAGAATAGGCATTTCTGTTAGCACAAGCAAAGAACTGGGTTTCACAATGCCACCAGCGAAGCTTCTTATATTCATAGTTAATGCTCAAGTATCATTGAAGCTGCAGAAGCAGAACGAGCATGGTTAAAAACAGAAACCCCAAAAAGTTCTCTCCATGGGATAAAATCTATTCTTGGGCAGTTCCTAACAATGGGATTTCTATGGATGGGGAAAAGGCAGAGAAATAAAGAGATAAACTTACAGTACTTGGAAGCTCGCCTGTCGTGAAGTTTCACCGGCGGGGTCAGCTCGTCACTGAGCAGTGGCAGGGTTTCGGAGCACTGAAAGGTAGAAAGGATACTGGGAAGGGATTTTCGGACTGAATTTTGGACCGAACCGAATCCAAACCCGACCTGGATTGCTTTTCCTGTTTCTTTTTTGGGTGGGATTTTTAATTATTTGTTGGCATACAAAATTGTTTTCTTTATCAGATAAAAAAAATGTTTTCTTTGAAATTTTTGAATTTATTTGATATCTACCTAATAAAGTTTTCCTTTTTGATATGGATAATATATTAGTTTTTTTTTTTTTCGATGAATGTTTGTGACTCATTTAAGAAAAGAAAATTGACTTTCCATATATGAGAGAATTTTTTTATTCAAAAGATTATGTTTACACAAATTAGTTTTTCAACGAGTAATTTCTATTAAAATGTATTTTTACCCAATATTAAAGTTACCACTTATCTAAGGAATTAAGTAATTACAATTATCTCTTAGTAAAATTAGTGGTTTATAAATTTAAACCCTTATAATTTGATCTTTGTAAGTTTAATCAATTCATTGCATTTAATTTGATCATGGGACGAGAAGATCCATCTGAATGTCAAGGAATAATTATGTTGTCACATTTTCATAGCCAAAGAAAATTCAAACTCTTGTACGGAAGTCATTCTCATAAATGAGATGAGAAAGATGTGAGACAAACCTAACCTAACCTAAAAGCAAATAGGAATCTGCTTGTTGTCCATCACTTTCAAGTTTCTACCAAATAAAAGTGAATTAAAGTAACTTATTGAAAAAGAGAGAATCATAGGAAAGTTACTAGTATTCAATTCTTCAAGGCTGCCACTTTCAACCAGTAAGCAACATTAAGTTATTCTAATGCTAGTGACATTTAGTATTTCATACATATTGATAAAAAATGTAAAATAATATAACTAATCCACTTAACCTCCTCTTGTTTTTTATTCAACCTCCACCGTTATAACAAGAATTGTGTTATATTTATACTATTTTTTATATTATTTTTATAAATTATTTACAATTTTATCTATATAATATAACTAAAAAGTTCAGATATTAACAGTTGTAAATATAATTTTTCTCTTATAACAAAACCAGAAAATATTAGAAAGAAATAAATGTTATTTATATTTATAATTTATAGAGAGAGATAGAAACGCGCGCTTTGGTTGGGAGATTGCCGCTGGTTTCCCTCTAGACTCCTTCCCGGTTTCACACCAGTAACTCCCTTTCCCTCTTCCCCAGTTGATGCCACATGTCCATATCCCATTGGAAGGCCACCTCATCCATTATTTCTCAGTTTCCGTTCAGCGCTTCATTCCCAGCCTTCCCATTTTATCCTTCCCCTTTCATCCCATTCCGTGCATTGTTATGCTCATTGCACCACCAACCCATTTGACACGTCAGATAACAGTGCTTCAGATGGCACGGACATTATCGGAATTAATGAGACGAGACAAACCAGGATACAATATCATACGCGGTATATACGAGGATTTCGAATGCGGTTTCTCCTACGTAAATGATTAGAGATTGCGAAGTCTTGGGAGTCACCATACTGTCAGTGGAGTTGTCTCTCTACTTTCCCTCTCTAACTTGCTGCTGTTTCACTGAATCACTTTCTCAGCTGGTTCCTTTTACCAGAGTGTGCACGAAAGAAAAGAGAGAAAAAGCTATGGGCCATCACACCCTAAAATCCTCCGAATCCCTCTGATTCCCAAGCCCTCTTCTGATTTTTCTTTTCCTCCTTTATATCGATTGAGGGGTTATTGAAATTCTCTCTCTCTCCCTCCATATTTTAGAAAACTGTCTTTGTTACTGTATGGGAGCTCGTGCTGAAGAGATGGCTGTGATGTCTCTAAATTCTCTGCCTCTTGGTTTCCGATTCCGGCCCACGGATGAGGAACTCATTGATTACTACTTGCGAGAGAAGATCAACGGAAACGATGACGAAGTTAGGGTTATTCAAGAAATTGATGTCTGCAAATGGGAGCCATGGGATTTACCAGGTATTTTGCTGTATTTGCAATTTTATTTTTCATTCATTTTTTCAGATTACCATCTGTTGTTAGATCGAGTTTTGGTTTTGCTCAGTTGTTGTTAGTGGGTTGTCACAAGAATTGGTAAAGTCATAGACTTGCAGTCTTTGCTTAACTCATTTTCCCTCAAGACACTATTTGGATCTTCTTCGAAATTCTGCTAATTTTGCATATATCTATTGCAATTACATTCCTTGTTGAATTTGTTGCAGATACATTTTTCTTTTCTTCTCGGTTCCTGTGACAAATTTCTCGTATGAAAGAAATGATCTTTTATCATAATCTGTGTAATATAGGATGCAACATTGATGTAGAATTGCTTCATAAAAATTACTGCATAAATTTTTTCTTGTATTCGTTTGAAGATGACGATTTTATTGTATCATCGGTTGTGTTTGTTACATAGATTTGTCGGTGATACAGTCCAAGGATCCGGAGTGGTTCTTTTTCTGTCCCCAGGACCGCAAGTATCCAAATGGGCATCGATTGAACCGGGCAACAACTAATGGCTACTGGAAGGCAACGGGGAAGGATCGCAAAATTAAATCTGGGACGATGTTGATTGGAATGAAGAAGACTTTGGTCTTCTATACTGGTCGTGCGCCCAAAGGGAAGAGGACTAATTGGGTTATGCATGAGTACCGTCCTACCTTAAAGGAGCTGGATGGTACCAATCCTGGACAGGTTGCTTCTTTTCTTCTTTTTATGTTATGCTATATATGCATTTCTTATCAATCTCATTGCCAGTTTTTATTCTATCATTGTAATAGCTACATAATTTATTCACTGAAGTTTATAATTCAATATCATCATAACTCTGTCTGAATTGAATAAGACACACATGATTGGATCAACTATGATGTTATCCTTAGTCCCCATTCTGTATGAGCCTTATTTTCATGCTTTTTTACTTCAGGTTTACTCATTTCCTACTTTTTGTTGATTTTAAAGTTGTAACTGCACCTCACACTTCCCCTTAGTCCACCTTCACACAACCACTACATGCTTCAGAGTACAATGTACAGGTCTACACATTTGGTTTCCGTTGCCCTGCTACAATTGTGGTTACTAGACATGAAATAATTGCATGTTACTAAAACTCGTGTTTTATTTGACTTTTACCAGAATGCGTTTGTCCTTTGTCGTTTATTTAAGAAACAAGATGAAAGTCTTGAATGTTCAAATGGTGAGCGGACTGTATCAACTCCAACCACAGCTAAATATTCTCCAGAAGAAGCACAGTCTGATCTGGCTTTTCCTGCAGTGTCCCCATCACAGGCCACCGAAGATCAAAAGCACCATGGAGTTCCATTATGTGCCACTGAGAACTCTGAAGAAGCTACATCTAATGTTATAACATTGGCTGATTGCCAGAGTGATGGATGTGATGTTGATGATGCCCTACATCAAATGGCACAACCAACAGCTGCTGAGGTGAGATGGACTAACAGAGTTTTAATATTTTGTTTATTTGTATTTTCCCTATGGACTGTATCTCCTGATTTAATCCGTGGACATTGGATTGTATGAAGTGCTTATAATGCTTCCTTGTTATTCTGGTTGATCAGTTGGGGAGCTTAGACTTCTTATTCAACCCAACAAGTGAGTCATGGGATGACAAATTGTTTTCCCCTGAACATGCTCATATGCCACAAGACATTTATTACCAAGTAAATAATGAATCAGAGTATGGGACAAATGATGGAAGTTTAGCAGAGTTCTTGGACTCAGTTGTTAATTGGGATGAGTTCTCATGTGAGGTGTCCAGCCCTCAGAAGCCAATCTCCGCCATTTCTTGTCCTAAGGACAATGGATCAGGCAGTGAGTCAGATGTGGAAATGGCCAGTATACCAGTAAGTAGCAGCTCTAGCAATGTTTTGTTTTTGGTAATGTTAGCTGGCGCACCAGATTGACACAGCTTTGTTTGCTTTAAATTTTAATGGGTTATGCTAACTATCACCAATCAATACATCGGTTGCAATTTGCTTTTCTATATGTATTTCCCAGTTTGTTTAGCATGGTTTATTTGTGTCTCATCTATAATGTTATTGTTTATTGTCTACTGTAGTTTGTGCCAATTTTGCAAACTGGATGGCCTGAGGAGAACCTTGACAGAAGACCTCCTTTGATGGGGGCGGCTGCAGAAGTTTACAGGACCATCTCCTCTGACGTCAGTGGAAATCATCACAAGAGCAATATGGGGTTATTACAGAACAATTCCCAGATGGCTTCTTTACCTGTTGTTGCTGCCGGCCAAGCGCACAATGTGTGTGGTGATAATGGTACTGGAATCAAGATAAGGAGTCGCGGCCAAGCACGAAATGAATTTCCTCAAATAAATCCACCGAACCAAGGTACTGCACCAAGAAGGATACTCCTTCAGGTGGCACGCACCCGTCAGGCATCTCAAGCGGCAAGCTGCAAACCAGAAGACGATGATTCAAAACCAGTCATTGCAGCGGTAAGACTTTGTTAACAAAATCTTGTGTGTCTATTCTAACTTGAGTCTTGAGATTATCTATCTGCACATATCGCAAGATTTATAAGAATCTCCTTTTGCAGGAGAGGGAAGTTTCAGAGAATCATGCTGCTGATGAGAGTTCTACTGATGATACCAAGATTGTGAATGAACCCCATAAGACGTCTCTTGAATCAACTGACAAGAGTAAGATTTCTCAGCAACATGTTACAAAGACGGATTCCATCTCGGAGTTAAAAGAGGCTTTATTGTCTGAAGGGGTCCCTTACAAATCAAAGCCTTACTCTAGCCGCAAAATCTGGTCGTCTTTTGTTTTTGTTGTCTTGGTCGTGATGTTAGTAGTCTTCTTTGCTAACATATGGGGATATCTTAAATTTTGAACTGCTAGGACATCATTCGTGTAATTTACCCGTTTTTTTTGGGGACCCTTGAACATATGAGAAGGCATTCTAGGTTTGACTTGGTTAGCGTTGTTGATAATCGATAACTCCATGCGTACATGAAGTCAGTGCTTACATAATATGATACTCAGTATCTATGCTGTTGTAAAATAGCAATGTTTATATTTTTTGGCCCACCTTCCAGTTTCTTGTTCCTCCTTTCTTGGATCCAGATTAAGTGACTTTGTGGCCAGTGACTCAAAGTTGCATGAGTTTAAGTGAAATTTGGGAGAATTTAATGACTTAAATTTTAAATTTTGAGACTTTTTTTTAAGTGGATTTGTTTTTCTAAAGAAAATTAACTTTAGACATTTTTTTGAAATTTAGATAATTGAATATTGAATTTGATCTAATTTTCTAAATTCACCAAAAGTTTTCTAATTTTTCTGCCATAAATCATTAAAACCAGATCCGTCCTTTCCTTTTCTGTTGTTTAGGAATAATTTAATATTAAAGTTCTCTTGACGTCTCTTCATGTTTCAGAAATAACAAATTTTCCTTGCTATTCTATATTCTCGATACTTGAATTAATCTATTTAATTTTTAATGTGCACTTCAATTTTCTTATTTACTGAATCTAAGAAAAACAAAGTGTTCATGTAAGATGCTAATCTTAGTTACAAGCTAATGTATTGGGAAAGATACGATCAAGCAAGTATTTTTTTTTAAATTAAAAAAAAAAAAAACTCTCTTTGGGCCCAGTAAATAGTCTAACTGTGTTCTCATGATATCACTTCAGCCCATAACTCTATCAGAATCCAACAGCCCAAATTGTTTTTTCCCCATTGCAAGCAATAAAGGAAAGGGACTTGATTTTTGCACCACCTGAAATTGGTACCCTCACCTTTTTAACACTTCCGGAAACTATTTTCCGGTTGAGAGAAGGTGGTGCAAAAATTAATCTCCTAAATTTTTTTGTTTTTTTTTAAAAAAAACTGTCAGCTGGAACGAAGAAAAACAAAACCAACAAGCAATGTGATGACGTCACAAGTTCCCCTTTAGCTGAGTATAACTCAGATTATTAATAGCTGTGCCTAAGATCATTCTAAGCGGGGGCCAGCCCTGCCCTGAAAGACAAAGACTTGCTAATTTCAGATAGAAGGCAATTACGCGAGAACCCAGAATTGGCTTTCCAAGAACAACAGACCATTTGCACTTATCGGCAGAGAACTTGACAAACTAGGCATTCCCTTTACATACCCAGTTGCCAAAATCGGCATCATAGCCCAAATCGGCTCTGGTTCTCGCCCCACCGTTTATCTTTGGGCGGACATGGATGCCCTCCTCTTGCAGGTAACCGCAAGATTTGATTTTTACATGAGGGACGAAGAACGAAAGAGACCCACGTTATATCAAGTTGAGACATGCTTCAAAAGTAGTCCATGTGTCCCCTATTATGATCACAAAAGTATATTAATTCTTTACTCAGTGCATGGCATAGGTTCCTAGTATCTAATATGTTTTTATAGGTTCCTGTTTTAGAGAAACAACGTAGGTACTCGACATTGATACATAATAAATAGATCACGGCAATGTTCTTGTGCTCATAAATTCATTTTTCTTTTCATATCAGCTTGTATATTCTTTCTAGACTAAAAGATCCTTGATTTGCCAGAACAGTTCTGTAAGGTGCAGGGTTGTCAAAACGTATATGTCCTTATCTTTTCTACATTGTATGTGAGATTCTTACTTTAAAAAAGTCCATGCTTAGATTCGTATATTCTCGAGATCTAATTAGTTCTATTAATTCAGATCAACCATTTTGCAGTGCTTTTGTGAGGAATGCCATCTTGGCTACATGGATTCCTCATTTCTTTTTCTTGGTGTTACGGCATGCTGTAAAGAACTGATAATTAAGCAGATGGCCGATTCTCAATAATACCGGGATGAAAGTTTGATCCCTCAATAATGAATTCACGTTCCCTTATAGATTCTTCGATAATATGCTTTTCATATTTGTCATGCAACATATATATAATATGATGTTTTCGTACTTGTGTCTGCAAAAATCAATTACAATATTGCTCAATGATTTAGATTTAGACCTTTTACATATGTTTTAGGTACGTAGATATTTCTAACATGCAATTAATCATATGAAAATCAAAGATTCTGGCTACAAAGCACTAATTCAAAATTCACATGCATAGAGCTTTTAATAGAGGGGGAAAAAGCCATAACCGTTTGCGGAGAACTAGAAAACACCTTGCATACCTCATATTGTGCATTGTTATTTTGTAACATAAATGACAAGCAATCCACTTTTCTTGCTTAGAATTAGAATACATGATTAAGACTTAAATCAAATTAATAGCCTCGATTATGTAAAGGGTGGCAAAGGACCTTATTATGTAGAATATTGCAGAATTCACTGATCCAAAACCTGATAGCTACATTTCAGTGATGACCATTATCCCTCGAGAGCCTTCTTTTCGATCTTTAACCATTCTGTTTGGCCTTTCTAACGGTAAATAACGAATTTGACAAATGGAGTTTTCCCACTGAGGTTACTTTTCTTTTTCTTAAGCTGAACAATCTAGGACCTAGAAAGCAATCACACTGGTGACCAAATGACAAGAAGCCTAGAGTCCCAATAATTACATCATAATGCAATCATACGTGAGCAATGTCACTTTTGTGTGTGTGTGTTTAGGGTGAAGAAAAGTTATAGCATCAGGGTATGTTAAAAGACTCGATCACTGCTTATAGTGATATTTATATATTTTTTATTAAAAAAATTACTTGTAACAGAATTTAAATCTAAGTAGTACAGATAAATAATTTAATTTTTATTCAATTGAACTAATCTCGTCAGCAATGTTATCATGCTGGCTATGCTCTCGCTATTATGTTTATACAATGAACATACTTGAGCCATATTTATTGAAGAATTCTCAATTATATATGTGTTGTTTACTAGGAAAAGGAGATTTGGTGGTTGATTATGATTGCATTGCTAACTAAGCTAAGCGACCACATGCATGTTCTTAGCCGCCCAAGCCAACAACACAAGGGCCACACACCTTGATCAGAGTCTCCTAATCAGTCTCCCCTTCAACATTTGGACAATTCTTTCTCACAATTATCAAAATCTCCTTTCCCCCTCCATTATTATTTATTTTATAAAAGGATGATTAAAGCTAATCAATTTAGGTCAACCTGAATTCTCATGGGGTTGCAATCTTTTTGGGCTGGATTTACTAAACATAGCATCAGGTGGATGTGTTGGTTGGTGGAATTTTAGTGGTTGATATCTGCCACCAAATTAACCATAGGGGCCCTTCTGTCAGTGCCCTAGCTGAGTCATCACCACATGTGTCACTACATGAACCAAGTAAATGCAGCCTCTTCTTTCTTCATTTCTCTTTCTCTTAGCATATGCAATAATCAAGTAAAAAACTTTCCAATGAGCATTTGACAGCAAGACAATCCTGTTCAGGAAAGATTGTTCTTCAGGCTTTCTTTAAAAGGGCTTAGTTGGCTGATATGGTTAAAGGAGAAATCTGCCAAACCATTCTTATATAATGATAGTATAGTACGTAGTAACTATATATATAGTTTGGTGAGGTAATAAATATTCAATTTCAAAAGGGGTTTGGTACAAATATAAATACATTGAATTCGTACAAGCATAAAATATTTCTACATTCCAATTACCTGCCTATCTCACATTACAGTCCAAAGATTTCAATGTTCTATGAACAATTTGCCTCATGTATATAATCACTTTTTGGAATGAAGGATTAGTGACTATATCTAATAGGGAAAAGAGAGAGTTTGATTGGCAAATTCAAAACTAGAGATTAGCATTTTCATTGCCCAAACCAATGCAAGTGAAAGGAAATTAATGAGAAAAAGAAAAATAGACAAGAGATTATGCGAAGTTAACGAACATCCCATGTGGGAATCATCTTTGTTGGATTAGTTTTTACACGCAAAACGTTAGACATTTAGGGATCCCCACTTACGTTTCATCCATCCCAATCACATGTTCATGAAAATGGGAAATACGTTGCTTAAGGTCTACTTCGTGTGGGAAATGAAAAATGCTCAATTTGTTAATCTCTTCTTCAAGAAATCACAATTTTTCTGTGATCCTGCTCATGACATCTGGCTCATTTGATCCAAAGTTTCAATCTTTTCACCTCAATATCTCATTTTAAGGCCTGAAAACTTCTACAAAGCAAATACTTCTTTCTCTTCTCTAAGAAATCACATATATAACAAACAAACATGAACAATAATTAAATAAGTAAAGTTATATTTTGTATCCTCTGCTTAATAAATATAGTAATTACGTGAGATTGAGGTTAAATGGTAAGAGGGTGTCTGTGTCTACGGCAGAGAAGAAGCTGAGGTAATAGTGTGTTAAGAACACAAAACTAGGTGGTTTTCCAGGTTGTCCAAGTGGGATGGTAGGCTTACACATATGGCATGCATATCTGACAGAGTGACACTTCAGCACCTAGATGTGCAAAATAAATCAGTCGGTGCATGATGGAAGTATTATCATATTCAATGTCACCTTTGTTTCTTTCTTTCTTTTTCTCTCTCTTTTATTCAATTCCCTCACCAGTCACCCTACCATAACCTCTCCTTCTGTCTATAAATTTGCTATCCCTGCTCCACTGGTTACCTGTTACCTCTCTCTTGAAGATCGAAAAGAATTCCAAAAAGAAATATTAAACTAATAGGTTCTTGCTACACACAGTGGCACTGCATGTGCTCTGGAATCACTCTGTTTAGCTTTATATTGCTAATCACCCACCTTCCATCTATTATACTCTAACTCCTTCCATTTCCATCGTTATAGTATCACCATCTTCTCTTTGCTTCATTTTCATTCTTAGAGAAAATGGGTGAGGAAGCAAAGCAGGTGAG
Organism: Bauhinia variegata; assembly: GCA_022379115.2. NCBI lineage: Eukaryota > Viridiplantae > Streptophyta > Magnoliopsida > Fabales > Fabaceae > Bauhinia > Bauhinia variegata. The sequence goes on from CM039437.1 coordinate 15,098,011, forward strand.
CCTTCACTTGTCATTCTGCTAATTTCTTCAGTGACTTAAGAATTTTTCATGGTTAAATGGGTCTGTTTTAGTTCTTGTTGGTCTTGTTCATTTTTCTTTGATTGGATATATAGGAGCAACCCAAGGCTGAGGCAGAGGCAAAGCCAACAGAGGAGAAGAAAGAAGAGAAAACAGAAGAGAAGAAAGAAGAGAAAACAGACGAGAAGAAAGAAGAGAAAGCAGAAGAGGAGAAGAAGGAAGAGCCAAAACCGCCAGCACCTTGTGTGCTGTTTGTGGACCTGCATTGTGTGGGATGTACCAAGAAAATTCAGAAAACTATCATGAAAATGAGAGGTTCGATTTTGGATCAATCTTATTATTCTTCCCCTCTATTTCTATGCATGCACGTGGCCCATGTGCAGTTTTCCCTCATTTTCATTTGTGGTGATGTTCAACAGGAGTTGAGGGAGTGGTAATTGATATGGCTAAGAATGAAGTGACTATAAAAGGAATCGTAGAGCCTCAGGCAATCTGCACAAAAATAACCAAGACAACAAAAAGGAGAGCCACGGTTATATCTCCATTGCCTGCTGCTGAAGGAGAGCCTATACCAGAAGTTGTTACCTCCCAGGTGCCATAAAATTTTACAGTTTACTGCTTTCTCTTGTACAGAAAGAAAGCAAATTATCTGCAGAAAAGTTAATTTATCAACAATTAATTGGTAACTCTTAATTTGCTGTTCCAGGTTAGTGGACCAGTAACTGTTGAACTTAATGTAAACATGCATTGTGAGGCTTGTGCTGAGCAGCTCAAGAGAAAGATACTCAAAATGAGAGGTAACTTTTATCTATCTCAATCCAAATTTTGAAAATTGAAAATACATAAATGAGTAAAAAAAGAAAGAAATAAAAATGTTGGAAAGGAATCCCATAAAGGATCCATCATCTTTCCTGAATTTGGGCTTGTCTTGTCCCACCCAGATTGCCTGATCAGATGGTGGGCCCTTTGACGTGTCATGCATGCAAGTGTTCAAATTGTTGACGATGATTTGGTTTAGACCTTTTATTAGTCAATGTCCTGCATCAGACTGCACTTGAAAAGGGAGTGAAAAGAATGGGGTTACAAGGGGTGTTTCTGCAAGAACGTTCTTGTGAACTATGAAGGTCAATTTTTGCCACCTAAAAAGACTATTTGAAACGACGTGTAGCTTTTAGGATTCCTTAACGCATGTCTCAACCATGAACTGGTTGGTTTTGAGAACTAATTATGGCACCTAAAATTGCTTTTCTTAGTCACATGCTTTTAGGTAATGAGAAAAGTGTTTTATTTTATGTATTTTTTAGTCATATTTTGTGATTAATGTGCAATTATACTTTAACTAATCATGCAGGAGTGCAAACGGCATCAACAGAGCTTAGCACAGGGAAGGTTATTGTGACAGGAACCATGGATGCACAAAAGCTAGTGGATTATGTCTATAGACGCACCAAGAAGCAAGCCAAAATAGTGCCACAGCCAGAGCCTGAACCAGAAAAGAAAGAAGAAAACAAAGAAGGTGAAAAACCAGCAGAAGAGGCAAAACCAGAAGAGAAAAAAGAAGAAAACGCAGAGAAGAAAGAAGAGGAGAAACCAGCAGAGGAACCCAAGAAAGAAGAGCGCGGTGGTGAAGAAAAGAAAGAAGAAGAAAAGAGTACTGGTGAAGAAGGAAAAGAAGAAGAGGGCAAGAAAGAAGGTGCTGATCAAGCTGGTGAGGTGGTTAATCTTGAGGAGGAACACATGAAGAGGATGATGTACTATTACCAGCCAATCTACATGATTGAACGAATCCCACCTCCTCAGCTATTCAGCGATGAAAATCCCAATGCATGTTGCATTTCATAAAAGAAGAGGAAAATGAAATTGTCAATGAGAGAAAATTAAAGAAAAGAGTTCATAGTCCCTACGTACCACCAATGAGGGAAATTTTAGAGCTGGGTTGGTGGGCTGCGTAAATGAAAATCACATACTCGTAAGTTTATTAATGATATAATGTTTTGTATCTTATGTGTGTAGATTTTTTATTATACTAATAACAGAATCAACATTGTACACATGATTGTGAAAGAAATGTGTGAAAATTTGTGTATATATTAATTAATATTATATATATATGGAGTACTCTTAAGAAAAGCCTCTCTTGGTTGCTTAATTAACGTGGATGGAACATGTGGAGAGAACAAATACAGTAGCTGAGTTAGAATAATAGAGATTAATCAGGAGTGTGGGCTTCACATGGTGAGTGGGGTCCCATTCAATATGAGATCTGAGTCATCTAATGAGACACCAAATCCACCTCATTGGGACCCATTTGGTTTCTAATTATCATCATTGTCACAGTTGTCATCAATCTGAGAATGTAAGATATCAGTATTTTCTGATAAATTAAGATGTAGATTTTAGCAAAGAATACTGAATAGCTTTCTTTATAAGATAAATAAAGGATGGGACAACTTTCTTGACTAACTATTCTTCGGGCAAATAAAGTTTTCAAATACGAGCTGCTTTTTATTGACTTTTTGAGATAGTTCAGCAATCCTTGTTGGGTAAGGAAAAAAAAGAAATAACATCAACCTTAGCCATATTTTTTTGTCAATATGCTCCTACGTTGGCTTGATGTGGATATGTGTTTAATTACATACTTTACTCGATCGACCTCTGCAATGGACAGTGAATACAACAGTACTCCAATGTACAGTTAAGAAAATTTAGGATATCAGTTCACTGAAAACTATAGCATAACAAGAGTGAGCCTTCTGTGATCTGCAATATTTTAATGCCTTAACAGCATATGATTCAAGTTAAAGTATGCATCGAATGCCTACTGTGAAAGTTGTTTGCTATATATTTATGCTTGCAATTTTTAAATGCATGTGCGAGGCGATTCAATCGATGATTAGTGGGTAAAAGGTGGTGGTTTCTTCATGTCCTTGCTGCATAATTAAAACTTAATTTCTTAACACACAATCAATGAAAGCATAATGATCGTGTTCTATATAACCACAAGGCTATTATAAATTAAGTTGCTCAAGTTCCAAATTCGTCAAGTTTAACTTCTTTGATAAGTAAGCAAACAAAACCCACGTGGGAGCCAAACTCCAAATCACCAATTTCCAATGAAAAGGAGAATGCACTGTATCCACTTTTGGTTACTAACAGGGAGTTGCTGACACAACTTTGCACTCATCCAAGTCACCACCCCTCACCCCCATTCCAAAGCAAGACTATATTTCCTTAATCAAAGGCAGTATCTTTCATTGCATCATGGCACTTATCCTCTTAATCTGACTGAACCAGCCAACATTATGATAAAGACGCAAGTAAATGAAGGAAAAAGTAGAAGAAAGACTAGAAACTAGGCTTCTTTTTAAAAGAGAATCTCATGGCATAAACCCAACTAAGCATGATCCATGTCCTGAACAAAGAGCAAATGATCTTGTATATAAGGCTTGGACATATCCATAAGATAACCAGGAGCTCAAAACATTGGCTAAGAAGATCAAGAATTAATGGCGAACATGCAAATTGTTCCAGCTTATAAGAATACTGTGGAGGCACAGTATGTAGAGATGATGGTTCCTCTGTATTCTTATGGATGTGAGAAGAAAGTAAAGAAAGCCCTAGCCAATCTCAAAGGTAAAAGACAGCATTTTTGGTATACTTTTCAATAATATTACTTAATTTGACATATCAGTAGCCATCTCTGTCATGAAGATGTTATTGTCCCTCATATGTAGTTTTCAGACTAATTAGAGTTTTTATTTTATTCTTATAATTTCTGTGGTTCATTATTTAGTTTCATTTTATTAGGTCGTTAAATTATGAGATTCCTAGAGTAATTAATTTATCCAATAATATAATTTACTACATCCGTGTTTAAACGATTAGTACGAGAAAATCGCATGTCTTCTGCCACATAAGCAAAGACTTGATGTGGGCTTTCCAAGTCCACAAGCTTTGATGTTTGGGTTCATTGAATTCCCGTTTAAGTTTCTTTACTTGTTTGTTTGGGTAAGTTCATTCAACTCAAATGATGGTGATTTAGCATTTTTCCCTAAAGCCATAGAAGTAACAAACCAGAAAATGCTATATACAAAAGAACAATTTGTAGCCGAACGCTTCCATGTTCATGCACACTTTGAATTCTAGTACTTGTCTAGAAGGAGCCGGTGAATATCCCCTTCGATTTTGGGCCAATATTTGCATCACTTTTGGTGGCACCAATACTATTTGACATGTAGCAAAACTCCCCTTAAAGGAATCAGTGAAGGGACTGATTGACAATTTGACAGTCACCAAGACAGTAATATTCACTTCAGACATATGATTTTCTTTTGAGTTTTGATGCATCTTTGAGCTGTAAATTGGTAAATTACTGACTAAATTTGTGTTCGTTGCAGGCATATACTCAGTAAATGTGGATTACAATCAACAAAAAGTGACCGTTTGGGGAATCTGCAACAAATATGATGTGCTAGCAACTGTAAGGAGCAAGAGAAAGGAAGCTCGTTTTTGGAATCCAGAAGACAATGCTGCAATAGAGGATTCAACTTCACAATCACCATCATCTCCACCGCAACCACTTCCTCATAAGAATTCTAAGCGCTCTCTAACATTGATGAAGGTTCGGTCTTTAAGTCTGAGAGCATCTCTAAGGTTAGAAGTACTGAAGAAGTCTTTAACGAAGAAAACCTTGATCACTAGATCATACTCTTTCTAACCAAGAAAAAGGAACAAGTGCTCAATGGGAGAAAGGAAAAAGTGCTTATCTTGTTTGAATTGAGTGTAAATTTGGGAACTAATGCTTTAATTCCCAATCTAACTTGTATATAGCTGCTTGTTCAAGCATTTGGGCTTTCTTGTTTGGCTTGCAATTTTTGTGGTTCCTTGGTTGAATCTTACCTCGAAAGATCAGAATGAGAATCTGCACCTCCAAGCATATGTACTACATTGAAAATGTCGTACAGATGAAATTTTACTTCTGCCAAATCCATGCGTTGGGAAACATAAGCTAGCCAGATCACATGGCATTTTCCCATGCTCGCCTGATAAAGCCAAAGCATGCATCCACCAAACATGTCCTTTCTTTATTTTTATTTTTTAATTTTTAAAGTTCAAAGCTTTGAAGCCACTCCATGGTTCTTCAATATTTCTCACCAATAGATTCAAACCAGATCAGCTCTTAAAGTTTTGATGCGACCACACAAAGTCATACAAAACGTGGTTAATTTAACTAATTGTCTATATGATGATTACCATTTACGCGCAACTAAGTCGTCCACATTGTGCGAATCCAATCCCTAAGATAGGAAAGAAATCATTGTTATATATTATTATTATTATATTATTATTATTGTGAATATCACATAAAAATCTTTCAATTTCAATTCCCTTGTCACATAAATCAGAAAGTGCCAGAATTCAAACCCCTTTTGCCTAATTTCTATCCCTTTATTATATATATATATGGCATAACTTTCCCTCCCCAAATTTCATAGTCCACACGTTTTAACTACCATAGCCTGATATAAAGAAAGAGCCTTTCAACCCTCCTCGCTGAGAAGTTCTCAACCTGAACACAGAAACGAAGAGAGAAAGAAGAAAGAAGATGATAATGGTGGTGAGCATGACGGAGATATTGGGGGAATACACGGCGGTGCTGACAAGGGTGACGGAGCACCTCCTGCCACGGCGACGTGGCATACGCTTTAGCAGTCTCAGGAATCTTCGTTTTCTTTCTGCACCCTCGTCTTCATCAGACCACTCTTCGTTTATCCTTTACTTCTAGTTTTCAGAATAGCAACTGGGTTTCTATTTTCTAGGACACCAATTTTTTTTTTTTTTATCTGGGTTTCGCATTTCTTTTTGGGTATTTATTGCATTAGTTCAATCTGTGAGGAGAGGTTTTCTTCCGAGGGCATGTTATCCTCAGTTGCATCTGATATGTAATTACAGCAGGGACTAGAAAAAAAAGAAATAAAAAATAAGCCCTTCATTCCTTCAAGCTTTGGTTATCTGATATTCTTCCAATTTCCAGTCTTGAATCAACATGTTCCAATGAAATTGAACATAGATAGAATGGTATATTCAATTCAAGGTAACTGCAACACAGAGCAATGAGTTTCTGAACTTTCTACAAATGTCAACCTTGCTCTGATAATCCCAAGAAAGGAAGGTACTTTACATGTATTTTTGCATAATTGGTTTCCATTTTTGTTTTCGCCGTTTTGTAAGCTAATCCTCTTCTTTCAGTATTTGGAAAGAAATAAGAAAAAAAGCTACAAACTTCATCGGGTCTCTCCAGATGTATGCTTTGTACCTGGCTACCCAATGAAGCTGATCATAAATGTGAATAAGCAAATAATGGATGCCCACCAAAATAATGATGATGATGATGAGAAGTCAATTACAGGGTGTTGAGGATTGAGGAAGTGGACTGACATAGCAGGATAATCTCATAGATAAGATTTTAATATTTTAATATTTTAAAATTAAATTTGACCTCTTTTTAAATACTTCAATTATTATTAGAAAAATTGGGATCCTAATTTAATCTATGATATATATATATATATAAAACAAATAATTATAAGGTGTTGAGGGATATGTCTAATGTCTTGAGAGCCATTTCACATTCATCTAACATGACAATTTTGCTTGGACCTCCATGGCATTTCCTTCTAAAAAAACTAATGATTAGATGGGTGATTCCCTTTTTATGATCTATATTATCTTTGCAAAGATTACACAGATAGCGTCACAAAGAAGTAAATTGGAGAAAGCAAAGCAATGACTCAATGTGGAGGAAGAAAAGGACAATAAAAGGACATAAGAAAAACTTAGAGCCACATACATAGTTCAATTATTTATAAGTGGTGTTTTTGAGTTAAGCATGTGCCCACCCAAACGAAGCTAATTATGTCCATATCTATCTTGAAAAAGGATATTTCTTTTCTTACCATTAATTTTTTAATTCCTACCTATTAAATTTTTTTCCTAAAAAGTAAAAAACACCCAACCCCTCATTATTGAGATGCCGCCTCCCATCTCTTTTCTTCTCTGTTTTTATATATATATATACTTGACAACTAGAATTATTTTCTTTGTTGAAATACTTGGAATTCATGTCAAATTTATCTCGGTTCTTTATCTTTTATTTCTCTCTAGCGCAAAGGCAAAGTTATGTTAGAGTTAAATGTGTATTTTTTTTTTCCTTCTACTATCTGTTTTTTAATTTAACTTTATTAATATTCTATTTTTTAAAAATATTTTTACTTTTTATTTTTTGTATAAATTCTAATAATTTATTTATATGAAATATTTTAAATTATAGTATACTTTTTCATGAAGCCAAAATATTAGGAGAAATGATGATCTGATAGTTTTACAAAATCTTTGTTTTTTTTTATAGCGTATATGATATTCAAATCAAAACAAAATTCATATTAATACATGAATTTTTTTTGGGACAATTTACTAATTGCTAATTTCCTCATTAAAAGTGATTATAAAAGAATATTTAAATTGAAATCACACCTATCAAAGGAGAGGGAGAGAGACGCGTCAGTTATGGGGGTGGGATTGAATTACATTATTTATTTAAGAGGGGTAAAAAAAAGAAGGTGGATAAGAATAAAGAAATTAATGGTAAAAAAAAAAAAAAAAAACCACCCTTAAGAAATAGTAACTTTTTTCTTTTCTTATCCACATGGGCAGATCAAATATCCACTAAGTCAGCTACTCCTTTTGACGAAGAGACAATCTCGAAAGCTCTTGCTCTTGTTATATTGAAGCCTTTTTGTCCCATTTTCCCAACAAAACAGAGGGAAAAGGCAATAGACTATCCAGGGGAGTTGATATTTGCACCCTCTTTGTTAATATTCTCACTACCTCCTTGACTTCCCAAAGTGTTAGGGTGGTGCAGATATTAATTTTAGGTGGTGCAACAAGAAGAATCCAAGTTATCCAACCAGTGAGATACTAATCCAAAAGCATGTTGTTACCATCGTCACTCGTCATCATTTACCATTCAATTTGTTTTAGTTTTCCTACCATTAAAGGAAATATTGTTTTTACACATATTTTTAACAAATTCATCAAAGTATGAAATTAATTATTTTTTGAAACAGTTGCATCAATTAATAAATTATTCTTTAACAAAAATGATTTTAAAAATTTTAACTTAATACCTTTAAAATGCTTTAATACCTATTTTATTTTTTCTAAGCCACTATCTTGTTGGTATATTATATTTTAATCAGATTAAATGAACCACAAATGGAGATAAGATAGATTGGATCATTGGGACATCTATAATAGAATATTGATTGGAGCAATAATTTCATAAAATCAAAAGCTCTCTCTGAAAGTCTGTCAAAATACCAACAATAAAAAATTCTTTTTTCATCTTTTATGGAATATATACTCTAAAATAAGCCATCACATGGAGAATCCCATCATCAATAGCAACTACCAAGTTATCATGATGCACAACGCCAAATATTATCAAGGGCAACTGACAATAATAATAATATCACTATTTTTCTTAAAAAATGATGTAATATTCTGAAGAATAATATAGGTAAATCTTTTTTCTGTCATTTCCCTTTCTTCTACTCCCAAAAAAAAATGAAATTAAATTTTAATTTACTGATCAAAACAAACCCTTAATGGAGATTCAAATATCGATAAGTGCAAAAAGAAATTTTGACTAAAGTCGAAGTCTTTGGAGGATAACGACGAAGTCAACCAAAATATCAGGACTATATCTATAAATTTTCATAGTAATATAGGTCAAAATTAATTATGCTAAAATTTAAGGGTCACATTGCAATTTGTGAACAGTAAAATCTAATAGACAGATTCTTATTTTAATATTAAAAATTTATTGAGTGAGAAACAGAGTTCAACTTCAACGCTTCCTTCTCTCTGAAGGGGAACAGAGAGTACGGTCACCACATTCACATTTCTCTCATGGTCTTCGCGGTTTGGCTTCTGGTATAATATCAAATATCTAATATTTTGAGTTTTTCCTTTGCAATTTTATGTCTCTGATGTAAAATTTCATCTGAATTCTGTTGAATTCTTATATATTCAATTTACACGATTATCTACCATTTTAAGATTATTTATTGCTTTGATGATAGTTTCTGGTGATAATCTTTTTGGATTTTGATCAGCTTAATCAATCACTCGTCTGAGCTTATCTGAGCTCAATTTTAGCGATGAAGGGTGTTGGCTGTTATAATGACTGGGTATATTATTCATCATCTTCCTCAAATTTATCAGCTTTTGCTCCACCCTTTAGTGTTAATCGATCCCCTTCAAAGGATGTTTCAGCCCCATATGCGGATTTAGCAGAATCTGCAGATGCTATCCCCTCCAATCAAGTCCCTGTTGACTGCGGTTATGGGTATCATTATTTTTCTAATCCCGTCAGGGAATTGGATTCAACGCCTTCTTCAAAGGCATATGGATACTCAGTCTCTCAAATTATAGACCAACCCAATACCCAGTTGCCTCATTTTAACCCTGCCGGTGTGGTTTTCAAGGACTCGTTTGCTTCTGATCAATGTTCTAATATTGTAAAAGCAAGTCTTGTTGATGGCCAACCATACTATCCTTCACATAATGGTAGTTCCTCTATGGCACATAATCCATGGTCTCCCGCAGCTGGATATTCCACCTTTGATGGATCACCTTGTAGTGATTCTACTAAAATTCCATCTGAGACAGGAGGATATTCCAGCCAGAAGGGTGGCCCATGGAATCAGTTTGCAGAGTTCAACCAAGATAAAAGTAAACAGGTGGAGCTTGGGAAAAGTTTCTGCTCAATGGAAGCTAATGCTACCGGTTCATTTATTGAAGGAAACCTTGTGAGCAAAGGTATATTTATAATAATAATTGTAATTTTTTATTTTATTTACACGATCTGCCAGTCTTCTCCTTTTTTTTTATTATTATCTGCGAACAGGCTTTGTCGTTGGCAAGGTTTCCTTTTTACCAAGGTATCATCTAACACTGCATAAAAAATTGATATTGTAAAATATGAAAAAAAATTACAAGAGAAAATGAGAATAAATGATGTGATCTTAAAAGTGAAGAAAAGAAGGTAATGCTGTATGAACCATGTTGCAACTGGAAATCAACTTCTTCTATGTTAAAAATTAATCTGTTTGTGCAGGATGTCAAGATGTTAATGACTCAACAAATGGGGAGCATAGCACCAATATGTTGGGTTGGGAAAAACACCATTTGCCTATGATCACAGACCAGTTAGATGATAAATCTTTCTGGTGGCAAACATCCAAATCTGTGCCAGTTGATTTTTCAAGGACATCTGTTCAGGGGTCCCCTTTGGTGTCCTTGGAAACTCATCATGACCCTCTCTTGAAATCAGTTGGAGATTCAGGGAACCATAACCTGTCATTTACTGATTCACTTAAATACTTGAGGCAGACTGATAAACCATCATGGGTTGATACAGGATCTTCAGCACCTATAGCCAAGTCAATCTATGATTTGAATGTTGCCAGTGGTATAGCTGACAGAGACCTTGGAATCAATAATTTCTCTAATAAGGAGCCATATCCTCAGCCAAGTCTTGGACAGCTGGATTGCTTTGGTTTAAGCGAACTCCATACTCTACTACAGAGAAATGATCCTGTGCCTACTTCCTCAATAAGAATTGCTGAACTTTCAGACAAGAGTATTTCGGCAGATGCTGTGGAATTTACATTCAAAGCAGAAGCACCACGTGGATTTCAAAATCCTCATGTCACTCAAGATAAATTGACACTTAGTACACATGAGGCTTTGAATTCCATTGCGAAATCTTTTGATAGTGTAGATCGTTGTAATCCTGCCATAGACTCACCATGCTGGAAGGGAACTCCGACTGGTTATGCTTCTCCCTTTGAAGCTTCTGAAACTCTAAATCCACTATATGTGAAGAAAACAGAAGAGTATTTTGGTTCTGATCTTCTATGGCCTCAGAGTTTTCTGCTTAATACTAGCAATCATGTGAAAATATCTTCTGGAACTTCAAACAACAATCAAATAGACAACGAAATTGACTATCAGGAAAGAAAATTGGCAGATCCTCCAATAAAGTCTCCAGTAATGAACTTTGGATCTGAAGATTGCAATTCAGATGTTGCAATGGATGCTGGGTCCTGTCAGTGTAAAGCAAGCTGTTACTGTGGGCTTCAATATCTGGATGACCTTTCTGAAGTGAGGGAAAACATGGTGCCACCAAACAAGTCAATCAATGATTGCGAGTCTAGATCTTCTAATACTGAGCAAAAAGTGATAGGAGCAAACAAATTGACATCACAAAATAATCATGATTTATGTGGAGGTAATGGAGATGCTAGATTTAACGTGAATGAATGCTCAAAATATGGTACATCTCATGCCACAGGATATGCACTGTCTTCACCTTCTTCTGTAGAAGATTCACCCAGTGAGCCCCAAAAATCGAAAGCATCAACTCCAAATATGAATGTCCACTTGCTGATTGATACTATGCATAATTTGTCAGAATTGCTTCTTTTTCATTGTCTGAACAACACATGTGAATTTAATGAGCGAGATCACAATGTCCTTAAAAATGTGATTAGTAACCTGGACACATGTATTTTAAAGAATGCTGAACAAGTTATTCCTGTGAAAAAACGTCCCTTCCCCCAGCCATACACTTCTAAATATGCCAGAGAATCTGCTGAGGCTCAGCAGGTATGATTTGATTTCTTCTATTTTAAGTATAGTGCTTGGTTCTGTGATAGGATGAAAACTTGTTTTCTTATGCTGAGTTACATAAGTTACAAATTAAATAAACTTTTACTTTCACTGATTGAAAATAAGAGTCTGATGAAGTCACTGTTATTTGCACGGTTATGCATGTTAAAAATACACATTTTGCGAGCTTGCACAATATACGCTGACTGAAGCTAACATTGTTATGCATGACTAAGAACACTTTTAGTCAACTGACTGAGTCTTTTTTCCCAAATATTATGGTAAGTTAACCTGTTCCATGTAAAATACCTTCTAGCACAAACAAAGTTTTCCTGAGTAGTTACCTCAAAATCCTTTCATATACGAGAACTGAGTTGAAAGCATGAGGTTATGATAAATTCCACTGACTTGGCCTGTGAAATACCTTCCAGGCAATTACTTTAGTCTTTAAGTGTTTGTCTGGAATAAAATCAATGGTCATTTAGCTTGCAAGACTGCTTATGTTATGTCAGATGTAAGGCGATTTATTTTATTTGATAGGTTGAAATGATGCCAGCAGCAATTTTCCTTGAGCTATTTTTTTTGTACTACTACAATGTTTTGGTATGATGTCCCCTCATGTATGAGATCCACACCATCTAATTTTAGAGAATGAAGTATAATATAATTGATGTGATTATAATCTAATTTGTAGCTGTTAGTGCTTATTTAGTTTATTATTGTTTGTGATCCATAAAATGTGGAGGTCATTATTTGGCTTCATCTTGTATCTCTTGGTTGTGTCGGTCTTCTGATGTTTATGGTAAAGAAGATGGATTTTGCTGATTCTATATGATGGTTATTTGATTAGTCCTGAATTACACTGTTTGTATGTATCCAATCTGAGTATATTTTCAGAATGCAAGTTTTGAGAGACCACAATCAAGCAAGGTAGGACCACAGTGTGCTAACGTTGAGCTTGAAAACACACTTGTTCAGGAGGTGAAGAACCATCATTTCATGTTTGGTAAACATTGGAACTGTGCAGATTCTTTTCCTATTAAAGATGATTCAGAAATGATGAAAGAAGATAACATGAAGAAGGTGCTTTTATATATTTTGCTGTATCCTAGTTACAAACATACATATATATATATATATATATATTCTGTAAACACAAGCACACATTGAACAATTTGGTTCTGGCGGCCTCCCATAAGGTTGAGGTCCCAGACTCGAATCCCCATTCCCCAAATATCCCCAGCTAATAGTTCCTCCTAGAAAGGGAACAAAATAAAGTAGCAAAAAAAGAGAACTTGATTATTTTGGTTTACTTTCTACTTGTAGGCTCTAAAGAGGATTCTTAATGAGAATTTCAATGATGAGAAAGGAGCGGAATCACAGTCTTTGCTATATAAAAATCTGTGGCTTGAGGCGGAGGCTGCATTATGTTCCACCAACTACAAAGCTCGCTATAATCAAGTGAAGATTGAAATGGAGAAAGATTCACGCAAGCAAAGAGGTTGGCATCTCTAACTATCTTGACTGTGGCCCACTTGTTCAATTTCATCAATTATATTCCGGGGAAATGTGGTTCTGAGTTTTGTTTAAGCTAATACTATTCTTCTTCTTGTGCTTAGATAATGCATTAGGCATTGAGGAGCCATCAAAACTGGAGGTTCTTCCTACAAAGCAGAACTCTGCAAGCAGAATGAACAGTGATCTAAAGCCGGATTATTCTGCGCATGATTGGCCTATCTTAAATACTGCCAATGTAAAGGAAGTTAAGGAACCATCATATTTCAAGCTTTCTCTTGATTTGAACAAGCCTAATACAATAGAACCTGAAGAGAAGGGTAGTCAAAAATCAGATAGTTGCATCCAGGATTCTCTTGTTCCTGATACAAACGAGGACGCTGAAGATGATGAGGCTTCTGTTCTTGCTAGATTTCATGTTCACAAATCCGGGCTTGGTGATTCCTGCATCAGTACTGCCAATACCGAGGAAGTATTAAATTCTGAGGTTTGCCAAGCTCTTGACTCAGCAAAGAAATTAGCATCTGGACTGACAGAGAGTCAAAACCTTGTTAATCTCTCACAGGGTTCTCTTATTGATGACAAAATTAAGGCTAATGATTTTGAGGCTTCTGTTATGGCTAGATTTCATATTCTCCAATCCAGGGCTGAAAGTGCAAGTTCTGTCTGTTCAGAGGGGCAACTTTTAGATGGAGTTGGATTTGCCAGCAGTGGAGCTGATTGCACATTCATAGGGACTGCATCAGAGTGCAAATATTTGGATGTAGGTATGGACCCTGTCATGAAGCATCTCACTTCTTGCACTACTGTGGACAAGTCAAATCTGAAGGAGTTTCATCTAGATTTGAAGGATAATGAAGAAATTCAGTCACCTGAGACCTGCAGGTTTGGCAATCAGCTTCTTACTGATGACTCTGATGGCTCCTCATCAGATTGGGAAGACGTCAAGAAGGAGGAGTTTGCAGGGCACAATTTCAAACCTCGATTCTACTGAAGGACTAGATGAATGTTCATGGGTTGGACCTTCCTTATCTTTGTTAGACATTTATTTTACATAAACCCGTGTTGGTGTATAAGTCCGACATTAAACTAATTTCGCATATTTTAGCCATCGCCTGCATGTCTGTTCGTGTGTCTTTTTTTATTTAACTGTGTGCTTGCTTGTTTACACGTGCACATAATATCACAAGACCAAGTGATGTTATTGAGGTAAAATCACAGCATGAAAGGAAAGGGGGGGAAAAAACGCTTTGAAAATTTGGCTTTTCATTCACTTTTATTAGTTATTTTTAGTACAAACCAAAGAAAGCTAATTAGAAACCACAGCTGGGTTATTTATGAACTCCTATGAATTCATCGATGTATCAGAATTGTGTTTTAGTAGTGCTAAATATCACCAATAATTTAATGCCATAATGCGCTGCTTTCTACTTTCTATGGCAATTATCGGTGACAGGGTGAACTATATTATTTTTGCTTATGGGGAGCCCGGAATGTGTGAAACATGGCTCCTTGTTTTGTTGTGATCCGAAAAATGAAAAGAAATCCTTGAGTATGAGAGACCTAAAAAGTTTCAGATATAACTTTTAGGATCTCATTGCAAAGGCATTACTCTGTCACGATCAATGCTACGCCTAATCCCACTATCCAAATGTTATTTTATGAGAAAGAATAGTTCCGGAGTCTTCAACGTGACTTCTCTCGTATTAGAAGCTTGTTATCTAACAAACTTCTTTTTTTTATCTCTCTAATTATTTAGTAAAGTTTCAACCTTGACAACTAATTTGGATATTCGTGCAATTAAATCAACTGAAATTGATTTGCCCATGCATTTCTAATCCAATTACAGCGTGAAATCTTGAGTGGGGGCTTTATAATACAGTAACATTGTCATTTAACTTGTTGTACATGTCCTTTCTCGCGTGCTTGACCATCAAATAACAACGACATTCCAGCTTATTGCCTGATCAGAAGGCACTGAAAGGAGACACTACAATTTCCTTAATTATTTCTTTTTCGTCTATATATAGGCAATGATTATATGATGAGCTCATAAGAGCCACAGCTTTGCTCAGAAAATGAATCCAAAGAAGCTACATTGTGCGACTGTGGTTTTTATCATATATTTCTTCAGTCTAAATGTTCATTCTCAGCTGGAGATTGGGTTTTACAGCATTTTATGTAGCGAGGTTGAGTTCATTGTAAAGGATGAGGTCAGAAAAGCGTTTGCTATGAATCCTCGAATTGCTGCCGGCCTTGTGCGAATGCACTTTCACGATTGCTTTATTAGAGTGAGTCCTCCTATGAACTGTGAAGCCATTTGTAAATTGTTATATATATATATATATCATTAGTCACAAGAAAGAATTCAGCGTACTGTGTTAGGTAGTAGTTCAGTTTAGGTATGTCCTCTTTGAAACAGAGATCATAGTTGGTAACATAGTAACTATTTAACCTTAACCAATAACCATGTTGTTTTTGTTTCTTTCAGGGTTGTGATGCTTCAGTGCTTATTGATTCCACTCCCCAAAACACAGCAGAGAAAGACTCTCCAGCTAATAGTCCAAGTCTAATCGGATATGAAGTCATAGATAATGCCAAGGCTAGACTTGAAGCGGTGTGCGAAGGAATAGTTTCATGTGCTGATATAGTTGCATTTGCAGCAAGGGATAGCTTCGAGATGGTAAGTGAGCCAACTTTAAACTTATTTTGATGTAAAATTATTTCAAGAAATGACTCCATATTCTTTATACAGACAGGAGGGCTTGGCTATGATGTTCCTGCGGGAAGAAGAGATGGCAGAATCTCATTAGCTTCGGAGACTATCAAGTTACCTTCTCCAGCATTCAATGTTGATCAACTTACTAAAATCTTTGCAGCAAAGGGTTTAACACAAGAAGAAATGGTTACTCTCACTGGTAAGAACTTCAAAAAAAATTTATGTTGATATGATTTGCTTATTGTGTTTACCATTTATGAATTCACAGATATCTTGTGTGTGCAGGAGCACATACCATTGGCCACTCTCATTGCTCCTCTTTCAGTAATAGATTATACAATTTCAGCGGCACGTCACGTCAAGATCCAAGCTTGGATCGCTCTTATGCAATTCGGTTGAAGAGACAATGTCCACAGGGTAGCACAAACCAAAGCCTGGTGGTTCCGATGAACCCTTCTAGTCCTGGAAGAGCTGATGTAGGATTCTATGTTGACGTTCTGGTAAACCGAGGTTTGTTCACATCTGATCAGGTTCTCTTGAAAAACCCAGCAACAAAAAAACAAGTGAGAGAAAATGCAAGGAAGCCCTCTCTCTGGATGAGAAAATTCTCTGCTGCAATGGTTAAGATGGGCCAAATTGGGGTCATAACAGGCGACGATGGAGAGATAAGAAGAAATTGTAGGGTGGTCAATGGCTAGAAATGAAGGCAAGTATTGAGATACTTCAGCAACAAGTCACTATGCTTCAACCTTGAGCTTTACATATCCTATGTCGTGTTTCGTCTGTTTTATGCATGTTTGATTATGGAACAAGAGACCGTGCCTTTTCTCTCTTTTCTTTTCCCATAATTAATATTTCTTGACTGTAATACACTCTGTCGTTTTAATTGAAATTGAAAGCCTTGATATAAGCAAATTTCATTGTCGCAGTTGCAAGATCAAATCATATTTAAAGGCAGACAGTCAATTCAAGAGTTATTGAACTTTTAACGATAATTGCTTATACTTTATTTTGTAATTCGTCGGTGTTATTCCAAAAATTGCTGTCCATGTTAAGGTTTCATTAACCTGCTATGAACCATAAGACTATGATATCCAATTACAATAAAGAGATGGGGAAAGGGCACACGAGCACATTGAAGCTAAATCAGGGCAAGCACCATACATACCATGACCGTATCTGATGAACAAAATTCGGCTCATATAAATAGAAAGGATGATTCTGGGCGAAAACAACTAGGCAGTAATGCACTCGTGACGGTGTCCTACATATCGGAGAGCAACAAAAATATAAAGATCAACCCAACCATATTGATGGTTGAGATGGTTGACTACAGTAATTAACGATGGAAGTTTAAAAAATGTCGACAAAACCGATATAAGAAAAAAGAAGAGGAAGCCTAATTAAGTAGTGAGCTCCATAATGGCACCAACAATGTCCCCGTTGTGAGTCTTGAGAGCCTTAACAGCCTTGCTTCTTGACACTCCTGCCTGGGTCATGACCAAATCAATATCCCGAGGCTCCACTCCAGTTTCATCAACCTCCTCTTCTTCCTCATCAGGCTGTGTTCCAGAAGCTGCTGCAGCAGCAGCAGCATCGGGTCTAGCCATTACAGATCCCATATCTGGCATCCTAAACTGCTGAGCAGCCTGTGTCTGCAACTGAGAGCTCAAATCCTCTATTTTTGCTTCACCGAATATGACATAGGTCTCAGAATTTGGGCTCTTAAAGACATCAGGTTTTGAGATGAAAAAGAGTATCTGAGACATACAATAAATTGGTAAGATGCCGCCCACATCTAGAAATGTCATCCACAACAAATTAGATGATGACTTACATTTTTTGTTCTCTTGATTGTGACTCTGCTGACACCAGTAACAGGTTTCAGTCCAAGCTTCAACATTGCTTTTCTACTCTTTTTCTCACTTCTGCTCTGCTTTGAACCCTCAGTACCACCTGCATCTCATTGTCCAACAAAAACGAGTTAAGTAAATGATAAATGGATTGCACGGGAAAAAGTAAAAGGAGCATACTCAGCCAAGCAGATAACAAAAGAAGTAACACAGCAAGGATATGGACATTGCAATTGAAGACAAACAATGAAAAGCAAAGCATATCAAATGGGCCCGTCAATTGAGCAATGATCATGGAGGACTATTCTTCGTTTTGAAGGGCTAATGTGACACTTCATAAGAATCATAAGTACGTAATAGCATTAAGCTAATAGCATTGAATGTTAAATAGAAAGAATCCAACCATTATAAGAGGATAAGACAGATGTAAAATGCTAAAATACCAGAGTTAGACATTCTGTTAATCTTACACGGTGTTTTTTACCGCAACAACAGTCTAGCTCATAACCACGTTTAACAAGCCTTAACATTTAAATTTCAATCAACCAAGTTGACCTGAACTATACAATTATTTCGACCATCCTTTAACAATTTTGATTGTATCCCATAAGATAAATATCTCACTCAACCATCGAGTATAAAGGGGAAAAAGATCTTCGCATAAATTTAAATAAAAAGACATGTTGCAGAAGCACAGACACAAATACACACTTCGGTACTAGAAAACCATTGTTCAAAGGCAAGCAAATCTATCCACATTAGTACAAGAAGGCCAATGGTTCCAGAAAAACATCCAAAATAACAATCTTGTCAGACCATTTGCTTGCCTAAGACATTGAACTTAAAAACCATAGGTCCAAGAAGAGGAGGAAAGCAAGGGCCCGGAACATGCATTCATTGAAATCCCCAGCACAATACAATACTAAAGGAACCTAAAACTAGCTTTGCTTTAAAAGGAAAGCGCATAAATTAGTTATATAGGATAAATTAATAAAGCTAAACAACTATTAAACCCTAAAAATCTTAGATTTAAACAAGTAATATTTTAAAGTGCGATAATTGATAACATTTTCCAAGTGAGTAACGGAAGCAAGAATAGTGACAACCTTGAGCTCCGTCTTCCTTCTCATCATCGTCGTCGTCGTCCTCATCATCATCGTCGTCTTCGTCTTTGTCATCGTCCTTCACATCCTCAACAACGGGGGCGTCTTCATCCTGAAGGCAGATCATACAGGAAAAAGAAATGAGAGACCACACTGGAAATGGTTAAAAAAACGAATACAGAAAACAGAACCGAAGACAAAACCTGGGGCTGAGGCTTCTTCTTCAAGGTCTCCTCGACGATGGGAGTTTGCTGCTCGGTATCAGCCTCGGCGGTGACCTCAACAACGGGACCTGGAGACATGGTTTAGCAAACAGTATGGGAAGGTTCCACTCAGCAGGAGCTGCGACTCGAGGACGATAGGGATAACACTTTTCCCCCGCTCCATGCTTTGGGTTTTATCCGACTCTCCGGAAGGGTTTCGCATCATCTGGGCCAAATTGGGTCCATTTTCAGTTGGGCCCAATTTGTATTTCATTTATTTTTTTGGAAATAAGTAAAATACTTAAAGCCCACTAAAACCCTAACATTATTTTCGGAATCTTTTTTTTACAAAAATAAACCCTTCTAATTACACCCTCCTTTTTTTTTTCCCCTCTTTTTCGGCTTGAAATTCTAATTGCCTCTGTTTAATCTGTGTTCCATAATGGGTTTCTATTTGTGCATAGTAAAGGGAGAGGCTCATAGAATGGAGAATTTCCCTTCATTCATTTACAATTTTCATGTCATTCCAAATCTAATTTTAACAGTTATCATTAACCCTTTAATTTATTCTGACTGAATACCGCAAAGTTTGGATTGTCTAAAATCTTTTGCGGGAAAGTTAAAAGAGACTTTAGGTAAATTTCAGCTATTGATTTTATATTTAATCCAAACTAATTAACCCTCTTAGCTAAAGTTAGCTAATGAGGTCCTTAATTCTTCAAGGGACCAGACAACAACTGTTTGGATTCTTCCAAAAAGTTGTGGTTGTGTCACTCCATTGGTCAACATAATTTATCCATTGGCCAGAACTTTTTGGATTCGGCCAATACTTACAGACTGCAACTGATTTTTGTTTATCCATTGGCAATTTATATTATAGTGAGTAGCCTGATAAATAGTGAATCTCTAGTATTGACTCCATGGAAGTTTGAACATTTACTACTTAGTTGACTACTAAAACAGTCAACATTATGACAGAAAGTGATTGAAGTAAGAAACAGCAGCATCCCTCTTCTGCTGTTGGATTCACAAAATAAAGGATGAAGCATACGGAGTAAACCTCAACATACTAAAATAACTAAATGCCTGCATCTGTCATGCAAGTGACCAAAAATGAATCTATCATGTTGCAGATGCTCCTTGATCAGCATGTTTGTCAACTTATATGTAACCAAAACGCCAATCTAAGTATGAATTTGACAGCCTTAAAGTGGGTCTCTATGATGTCTCAGATACTAATAAAGTGCACAAGAACATCGAGGAAAAGTTTTTGTTCATTTCTTAATCACAGCTTGCAGCTTCTTCAAATTCCTCTGATCATTCCAGTAACCAACATTCTCTGCATTGCAATGCGCCGCTACAGGTTGGGTCCAATACTCGCACGGAGCAGATGAATCGCAAACATAACAATAGCACTGCATTTAACCAATGATTTCAAAACTAAAACATTTTTATAAAGGGAAATTGGGGAAAAATAAATGGACAAATAGAAGCAGGCTTACTCACCATTTTACAGTATTTCTCATGAGCTGTTGTATTGAATGGAAATTCAAGACAGAGGTGTCTAGAATGTGGATAATCTCTGCAAGCTACCTATTTGTCATCAATCTTTATCAGCACAGCTTTGAAAAATCACTCAAAGCAGAGAACAAGAACAAAGCTTTCGAGTGTACAATAGAGATTTCTCATTGAAGGAACAAAACGACTGTCCAATAATAAGATCCAAAAAACTTGAAACATTCACTCCCTTTGAATGAAACTTAAACTAGCTAGATGAATATAATCATACCATTAATTCTCAAAATCGAGCATCCCAAGTCCTAAAACAATATAGAAGTATGACAGGACAAAACTTTTTCCTTGCTTCTTCTCTCAGGCCTTTTCACAGTAACATACGACAAGAGGAGGAAATCAAACAAAATTGGAATAAATATGTGAAATTTAGAAAGGGATTACCTGGCCCTTTTCAGCAATAACAGAGACATCATCAGAATCCTTGCAATCAGTGTTGCTTTCGACAAAGGAGAGCTTCGATAGGTCAACGGAATCAAATGGGTTAAATTCTAAAATGAAACATTCCTCTGTTTCCTCGAATCGCTTCATGTCTTCGCTTTTGCTCAGACAAACTATGGCCCTGATAGGGCTCTCGTCGTCTTCTGGATAAACATGTGAATTTTTTTCTTGAAATGGAGTCCCTCTTTCGACCAATTCGGGCAATGGTATTGACGGCTCGATAGCAGTTTTCCCCATTTTCATGCTCGTTTCGTTCTCTTTGACCATAGAGCAAGTGGAGGGAGTGTTGATCAAAGCAAACCAGGGTTCAAATGGCAAAATGAGAGATCAATGGACACGAAGAAGACGAGCGGACGAATTCGAAATTCGGAATTGGGGATTACCGTTGGCGTCCTTGTCTCCTAATTAATGCGACGTCGTAAATTGTTTCCTTTTTCTTTTTCTTTTTTTTTAATAATTGAAATCCATCCTAAACTCCTACACCCAATAAACCCTTTTTGTTGGGCGAGCCCCATTAAACTCGTTAATTTTATCTCCGCCCTCTATTTCTTAATATTTCTCTTTCCTCTCCATTAATCTTTCTCTTCTCTAAGGATTTTTATTATTCAAACACTCATGAATTTGAATTTGAGTATTTAATATTTCATATTGTGAATAAAAGATTTAAGTGAGTTGAGTTTTATTGTGAGAGTGGTTGAGGGTTCTGTCTGCGTGTGTGTGTGTGTATGAGATGATGGAGCCCCTTTCTAAGAGCCCTTCTATTATCGTCTAGAGAAAGTGAAGTGTGGGTCTTTTGAGCCTGATTTGACACCCTAAGTCCATAACAAGTTTTAAACAAAACTCAAACTTATATCATTTTAGAATATGATAAATTTTATTTTTTTAATTAAATCAATTTTTATTTTGTTTTGATGTGGAAATTCTAATTTATAGTTTTTTAGGAACCTAGTAATTCAAATTTTGTAAGATGATATGGCATTCTTTATCGCGTGGTCTTTAATGGGCGAAAAATATATTATCGTTAAACAAACAATAATCCTAGCTATAATTTACAATGTGTTTACCCATAAAAAAAAATTCTGTGTTTACTGTTTGTAATTACTCTATAATTAAATTAGGCAAATACTATCAAAAGTTTCTTTTTTATTTTTGTAAAGAAACATATCAAATGTCTGTACTAATATTATTACATGCACACTGGTTTTAAATAACAAAGTTATCATAAATCTAAATTTAATACTCCCTTCACAGTTTGATTGTAGTATAAGGTTTTCAATAACATAGTTAGGTGATATAATTTTATATAAATTATCCTCAACAATAAAATGTTGTCACTATCTTATTTTTTTTTTTAATCTCGAAGCCATCTTTCAATCTATATCTCAAATTTAGACCTCCCCAATGGAAAAATACTACAGTAGTTTTAGTCATTTGATTAAAAAACAACATTTGTGCGAATCATTAAATTAAACACATTAATTAGCATTTGAGTCATTGAAAACAAAAGGGTTGGTGGCAAAGTTGGTAGAGGAGTTAACGTTTGGTTGAGAAATTTCTCAAGGCTGAATTTACTTTGTGCTCATTAAATGGTGGGTTCAGTCATAAATAAGCTTGCATTTCCTTCTGCGTTATAAAGGCAGGCAGTTTTAGGTATATCAGATATTAGGTAAGATGCTATCCTGCTTGATTTGTCAATGTTACCCAATTACCTCCTATTTCACATTGTCACCAAAATAACAAGAAAGTAGAGCAATAAATTTCACACTGTTTTATCCTAAAAAATAGTTCCTCTTAAAATTTCATTAAACCTTTTTCTTAAAGTTAATTAACAATTAACCTATTTAACTATTAATTTTACGTTCAAAATATTGTCATACTTTTAAATATGAAAATACCCTTCGTTGGGGCGAGAAGCAATAATTAGTGAATTTTTTTCAAAAAAAGACAATTGTAAAGTTTATAACTTTAGCATCTTTTTACCTTAAATATATTTATGTTAATTATCAATAAAGCAATTGAAATGAGAAAATTGTTGACTCTCGGGCAAAAGATGGTTGACCAACTACTACTGTGTTCATTACGAAAGAAAGCTGAAAACAAAGAAAACTGCTTGTGTATAGAAGTGGCATTTCAACACTCATTGTGAGAAACAATCACTGGAGAAGAATCCTCGTTATTTTAGCCGTTAATGGCATTGCTCATAATCATATATACTTACTTGTATAAATTATAAATTGGAATCTCATGGTTGGTGAGTGGGCCATAGCTGCAACTGCAAAGTAGCGTAATGTAGTGTGTACGAGTTGCGCCATTTCCGAGGGTATATATTAGCCACTTGGCCAAAGCACTCGAAAGCACATTACCATTCTCCATCATCACCACCACCACTACCGTCCAGCATCTCAATAGAGAGTAAAGCAGAAATGGGTTCAGCAGGAGAGACCCAAATTACTCCAACCCAAGTTTCTGATGATGAAGCAAATCTTTTCGCCATGCAATTAGCCAGTGCTTCTGTTCTCCCTATGGTCCTCAAATCAGCCTTAGAGCTTGATGTCTTAGAAATTATGGCCAAAGCAGGACCTGGAGCTCATTTGTCTCCCTCTGACATTGCTTCTCAGCTCCCAACAAGCAACACTTCAGCACCAGTGATGCTGGACCGCATGCTGCGCCTTTTGGCTTGTTATAACATCCTCACTTGCTCTCTCAGGACACTACCAGATGGCAAGGTTGAGAGGCTCTATGGTCTTGCCCCTGTTGCCAAATTCCTCGTCAAGAATGACGATGGTGTTTCTATTTCTGCTCTTTGCCTCATGAATCACGACAAAATCCTCATGGAGAGCTGGTATTTCAATTTCTTACTCTACTCATTTTTATGGTCCTTTCTCTTGTCTAAGTAATTGAAGTTCAAATTTTGGCTTACTGGGGTAGAATTTGGATATACTGTACGAAATATTGCAAAATGAAGTTCTCAACTTGCATCTAGTGAAAGTAATTTTGTATAACTTTTCGAGGAATATACTGACATTGAACTCAGAATTTAATGTTACTGGTCCATGAGAAATTTGTACTTGTTTCCCCCTCTTGCTTTAGATGAATTAAGAGATAAAGAAGGGTTATAAATCTAGGGCCCTGAACCTGAATTAAGCACTTGGAGCATTTTAACAGCATTAGAGACCCAAAATTAAAAGGGGATAAAGAGGAATGGGGTTGGTTTAATGATAATTGTTTCCTTTGTAAAGGATGTATGAGCTTCCTCACTTGTATTTTGTATTTAAATCCCTTCGTGGCCGGGGATTGAAATACATGCATATATTTCATCATCCCCTTCTAACTGGGAAAAAAAAAAAAGGTAAAGAAAAAGAGAGAAATGGTAGGCCCTACTTGGCAGTGTATGGTATATTGAATTTGAGTATGACTGAGGCAAAGATAGACACCACATCATGGTCGCCAGTCCACTTCACCTACTACAGCACAGAGGATCTGAAGCAATCTTCTCTTGCGTCTTCTGATTTTTGCCTATTGTGTGAACACTTGGACATTTTCCTTATAAAAGATACATGATCGTCTATCTTCCTTTCCAAGACTACGTTCTTTTTTCTTCTTTTTCCACTGTATCTTTTTCAAAGGCTGTTCTATTTTTCTTCTTTACATACCTGAGAAGAGTAGCTGGCCAAACTTTGATTTCTTAGATAAGATTGATATTATTATTAACAAGGCCAGCCATGTCCTGTAACCTTGTAATTGATTAGTACATACAACTAAAAAGGCTTGCATTACTACCGATTGAAATTCTGCCTAATTAAATGGACCAAAACAGAATGAAACCTGGCCAGTTAATGAGTTAGTTGCTCAAGTAAAGGGTTGAAATGATTTGTGTCCTTTTAGGTACCACTTGAAAGATGCAGTTCTGGACGGTGGCATTCCATTCAACAAGGCTTATGGAATGACTGCTTTTGAATATCATGGGACAGATCCCAGGTTCAACAAGGTTTTCAATAAGGGCATGTCTGATCACTCTACCATAACAATGAAGAAAATTCTTGAAACCTATAAAGGCTTTGAGGGTCTCAAGTCTCTGGTTGATGTTGGTGGTGGGACTGGAGCTGTAGTTAACATGATTGTCTCCAAGTATCCCACCATAAAGGGCATTAATTTTGACTTGCCCCATGTCATAGAGGATGCTCCTTCTTATCCAGGTAGTCCCAAGTTCAAATCTTATCTAGTCCATGTAACCATGATCATCTTTCTCGAGACTCGGAGAGTACTATTATTCTAATTACCAAATGATGGGTGTTTGTTACAGGCGTTGAGCATGTCGGTGGAGACATGTTTGTCGGTGTTCCAAAAGCTGATGCCGTTTTCATGAAGGTGAGTTGTTATATGAGGACCTTTCAAAATCTTATCGACTCAAAGAGACACATGAAAAGAAAAGACACTACAACTCTCAACAGTTCAAGACTTTGAGCTTTGATTAAAGTTTTGATATTTAGTGTTCGGTAGCTAAAATCATTCTTGCTGCTTATACTTATCTTTTTGTATATTTAGTGGATATGCCATGACTGGAGTGATGAACACTGCTTGAAATTCTTGAAGAACTGCTGCGAGGCACTTCCAGACAACGGGAAGGTGATTGTGGCTGAATGCATTCTTCCAGTGGCTCCTGACTCTAGCTTAGCCACAAAGGGCGTTGTGCACATAGACGTTATCATGTTGGCTCATAACCCAGGTGGAAAAGAGAGAACAGAGAAAGAGTTTGAGGCCTTGGCTAAGGGTGCTGGATTCCAAGGTTTCCGAGTAATGTGCTGCGCTTTTAACACCTATGTCATGGAATTTCTAAAGAAAATTTAAGTTCCTTGGCTTTTTATACATACCCTTGCTTTTGGGTTTTGAGGTTGTGATTCCAGAAAATGTACTTCTCTCTGAAAGTAGGAAAACAATAATGAAAATGTTATTGTATTCTGCTTGTTTAAAATAACTCTTCTATATTGTTAATTGTTTTACGTTTTCCTCAATGCGAATGGTTTTTCATTTTCTGCTAACTAATTACTACCAATAAAAAATGTTAATCGTCAGTAAAAAATAACCATTGGTTCTGAATCTTCTGATCTCCAAACATCAAATGAACATTAATCCCAGAACTAAGAATTCCAAACTCATATAGTAGGTCTCTCACGAATGCATCTCTCTGAACCACAAATGAAATAAGCAGCACCTAAAGTTATGAATGATACAAGAGACAGTTTACAGCATATGAAGCAAAATAAGTAGCATTTCAGCCTAGCTGCTATGGCCATTCAATAAAAGGATGACAGTGTTCACTAAACACTTAAATGGTCCAATTCTAGTGTAAGTACTGCGAATGTGCTTTATAGACTTGAAAAAGAGAGTGATGTATAGGGGAAGGAGTGAAATTTGAGAATGTATCAAGGATGTGTCAGAAACATTGTCAGTTTTCATTCTAACCCCCTCTTTGACTCTCATTTTCATCGAAGTAAGCACAGCCGAAAGATTACTTAAGCCTTGAAAAGTTCGAGACAGTGCTCTTGGTCCAAGTTCCTTCCCCAGAACTTGCTATAATACTCTGCATACGTGAAGTCCCTGTATATGGCTGCACATCCATCTTGTGTGAGTGGTTTTGCTGGGCTGATCAAAGCGTGGTCCTCCGGGCAAAGAAATGAAGCCACGGAAAGCCTTGGGTTATCAGTGTTCACCACAGCCCGGTGCCAAACACTCTTATAGATCCCATTGCTCAGTGCCTACGCACAATCATTTGAAACACTCTTATAAATCAGGCATAGAGAAGAGAAAATAAAAGTTTCGAACTTTGGCTTGCGTAATTAGAATGGCTCGTTACCTGTAATTGATCGCCAAGGTTAATGACAAATGCATTGGGTTGGGGATTGATGGCAACCCACTTGCCGTCTTTGAGAGCTTGGAGGCCAGAAACTTGCAGGTCCTGGAGTAGAATTGTGAGTGCATTTGGGTCTGTGTGTCCGGGCAATCCATAAGTGAGCTCTGGTTCAGGGCATGGGGGATAGAAGTTCACTGCCATATGCTGCCCTTGTTGTCCTAAAACGTTCTTTATGTGATCTTTTTCTAGGCCAAGACTCTCCGATATATATTCTTCGATTCTGAATCCTAGTTCCCGAACTTGAATGCAGTAGTTTCTCACAATTTCTCTGTTAAAAATATACTCAAAACCTCATGAGGTTTAGGATTATAACTCGAATTTATTACTGATCATTTTAACGGAGGCAATATAAAACCTTTAACTATAATAAATAATTATAGTGAACTGTAGTATTGTTCTCGTATAAAATAAAAAAGGTTGTCAGGGGTTTACTAGACCATGCATGTGTTTGTGTGTGAGATAGCAAAAAAGACAGGACGCTGACTTTGCCTGCATGATATTGATATTTGATTATGTGGGCAACAGCTACGCAGGATCGAGGTGAGATCATAACTATGATATCAAACGCGCAAGGCATATAACGTCAACACGTAATTCACTGGTGACATCGGCACCTAACCCCTACCTAAGCCATTCAAAATTTCAAAAGTGGCACATAATGACGTCATCACTGCCTGATTTGGACCCAGCTGAGCCGACCCCACCGCCACCGGCCAATTAATAAACCCTTCGATCTAACGAACAATCGTCTTCGAGGGCCATCATCCTCTAATACCCCGCGTTTCTGATAAACCATCCTTCTATTTCAAGACTTGGGCGTCTTTTTCAAACGATAAACTCTCAAAACAACAACTTAGGTTGGTATTATTATTTAAATTCATTTTGGGTACAAATATCAATCTAGTTAAATTTCAACTTTTTTACGTCACAGTAATATTATCTTCATAATATATAGTTTCTACTTAAAGTGTATGATTTTGGACAATCCTCTATCTTCAATGAAACCAACGGTTCCCTCTCGGGTTCTAGTACATAAGCAATACTAAAGTTAATTCCTCACAACAAAGTAATATATCGCATTACAGCAAAGTTATAAATTAAAAATCTTCCAATGTGTGTGTGCACATGGTCATGATATATGCAAATAATTAAGAACGAAACAGACGACCAAAAAAGCAAATATTTAATTTTAAACATATATAGACTTTAAGAATGTGTTGGGGAATATATGAGGCAATTTTTATTTTATTTTTTGTTAACAAAAGTTTAGTAGGAAGACGACCATTGCATTTGAAGGTAATAAAGGAAATATTTTACCCTATATTGTTACTTAAAGATTATTGTTTAAAGGAGAGAGATATATATAGAGAAAAAAATTTGAAGATAAATTTGGTAGGATCGATCATTTAAGTATTGTATAAGTTTGTTAATAATGTATTTTTTTAATTTACCACTAGAAAAAATGAATTAGACTAGAGAGAGAAAAATATTGTATAAAAAAATATTTATAAGAAAAAAATATAAAGTAATACATGAAAAATAAAAAATATATATAATAATTACTTTCTCAATTGTATGACTAAAGATGCTTTAGGAGATCCGTTAGTACTAGGTAATCTTAAATAGTACCATGAAGTGAAGTTTGAGGTATCACTTGATGAAGTAAAAAATGACACGAAAGATAGATATATAATCCCGTTCACTTAAAGAAAGGTCATTTGGCTATTGTTCTTTCATAAAGATATGGCCAAAAAGGTCCGTGCGCAAGAATTAGTTAGCATATTTTGTCCAATCAGTTATTGACAGGTAAGAAAGAGAAAACTTACTTGAACGAAGGAGGATTAGAAGGCCACTCGGGCACATACTTTTCAAGAGGATAACAATGGAGCCGAAGGTAGTCTCTCCAATTATGCACCTTCTCCTTGTTCACATTGAAACTGGTCGAAAGTCTCATTGTCTTCGAAGGGTCATCGGAGTACAGCTTCAGCTTCTCCTCCACAGGCAGCTTAAAGAACTCAGATGCCACCTCTGCCATTTTGTTCACTGCCTCCAATGGCACCCCATGATTTATTACCTGTTTAATTCACAAACCAACAACACACATACCACCAAAGTTTCACTTTTTTTCTTTCCTTTTAAAACCCAAAATAGAAAGTGGATAACATGGTATCATTGGTACCTGGAAAAGGCCGTAACACCTGCAGGCTTCACCAATGTGTCGGACAGTCTGGGTTCTGTCCGGAGAACCCAAGTCGATGACCGGAACGTCTTCGCATAAAGACACTTCGGAGAGACGAGGTCGCTCGGATTCTGGCCGGACATAACTCTCTGGTAGGTTTGAGTGCCGGATTCCGGATGACAGTACCTTTGTTTCCATAACCAGCTCTTTCTGTATATCTAATAAATTAACAAGTAAAAAAGATGAAAAAAAGACACACAGAGTAATGAGTTGAAAACTACCTTACCGTGTTTATAGGCTCAGCAGCTTCCCGGAAGATGAGCATCACTCGGGGACATACCCCGTATTTATAAGCCTATCGTTACGGTAAAGTACCAGCACCGCAACAGTTAGATTAAGATTTTATTTTTAATTATATTAGATTAAAAATAAATTGAGGTGACAGTTTGTGGGTCGGGTACAACACCCCTACCATAACAACAACCCCATAAACCCACAGGGGTTTCATTCTCTAGCACAATGTGGCACCACATTCACTGCCCACTCCAGCTGCATGATAGAATTGGCTTTACTTATGGGACAGAATTTTTGCTGAGCATTTTTGTATTATTTACTTAAAATATTTAAAAATATCATCGTTTAAAAAATATATATTAAATTAATTTAACAAATGGTAAAATGTGTCAAACCAAAGAACTGAGTGTGTGATGTGTTTGTGATTGATCTTGGAAAGAGTGGGCCTGAAAAAAGTCATGTCGCCATAATTTAACCCTCGAAATGGGTTAGAAAAATAGGCACACTGCAGGGAATAGATGTGATTGAAAATGGTAACTGTGGCCCTATCAAATATCGGTTTTTGTGCATGTGTATACCACTTGTTCTAAAAAAACAAATCAAGGTCTACTAAAAATTCTTTAATTATTTATTCTACATAGAAGTTGCATTGTGTCGGTGTAACTTTTGATTAAAGTGGAACATCTTAGTAAATATTCTTAGATTTTATATATATTTGTGCAAAAAATAACATGGAGACACACTTTTTCTCACTTTATTTTATTAATTAAAATCATTAAATAGTATTAAATATATTATCTCATAATTCATTATCAATTAAAATAATGAGTGAAACAACAGAAGAAAAATGTTAACCGAAAAAAATGCAGATAAGTTGAGACTATCCAAACACTTTTAAAACATGTTGACGTGGCTTTTATACGAATCTAATATCGTTAACGAAACAGTTAAGGCTCCTCCTTAAGGCACTTCTCGTTGGGGAGTATGTATTTTAAAAAAACACATTAATAAAGAGTATTTTTTAAATAAAAAAAAAAAAAAGTGCGATATTCACTCCACAACTATTAATAACAGTAGTGTTTCTCGAGACTCGACCTTATAGCCCCGAATCCCAAGTCATCAGAGACTGAGAGTGGAGGACCCAAAGAATACATAAAGCTGTCGTTCAAATGTAATTAAAGGTCACTGGGCATTCATTGTTGGGTTGCACTTTTTAAGATATTTATCTATGGACTTCTCTACCCTTCATAGATTTCTTTACGCATCGGGCTTTAACTAGTATTTCCCATATTTCTGTATTATTTAAGAAAAAAAATTTACACTATACTCTAAAAAAACATTGTACTTTATATATAAAATAAGTTGACAATATCTGGTATGCCTCATTTTAATTTTTGTGTCCCAAACAAGGAAATTAATAGAATACAAGGACAGCATATGGGCTGCTTCTAAAATAAATCGCATGGTTCGTACATGTGATCAAAATTCAAGATGAAATATAACATTTTGTATATATAGAATATGTATTTATGAATCTATCTTCTAGTGTCATATAAGATGATTTAATATTATATTAATCACTAATTATTAGTATATTATCATCAAAGGCACATGTTATCATCAATGTGTGGGCCGAAGCCTAAAATGGATAAGATCCGAGCAAATATCTTTTTGGCACGGCATTGCTTGGATGCTTTTAATCAGGCAATTCAATTTTCAGAAAGATACTTGACCTTGTCAATGTATACGGGGGTCGGTGGATTGCATTGGATTGGATTGGATTGGCCTTAGAAAATTCAACTTGCATCTTATATCTGCGCTTCATGTCGTTGATGTCTTTGTCATTTCTTGTATGCGTCCCAATTGTTTGACAGAATGTGTCAGAGGATGAGGAGTTAAATAGTGAAATACTGCTAATTACGCGCTCTGTCCTTTAGTCATATTAATTCATTATAAGATATTATTGCTATTGAAATTTCCACCGCCGTCATATTGGTGTGGGGTATTTTTTATTCAATTCAATAAATTAAAATTAAGTTATTATTAATATTAAATATTTTAGAATTAATAGATTAATAAACATAATTATTAAAATATTTTAGAATTTATAAAGATATACACTTAGCATATTTCAAAAGAGAAAAACGTTCATTTTCATTACATTACGCGTGATTCGGTGCGAAGACTCGCCCGTACAAGACCTAGCGTAGAAACAGTCAAATCCATGCAGTTTTGCCGGAGATTTTAGAAGAATCCGGCCATCCGGTTAACATTTATAAGATGCATTAAATTGTGTGGCATTTTCAGTATTATTTTACATTGTTAAAAAATTATAAAATAATTTTTTTAAAAATGTAAAATAGATAATATAATGAACGGTGGGAGTAACAACTAATCCTCTTAATATAACTCCGACAATAGGTCTGTACATTACAGTTGCCTTGGACTTATTTGAATTGGTAGGGATGCATTTGATGCTTGTACGTCAGTTCGACGTCATCCACTGACTAAACTCTGACATAATACAGTACATATAAATATTTTTCCATAAAAAACATCTCACCACCTCCGCCTACGGGCTTTTAATTATCCCTCCTTATTTTTAATCATCATATATTTTATTCTTGAAATATTTATGAGAGAAATAATTTTTATAGAATTATTAAAAAAAAAATTATTCAAACAGTTTTCTATAATTGTTGTGTCACAAACAAGTTCTTTTTTGTGTTTTATTTTTAATTGCTTAATATGGTTGAAGTAAATTTATTTAGTTAATTTTTAAAAATAAATTAACAATAATATTTGATTTAATATTTTTATTTTTTTAATTTTATTTTATTAAGTTAAATCAAAGTTTAAGTATTAAATTATTCACTTTGTTGAATATTTTATTTTTAGATAACTTATGAAAAAATTTACTTTTTTTATATGATATTTTTAATAAAATTAATGCTAACAATGAGAATTGATATTATAATTTATTAAATACCTTATAATTATTAAAAAAAAATCTTAGATATTGATTTATCAATATTTAGTTATGTTTTGAATATTTTTCATTAGTTTTATGAGAATAATTTTTACTTTTATGATTAATATTTAAAATTATTAATTTTTTTCTTAAAAATATTTATACTTTCTAAGTTTTATTAGTAATAAATCTAGAAAGTTGTTAAACTAAAAAAATCAAAAAATCAACTTTAGAATACTATTTGAACTCTAAATGACTATTTAGAACTGATTAAGTAAAAATTTCTTATTTAATAATTCTATAAAATCGTTTCTTAAAAGTATTTTAAAAATAAAAAGTGTATTAATTAAAAATAAAATATGTTAATTAAAACCCCTACCCACCTCGGGTCGTGGCCACGCCCACGGGGATCAGTACAATTATTTTTTACACCAGTTGTTTCCTTTTGGCTTTAAGGAGCGTATTCATTAATGCCCCCTCCACTTCCCCGAACGGCACTCTTTCTTGTAAATTTTTTTATATTCTTATAATTTTAATAGTCCTTAATTCACTTAGAGTGTCAAATAATTTTGTAGAATCCTTTAAATTACAAAATAATTTTATAGAGCTGTTTTGTATTTTAAAATAATTATTACCAACATCACTTGGCTTTTTTTAATGTCATGTTTAATTTTTTAGCTTCCTTTTTTATTATTTCTTTATGGGGATGGTATGTTTCCTAATAATTACATTCTTTGATTTATTAACAAAGATGCATATTTTCCACGGTAATATACCAATATCATTTAACCCCAACAACGCCATAACATTCAAGCTTTTCCTCAATCGCCACTCGCAATGATGGGAGAGCAAATTGGGATTCTTGAGGGAAAGCAACGGGCAAGAAAAATACAAGCATACTTCTCACATTTTTATTTTTATTTTTTTAAATTTATTCAGCACAGATTCATCAAGAAGGCATGCATAGATTAGACAGAAGTCAGGAGACAAAGAATTATTCAGACACCAAATCCGAAATTTCAATTCTTATTTCTCGATTTTCCTTGCTTTTGAGTGAAAATAAATGTGGAGAATTGTTTAAAGTATGAAACAGTTTTAAATAATTATTTTTTATACTAAATTACAAAC
Organism: Bauhinia variegata; assembly: GCA_022379115.2. NCBI lineage: Eukaryota > Viridiplantae > Streptophyta > Magnoliopsida > Fabales > Fabaceae > Bauhinia > Bauhinia variegata. The sequence continues at coordinate 15,131,654 of CM039437.1, forward strand.
AAATATTTTTCACAAAATACTAACTATATACTTACTTTCTATTACAAATAAACTTTAAACGAAGAATAAATACTAAAATTTTTTGTTTTGATCGATCCTTTCAAATATAAAAGGAGATGAGTTAGGATTTGGATATTCAAAGGAGGAGAAGAGGATGGTGCTTGTTCGAGAGGGGACGAGGGTTGGGGATGGGGTTATGTTGACGAAGGGTATTTTGGTCATTTCATTGGCATAGGGGGTGGTTTGTGTAAAGGTGGGGGCCTTAATTAATTCCCCCTTAAATATTATAAAACTTGTTTAAACCAGGGCCGTGTAAACCCACAAGGTAAGTGAGGTATTTGCCTAAGCCCTTTCCTTCTTTTAGGCCCCAATATATATAAAATGCAATAATAGTTCTTTTTGATAAATTTATAATGGAAGTAGGTGCACTTTTTTTTTTTAGATAACATAGGCCTATTGTGGTTATATGCATAACTGATTTGAAGTCTGCTGCGAGAGATTAATTTCCATTGAGTTGATGTAGTTTTTAATTAAAAATAATAAAGATCTTGTAAAAAAAAAAAGAAGCAAATATGAGGTTGGGAGAAGCTAAAGTCAATAATAATTTTTTAAAAGAGTAAAAGAATATAATTTATAAAAAATATATATCTTGTTCATTAACGGTGAAGAGTTATTTATATTAATAATTTAAATAATATTTTTATATTTATAAGATGATGGACCCTTAATATGCTTTAACCAATGGATGGACTTTTTTTTTTTTTTTAAAAAAAAAAAATTATCAAAATATCCTTATTAAATTAAAAATACAATACAATCCGACACCCTGATTCACAGAGGTCTCCTCTCCTCTCTTGTATGCATTTCTCTCTTTTTAGTTGAGGTATGATTTTTTAAAGAGGAATCTTTTTTTTTTGCTTAGATATTACCAAATTGTTTAAATGACCAATTAACTTATTTTTTTAATTTTTTTTTTGTCAAGATACACAATGATTTTTTATTTCACAAATTTCTGCTAATACATGCACACATATAATTAGTATTACTTTTTTTTTTTTTATGTTTACAAATTTCACATATCTTTAAAAATCTAAGAATTAAAAATTTTGTAAAGCCAGATGACAATTTTGTTTTTAATATTTTTGCATCATGAAAAATATACTTTAATTTAAAATATTTCATATAAATAAATTATTGAAATTTGTACAAGAAAATAAAAAGGTAAAATTTGATTTACACTCAAATCACAATTAACTTAGGTACATGTTTTCAGGAATTTGTTTGTTTGTGCTTATCATTATTTGTGATTGTATAATGTATAATATACCCTTAAATGCAATATATGCTGACAAGTTATACTTTTATAGTAAAAAAAAAAAAAAGTTAAATAGGAATTTTTTTAAAAAAAAAGGCATAGAAAGAGATAGATGAGATAGATAAGAGATAAATATGAGCTGAATTTCAAATATTTCAACAACGGAAAAAAACCTAGTTGTAAAAGTACCAAAAACAGAGAGATGGGAAAAAGAGGAGAGGCAGCGTAATTGAGTTATAGGGGGATTGAGTTTTTCTTAAGGATATTTTAGTAAATTTGACTTGAGAGTGGATGGAAATAGAAAAATTAATGGTAGGAAAAGAAATGGGCCTTACTTGGACAGGGTAATGCTAGATTAAATTTGAGTATTATTTCTAACGGCCCCAGGGAATGACTTATTTGGAATACGGGCTTCACTGGTCCGTGACCGAATTTTATGAATTTTGAGGGCCCCTGGGAAATAAAATCCACTAATAAGATGACGAACTTACCAAAATTGTAGCCTCTTCTTCCTGTCGGCTTCGTATGAAGCCATCTCGTTAATTTAGTTTTCCACGGCGTTGACCCAACCTTCAATCTCCGGTTTCCTCCACGCACCTAACTTATTTGTTCATCTCTTCTCTAGTTACCTACTATACAAGTTTCCATTCCCCTGCCAGTTTAGGACCAAGGGAGGAGGGACTCACCACTTCGCCTTACTTTCCCGAGAAAATGGAGAATTCCACCCAAGAATCCCACCTCAGATCCGAGAATTCTGTAACCTATGAGTTCCCTTACCCTGTTTACTCCATGGCAATCTCCTCCGCCCCTTCCATTACCTCTCATCACCAGCGTATTGCAGTTGGTAGCTTTATTGAAGAGTATGCAAACCGTGTTGATATAATCTCCTTCAACCCTGAAACTCTCACCGTTAGAGCGCAACCTTCCCTCTCCTTGGACCACCCATACCCGCCCACCAAACTAATGTTCCACCCCAAGGCCCACTCTTCCCTCCAAAAGTCCTCCTCCGACCTCCTCGCCACCTCCGGTGACTATCTCCGCCTCTGGGAAGTTCGGGAAAATTCCGTCGAGACAATTTCACTTCTCAACAATAGCAAGAGCAGTGAGTTCTGTGCCCCATTGACCTCCTTTGATTGGAACGAAATCGAGGCCAAGAGAATTGGGACTTCAAGTATTGATACTACCTGTACCATTTGGGATATCGAGAAGGGGGTTGTTGAAACTCAGCTAATTGCCCACGATAAAGAGGTTTATGATATTGCTTGGGGTGAAGCTAGAGTTTTTGCATCTGTTTCTGCTGATGGGTCTGTTAGAATATTCGACCTGAGAGACAAGGAGCACTCCACGATTATATACGAGAGTCCACAGCCAGATACCCCTTTGCTTAGATTGGCTTGGAATAAGCAGGATTTGAGATACATGGCAACTATTTTGATGGATAGCAATAAAGTTGTGATTTTGGATATTAGATCACCAACGATGCCTGTGGCGGAGTTGGAGAGGCATCGTGCTAGTGTCAATGCCATTGCTTGGGCTCCGCAGAGTAGTAGGCATATTTGTTCTGCCGGGGATGATTCGCAGGCGCTTATTTGGGAATTGCCTACTGTGGCTGGACCAAATGGTATTGATCCCATGTCCATGTATTCTGCTGGTTGTGAAATTAACCAACTACAGTGGTCTGCTTCTCAGCCTGACTGGATTGCCATTGCTTTTGCAAACAAGATGCAGCTTTTGAAGGTTTGAGGTACGATAACATCCGTTCTAATGGATAATCAACTTGAAATTTTATGGAATTGGACTCTTTTAACATGTTTGAAACAGAATTGCATTGGTTTATTGAAGAAACAAGAAATATGGAATCGGCCAATTTTATGCGCTACTGCTATCAGTATAGGAGATAGTTGTTAGTTATTGAAATGCTTGTTCATTAAGCATCATCAAGAGCATCCTTACTATTTATTCAGACGTTTGCATGAAGAAACTCCATCTTTAATCCTCAGTGGTTTCACAATTCACATGCATGCTAAGGTGGCTTTCTTAGACTAGTACATACAATGTTTCTGAAATTTTTAATAGTAAATTGAAGATTAGATTTGGCAATTAACTCTGGATCTTTGCCGGGAGTCCATTTTTCATTTAGACTATGCCACTTTCCGAGGCCCAGTTGCTATTGGTTTCAGTGTGTGCTTGCATTTCTGTTTAGAAAGGAATTTGTTAATCAATAAAAAAACTAACTCATTCTTTTGTTCCCTCCAAAAATCATTGCCGCCTCGGTTATAGTTTATCATATATATTGATCTTGGTTTTCTCTTCAGCAGGATTTTCATACTGGTTTGATGTTCCACCCTAGTTGTCTGCCTAAAAATATTCGCCTTCATTTACAGCAGTGTAGTGGATATTTATGTTTGAGTAAATTTCTGAAAAGTTGTGCCCGACGTAGCATGCCAAGTAGATGTCTAGAATCTAGATTTTGGTTTTCCACTCTCTTTTAGGGATTGAGTTGTTGTTTACACTCATTTCAAATTTCATTACACTCATTGCCTGGTTAGAGTTAGATGTCTACATGTCTCCACAGTGACGAAAATTTGGTCTAGCGAGAGCTTCTCATTGGATCATGGCAAAGAGGAAACTTGACCGAATTCATTTTATTAGTTTATTTAGAATGATGTCCACTCCACTTCTTTGAGTTTATTATTCTGTTTTCTGCAGATATTCTCTCCTTCCGACGGATGGAAAATGTTTTAACCAATTTGCCTGACACAGCACAAATAGATCTTGATTGGCAAGAGGTGTTCTGGTATTTAAGACCCTCTGTTCCCCATGTCAATTGTATGTGTTTGTTAAATTAATAGTTGGTAAATAGTCTGGAATATGTAACTGCTACTGCTTAGGTTCTGATAGAGTGAAAGAGGAGCTGTTCTGTATTGCTCACTGTTTCTTGGGTGTGTATGTTAAATTGATTAAGGTAAGGTAATATAGAATATATATATACATATGTTCATGGGAATGTATAACACTTATCAGCTCAATCAATGTTACATGTGTTCTAGTTGTCAAATATCTTGCAGTAAAGATCAGCAAAGGCCAACTGATCAGCGTTGGTGAAATAGCAGTACACGTTTTGTTACGGAGAGGCAACTCAACTGACGCGTAATTGCCTTAACAACCATATATATTACCGAGAAAGAAATAGCATTTGTGGCTTGCCACAAAAACCCAAGAAGCAACTCTTTCATTTAATGATGGCCACAACAGCCCACATGCCTTTCTGTCACTGGTTATTTGCATATCAAGTCCACTTTTTCTTAGATGTGAGTGCTGTGCTGTACTACACCTAATAATTTTGTTATTATTATTAGAGAGTAAAACCTTATTCCACACACAAAAAAAAAACCTATCGAAATAAAAAAATTCACATTTTAAAGTTTTTTTAAATAAGACTTTTGCATTAAAAACTTTGACAAACTTTACTTTCTGTACGATTTTGAGAATCTTATTTGATGTGAGTTTTTGTCTAAGAATTTATTAAACAAATCTGAAACGTAACAATCTTTTTTAATTTCAACAAATATTTGAAAAGGTGGAATATGATTTTATTCTATTATAAAAGTATCAAAAATTAAATTACGTAATATATAATTTTTAAATACAAAAAAATACCATATAATTTTTAATTTTTTTTTTCAAAAAACAGGTATCGTTCAAAGAAATAAGAGATGTGATGAATAAATTAAGTATGAGAGAAGTTTTACCTATATTTAAAATTATATTGATGAATATATTTGTTAGTGTCACGTATGGACAATAAAAGTGAGCCCAAATGACTTTGGACCAGAACAAGCACAAGGAATAAAGGTCAAGGATAATCTCTTCCTAAACAGTCTCAAAATCCCCACCTCTTATTTTTCCCTTGACCCACAACGCAAGCCATATTATCTCTCCCGTCGACTCCTCCTCCTTCTCCTCCGTCTTCTCTTCCCCTTTCTCCCCCCCGCCCCCCTCTCTATGGACCTCGCTATCAACAACCGATTGCTGTTTCTGCATCAAAATCAAAACTTGTACTCTAAAAACCACCGTTGTTGACATGTCACCACCGCCGCAGCCACTCACCAACGTCCACGACAACCTTCTAGCTCAGCCCCACAAACTCCCCACCCTACCCGATCTCTTCCTCACAGCTCTCTCCGTATGCTTCCTCTTCACCTCCTCCACTAAATCCCACCTTACCACCACCCTATCTTCCAGATGCCCTTTCCTCTCTTTCCCTCTAAATCCTCGCCGTTTTCTTAAAATTCCCGCCATGTCCCACAGTGCGTCGAACCATAAGAATCAGTCACTCCCTGGCCGCCACAATTTCGCGTCTCCACAGTCCCTCTCTGACTGGCTCAAACCGCGTTTGCCCTCTGATTCTTTTGCCTCTTGGGGTGTGAGGCCCGGCACCAAAAACATCCACAACCTCTGGCTCGAGCTCTCAGAAGGCGAAACCTCCCTAGCCGATTCCACCCCTCCGGTTCGTACGGTTCAGGTCGTCACCGTTCGAGTAATCGGAAAAGATGGGAAATTTCTGATCGAATCGCACCAAGAGTTATCCGACGGTAATGTACGGAAAAGGGGTCGACCCTTGTCGGAGAAGATGAAGCCTAATGAAGAACCTGAATCTGCTGCCATTCGCGCGATCAAAGAGGAGCTTGGCTCTATCGTTAGTTGGTCTGAGGGCGATCTTGATATCAGTGACATTGTGAGCATTGACCCGAATTCCTATGAGATGAAAGTGGAGGAGCGGAATTCGGATTCGTATCCCGGGTTGCCGGGTTGTTACGTATTACATACGTTGAATGCGAGTGTGGAGGGGTTGCCGGATGGAGACTTTTGTACTTACGAGGTAGATGAATATGGAAATTTTGACGAGAAGAATGTTAAGGACATGGCTGTCTCTGTGAAGAAGCATTATTGGACATGGGTTAGTGCTGATTCTTTATAGTTCTGTTATCGGTTTATTGAGTTAAAGCTAACATTTTCAGCTTTTCTTTTTGGTTATTGAAGTTTTATATGATTCGATTTTTTTTTTCCTCTTGAAAGATGATATCATATTGTGGAATAATGAGTTTGGAGAGCAATAATTATTTTTCACATTGCAGTTTTAGATGGAGAGAATACTACAATTTCGTGTACACGTCTTTGTAGCTGTTGCTCTGTAATTATGTTGAATCATGTCAATATAGACTGTATAGTCATTATATAATCCTTGCAATAAGGCAGTGCTTCCATATAATGTTCTCTCCAACTTTCTATAATCGAGCTTGCTTGAGGTGGAGTTTCTGTTTCTTGAATATATGTTGGCAAAATTTTACATTGAAGTGCAAAATAGTGCTTTGAATTTGCTTCAGTCAATTAGTTGTGAGGTATATGGGTTTTGTTATTCTGCAATGGTTTGGAAGAGTTGTTGAATTGCCGAGGAACTTCTGGGAGCTCGAAACTCGGCTGCACGAGATGCTGTCACTAATGCATTTGCAGTGAAACTTTGATTCAGACATTTGGAAGTATGGGGGCAGAAATTCTAAGTATAGTGAGCGAGTAGATGATTAAAAGTTCAGATGTAGGGAAAGAAGAAGGGGTTGGAGGGCTGTGTTAGATTTTATTCTCTTTTGCCTTGCTTATCCAGACTGCGACGAACGGCTCCAGCTCCGCCTGAATGTTGGTGCCGCAGCCCAGAAATTCCATGAAACCAATCGCCTCCAGCACGTGCTAGCCAATGTTAAGCTTATAGAAGCCATTCTTGGGAGGGTCCATCTAACTGAAGCAATTCCTCTGCTATGTGCTACCATTTTTGAACTTCTGGATATATGTCCGGAAGAGAGGATTATAAAAAGGAGGTGCAAAAATCAACACCCCACCAGAGAATGGGACGGAAGAAATATCAGGCCCAAAATAATTTCACCAGTCACCGAAGCTCCCTCAAATGAGAGACTAGTTTAGCTCTACTCCCCTTTTAAAAGACACAGCACACTCATAATTAAAACTCTTTCAACCAGAATTTTTCTTTTTGAATATATAATAATATTATGAACGACTGTCGATGATTTATATTGTCGTCTCTTTAATTATAATACAATGAATTAACATTTTTTTAACATTTTGCACTCTTATAATAATAATAAAATTATTAAGAATATATATTATATTATATATGTATAATAACTAGTAGGATTTCTTATTTTGATTATACATATATTTCTCTCGTAATCTTAAGTCAGCTTCTAATTGGCGGGTACTTTATATTTGCAATAGCATAAGCCATATATATAGTGGGTGTGGGAAGAGAAGAAAGGAGAGGAGAGAGGGGTCGAAGATCCGTACCATAAGCGAAATCCAAAAGCAACAATAATGCATCTAACTCACTTTTTTGACACTCGCCAAAATAACTTGAAGCAATTCCCTAACATTGCTACATGCAACTAAACTAAAGCACAAGTATTAATCAAATCAAATAAATAATAAGAAACTCTAGTTGCTATTGGAACTGGGAAATGTGAAATAATAATAAAATAAAAGTGTCTACTGAGTTAGCCAAATCCAAACCCTAACTCTTCAGTTGAGGTCTGGGTCTCTTCTATATCTAAATCAATTATTGGGTTTCTTCTATACGTTGGTTTTAATATTGGCCTCTTCTGTTCCTTAACCAAATACTAGTCATCAAACATGAAAAAAGAAAAAAAAAATAAATTCATTCAGTGTATTACACTATGTTACTATTATTTCCCAAATCCTTTGCCTTTTTACCATTATCTTTGGCACCTTGGTTCAAGTTATAAGAGCTAGATTCTATTGCATTCATGGCCTTGGCATGACAATAATCCTGTATGCTTTTCTATTTCTCAAGGTAGACTAGCCCAAAGTTACTTTCTTTAAAGAAAATTTGTTGAGTGGGTTTTGGGTACTGGTTGATTGGTTTAACTAAATTCTATGAATGCCATGTGTTTGTCATAATGCTTATTCTAGTCAACGTGGACGAATGTGGGCTTACCCTCTAATCCTCTGTCCTCTCTTTGAAGGACAACACGACGATTCACCCTGATTGAATCTTCTGCAATTGGACATTATGAAAGGACTGGGAAAATTGGAAGGCGGGTAAAATTGTTTGCCATTATCAAGTTTCTTTTCTCCCTCTCTATCTTCCTTTCTTTTGCCATTTCACGTTCATACCAGCTACCGTTGTAGTAGGGACGGGCACGTAAGTATAGACTTCTGGCTTTTTTCATAATCTTGAAAAAGTTATCTCACTTTCTAAAATTTGTGGCACTGGGTATTTCTCCCGTTCCTTCTCGTTTTTCATAAAGCAATGCTCGGAGTTGTTTTTGTCTGCATCTTAATTTTTTATTGGAAGAAAAAACTGATTATAAGCTGGTTTAAAAAATTAGCAGCATTAACTTTTGCAGGTTGACACTTCTATGGCGCCTTAAGCATCCATTTGGTCAATCAGGTAAGCCTTAAATTATTGCCTTGGCACTCTTTTTGGCCTAATCTGAGAGGGTTCAAATTACACCTTTCTTAAACTGTGGTGCTTGGTGCTTCAATTCTGTGCTGCTTTTGAAAAAAAATGCCGAATTTTTTTTTTTAAAAAGGGGTTGAACTATCTGCTTCCCAGTATTAGCATCCCCTGGTATATTCTTTCTAGAGATGCGTGGTCACTCTCATCTCTTGGGAAATGATTCATAAGAGAAAGAAAAATACCAGCTGATTCATGGTTAACCTAAAGTTAGATTAAAGGTCAGATTTTGACATGAAATCTGCAGATTCTTACGAACAAAGCTTCCGATTTGGCAATTTACTTACCTTTTTCCTTTACTTTCTTTCTCCTCGGAATCTCGTTTACATATTCTTCAGCAAAAATTATACCTCTGTACCCACAAAATAAACGAAAGAAGCAAAGGTGACCCAATTCCTACTCATGTATCCACTGCCAAAAGCTTAAGCCACTAGAGAAAGATACCATAAAACCCATCCTTTTTCCCCCTTCACCTTGCACTCTACCACCACATGCAAAGCAAGACACAATATAGAGTGATGGAAAAAAGAGAGAAAACTGAAAAATTAAAGTAAAGTGATAAGATTAATAATCTAGTAATCACACACACTTTTTCATTTTCACTCAAAGGTTGTAACTTTTCTATATTTGATATATATTTTATTTACAAGACATTACCTAATGGCTGCTTCAGAATACATTAACACAAAGCGCCAACCAAAACCTGAAGAATAACAAGATGAGTAGAAGAACTCACTCACTATAGGGATTTGGGTAGTAGTAGATTATTTGATGTTAGTCTGGTTAACTCTCAAATTGTTACAGAACACTGACTTCCCTGCCTTGAAGTGAGTGGCCCTGCAATCAAGCTAGGGCCAAAGGCCATGATTGAAACACAGTTAACATTGAACCTGTAATGCCCAGAGACCCAAGTTCCCACTTTCCACCGAAGCCTTCCATTGACTTTGACATTTAAAATGAGTCTTCCAGCTTTCTGATCGCGAACCACTTCATAACCGAGAGAAGGAGCCACAGGTAGGCCATTTCCCACCAAAACAGCTGTTAAGAGATTGCTTTCTTCATGGTTTTGGTAGAAAGGAGGCACAGGGGTATTAAGGGTTATCTGTTGGCTCTTGTAGGTTGCATAAACTTGGAACTCATCGTAGTAAATGCCCACTTTCTGATTTGGGTTCTTGGAGAGCAGAGTGAGTTGGATGGAGGAGTTGAGGTGAGGCCCTGTGAGATTGAGCTGGTAGATATCAACCTCTGTCATGGAAAATTGAGGCTTTGAAGGATGGAGGATGAGCCATACGAGAAATATAAGTGCCAGAATTGTGGTAAGAAATGCAGAGAAAGCAAAGAAGAGCTTTCTGTAGTTCCTCTCAATGTGTATCCCTTGCTTGGTTGCGCAGTGTTTTGGAGATTTTATTGTTATTTGAGACATTTTCAAGAGAGAGTAAGGGAGAGAAGGAGAGAGAGAGAGAGAGAGAGAGAGAGAGAGGGGAAAGGAGGGAAGTTTACAACGTTAAGGAAAGGGGTGGGGTGGTGGGTTGGTTTATAAAGAGAGCCAAAAGCAGCAATTATTATACACTACTCTATTATGGCATGCTTTTGACTGGTAGCTCCTCCTAGTGGTGCTGCATGGAAATTAAGTGGGCTAGCTACATATAAAGATTCCGGACAAGGTAAACTTCTGGAAAATTGTCTCATAAATAGGGAATTCTTGTTAGCACGTTTGGTAAAAGGATTGTTTCATAAAATTTGCTGAGAAATTGTAGAAAGTGTGGATTTTCTTACATAGTTTTTCTCAGGAAAATGCCCCATAGCATGCATTTAGGGGCACCCCACAGAATGATCCATTTTATTTTATACTGTTAATTGGGTTAATGGGTATTAATTAACTGATCCATGTGATGCGAACCATTTGATAATTGATCATTGCACCATCAAGTGTTTGTTTGCTGGACTCGAAGCAATAAAAGAAAACAATTAGGGAAGGAAGTTGCAGTGGGACAAGCCTAGCCTTTTCTGGGAAAGCAAATTGGCAAGTTACACGTTCACGGTTACCAGCTTCCAACAGTAAAAGCTCAACCTGAACTGTAGAAAGGTTATAAAGTAACGTAGCCGTGTTAAGAAAATAGGTATTTGCAACTGTTTTCATATATAATGCTCCTTCTTAGCTTTAGTCCTTATTAATAAAATGCATGCTTGGTCATTTTCAACTTTTGCGTAATGAGATGATTGAGACTGCCATTGAACCGCAAGAAACCAAATTTGTGCCATTACTGTCCCCTATCAAATAAAGCGTTTTTGGTTTTAGTATTTTGAATGAGAATTGAAACCCCATAAATCTATTGATTTTCGTGATCATTTTCCAAGTAAAGATATAATTTTTCAGGCTTCAATTAAATCAAACATTAAAAAAAAAATGTGTGGCAGACTTATTGGCAAAAACAATGATATGATGAAAGCGATGAATCATGAATGTGATTGGTGGTGATTACCAGCTGTAGGCACAGCAGTAGTACACATGGCGTACAAGAAGGGACATCCATATACATACATACAGGTCCCACTTACAGTTAATGTCCTTTACACATCACAAATATTGGTTTTGGTTGCCTTGAAGGAAGAGGATAGACGATATCTCTCTGGCTTGGCTAGAATCATAGATTGGGAGAGGAAAGAAAAGCAAAAGCAAAAGCTCTTTTATTTTTAAAAAGAGATAGAATTCATCATTATAGGTACACTGACATTTCGTGCAAAGCAAATGGCCTACTTGCATATCTCTCTCCATTGAAAATCATAACTTTAGCACCATGCTCATGTTTCATTCAAAGAAATTTCAGACTTGCGGTTTAGCCTCTAATTCATCTTAGTGCTTGCTATCTGAACACTATACTCATGCTAATATTTATTTATTTTATATCATTAAAAAATATCTTTATACTTTTTAAGTGAGACTTATTTTTATTTATAACAAGAACAGTATTTAAAATATTTCTTTTTATAAAAAAAATTAAAAGTTTTAATTCAATTTTTTTATCTGAAAAGCCTTTTAAGACACAACTTGCTGTTGCTATTTAACTAACTTGGTACGTTAATATAATTGCCGTTAGAGAAATATGTATTGTTACATATTAAGGTTTTTTTTTTTTAATGTTTTTCCATAAAAGAAAAGGTCGAAAACAATTTATATTAAACATGAAACTATGTAAGTGCAAATCGTTTCTTTTTTTTCTAATACATTCAACAGTTATTTCACTCACAAACCAACAAAGAGAGCAGAAAAGCAAGGAGACATGCAGAATCTATGAAAGTCCTTTTTGGAAACCTGGTGAAATTATCGTCGTGAAGTGATTTGTTGGCCTTGATGAGCCTTGTTGTGTCCTATAGACTTTGATTTTAAAATTGGGAAGAGGACCCAGTTGATAGATCATGATTTTCAGCGTCTGATATGGACAGGCAACAAAGTTTTTATACTGTTAAGCAGTTGATTAGCCTAATGAGGAATTAAAACAAGCAGGGGATTAGCATGGCATGTTGATATTGATGCATATTTGGACCATTTCATTTACTTGGTCATTTAGCAATGAGACTTTTGACATTAGGGAGTTCAAGTCTCGCTTTTGAAACTCTCTTTTATCAGTTATTATTATTGAGCCCTTCAATTGAATCAAAATAAAGTTGAAGACCCCATCAGGTTCTTGATTGGTTTTTCTTCTTCTCAACTTTCTAACTGAATTTTTTGCTTGTGACCCAAGTTTGTGTATGATTAGTAAAGGGCGAAAAGATATTTTTCTTTATTTTCTGGAAAGATTACATATGACTTTTGAACCTCTGATTATGTTCGTCAATTGAATCGAATCGCTGTGTACTGGGGCTAAGATATCTGGAATCAATCAATGCTAGCAAACAACTAAATAGGCTAGCTAGCTAACTGTATTATTTAAGCGCAAGTAAAGTAAAAAAGCTTCAAATTTGATTGTTTGCAAGTACAAGAAAGAGGAAATAGACATGGCTTAGACAATTCTTGGCATTATTGCTTTCAAAAAGGTTCAGCTTTCTTCTTGAATATGGCTGGCTACTTGCATTTGTCCACTTCTGCTGTATTTGTCTTGTGTCTACATTTCTTCTGAAACTTCTATCCACAAACTTATACATAAAAGCATAATTTCTCATGCCATTTCCACAAATTCAAAACTGTCAGGTGATAAGATCAACCAAACACTTATATCTCTTGATTAAAAAAGCCCGTGAAAAGGAATTGTCTTTAAGCCCCTTGAATTTTCTTTTGCTTATATATCTTCGCCCGAAAGTTTAATATCTCTACCCTCTCATCACAGTTCACAAACTTCGAAATAAGTTGGCCAAGCCATGAAAGGGGTGACCTGATATGTTTGGTGCTTCTTTGCGGAAACATGTCTTTTTCTTTACGTTTCTTTCTTCCCCATGTTTTTTTTCTCCGTTTGGGTGATGTTAGCGGGGGTAGAGGAATCATTTTTTATACTCTTTCAAATGCTACCTTTAAGAAAGGTCTCCAGAGAAACTGGTAACCGTAATAACAATTTTCTTAAAAAAGGGGGAAAAAAAAAAAGAAAAAAAAAAAGAGTTTTGAATAAAGTAGGCAGATTTAAATGGTTTGCTATCTGAGTCATTATAGCAGTAAAATCCTTACAAGCAACATATAAAGAATGAGCCAAGCATATCCCTACAAAACTGATTAAAAACTAAATGATATATTACATGAGATATATTATACATCAAAATTTAGAAGAAAGGTGAATCAAAAGGTGCTTTTAGAATGCATATACAGATCAAGAGGTTATTGAATTTATGGACTCGGGAAAACAAAATTTTGAAGCAATCTATACTAAGACCCAGCGCTCACTTCACTGAGAAGTGCAATCCGTTAATGACGCTATATTGGCCATCTTTATCTGCACCTTGGGGATCAGGGTGCACTTGACGAACAAATTGTCCTTTCACTCTAGGACGCTGCTCTGCAAGTTTCTTTCTGCTCTCATACCGAACCTGTAAATATGATACGTGAAAATTTTAGCATACCAAGAAAATCTTTGTCAAACAATGATGGTTATTCTAATAGAAGGTGATGCTGATGGTAATATACCTTCTTTTCATAGCATCTCTCTTTCCGTTTCAAACGGAACTTGTTTAGAGCTGCTTCTCTTTGGATGGATCGATGAGAACTTCCAGTATTTTTTAGGTCTTCATTCTTACCCTCTGAAGCTGCCCTGACACCACCAACCTGATCAACATTGCTATTACTTCCACAATTGCTTCCATAACCAACACTATTAAAATGGCTAGCGTTTCCATTGCAGAAACTACTGCATGCACTGTGATCAGTTACAGAAGAGATATGCCCTTTATCCTCCACATTTTCTAATTTGTGTTTCTGTATATGCACAATCTGGTTTGCGGCATTATTTCCATTTTGAACGTGTGGTTCATAAAGCTGCTCCGAACTATTTTCTTTAATATTTGAGTGATAAAATGCATTCGCCTGGAAAGATGGTCCATGCTGAGCAGCTGAACTTGCACTTGGCATTGACACCTGACCTGACTGTTCAAGAAAAATTGGAGGCAGTACAGAACCATGAGCTGTGCACAGATCGTTGAACCTTATACCCTTTACTGGAATTGGGTGAGAAAGCCGTTGCTGTGAGTGTGAAGTTGCAAGTTCAGATTCTTTTGACTGAGCAGTAGCTGGAGACACAATACTCATTTCCATGCTAGGAGTTGAACTATCTGAGTTACAGCCAACAGCAATATTGGAGACATTGTTATCACAATCAGTTGTTTGTTCTCTTTGTTGATTGCAGAAGTTAATGAGCACCGCAGGTGGAGCTTGCAATTGCCTGCTGGTATACCTGCATTAAGGTTCATTACTTTGATTAGCTTAAAGATATGTAATGCAACGAGAAAGTTTTCAGAGGTCAATGATAAATAACAAGGACTTCTTAGCTTCTAATGCGTCCTAAATAGAATTAGATTAATCATTAAACTTTATATGGTTTAATATGTCCTAAAGTCTTATATCATCTTCCATACAGTTTCCCAAGATAATGACTCAAGACACGATATTTTTAATATATTTTACCAAGTACTTTTAACAGAATGCAGAGTCTTGTGTTTGAGACCACAGATTGGAGAAAATTTCCAAACCTGTCAATTTGGGAGAAGTAATTAACCATTGACTTCGTTTGCATTAAAATAGATAAATGAGGAAAGATGTGCATCCATTTCCAAGTAATTAAATTGATCTCTTCTCGCATATGATGTTTTGAAACAACTTCCAAAAATTTTAAAATCTCAAATATAAAAACGAAGTATAAAACTGGATATCAGCACCTACCGCTTGAAAGCTGAGGCATTAGAGTGCATGAGGGTATGCCTTTCTTCAGTGACAATTTCGAAATTGCTGGAATCAGATCTTCTCAAGGAAAGATCCAACTGTGGAGAGAAGTCAAACTTGCCCGTGGAATTAACTGAGGAACCTTTGTGACTGCAGTTTGGATGAGTAAGAAATGCTCCAATAAAGTCAATAGCTTCCTTAGAAGAGCTATATGAAACTTTATAGTGATTGTCATGAACCTCACCACTGGTAATATTACTCCTGTTATACTCTGGATCACCATCCTTGCCATGAGCTGTGCTTGTCTCACCATTTTTGCAGATACCGATAGTCAATCCTAGTAAATAAGAGTTTGCTGAAATTTTAGACTGTTCTTTCTCCAGGTGAAAAGCAATGCAGCGAAGTGACTTGGCTTACAGAAAATTACCTCCAGCATGACTGTCAAGCATGCTCGATGTCTGACCTAAATGAATGCACGTTTCAACTTCTTGCATCTTTGTTTCAGTCGGGTATGATTCACCATGGTTTACACGAGAAAATTCCTGCAAGTCATCCACTGGGGCACTCTCAGCTTCCAAGTCGGGCTTTGTACAAGAACTCTGCAAGAGACAGCAAACATGCAGTCTATATGAAAATTCATGTAGCCAGGCCAAACTGAAAGGAAATTCCTTTTTCACAATGAAAGGCAAATATAGATAATTAAATATACCCAGAAAATTTTCCTTTGCCTTAAATTTCTTTAAAATTTTCCTCATTACGCAATAAAAACAATGAAGAAAACAATCTTTTAGTTATCAAAAGAGACAAGTTTGAATTTTCAAGTTATTTTCAGGATCAGAAAATAAACCTGAGCGTCACTTCCTTTCTCGATCAATTCTTTATTTCTTTGACTGCATGCAGTATCACCACTTGAACGATTACAAGTAGCATTGTTTTCAGCAGTGTCTTCAGCCTTCTGCTGTACGACACTCTCATCTTGGGGGCCATTTGCGACTACGGTTGACTGACAGAAATAAAAAATAAACATGTAAAAATCTAAACTAGTAGTTAGGAACATCCAAATATTGTAAAGAAAAGAACAGGGGAAAAAAGGACGACTACAAATCCTACCGCTTTCCTTCTCCAGACATGCTGCCACAAATTCCTGAGCTCATTTTTCCTAAGGGGCTTAACAAGATAGTCAGCAGCACCCTTCAACATACATTTGTAGACTGTGCTAATTGAATCTTGTTTGGACATCACTGGAGACACATTTTTCAAAAAAAAAAAAGAGGTAGAACGGTTAATTCTTCTATTAATATAGTGGAAAATAAATTAATAATTTAGCAGCCAAAAAGATTTTATCACTGATACCATACTTATAACAGGAATGTTTTTGCAAATCTCATGCTCCATAGTTAATGTTAGAAGTGCATAGCCAGATATTGATGGCAAATCCACTTCTGTCAATATAAGATCAATGTTATGCGGTCTTCCCTTCAGTAACTCCCAAGCCTTCAAGCCATCAGGAACAGCAGCCACTGCTCGAAACATTATTTTAAAGTTCCATTAGTTAGTGTTAGGCTTGAAATACTTACAGTTTCCAAATAACAAGCATCAAACAAGTACGAAAATGCATATGGCAGATATATTAATACAAATATACTCGTCCTTGTTCTAATAGGTTAAGCCTGCAGATTTCACATGGTGATCAGGCCATAGTTGTTACTAAACATTGCAATTTACATATAGTGATGACCCAGACACTAGGAAAGATGAAGCACTTTACATAATCAACTAAATTCACAGTTCATGCTCTAAAAGTTAGAACCAGAAAAGCAAAAGAAGAAAGCATCACACCCATGTAGAGAATAATAACAGCACACGGTTAAACAAGTCAGAAAAGAGTAAGAATGTTAAGCATAGACCAATAGAATGTGATGCCCTATCAATTAACAGATCGAGGAGCAGGAAAGCATCTCAATTATGACCTTAGCTATAAAATAAGTAAGTCTGACGAACCAATTTCAATTACTCCTTGTTCCACCCTCTATCGGATTCCCCGTATTTAGCTCAAGGCAAATTAAAAAAGCGCTACAAATGTCCTACTTAAGCTTAAATACCGAATGTTTAGCTCAATCTGCCACCTGCTCCATTATAATCAGATTACTGGGCCTATTCTCTATTAGAAATTCAGAGAAAAAGAAGGAAAACGAAATAGTAAACGAGAAATTCACTAAACCCAAATCATCAATCATAAAGAAAAACATAAAATTGAAGGGAAAAAACCAGTTTTGAGCAATAAAAAGGCCAGTTAGAGAAGCAAAGAAATGTTCTGACCTCTGTAGCTGCATTTCCTGAGAAGCGCAGCTACAATCTGTCTAGTCGAATCATCAGCTTCTACCAAGAGCACCCTCAATGTCATCGCCGGCAAGAACTTCTCCCACCGCATCAAATCATTCATTTCACCACCTTTGCTCTCTGTTGCGCTCTCTGTTGCACTCTCTTTCTCAACCTTTTCCTTCTGGGTCTGGCTTTCTGACACTTTCACTTCCACGTCCTCGACACTCAACACCACGTCACCCATGTCGCGCCTCCTCTTGAGTTCAATACGAGAATACAAAAAAAATTAATTCAGAGTAGCAGAGATAATTGAAGTAGCATCTAACTGTCCGTCTGGCTCAATAGCAGGTGGGCGAAGCAAAATCGGAGCGGAGGAAAATCTGATACTCTGAACGAAAAATGGAGGGGAAAAGCACTGTCCTCAAAGAAAGAAGGGCACGGGTAGATTTAACTGCAGGATCGGACGGCTGCGGATGCCAAGTCCACTGCTCACCGTCTAAATCCAACGGCTTAGAAAAATATCCAGCAGAGCTAGAGAGCCACCAAAATATCTCGGCCTCATGGTGCTGGCCCACATGGTCCACGTCAGCAACCAGATCTAATTTTAAGCCAGAGATCAAAAGGAAAAGAACCATTGGCTTGTTATGTTTGGTGGTCGATATTTAAGGGTCAACAACGATGAATCTAGTCCTTTCTTTAGATTTATCTCTTTCTGCTACCAATATTATGATATTTTTGAGCTGGACAAGTGGCGCCCCGTGGGTCCTTTAAGAGAAAGATATTTAACAATTAAACCCACTTCAGAAGATATTTTTTAGTGCTTTAAGGTCGTCCATGAATTTATGGTTAGGATTTTGACACGTGGCTTTCTCTTAGGAGATTTCTCCTTTGTGGCTTTGAGGTTTCAAAATGCTGTCTAAACTTTACAAGAAGGATCTTCTCACGCGCTTGGTCTCCGAACTTGTTCTATTACTCGCGAGACCACTCAATGGGTCGGCAATTTTAAATTTCGGTGCCGATGGGCTACATTCGCTGATTCGCCGCGCCATTTTGCTAAATGACGATAATGGCCTTACGTTGACCACGCGCTGAGCCTGAGCATGTTCATCACTAGTACGCCTGGACGACACTTTTCGATATCCCATTTGTTCCCGCCGAGGTTAATCTAATTTTGGTACCTTAATCTTTTTATTTTTTTTCCCATACTTGCGTGTAAAGCTTTTTCTTCTTATCCTTCTTGACAGGTCGTATAAGACAGAATTAAATATATTTTAATCACCAACAACATTAGGTGCGAATGCAGCAAAACTTGACTTTGATAAAAATAAATTATTTTGGTTGATTGAAATCATCCGCCACGTGACGGCATATTAGGATCTACTAATTTGCTTGAGTGATAAAAAAATTTATTACGTTTTACTATATTCAAAAATAAATTTTTAAATGAAACTAATCAAATCCATAATATAATATTTACATGATATAATTTATAAAAATATTTAGTACATTCCATAAAGAAGAAGAAGAAAAACAATAAATTATATAAAACAAGCATATACCAATTACTAATAGATAGATTCTCTAAGCATGTATTAATAGGAGTTTGTTTTTTGAGTATGTGTAAAAAAACTTTGTTAAAAAAATATACTCATTTTAATAATCTTTATTCTTAAAAAAATGATTAGTTTATAATTATTGAATAGAATATACTCTTCGTACATAAAAAAACAAGCAACACCAACCAACGAATGATTAAACCAAAACAATTGTATTTTATAAGAAAGCTGATTCTAGGTTAAAAATATTTATGGTTGAGTTAACATGAAATAAAATCACTGGCTGTGGATGACAAAATTTACATGAGTTTAATTGCGTAAAAAATCATGACTGAGAATGGGCAACACTACTCCAAATAAATAGGGTATACCATAGTGTTTATCAAAAATTAAAGATTGAAGAAGTTGTCCATGTTGATAGTGAGTTCCTATCAATTTTTTTTTTTTTTATAAAGCATTTGCTTTTCATTTAAAATATATACATATTTTAAAAAAAAATATCTTATATTTAAGATTATATTAAATACATTCTAAAGATTTATAGGCAAGTATAATTAGATACAAATATGATATAACAGATAAAAAGGAAAGAAACATCCCCTTATTTTCTTATGACTCAAACCTGCTGCTAGTATTCCACCTGTCTCAATTAGGATCCAAGCCCTAGCCCTAGCCCTCGGATTGGCAACTAATCCATCATCAATTATAATTAACTTAGCAAGAACTCCAGATTTCTCAAATCTGCTTAGACAAAAGTGTAATGATAAGATATTACCTACACGTGACACCAAGAATTGTGATAGGCATTACTTAAGACTTTTCAGTTTATGAAGCATAAATACTTGGAAATTGTCGTGAGAGTGGTTTTGAAGGTTATTGTATGTGTAAGAACGAGAGATCTTCTTTTTTCGAAGCCCTTCTATCCTTATATAAAGATAGTGAGATGAAAGTCTTTGAGTCTGCTTTGACACTATTAATTTGGTAGAGATAAATATCATATTTGCTAAACTTTATTCTACAAAATCAAAGTGATCCCATCTTATGGCTCGTAAGGGGAGGGCATATCAACACCCAAGTGTTTGCTCTCTCCCAAACACGCCAAATCCACGGCTTTTTGAGATGGAAAAATGGCATTTTCTGCCTTTCTTTCGGCGTTTTTACTTGAGTTCAGTTTTCACACACATGTATAGCATTTTAAAGTTGAAACATGGCTTTTTAGTGTTACTGTCAAAACACCACAAGTTATGCTATTTGACATTAATATGGCGTTTTGTGCAACTGGGCAAATGACATGTAAAAACACATTATATATAGCTTTTAATATGGCATTTTGATCTGTCAATTTGGCGTTTTGTTGAATCTTAGGTAAAATAAAAATTAATTTATAAAAAAACTCAATTTCATAAATTATTTTAAATAAAACCCATTTCCATGAATAATGATGAAATGGAGCCTATATTAGTGAAAAAAAAAATAACATATAAAAGAACATAGGATTATTAATTTGGCTATTGCAATAATGCCACGCTACTCTAGGGATCAAATGACCCACATGACAATGGTTCATGGCCACGTCTGACAGTGAATATCGACCAAAGACACAGACACTGCGTATTCAATGCTGGGAATCCGATTTCCTGATTTTTCCATCCTTCTCGTGCACTGTGTAGAACCCTCTATTCCTACGTGCTACTAAACCCATGCCCTTCGAATTTAGTCCCCATTCTTTTCTTATCCATTGTTTTCTCGGATTTTCCCCGTCAGTTCCCTTCATCCAAATACCTATTTTCACATTGCAATTTGTTGTTAATGATGACTCCGGTGGCTTCTTTGCCATCCAACTTTCACTCACATTTTCTTCCATTATCATCATCTTCGTATTCTTCTTCATTTGCTTCTTGCTCTTGTGGTTCTCCTTCTACTGTCTCTCTGGGTTCAGCTAAATCAACTTTCCTTAGCACATCTCAAAGACTCAAATATGCTCCCGCCATCTCTCCCAGGAGTCGCCTTGCCACTTCACTTGTTGTTCGTATGTCATGGGACGGACCCCTTTCTTCGGTCAAATTGATCATACAGGGAAAAAATTTAAAGGTGGGTCGGCAAGGCCGTTCTTCAATTCTCTGTAAACCTTTAGAAAATCGAAATTTTCCACTTCTTAAACAATGTTACTTTACGTTTATTTTGGGAACAGGAAAGTTGTGATCTTTATTTGTATCGCCTTAACTGTGCTTGAATGAACGAATTTAAGTAAGTAAATTATCTGTAATTGTGTTCAGTTGACAGATGAGGTTAAGCAGCATGTCGAAGAGAAGGTTGGGAAGGCAGTTCAGAAGCATAGTCACTTAGTTAGGGAGGTTGATGTGAGGTTTCAGCCCGAGGAGGAGAGCTTGGGAGAGGACCCAGAACCCGCAGATGTGAGGTACGGCTACTTTGCATTCGAGTTTGGGTTATCTGGAAAAACTATTTCTGTTGATTAGGGTCATTGATTTTTTGAGGTTTCTCCTTCATTAGGTAACTTTGTATATCAAGAAGCATGGAGTGTTGCGGGCTGAGGTAGATGCAGAGTCTCTTTATGGGAGCATAGATTTGGTATCATCAATTATTCAGAGGAAGCTGAGGAAGATAAAGGATAAGGAGACAGACCATGGTCGCCACATGAAGGGGTTCAATAGGTTGAGAGTTAGGGAGCCCACTGTGCTACTACCTGAGGATGGGATAGAGTTACCTACTGAAGAGGAAGAAGAATTTGTTGATGAGGTTAGATTCACCACTTTTGCTTCATACATTTGTGTAGGCGATTCGTTGTTGGTTAAAAAGTTTGAGATCTTAATTTCCTTCTACCCAACATAGGCTTCAAAATGTTGACGAATTGAATGAGAATTAGATTGCACGCATACTGGAAAATTTTTGTTGTGCTTGTTGCTAGATTATTACTGCTGATCCTGAAATGATGTTTTCCTAACTGTCTTCTACTTAAAACTGTGAACCTTTCTTATAGGTTGTCCGCACAAAATACTTTGACATGCCACCTTTGACTGTATCTGAAGCAATAGAGCAGCTTGAAAATGTTGATCACGACTTCTATATATTTAGAAACGAAGAAACTGGTAAGGAAGAATTATATAGCTGTCTTTCTGGGGCTTTGTTTATTCTCCTCCAATCCTTGCTAATTTTTGCTCTTGCTCCTATATTTGTTATCTATTATCTGATTTTTGGTAATGAAATCTATTCCGTTGGCTTCAGGGGAGATTAATATTGTATATAAAAGAAAAGCAGGAGGTTATGGACTCATCATACCCAAAAATGATGGTAAAGCGGAGGCATTGGAGCCCGTGGTGCTAGAACCAGTTAGAGAACCCTCCCTTGCGGAATGAAGTTGTTTATGAAAATCACCTCTAAGAACTCGAGAGTTTGTAAATGGTTAGCTAGCGGATACTAATGGACATTTTTGGAGCCTTGAAGTGTTTAGGCATCTTTGACGGAGGCTTTGGCATTCAGTGTAGACGGAGTTTTGTAAAACTGAGATTTGCACCGTTTTTGTAATTTGCAAAATGTCCAAAACTCCCTGTTAACGATGCCATACACATGCAAAAAGAGTTGGAATATTAATATATCAGTTTTAGGCCTTACATCTCTGGTTATACCAATGGGAGGCTCAACAATGGCCTCGTACTCAGAGTTAAGATTGTTGTGCTTCTAAGGGAGGGGATGGTTACGGAAGGTTTATTTCTTGAACAGAATGCTGTTTACTTGTGCAGAATAATGTAGGATGTCTCATAATATGAGAAATGATGTAGTTGGATATCCCTCAATGCAATTATGCAAGTGCAATTGTACAGCAAAAGATCAAAAAACAAGAAGGAAAATAAATGTTGGCTAGCGTCGATGTCATCATCTGGTGCAGGTGGAAATTCAGACAATTCAGTTCACATCGAAATCCATAATCTGTAATCTCACGTTCTTTCGGCGCTGTGATATTAGTATGTTATCATTGGAATAACAGCTTCAACAAGAATACCTTCTGTGTCAGCCATTAGGAAGAATGAGGAATTGTGGTGAGAATAACAATAACACAGATTGATTTGCAAAACGCTAGAGGATGAGAAAACAAGAGGGGCTAATTCAACTCAAAATCGTGATAATTTCGCTATAATGTGGTTATGGACCAAGCATCCAACTTTCTATTAACTTGCCTTTGACAAAATTTACCCCAAACTAAGTGCTTACACTTAACAATATAAGATCCTAATAAGGAGATGAAAGAAAGAAAGAAAAACAACTTAAAGCTTCATATATATTGAGAAAAAGAATGATATATAAGTCATAGAAAACAGAAGAGACATTTACAAAGTCAATGTTTTGGTATTACAATGGATGTTTGAAGCCCAGAATTTGACTTCATCCAAGCTCTTCCGCAGAGGTATCATAGTTCTAAATTGACAAGCCAGAAAAAAGCCCAGAAATGCCACCATGAGATAGCAACAAAGAGAAGGCTGCGTCATAACTAGATCCAGCCGATTCGGAATTCCAAGTAAATGACTTGTCAAGACTTGAATTATTTTACTCAGCCTAGCTTTTATTAAGCTTCATTGTTATTCCTTATTCTTTAATGTAGGAATGGTTTTTATATGAATGACGGTTGAGTTTTCCTTTGACTTTGCCGGAGAGCTGGAAAAAGGAAACCTGCAGTTCATCATAGTATATCCCCCATCAATGGACAAACATGAAGGTTACTGGAAAGTTCTGGGTAAAGCACAAGAAGAATGATCAGCAACCACGAGAACGACAAGCTTGCAGGTACACTTGCCTCTTTCTGGGCGGAGGTTGCATAACATCTCTTGCGTCTACACAGTATTCTCCCTGATCGCGCTGAGTATTTTGTCCCTGAACATAGCAGCAGAGGAAAAAAATGAAAATCCTTAGGGCTGTAAAGTTGTATATTTGCAGTAAGACATATCCTTAGCTTCTGATCTAGCATACTCTCTGCTCTTGATCAAGACAACATAAAGATGTCTCGAACGAAGTTTCCATCAAGGCTTACAAAGGAAAACATATAAATTTAATCCTGCGAGAGTATGAAATTTGAAAGACAACTATAGTTCTTGAAACACATAAAATAGCTCATACCAAATTGCTACCAAAGGGTATATGCTGAAAATCATTTAGAAATTGCAAGAAATTCATCTGACAACAATACAGTTTTTTTTTTTTTCCTTTATAGTAGAAGCAACAATCTAGTCCCATCCACCAAAAAAGAAAAAATCTTGTCTCATCATACGAAGTTGAAAGCATCCAACTGTATACCAGTAAAGAAAATGATGCCTCATTAGCACTATCATTGCCTAGCAAGCAAACTCATATCTCGTGCTACAGATAATAGAGCTAGGCTACATCATGCAACAAAATATCAGCATCACTGGATATAGCATTTTTAAAGAAAAATAGAGTAAGCATAATATTTCTTTATTTTCATAATTTTGCTATAATGAGCACATAAATTCAAATAAACTTGTAGTTAAATATATCCTAAAGAACGCTTTGAGAGAGCAATACTTTTCTGTGACAATCTAATACAGTGTCGGCCGCCTTTAGATTGCATAACCTCAAGAAGGCTGACACAGCATTAAATACAATTGTCAGAATAACAATCAGTGTAAGCATCTCAAAAACCAGACATTCCTTTCATGTTTGATTTGACCTATAACAAGCATGAAATTATGAACATATGGAAAGAAATAAAGAAAAATATGAGGCATTCAAGAGAGATTTATCTTCAAAACATAGTGGCAAGCCTATACATTACATTCTTGTCATTTTACACCATTCTTTCCTTTCAATGCTTGTTATTGTAGTTTTGGCTACTAAGTAGTGTTCTCAACCAATAAAACTGCGGATGTCGTCTGAGTAATTCTTCATCATCTATTGTCCTTTTGGATATTCACATATTTCAAAGAGAGAAGGGGACATGTCATAATCAGCATTGGTTTAAGCCTATCTGAAGTGGCCATACAATAACAACGCCAACCTTCCCCAGCAAGAGGGTCATCCAAATGACTCAAGAAACTTCCTAACTTTTCATTTTTCCAATAACTGAGGGGTAGAAGGAGAGGAATGGACAAGGATATACAAGGTAGCGCTCCATTTCTATAATGAAAGGAATACTCTGACTCCCGAAGGGAAATAGGAGCCTGATGAGCATTTTATTCAACGTCACATTCTTTAATTTTTTTTTTCTTTTTTTTTTTAAAAATAAGCACACAATCAAGTTTGTTGTCCAGCAAATTAGCAGTAAAAGCTCTACCAAATTCTGGTCCTAAACAGAACTAAATTACCCATCCAACATCAGAAGCTACTAAATATCAAATAATATTAACTAGCCTTTCCGATATTAAAATCCCGGGTAATAATTACTAAAAATGGTACGTCAGACTTTAATGATGCCATTGGATGATACTGTGGAGCACGCAAATTGCTCTTAAACAAAGTTTATACTGTATAAGCTCTTTCTTGGACCAGACCGGACCAGAGAAATAACACTAAACCAAAAGAGATCATGGCCAGCCTCGTTCTAACTCTGTGCCATTGTAAAGGTGAAATAGGAAGAAAGATCGCTGCCAGAATATAAACCTTATACAACTCATAATTCGGCTATATGCAATCTATATATCAGTGAATACTTAGATAAATGCTAAATCCATGGGAAAGACACAAACGTGACTTTATGTTGAGAAGAATCATTTTATCTTCGTTATTAATTAATAACAATAACAATTTCATCAGAGAAACATTATAAGATAAACATTTTGGACGGTAATTCAAATAGATACCCTATAATATCAAGCTTAAGATCATAATTCAGAACTAAGAAAATTAAATACGAGTCAAACACGTAGTAAGAAAATACAGGTAAGACTGTGAGCAGCTTTCGATGGATCATGACGTGAAGAGTGAGATTCTGTGCAATGATTACAACAGTAAAGGAAAACTTGTTCCGTATTCTACTGGGAGATGCAATGCATCGGTCTTTATAGAAGGTTCTTAAAAGGCAGTTATAACCATGACCAAGTTAAGCTTTGGGTAAGATGCTGAAGTTATTGCAAACAGATATCATTCTAAACTCACTAGCACAACTTCTTATTAGAAAAGCGACCGATCCGCTGAAACAAACATAAAATATAGATGCATCATCGTTTTCTAAACATACAATAATGCAATGGAAATCACAGACATCCCATAAAAGCCACAACAATTGTCGTAATTAAGAAAACAGCCTGCAGCGCTCCTCATGATAATACACCTTTAAAAACCATGCATTAGCACACGCATTCTACATCGCACAAAGTAGTTTTATTAGTTGTTAATAGATTTCCAACTTTGGAGCGCAGTATGAGCATATGATAAAGATTCAAGCAAAGTGCATTGAACACATTACTGGTTCTTACTTGGGAGGATGGCGTTATAAACTCTTCTGTCTTCGTTTCTAAAGAGGGCTCAAATTGAGGATGCAAAAGCTTGGGTTTTTTCTTCTCGGCACAGCTTTTATCCAACCCCAAAGTCCCCTTCCTCTTCTTCCTCACAAAAGGCTTGGATTTTCCTTTCTTCTCTCTCACTTTCCACACATCATTCTTTCTAAACACCAACTTGTCAACCTTCCAAACCGGGCAACTCGTATCAATTACAGTCACTTCACTCTTGGAAAACCCCAGAAGGTCGTTACCATTCTGCTCCATCTCTTTTTCGTCGTCCAAAATATCCCCACAATCCAAACTTTCTTCTTTCATATCGACCCTATCGTTATTGAAAGAAGTCGTGGCAGCGGGGACATTGTCGTCCTTTCGCGTACAGTCACTATCCTTCTCTTTGATACCGCTATTACTCAAGGAAGAAGCAAAGAAGAATTTGGGGTTGTTCTGCTTCCTGGGACACTTCTTCCCAGAAAGCTTCGAACTTTGACAGAGGCTACCACCCATGTTAAAGAGCTCAGCGAGGACGCTGCTCATTGGTCGGTCAACATCGGCACTGGAGATCTCAGAGCTTAGGGTCCGATTACGAACTCGCTTCTGGGTTAACTGAGTTGCTTCCGAGTTAGAGTGCGCTGAATCGGAATTGCTGAGGAAGAAGTCGAGGTCAAGGTCGTCGCCCGTGGGGATACCCTTGATGGAGCGGAGCCGGTCGAGCCAGTTGGAAGTGGACTTTCCGGGCGGAGCGGAGCAGAGCATGGCGACGTCGTATAATTGAAAATGGAGGGTTTGAAATAATCGGAAGGGGAAAGAGAGAGGGTTGTGTTTTGAAAAGGGAAATTCCGAGTGGTTGGGACTTGGGAATTCGCAACAGCTAATGACAGAGAGCGTAGAGGAAGAAGGGACGGGGGTGAGCGATCCAGCTCCTCAGGGATGCCACGTGGCGTTGTATATTCAAAAATTGTTAAGTAGAGTGGCAACTGGGAAAGCATAAAACATGCTATGTTATGTGTAGACGTAGGTGTAGATGTCGGTAGAAATTAGAAAAGACAAAACACAAGACAAGGATGCTGATGCTGTGAATACAGTGGTCAGCTCAAAGTCCGTCTGAACCTGCAAAATCACTTCACTCAAACATCCAAACAGACCGACCACAGAATCCAATTCATAGTTATTCTTAATTTATTCCATCAAATTGCCGATTGAATATTTGTAGCCTCGTTTTAACTTGAAGATCGCGTATGGCTTTGGCTTGCGCTGGCTTCATTTACTGAAAATTGATGTTCGAATAACTAGAGCCAATGTTAATTTCATTCTTCTTCTGAGTTTCATCTCTAACTCTTTATTAATTGGCATGGGTTAACAAAAGTGCTTATTATATTATATCTAAGCTCTTTATTTTATGTGTAACAATTCATTTTTCCAACATTATATATAGATATGGTCTGCACAAAACACAATATTTCGTTGCGCTTTGCATGAGTATATGCTTAGCTTCTGTTTATTTGTTTAATTAATAAGTTAGTTGAAAATTCAAAGTTAATTTTGAGTTTAAAGTTATTAAGTTAATTCATGTATTTGATAAAATTAATTATTGAAAAAGTTGATAAACATAAAAAAGAATATGATATTATAAATTTATTTTTATGAAATTATAACTTTAAATTTAAAATATTATTCTTTAAAAGCTCAAGTAATTTTTTCAAAATTAAAATAAATGAAGTAAGCTTTAATTTAAAGCAGTTTGATAAAAAAAAAAAAAAATCAACGGAAATTTTTTTTAGTAGTATTTTCTCCTGGGAAAAATATTGTAAAGTTAAAGTGTATATATATATATATATATATAACCTATTGCTATCCCAAGCATCCTTGCTGGACAGCCACGGACATTTTGTTTCTAACCTTACTCCTGTGAAGGAGTCCTTCTTTGGTTACGAAGGTGCCCCCCATGGACGGTGAAACATTTTTATTTAATCAAATAAATTAGTTAAATGCACTATAAACTAATTTATGAGATTTTCCGAAGAGCTGGTGGTTTTGGTTGGAGGCATATTTTCTTGATTGATGCCTTCAACATAGCTAGGCTGCTTCTTTACCAGAAAATCGAGCCACGAAATATAAGTGCTTGAGAAAACAGAATGGGGCGTGAGGATAAACGTGCATGCTGAAACCATTACTATTAATTAGTGTGATGCATGCTATTCTATTGAATGATTATTATATAGTTTTAAAAGAAAGCAAAAATAATTTGAGCACAAGTCCTGCACATGCCCTGTCAGCTTCAAAATTTCTTGTTGCAAAGCAAAGGATCCGGATTACCTACAGTCAACTGCACCGTGCAGTCGACTTGCTAGTCATTCGATCCATTTGAAGCTGCACAGTCAGTATAGTTGTAGACATATCAGACGATCAACAGTTGATTGTACTGTGCAGTCACTGCAGGTAATCTGTTTCTCAAAGGAAATGGTGGGGTGGGGTTGCCGCATTTACACACACATTCACAACAAAGTGGAAACAAACACTCATGGTAGGTCAAATATTCCACTCTCCATTCTCTCGTCTCTCGTTCCTTATACTATATTGGACGGAGCACATTCTACCCTTCCCCTTCTTATTTTATGGGGTAATATTTTTGTTGAGTTATTTGTATTTTATTTTAATTAATTTCATAATATCATATCATTTTTTTTAGGATTTGATTCATTTAACTCAAAATTTTCACTTACATGACTTTTCATGTAAATTATATTCTATATGCATGTGTTTGATAATGCATTTTCAAAACTAAAGGAGAATCGATAGTCTTTTAATCAAATTTATAGAGAATAGGAAGCATGCTCTATATTTATTGATGTATTTGCTTTTAGAGTTAATTTTAATATCATTACTAGAAATTACAATAGTTGAAACAACTTTATCCATTAAAAATATCATTACTAATCGGATGTAAAATTGCATAGGAAATGGATTAATGGTTGAATGATTTTGGTTACTTGTATAAAGAGAAATTTTTTTATAATTTTAAAAATGACAAAACTGTCTAATGTTTCTAAAATAAAAAGATATTCATAAATTACATTATAATAATTACAAGTTATTTTTTAAAAAATTATCTCAACTATACGATTCTTTATAATATCTTCATTAAAAATAACTTAAGTTTGAGAATTTGATTACTTTGAAATTAATATTCATCGTGATAATTCCAAGGCCACGCCAAACTCTTCACTGCAGTTGGTCCACCTACAGGAATATGAGCTGAATTAAATAAATATAGTTTAGATTGATTCCACCGGATAAAATTAGATGCTGTTTTATAATTGAACAAATTACATCACAATCATAGGGGAAAAAAGAAAAGGACAAAAGAATCACAGTCATCGTTAGAAAACAATTCTTGAATCCCTAATTCAAGAGCCAGTTAATCAATTTGAGCTTAACAAGTGCATGTTCATGGATGATCAAAATGGGTCGTTTTTAAAACGTGAACTAAAATATAAAGGATTAAATTAAAATTTTATTCAATAATTTATTAGCCAATCGTTCCTTTTATGTTTTCAATTGACCACACAATTAAATGTCAACTACAAGGAGTAACCAAGTACTTTGACTTTTACTGTTTCCTATATTCTGCGGCTTAATTTGGTTCCCTTTTCCCACACAGATTTTCTGGGTAGATACCCTTTGTTGACTGACTAGGTAAAATGGAAACAATCTTGCCAAATAATAAATCCCACAATAAACTTTACAAATCTCATTTGATCGATGCATATATTATACGACAATTTTTAAATGTAATTGTAATCTGAATTTCATCATAGAGATGGTGATGGAACTTCACAAAATTCAACGGTATAATCATACATAGGATTGAAAAATCAAGTAGAAAGTGGTCGGTACAAGTGCTGCAGCTATTGTTGAGTTTGGTAGCATGCACCGTGTTAATCAACCACGTAGTAGCTATTAAGTTGACAAAACGTTAACATTCAAAAAGTATCATATGATATAAATAATTCAATATCAACAATTATAATGCGGTAGAATACAAGAAGAAGAAGAGTTGAGATAATAAAATAATGGGAGAAGGCATGTGGGTTGAAAAGGACGACATAGACAGAAACATTTAGGTCGTGTTTTTCATGATGTTCCACCGCGGCAACAGCTTTCCTATATTTTACCAAGCATTCAGATGAATGCCAGAAAAACCAGTCCAAACTATGTACTTATTTATTTAACTAACGTGGAAAACAAGGCCAATACAAGGCAAAGCTAGTTAACTGTTAACCACACAACCAATGTGCTGCTCAATGCATTGGGCGCCTTAGTCATTGCTTTCGGATTTAGATTCCGTGCGACAGAAAAAGTTAAATGATTTTAGCTAAATTTGGATTATTGATTTTTAAATTTTTACAAGAAGAGTATGCCTAAATATGTAAGAGGTTATTAAATTTAAAATTAATGATTTATATCCATTCATAATTAATAATTTTTTTTATTGCAAAATCAAATAATCTAAATCATTTACTTTCGATCAATTATCTCTGTTCACTCTCATAAGAAAAATGTCTATTATTGTACACTTATTAGAATATAGTTATATTTGTAGAATACGTAAGAAAAAAAATTATGGAAAAAATAATGTACACGTATAAGCAAGTGTACATATAAGTAAGTGTATCAGTCCTCATATTGACATTTGTAGACTCGTCGCTTGGCCTTGCTTGCTGTGGCTCCGCTCTTCCTTTTCCCACACGCATATCTCTATGCGCTATCTAAATCTCCGTTCTCCACCAGTCTTTTTATTTCACTTTCATAGGTTCCTCATATCGTCTTCCTCCGCCAATTGCTACACACCACCGCCTATACAAAGGATGCCTCCCCACTCAACGGCGCCGTTCTGAGAACAAACCCAAGCTCACATGACTTCTTTCTATTTCCACCTCTCGTGTCTAAATCATCCAACCAATCAGCAAGCTTGCCCTTTGTCCTTGTTTCCCTCTGATATTTCATCAAATTTGTCGCCTTTCTGATTCCTATCTTTGATTTTGATTCCTTTAGACCTGATGTGATCCCTTATCACTTAACTCTTTAAGCTTTTCTGTTCAATTTGTTCCGATTCTATCAAAAGTTTGGAACTTGGTTAAGGGCTAAGAAATTTCTTTTTTTTTGCCTTTTATTTTTCCTCTTAATTTTCTTGTTATTCCTGGTTCACTCTTTCCATGGTATCATGGAAAATCCCACAATATTTGGTGTATGTACGGGAATGATTACGTTTCTAGGTCCTATCTGGTTAGCATTTTTCGTTGGTGTTGTTGTTGGGTGGGCATGGAGACCAAAATGGGCGAGTGTGGGGAGAGAAAAGTTAACTGGTTCCCTCGCCAAGTCTATGGATTTATGCTCACCGTCGTCGTCTTATAGAGCAATAATGTCGCCCTTGAAGGGTTTAACTTCGTCTCCTTGCTTTGATTCGATTAAATTGAAGTCTCCAAGTCCAGAATCTTATCCTGTGAATAAAGGGATGGGTAAAAAACCATTAGCCTCACCGCCTACGGAATATGATATTCCCAGTTCCAGGTACTTGACGTTCTCCAACTACACTCACAAATTTGTCGTAGAAATTTATATGCTTGTGTTGCTTCTTTATCTTTCTCTTCTTTTCCTTAGTATTTTATCTTTGTTAGGATGCATTTCTTTATTATCATCTTAGATAGCTGCAATTTTGAAGATTTTAGTCGATAAAAATAGCTCAAAGCTAACTTAATATTTTTTGATGGATACTAGTAACAACTCGATATTATACTTCTTAAGCGGGGTTTTCCATTTCTGACAATTGTCTTTAGGGAAAGAAAGAAAACTCGGTGACATGGTGGCCAATTATTTTCTTGTTATTGTTTTCTGGATTTATACCATCTGTATGACTCTCTTAAAGTTTGAATCTTTGTTAAATCACTGACTTTTATGTTGTCATGAAATCTTGCTTATGCACCACTTGCTGTGGCAATGTAAATGTGTGAGAGCTTTTAAGACCCGGTGGCTTTTTGTGCTTTGTATGGATGTTATTGTCTTTGGCTGTGTGTTATCAAACTCCTTCTTTAAGGACCAGATTTCTCACTCGGTTGTATTGTGCAGCTCACCCAATCTCAATGAAGAAACAGCTAATACTCTTACGTTGGGAGATTTACAATATCTATTCCAGCTTGTAGAGATGAAAGATGGAGGTCCTCCTTGGATACATATGATGGATCGTTCTACCCCAAACATGAGCTACCAGGCATGGCGTAGAGATCCCAAGGTAGCATGTCTCTAGTGAATTCTGCAGTGTGAAGAATTTTATTCCCTAAACCAATTTCAAATGGCTATTTAACTCTGATTTTAACATGCACTCGTGCAATAGTAGATCATTGTAATTCTTTTCTGTGGTATAACCGTCCAATTTCTGCAAAAAATAAAATAAAAAAAATCTAATTGCTTGGCTCGTTTTTGCCTTGATGATTTCTTAGGAGGGTCCTCCTCAATATCGAAGCAGCACAATCTTTGAGGACGCGACCCCTGAGATAGTGAGGGACTTCTTCTGGGATGACGAATTTCGACCTAACTGGGATGACATGCTCGCAAGCTCAACTACCTTAGAAGAGTGTCCCACTACTGGAACCATGAAAGTGCAGTGGATACGGAAGGTGAGAATCCTCATATCCTGATTTAATTATTCTACTTTATTTACCTTGGGTTTATAGGCTTATATTGGCAATTTTTTGTGGCACAGTTTCCATTTTTCTGTAAAGACAGAGAATATATAATTGGTCGGCGAATATGGGAAGCAGGAAGATCATATTACTGTGTGACAAAGGTATGATATGGAATTTTAATTTATAAACTTAGCTATATTAGGTGGGTAGAGGTTAGATTTTCAAAAAGAATTTTTATTTTATTACAATTATGTACAGTGCAAGTGCGATACTGCAGCAGCCATTGCACTTCCTTGTCACTTTTTCTGCTGAAGGACTGTAGTGGTGGGTTATTCTTGCGCAATTAGTATTTGTTATAGGCCAAGGCATCATCTGAGCGAACAAAGAAGCGTAGCTGCTTTACGAAAGCTGATGTTGGTGACCTGAAATATATTAAGATAGATGTGTAGGGTTCACTGGTGGCAGTAAAAATTAGTCTTTGTCGTCTTGGTGTCTCACAATTTATTTTGTCCTGTGATAATGTTTATGTTTTATTGTTTATTATGGTAATTTACCAACTGAATGACCTCTCCTTTTATGTTCATTAGGGAGTGGACTGTCCTTCTATCCCAAGACGAGACAAACCAAGACGTGTTGACCTCTACTATTCAAGTTGGTGCATTCGTGCAGGTATGTACACTCTCGTGATCCCAGTTATTTTAGTCACTCGATCAGTTGAACTTTTGATTCCAATTTGAACTAGATATATAGAAGGTGTTTGTGTTTATGACCTCCTTTTAACTCGGCAATACTCATGCCCTTGCCGTAGTAATGACTAATAATGCTGTTATGCGTTCCAGTGGAATCAAAGAGAGGTAATAACCAGTTAACTGCCTGCGAAGTCGTGCTCTTCCATTATGAAGACATGGGCATCCCATGGGAAATAGCAAAGCTTGGCGTGCGAAAAGGGATGTGGGGAACTGTCCAGAAGATTGAACCTGGCTTGCGGGCATATCAACAAGCAAGAGCTTCCGGGGAGGCACTTTCACGGTCAGCATTTATGGCTCAGATCAACACCAAAATAAATCCAGAATACCTGCAATCTTTAGGCTCCTCCGATGAGATATCTGAGACTGAAAATTCAACTACCACCGATAAACCACAAGGGTTGAACATACCAAAGTTCCTATTGCTTGGCGGTGCTATTGCACTTGCTTGTAGTCTTGATAGGGGGCTGGTGACCAAGGCTGTTATCTTTGGAGTAGCAAGAAGATTAGGCAATTTAGGGAAGAGATAGTGTAGAATCAATCTGCAACATCCTCTTCCTTAGGATTTTTATCCTTGGAATAATTGACTTCTTCTGTATTATGGTCACTATTGTATTAGCTCAAATTAAGGTTAAAAAAACAGAGATATAGAGGGAGGTGAATAATTGAGAGTCATATTCAACATTTTTCTTGTTTGACCATGAATTCCTATTCTGTAAGTTCAGTATGTGAAGGCAATTTAAGGATGTAGATTCTGAGTGGTAACACAGTTCCGTCTCTTCTATTTATTTATTTTTGTCTTTTATGAAGTGAGGGCTGAATTTTGCTACGTCAATGTCTCATCTTACGTAAAGCTAGTCAAATATATTCGGCGCAACTATAGTTCGTACTGATAACTATTACATTCCGAGGCCAAATACGCGCAAGTCTCAATCATGGCTCATAACTGCATTTATAGATTTCTTATCATAAAATATTCCTTGCAGTAAAATTTCAACATAAGCTAGCCTTTTATAAGATTGTCAGATAAACCTGCAACCCTATTGGCTAGGCTTCTCACCGTTTTAATGATGTCCTGGTGTCTGGGCTTACAAATGAAGGTAAATCTACATGTATGGAAACAAATAATTTGTGTCTAGTTTCTGAAATTTGGACTTTTGAGTTTTTCTTTATGCCCGGTGAAGAGGGAACGAACATCATTTAAAATAAATCAAAGTAATTGTTCTGAAACTGTATGAAGGAAATATCATACAACCAACATTGATCTTGGAATTTGAAGCTAACTTAATGCACCACCAGAGTTTCAAAACAATGCAAACCATCGAGCTCCGGCGCCATTTTTGGCTCGTGAAGCATCATCACTTGTTCTTTCACTTTTGCTATCATTCTTTGATTAGATGCCGAGATCCCTCTTCTCAGTTCCTGCGGATTGGAAAACTTGAGGCATAGATATCCCAATAAATGTTTCTCCACTCTGACAAACAACAAAATGCAAAGCGTTCTTACCTTGACATAGCTTCTGTCAAAGAAATAATATCCAGCTGCAGCAGCAGTGGCAGCAACAGCAGGCACAGCTGCGTAAATAGTTCCGATAGCCATCTCTGATCCTCTGCAAAGCTGTAAATAATGGAAGGTTTTGGAAGGGCCTTGTTTGGGTGATATATAGGAGAGAAAGGGAGTGTCTTGGAGACAGAAGATGCCTTGATGACGAAGACAAGCAAAGAATGATTTATAAAGAGGTTAATTCTCCTCTGCCCAAACGTCAAGCAATTACGTTAATATTCTTCCTTTTTCGACTTTTGGTAAATCCTTGTCCTGCCCATCGTTAGTTAACAGAGCATTTTCATTCCATCAAAAGAAGTGATTAAGAAAAGTGGCGAATGGGATTAATTGTGTTATGTTGGATGTTAAAGGTATCAAAGAAGGGATAACCCTATCTTCAAAAAGTGGGAACCGTGGCGCCTCCTTATCTATCTAATCCTTCTTTATCCGCACTACACAACCAGCAACCTGCGGATACCTGCGTTGTTAATTCTTATTCTTTTTTCATAGATAGCGCTTTCTTCTTCTCTTGACTCGGAGACTAATAAATAGTACCATGTGATTTTCTTTAATTGACACGCGGTAAACTTTGGTAGGAGAGGATAGGCCATTGAATTGTGGCCCAGAAGAGATCATGAATCAAATCCGGTGGGAATTATTAATTAATGATTTTGATAGCAATTCTATTTCCGCATTTCTAATTATGAGAGTGCATGGCATAGCTTAGCATAGGGGCCAAAAGGTCATTGACAATTAATGAACAAGGATAAATAATCGTAAGCGTGACCAAGTTTTGTAGTTATTCACCGACATATTTTGGTGTAATGTGAGGATGCACGCGTAAGTTTTTGGACTACTTTCTTGTAGAGTGAATTTAGCAACAATTCAACATTTCTTCTTGAGATTTTTATAGTACAAACAGAATTCAAATCTATGTTATTGGGCGACATGAACCTATACTTGTTATGGTGCAGAAAATTTTTTTAATATTTAATTGAAAAATTCTTTCCTTGCAGTTGCAGAAAAGATACTAGATAGATTCCATATTCTGCCTTTCTTATAATTCATTCAATTCAAATTCTCAGATGAGGAAAAACAAAAATTCTTGCGCAAGAAGATAAAGGGAAGGATTTCGTTGAAACAAGAATTAATTAAATTTGAATTGAAGACGCTCTTCTGTCTCAAATTATATATACATAATAGAATAAAATTGAATTTGAAAATAACGATGGAATTCAATAAGGTATTATTGATTCGAAGCAGTGGAGGCCATCAAACTCGGGCGCAAACCTGGCCCTAATTTGAGGGCGATTTGGTTTGGTCGCCGATGAACTTGAACCTGAGCTGGAACCGGGATTCCGATCCTTCAGTTTCTTGTTCTTGTCCTCGAACCCCTCTGTAGCAGCAGTCGTCGTCGTGGTCTTGGGCTTCGGATTTTCATCTTTGAAGGACAAGCTCAGCTTCTGGCCGTAGGACAATTCACGGCACAGGGCATCGAAAGAACTGAACATGGACATCAACATGGTTGTTTGGGTCGAATCCGAGAACGAGGAAAAAGATCGAATGTATAAGGAGAGTCAGAGTCGGAAGGAATATCGGGTGATTATTGGATCGCGTGAATTGCGTGACAAGAAATCCAGGAGGTGGATCTATTTAAAGGAGGGGAATCGTGCTACGACACGTCAGAGTCAATCCGAGAAGAAGGAAAAGTCTCGAAGTTTCAGTGTACACGACCTTGATCATTCCGGTCCGGGCAAGGAATGTTGTGGGAAATCGCCTTTTTTTTTAAATAAAAATAAAAATAATAAATCTAGAATCTCCTTCAACACGTCATTCAACTCAACCGAATTTGACTAAAAAATATGTCAAAATTAATTTATTTTGTAAGAACAAAGAAAGATCACATCACCTTCGTTACTTGTTCTCTAGAAATTGATTTACTTATTCTTGTTGATGAGTCGTGCACAGAGCATTGCACCTTCCTTAAATGATCAATGAATATAAAATACGATTGAATCCGACAAATACTATGACTAGCTGATTCTTGATAAGCATCCTAACAAATTTTCCCCACGCAATTCATAAGGAGACCAAAATTTTGTTTTATTAGTACCAACCACTATTTTTTTTAATAAAATAAATCAATTTATGATTGTCTTGGCAAGTTCCAAATCTTTGGAAGGTAAACATTGAACCGATCGTGACTTCAGATCACGGACGCTGTTCGTATTACTTGTACAGGACCCGACTTGACCCGGGGAACCAGATGGACCTGAGCATTTTGGATTGGGTCGGGCTCGGTTGAATTTTGGGCTAGGACATTGATGCCGTCTAGGCCGACAAACTTTTAAAGGATCCAATTGATGTACGGAGCGCAAAAGATGGGAGTTAAATGTCATTTTCAAAATAATACGGAAAATTGTAATAATATGTAAAACTTTAGAGTGGTAACTGTAAATTTATATTTATAGTTTAGTCTGGTATATAATCCTTTTGAAGACCCGGATTCAATTTAAAACCCTAGTCCTTTCAAAACACTATATATTACAGCTTCGCTTGCAAAACCCTAGACTCGTCTGGTGCCACGAGAAGCATCTGTTTTCAGGTCTTCTTCACCTCCTTTGTCCATTGCTGTATTTGCCGCCGAGAATTCTCTCGCCAACGATTTTTTAAATTTATCTTCAGTCTAACTCGCTTCATTTCAGGTTGCTATTGAAGCTTTGTGCCACGATGGCTTGCAGCGAGTTGGCTTGCTCTTACGCCTCTTTGATTCTTCATGATGACGGGATCGCAATCACCGTAAGACTATTTCCTGATTGACATTTAATTTTTGATCCAAATATTGAGAAGGTCATGATCTGGGTTAATTGTTTCTGTAGTCTAGTGCTTCGATCTTATTTCTTCTTTTTTTGTTTATAATTTTTCACTCTGGGTGACACACTGACGATGCAATAGGCGGAGAAGATTAATGCTTTGGTGAAAGCAGCCAATGTGGGTGTGGAATCGTATTGGCCGAGTCTGTTCGCCAAACTTGCAGAAAAGAGGAACATTGAGGATCTCATCTTGAATGCTGGTTCAGGTGGTGCTGCTGCTGTTGCCGTCGCTAATCCTGGTGGTAGTGCCGATGCCGGTGGCGCTGGAAAAGCTGCCGCCCCTGTTGCCGAGGATAAGAAGGTAAAATTTCAGCCCCTTTATTATTAGATACCTTTCTGAGCCGTCGTGTTAATTTGGCGCTTGTTTCATTTATTTTCTTCCCTGATATGCAATACTGTGTTAATATTTGTTTTGGTTATGTGTTTGACTTCTGAACCTGTGCTCCTGAATTTGCCTTGTGCAGGAAGAACCAAAGGAAGAGAGTGATGAAGACATGGGATTCAGCTTGTTCGACTAGGTGTTTCTTTCAGTTGACATTGTCCTTTTTGTTTTTTCTTTCAGCCAATTCAAATTCAAAGCTTTTTTATTTAGTTTTTATAGAATATTTCTTTCGGGTGAATTTTAACTACCAATAGTCAAGTATTGGTGTGGTTTATTTTCTTTACATTTTTGGCAATTTATTTTAATTTAATGATATCTTGGTCCATAAGCCAGAGGCAATGATTGTTAACTAAGACATTCAACTCGTAGCATGATGTTAGTGGTAATGTAATGTGATTTTATTCCTCCAAGAAATGATTCGGCTGATGCTCAATCTATGCAAGCCCTGATGCAAATTGGTTTGAAGAATGTCTTAATTCAATTGAATTTTAAGGACCGATTCACTAGCAAGTTAGATGCTTTTATCAAATGTCAAAATTTAGGCCAATTATGGCTTGTTTGGTAACATTGAATACGGTTATGGTTAGCACTTCATCAATGACCGCATAAGCAAGAGGCAGACGAATTGAAAAGGGAGGGGAAAAGATTTGTTTTTGGGGTCTCTCCTGTCACCTCCTCCAGGTGTTTTACTGAAAAATTGTAATTAGTTGTTTATTATTGTTTTTCCAAAATATTATTTTTTTATTTTAAAATTCTTTTTTGTTACTTTGAATAGTCTGTTCCACAAAGCTCTCATCATTTGTATGGTGCACAAAATAAGAGTAATGAAATCAAAATAGGAATAACAAGTAATATTATAAAATGACTATTTGAATTATTAATAATATAAAATTAAATTTGATAATTAATAGCTTTTTAGAATGTTAAGAGTTTAAAAAAAAAAAAAAACTGTTTGAATCATTTAGTATAAATAATAATTAATAGTAAATAATTCAATGATGAATGGAATTATGGTTAATTTAAAGATAATAATTATTTCATATAAAAATAAAATAAAATATAATTAATAGTGTATGTTGAAAAAAAAATAAAATGCTACTTCAAAGTAGTATGAATAATCAACTTCACATCTCAAAATGAAAATGTTTATTCTTATTTTTATATGATTAGATTAGATTTAGGATGGAAGGATTATTATTTTATTTCTACTAAATATAAAATGCTTATTTTATGAAATAAAATATAGAATGAAATATTTTTAAAACTTAATAATAATTTTAAAATTAATTATACCAAAAAGTTATTTAAAAATCAAAATAATTCTTTTTGTACAAACGAAGAAAAACTGAGGTGGAATTTTTTTTTTTTTTTTAAAGGTGGAGTAAACTGTAATTAACATTCATGTGAGCTGCACGTGCAAAGAGCTTCATCCCTCCCTGAATCCCGACTTCATCTTCTTCACTGGTCAGAACCCTCCATCGGCTACGAGCTGAAGAGCAAAAGCTCCAAATCAAAGAGGCACAGGCGGGGAGAGGAGGAACCACCGCGCCTATCTCAAATCCTTCAATTCTTCCTTGATTCAGTGGCAAGGCCAAGATTTGGTTTACTTCACTCAACAATCAGTGACTTAGGTAAGGATGTCTTCTTCTCTAATCCTACATTCCCTCAAACTCTCGATCTCTCTCTAAGAAATTGAAGAAAATGGGCACGCGGTGAAGCCAATGCTACCAATGGCGCCACCCCTCTACTACTTCTCACTCTTGATTCTCTCTTTGGCTTGATTTCTTGTCTCCCTTTTTTTTGTGGTTTTCTTCTCCCTATAGATTTTTTTTTCTTCTATAGGTTTTGGCACTGTTTCTGAAAAATAGTATGATTTATTCGATCTGGGTATGTTCATTAACAGCTGTTTCAGCAAATACGTTAAAACCGGCCATTTTCCCTTTTACTTGCTTCCTCCACCGATTAGAGCAAGTGAACGAATACAGAGGATGTAGAAGGTTAAAAGAGGGGATAGGAAAGTGTGTGTGGGTGGGTGGGTGGTGAATGAATTAAGAATAGAGAGAAACAGAGTAAAAAACAGAGCACAACGAAGAAGAAGGATTGATAAAACTGTAAGGGAAATGGCAACCTTTCTATGTTCTTTCAAGTTTTTCAGAAAACAATCAATGACTTAGGTAAGGATTTCTTCACCGATCTGGGTATGTTCCCCTTCTTTCTTTTGCTTGTCAGGTCCCTTAGGGTTTATTCGATCTCCGTTTTCCTTTTTGCTGTTTGGATGCCGGGAAAGCTTGAGAACTAATAAGAGGAGGTCATGAACATAATTTGGACTTTCATTTCTCAGAAAGTGAGGGCACGTTCCTTAGTTGCAGGTACGCTATTGATATTTTACGAGTAGGATCAAATCCGTAGAAATTGGTCAATGCCAAATGTAGTTTCTTTAGGGGGAAGGGGGGATTGTAAGAGATGAGTAATGCGAAATAGTTGCTGGCCTTGATGGATTGTTGTGATGGTGGATGGTTTTAGTGGAAGGCTGAAGAATACAGAAGATGCCGTCTTAGTGTATGGAAGAAGAAAGCTATTTATCCATTGAATTTTAAGCTCTCACTGTCGGTGTGATTATGAATTTTCCAGCATTCATTATGTTTGCATGTTTCTACAGGATAGTTGGTTATTTGCTTATTAATCTTTCAACAGTGAACTTACTGTATATCATCCAATTTTTCTTTCATATCCCATGGCCACCCATCACAATGCTCTTTTTGAGCGACATAAATTTAATATACCCTGCCTCCAATCATAACAACCATTGGCATCAACAGCACATTAGATGCTAAAGAAGCAATCACTGGTTAGCCATAATTTATTTTTATTTTTGGCCAATGGTAGTTAGATATTGATGAAAATGATTAAAGTTGAACTTGTACATATAAGGATGGAATTAGAACCTCAAAAGTTCTACGAGAGAGTTGGTAAGGGCAAAGCCTTCCTAACAATATTATTTTTAGGAATTTGTAATTATCTTATCTACACTTACTATACTGTTCTCAATTTTTGATGGAACAATTTGTTTGTGAACTTTGTTGTAGATGTTGCGGTTAAGTTCAAATACAGTTGGTGCTGGATTGGGGATGTAGATTCGCCAACTCAAGATGGCATTCATTACTAAGATAAAATGGGTTGTTCTTTCTGTTGTGACCTTATCTATGGCATCTATTATAATTCATCTTTCTTTTGTGAAGCTTTGGACTGCTAGCATAGTGCAGTACAAAGCAATGCCAAGTCTTCATGAAGATTTTGCTTCCATGTTGGGGAGACAGGTGGGTTTGGTTCGTACAAGTGTCCACAGCAAATGCATGTACATTTTGCGTTCTGTCTCAACTTAAATTATTGACCCTCTAACTTTATTTGCTTGAAATGTTATAGGGCATAAAGAATAAGAAGCTTTGGGGCAACATAAAGTCCTTGGAAGCATTGCAGCCGTACGCCAATCCTAGAAGCAATTATTCGGGTAATGATATGGCACAAGTTGCTTACTGATTTACACTTTGTTAGGGAGATACAAAAGGAATGAAATTGCAATGCATGCTTTTGTAGTTGAGTGGATGTGGTATATATTTTTTGAGGTGGCAGACATTTGATATTTAAATCATAGTCTTTGTATCTTGTTTTTCGCTAACACATAAGTTTCCTATTAAATAATTGAAGCGGCTTATTCATTATCTAGATTACCATAAACATTTTCTATCGTGAGAATAATATCTAGTAATAGATCTTGGCAAACTCTTATCTCATGGATTCCAATCTCTGGAATGATAGTTTTTGGCATACAAATTACTTTCATATTTTTGATGTTTTAAATAAAACATAGGTTTAATAAT
The DNA here is from genome assembly GCA_022379115.2 of Bauhinia variegata. Classification (NCBI taxonomy): domain Eukaryota; kingdom Viridiplantae; phylum Streptophyta; class Magnoliopsida; order Fabales; family Fabaceae; genus Bauhinia; species Bauhinia variegata. The sequence goes on from CM039437.1 coordinate 15,174,318, forward strand.
ATGGCTTAATATAGTATCACTAACCAATCTTATGGAGAAGTTAAGAAATTGTGGTATGTGATGAATATGACAATTGAGGCTTCTCTAGTTTTTCTAAGAATGTATAAAGCTGCTTCAATATTATGGTGATTTTTTGTTTTTGGAAAATTTTAACCACTTTATATTTCTCCCTTTTACATGCATGTATGGTTTCATTCTCTCTATATTTGCAGTCTCAAGTGATTATTTCTTACTTCACAGTTTTGAAAGAGCAGAGCAATGGTTTCATCTATGCAAAAATTTTTGGGGGATTTGCTCAGATAAGATCTTCAGTATGTACCATCAAACGTATAAAAGTTGTTTTCTATTTATGTTTGTTATTATACTAATGAAAATTTGTTGATTTTATAGATCTGTGATCTGGTCACAGTATCCAGGCTTCTAAATGCTACTCTTGTGATTCCAGAAATTCAACAAAGTACTCGCTCAAAAGGCATTAGGTATGTTTTCATTTGTGCTCTATGCTATTCGAATAATGCCGTTTTGCTTCTTTTGTTATATCACTTTATTATATTTATAATTTTTTGTTATAATTTCATCTAGTGTCAAGTTCAAGAGTTTTTCCTATGTCTATAACGAGGAGCAGTTCATAGCATATCTCAAAAATGACGTAATCATTGCAAAAACCCTGCCTGAAAGTTTCAAGGAAATCAGGAGAAGAAATGACTTTCCTACATTTAAGCCCAAAAGTTCAGCTTCTCCAAACTTCTATTTGCAAGAAATTTTACCCAAGCTTAAGAGATCAAAGGTTGTTGGCTTAATTATCACTGAAGGTGGATGTCTGCAGGTATTTCAGGACTCTGAAATGGTCAATTAGAGTTTGACTGGTTGTCGCAGTCTTCTAGACATGTCTACTTGGTGGTGAATATAGCAGAAATTCAGCAAGTTATTTCATTTTTATATCATGAAAAAGTACATAATGGTTAAAAGTTCTATGTAAACTGTTATCCATTTTGGTTTGTCCTTTTTTTTTTGGTGTATCTACACCCGTAGCTGACTTCTTTTCCTGTTGCTATTGACAGCCAGACATATAGTTTAGCTTCATCCTTTTTTAAACCAAAAAATTCTGAACAAGTTTGGATGGAAATAAGAGGTCTTGGACTTTTAAGTCATTTTCAAGTACTTTTTCACTAATAAGAAGCCAAGGTTCCGTGTAATTATTATTATTTTTTCCCATATTTGGACTGCAAAAATTATACATGTTCACATTGGAAAATGCTAAAGGAAGGGAAAGGGAAACGTGAATTCACTTAACAAGGGACAGCCCTTGTGGACTTCACTGTGTACCTTTTCATGCCTTATACTGCATGCAAATGCTGCCTTAGAATGCATTTTGATTTTTTTATATGGCCAAGGGCATGCTTCTTTAGTCTGGATTAAAGTCTATTTATATTTTTCTCATACTTTTTGTGTGCTTGTGTATCATTGTCCAAGTTTACTAGAGTTGACTTCAAAACACTGTACATCTTCTTTTGCAGTCTATTCTCCCGCCTGCTATGTCAGAGCTTCAGAGACTAAGATGCAGGGTTGCCTTCCATGCGCTTCAGTTTCGTCCAGAAATTCAAATGCTTGGTCGTCGGATAGTTGACAGGTATGAATATCTTTCACTGATATTTAAACATTTTTTTTTTTTTGGGCAATGGAGGTCAAATGTCTCCTTTATGCGTTTAAGATATTTAATGCCATGTTTTACTGGGGATCCAGAATAATAAAATAAGAATGTTGCTTGGTTAAAGGTATAGACTTTAAGCGTGATGGTAGAACAACCTCCCCTCCCCCAGGGCAAATAAGAAAAAAAAAGAGCTTGCCTGTAGCATTGAATATCCAATTTACAGTATTGGTTAGAAATGCTTCTTGTAGTTGATGTATAAGAGATCCTTGCTGTTTCTTTTTGAAGGTTAAAAGCACTGGAGCAACCCTTCTTAGCATTCCACCCTGGCTTACTGAGGGACGTCTTGGCATATCATGGTTGTGCAGAACTTTTTCAGGTTTACTTTTTAAAATGTTTTTCTTTCATACCATTGCGTAGAATTTATGGAATTATGATTTTACTCCTGGATTGTGTATATTTGTTTAGTGTTTTATTTTGTGCATACAAATTCTCTTACAAAGTGTTATTTCTTGAATTTGACCATCTAAGTCAGCTCCCCCTCACTTCTTTCTTTTAAAACTCTATTTGGAGGGTTGTCTTTTTAAGAAGGTTATCTTTTGTAGGATGTGCATACTGAACTCATACAGCATCGGAGGGCACAAATGATTAAACAAGGAATTGTTAATGAGGAATTAAATGTGGAGTCTCACTTGCAAAGAGACAATGGTTTATGTCCCCTCTTGCCTGAAGAGGTATGCTAAATTTGACTATAGGTTTTTGGTGAAGTTCTACTGCTAGTTTCAGTTGAAATATATGGTACTTGTTAATGTTTTCTATTTGTTGCCTCCTTCTTTTTGTTGGGTGGGGGAGCTCATCTTGAAAATTTATATAGTAGTCGTGATGGTGAGTTTCATGGCCTATTAAGTTGGCTTTAAGAGTCAAAAACATCTTGAATGTTAGTGTCCTTGTACATTCATTAACTCAAAATGGATATATCCAAAAATCATTGGCTTTAATATAATGTTTTGCCACAAACGTGAACACTGAATTTCTTTGGCACAAATATAATGTTTTGCCACGAATCCTCTTCAATCTCTACTCTATCAACTTTGCTTTGCAGCCAAATTTTCCATGAGAAATGTACAAATAAAGCAACATTTTCGGGAGTATTCTTTCCAGTTTTGTGGATAATAACGTGTTGTACTTTGGCATGTGATAATGTCATTAGGGAGAGATTAAATGTTGATGTATTATTGCAACTTTTGCAGGTTGGCATTCTCCTTCGAGCAATGGGCTATCCTTCCAAGACAATTATATACCTTGCTGGTTCAGAAACATTTGGAGGTCAACGCATTTTAATTCCTCTGCGAGCCATGTTTACCAACTTAGTGGATCGTACTTCCTTGTGTAGTGAGAAAGAGTTATCCGACTTGGTTGGACCCGAAACACCTCTTCCTCAAAATATTTTTCAACCACCTCCTAGAAAAAGTGAAGAACAACTTAAAGAAGAATGGAAGAGGGCTGGTCCTCGGCCTCGACCTCTTCCTCCACCTCCTGATAGACCTATCTATCTGCACGAAAAGGAAGGCTGGTATGCTTGGATAACTGAGACTCCAAAGGAGCCCAATCCTTCTCCTATGGATCTGAGGATGCAGGCACATAGGTTAATTTGGGATGCGCTTGATTACATTGTTTCTTTGGAAGCAGATGCTTATTTTCCTGGATATAACAATGACGGTAGTGGATGGCCAGATTTTTCAAGCCTGGTCATGGGCCATCGGCTTTATGAGAGTGCCTCTTCTAGAACATACCGACCAGACAGGTAAAATGTACTGGGAAGTTGGAACTAGTTTAATGATGTATTGGTAGTTTGAGCGAGGTATCATATAAAGATGTCGTTTCCTGAAAAGCTGTTGGAATGCATTATAACAAATTATTAGGAACCACCATGTGTTTTACTAGTTGAATAAGTTCCAAAACACGTGATAGTTGCTGGGATGCTTTGAGGGAAAGGAACGAGACTTGTTTAATATATCTTTTTCTTCGCTTTGACAAGAAGCAATCCTCTCTAGAGAGATTATACGTCATGTGTCCAGCATTTATGTAAATGCCAACACACGTACAACTTTTCTGTTTCCTGTGCTAGGCAGTTCCTGGACATTTTTGGTTTTTATAGTTTTCCTGCACTTTTGCCATGCATTAAGGCAGGTGAGTAGATATTTGCATGATACGCATAATGATGTCCACGTGTGTTTTGCACTTTATTCACTACTTATACCCAACTACATCAGCACTCAAGGACCTGGATAGTGCCCTGCATTGTCTTAATTTGCATCTACTGATGCCTTGTAAATTCTGCATGCATGCCTCTGCATCTAAATTTTAGCATGACGGCTTTTTCTTCTCCTTTACCCTTGGTAACTTCCTACTTCTCAATATATCATGTGTGCACACATTTTTATCCAATGATTGAATATTCTCTGTTGAAGGTGAGCTGTTATAAATAATATTGTGTTGTAATAATTATCTGGTCTTTTGTTACAGGAAAACGATTGCAAAACTTTTCAACATCACCCGTGAAAATATGTACCACCCCAGACATAACTGGACAATTTTAGTGCAGGAGCATCTTAACAAAAGTTTGACCGAAGAAGGCCTCATAAGACAATCTCTCCTGTCAAAACCAAAGATGTTCCTTTCCCATCCACTTCCAGAATGCTCTTGTAGAGTGTCATCTGCCAATCGTGTGAAAGGAGCAGATGGCCGGTTTCTATTTGGAGATGAAGATGAATGCCCTAAATGGATGCAGCATGCTAACGAAGCTGGTCCATTGGGGAAGGAAGGGACTAAACCAGAAGATGAGGGTTTGCCAGATTATGAAAGTAATGGTTTTGGTGATGAGCCTGAATTTGACCAAAGCAATGGCAAAAACAATCAGACTAGCCCCTGGGATGTAGACGAGGAAATGGATCCAAATGACTAGAACTGGGCATGCAAAATATTTGCCACTCTTAACAGCATTCAATTTTCCACAATTTCTTCCGATGGCGAGGTATAGGGTACATGCTTAGGCGACACACATATCAAAAGGCTAACTTTGATGTGAAGAAATGTGTATTTAAATCTATTCTTTTATTAGTTTCGGGTCAATTCTCTACGAACCACAAAACTTATCTTCTTCTTTTTTGTTTTCTTCCCTTATACTTAATACTTCCAAAAGGTATTTTTGTTGTAACATACACATTACCAAAAATGAAAAAAAGAATTAACCTCTTCCTTAATTAGAGCTCAGGAATGAGGTTTCGAAATAGTGTCTCAAGTAATTGTTGGCTCGTAGGACTATATTGGTAACCCAATTTGATTGTTTGGTACTTCTATGCTGCAAATATCACAAGTTATTAATTTTCTTTTAAAGAAAATTTGTATATCAAGTGTTAGTTAAAAACAAAAGAACAACTGATTTAAATTTTCTAAGAAATTTATTTATTTGTGTTAAGGCTTTTAGCATCAATAAAATTTTAAGGTTTTAGGAGTTTTTTTATTAAAAATTTTGCCATTAGAGACCAGATAGCATGACTAGCATGTCCCTTTAAGTAATCCTTCCTCACTATAATCACAGTAAAATTTGAAGCTGAGTGGTTGTTATTTGCATTTGTTAAGATGAATTCTTTTGGCACACCCCATCATTTCTAAACACGTTAAAATCTATTTATATCATGCAGAGTGTGGTGCTAAAAGAATTCTCCTCAATCTCACCGTTGGACTCGAGACTATTCGGTCCCAAAAGAGACTTGGATCCATAAATTGTTCATTGAGGCAATTGTAATCTCTAACCTGCGAGGCATGGGCTGTTAAATAGTTATAGTTAGAAAATTAGTGCATCACTGATAGGAGTAGCTGTATCCACAAACAAAACCGAATCAGAGAACGGCTTACCCAACTTAGGTTGCTTGCTTTGCTTGGTCCGGTCCGTATAAACATTTATTGTAATTTCATCCCTCACAATAAAACTCTAAATTAATTAAAAATTTATGCCAGAATATTTTCCTGCTCGCTCATAAATAAATCCAAGAGCCATTTCTGTTGATTATGACTTCATTATCCCAGTTTAATGATTGCGGGGACCAAAGAGTAATTTACTTGCAATTGAAAGCTTGGCTTGAGCCTGAGCCTGGACATCTCTATCGCAAACAAAGTGTGAAAGCTCAATACGATACACAATAATTCATCACGTTTGCGTTTGCGTTTGCATTATATATAATAGTACCCAACGCATCGCTTTCGTCCGCAGATTTCCAACTATAATCCCCTAGCTGTAAACATTGCCTTGGGGGCTACGTTTTTTTTTTAATTGCGTCCACCGTTCACTTTTACGCCAATTAAACAAACAAAAAAGAAAATAAATAATGTTGCTTAAATTATTCAAAATTCATTTTTATCTATCAAAATGCCAGAATAAAACAAATTATCACACGCCAAATGGGGGTGTTTCCTAATATGTATTTCGTACAAAATCGCAAATCATCCTGTGCTCTCATCAAACTTCTAAAAAAACTCTTCATCTTTATCCAAAAAAGGGTTTTTTTTTTTTGGCTTATCCATATCTTAAACCATGATCGGGTGGGTCTGTTTTTATACGACGCCGTTTATCTCCGGAAGCCTCATCGTTCCCAAAGCTAAAGAAAGGCTAGAGCATTGTTCGCCAACCTCGTGGGACACGTGGAGCGCAAAAGGTAGCGAGTGTTCGCATTTCCTTACGTAGGGTAGTATGGTTCGGCGCCGAGGTTGTACGTGGTCGTCCCCTTTAACCATCAACATGAATATCAGAATTTGATGCCCTTCTCAAGAAAAATAGTGATGTCTGTTACCCCATCGGATAATGACAGCCATCGTTTCTCTGCCGTACGCGTGGCACACATTTGCCCATAGAGCTCGTTGCTAAAGGTGAAGTAAGGTACCACGATAGCATTGCTCATTAATTGTCCATCATGTATGCATCAACTATCAAATATCAAACATCAACCTGTCGTCTTCACCTCCCCTATTACAATTGTTGCAGCTACACCATACATATCCATAAATGATAACAATTTCTCTTTTCTTTTCTTTTTTTAATTAAGCAACAGTTGGAGGTAAATCTAAAATTATATTTTTAATAATTTTATTTACTAATTTCATCAAAATCATATTAATAATTAATTGTACAATAATGATAGTCAAATAGTGCGGGTCAAAGCTAAAATCCCTCAACTATCATAAGCATCAGGGGCCATCAAAAGCAATAATTTAAGAATACAACAAGCTTTGACAAAAAGGAAAAAAAAAATGAACTTAACCCATGGTTATTTTAAGTATAGATATAGATAAAACCATATTGTTAGCTAGAGATAAAGAATGAAGAATCGTCGTTAAATAGTAATTGTTTTTATTACAGTTTCTTTTAGCCAAATTTTCTTTTCTTTTTTTTATTTAGCCAATATTTTTAGTGGCTTATATATATATATATATATATATATATATTATATATTTTTTGAGTGTTACCATTTATTTTCTAGCTGGCACATTTTGGAATACTCACAATACAATTTTATTTTTTTTTTAATAATTGGGCTATTATTTTGTGTGACTAATTTTTTTTTCATTCCCATAAGTATCATCTCATTAAAAATAATTGCACTTGAGGCATTTACAAGACACAAAATGTAAAAACCTCTTTAACGAGGATTCAAACTCAAATTTATTATGTTACAAATGATTAACCTCTTTCATTAAACCTAGCCTTATTAATACTACTAATAAACTTGTTTAGAACTTCCTAAATAGCCATAAAATCTTACCAGAGTGTGGTATTTTGATATTTGAAATGCAAAATCTTTCTAATTATATTATTTAAACTAGTGAAAGAGTTTAATTGACTAGCCCATATTGTATTTAAATTTAGAATACAAACATATATGCATAATAAAACCTAATATTTGTTCTATTGTTTATTTTTATCATGCGACCTTGTATTTATAGTGTTGTACATGCCTCTTAAGCATGTCTATGATTTGTAGATACTCATGTTCATCAAAATATACTATTTTTAGTTTTAATTTTTTTAATAAAAATCTCATTTTAGCTAACTTCACAATAAGATTATGATTTTTTTTTGATATAACAAACACAGATAACTTGAATACTTTATTAGACATTCATTATTATTGGAATATTCCAAAATATATTCTTTCTACTTTCAGGGTGTTAAGAATATGTAGATGTGTGTGAATGTCTATCTTGCAAATTCATCTTAAGTTTTCTCTTACTTTCCTCATAAGATAATGATAAATGAAATGTTATATTCTTTTTTATTTTTACGGTGTTAAGAATATTTATATAAGTGTAGATAAATTCAAATCCAGATGAATATATTTAAATAATTTTAATTTCACTGAGATCCATAAATTACTTATATTTACTATTGTGTTAAAATCAGGATTGAATATGATATTTACCATGTAAATGCATTTGCATGCATGATGTATTTAATTTAACATGACATGCGTAAAGGGGCATTATTGGGAATTAATTGTAAAGCGGTCTCACTCTTCATATTTCGCTTTGCTATGTGCATCGTCAATTTGGGACGTTCTGAGTAAGGTCCAAAAAGTCAGTGCAGCGAAACCGGACGATCCGAACAATACCCTTTTCCTTTCTTTCTCTGCTTTCTCTATAGAATAATCATTTCCTTGTTCAGTAAATTAGTAAGATAAAAGCTTATTCTCTGTTTAACCAATTTCATAGCAATTTGCAGAACTTTTTCATTCTACATCTTTTTTTCTTTCTTAAGTACTCGACGATCTTCAGAATCTGTTTGATCTTATGTCTATGGAAATCTTTTAGATAAAGCCAGGTACGACTATTTCTTCTTTTCTTTTTTAAAGGATTGTTCATATTTTCACTGATTATAAATCTCTTGACCGATTTTGTCTGATCATTTGTATTCGTTAAATTTCAGAGAAATCTAAAATAAAAGATAAAAAAAAGGAAAAATAAAGTTTTGCTTCAAGTGCCTCTTTGATTATGGCGGTTGCTGAGAATGCTGGGGCCATAATCGGCTCTTCCACTCAAAATTTGGACAATAGTGTAGCATCGACGGACTCAACTGGTCAGAATGACCTGGAGAAATCGAAACCCAGAACTGGTTCCTTGGGAAATGGTATCGAAGCAAATGTTCAGCCCATCAACGGCGATCAGAATCTGAACGCGGTTTTTAATCACCAGGATATAGTTCCCACGACTGTGTCAGTCCCCAACAGTAACTACAAGCAGCAAATGGCTCAGATGCGAAATGGGTTCGACTCGAATGGGGCCCAGAACCAGCAGATGGTGGTGAACAATGGTGGATATGGGATTAACCAGATGTCGAATGGGGTCATGGATGGAGAAAATGGTGGTGAGAGTTTCAAGCAGGATATGAGAGATTTGGAGGAACTCTTGTCCAAGTTGAATCCCATGGCTGAGGAATTTGTGCCCCCATCGCTTACAAATAATCATGGGTACTTAGGTGGTGGGGGGTTTGGCTTCACTAACAATTTTGTACTGCATAATAATTATGGAAATGCAGATGGGAATCCTAACAGAAGGGTATGTGTTATTATTCTTTTCAAGTTAGTTGTTTGCCTGAAAAATGGTGGAAAGGAATGCAAAATTTTCGATTGTTGGCCTGGGGTTCTAGTTCATAATATTGTCTTACTATTGCTTGTTTCGGATGTTTGTGTACCGGTATATAGATTTTGTTTTCAGGTGAAGATTTTACTTTGGTTGATATAATAAGAATACTAATAGAATGTATTGCAGAGGAAGAACGGATATAATCAGGGGAAGCGAAGACTAATCCATAAAGCAGATATGGAGAAGCGAGAAGAGATGACTAGGAGGACGGTTTATGTGTCTGATATTGATCAACAGGTACTGATTAATGTTTATACCCGGTTTCTGTATTCTCTCATACTGGCTTACTTGCAATGAATTCTTTGTGCATTCATTTGAAGGATCATTTTTCTCTCCTGACATATAGGTTACTGAAGAGCAGCTGGCAGCTCTCTTTCTTAACTGTGGCCAGGTAGAAGCTGTTATCTTTTGCTTACAATGTCTGTTCTGTTTGATAATAACGGATCATTCTTCTAATTGTTTCCTTTTTCCTGGCCAAAGGTTGTTGATTGTCGTGTATGTGGGGATCCAAATTCTATTCTTCGATTTGCTTTTATTGAGTTTACAGATGAAGGTAATCACCTACTTCTCATTTTGATGTAGTAATACACATATACAGGCGTTTTTCTGTACTAATGGTGTTATGCCTGCAGATGGTGCAAGGGCTGCTTTGAACCTGTCCGGCACCATGCTTGGATATTACCCAGTGCGAGTGCTGCCATCAAAAACGGCCATTGCACCAGTTAATCCAACTTTTTTGCCCAGGGTAACGAGTTTTCTCTGAAGGGCCCATTTAATGTTTTCTTTGGTGTGGCAGTTAAAAACAGTGTGTCAGTTTTATTGGACTGAGTGTGCTAAGAATGTCTGTCTACTTTTTATGTGTTCTAATTCTGTTATGTTTCTCAGTCTGAAGATGAGCGGGAGATGTGCTCAAGAACCATTTATTGTACAAATATTGACAAGAAGGTAGTTTAGATTTAACCTTGTCTTGGAATGTTGCTAGAAGCAACCACTGGTTCTTTTCCACTTTAACTTTTCTCTTTGCTTCTCATCACAAATGATTTGCTCATCTATCTTTTGTTTCTTGTAATTGGTGAAGGTTTCGCAAGCTGATGTCAAACTTTTCTTTGAATCTCTGTGTGGAGAGGTTTGTGTCTTTTGGCTTACAGTGTATGTTGTTGGTTGAATTTTTAATATCTTATAAATATTTTCCATTTCTTCTGTGTATTCCTATAGGTTCAACGCTTGAGGCTTCTTGGAGATTACCAGCATTCAACTCGAATTGCTTTTGTAGAGTTCACTATGGTAATTAGCCATTGGCTCTTGATCATTATGTTTACAACTCTGGTATACCTGAATACTTTCACATGCTTCACTTTCTGAAGTTATGAACTTTGAGTGCTACAGAATTTACATAGAGAAAGTTATTCATTTTATTGGATCTTCCCGGGAAAAAAAAAAATCCATTCTGCTTCACAATGGTAATTATCCATGGGCTTTTTGATTTTTAGGATGGTAGTGGCATTCTGATTTATGTTTTCCCTCTTTTGGAAATAATAAACTGCACATGGCCGCATATTATGAAAGTGAAAATGATTAAAACTAAGTGATTATGTGATTTAGATTCATTCATGTGGTGTGTTGTTGACAATGGTAGTGCAGTAAGGTGTTAGTGTTAAAGGAATGTGAAGATGTGAAACGATATGCGGTGGATGAAGGATTTCCTATGGATAAATTGTGTTGTTGATGCTGCAGTTACAGTTTTGGTGTTCAGTGTGCTTCAATGTGATGCAATGGTGTTGTAGTAGCAAAGAGATGCATGTTGATTTGCAATTTGTTTCCAAGGTGGAAGTAGTCTACTTTGGGCCATCAAGTGAGGGGTTGCATTGAAGACTTCCTTTATGAGGCGCATAATAATGTTAAGGAATGAAGTTCTGATAGTTCTTGAACTTGCTTTTTTTCCCCTCATTGTGTCTCATTATATTCACCTACACTTGAGCTCAGTTAATTTGGAATGGTTTATATCACTGAAGCTTATATTTGAATACATTATGAATTTAACACGGTTTCTAAACAATTCAAGAAAAATTTTGATGAGTCGGGCATTATAAAATCACTTTCTTTTCCAACCTATATTATTTTTATAATTTACTTCTAGACTTAACTCTAATGGACCCTGTACTCAGCTGTTCTCTGTTGACCTGGAGTACCAACCTTGAGATGCTTGCAGGCTTTATCTGGACCTATGCCGTCGCTTTTGTTTCATCGTTTACAGCCTTTTGCAATATTCGTAAATGTTTCTGTTTCCTTTTTTTTTTTTTCTCCCTTTGGGAAAAAAATAGTTTGATTAAACAGCTCTCGTTCCCCTTAATTAGTTTCAAATTCTGGTTTATTGGGTAATATAAGTTGGCGTCATTCTGTGCGTGTACCTTCCCTAGTTGAACGTAGGAACTCAATATGGAGCTATACATTCAAAATACATCTTATCTTCTAATGCATTATGTTTAAATTTATTACATGTATTGTGCTTACAGTGAAATTTTCACACTTGCCTTGAGTTTTGGATTAGTGTCTATTTTGTTACTTCCCTCTATTTTCTGTGTCTTAAGATTTTTGTTTGCCTTAATGTTAATGTTTTAGGCTGAAAGTGCCATTGCAGCTCTGAACTGTAGCGGTGTGATTTTGGGTTCACTGCCGATAAGGTTGGTTTGGAAATTGACAGGTTTGTCTTTGACAAGATCAAATTTTCAGGTCTCATTTTCTTGTGTTTTTTATGCAGGGTAAGTCCTTCAAAGACACCTGTCCGTTCTCGCGCTCCTCGTATTGCAATGCACTGAGCGATGATCCTTTTCATGCTTCTGGGGTTGACTGTTGCTCAGGGATATATTTTGCATATATAGATACATAGAAACAGATGATACTCTAAGGTTACCTACCTGTGGCGTTTGGTTGATACTTTTTGTTCTCGAGTCATCTGTCTGCCCTTGGATTATGTTATGGGTTATTTTGTTTAGCTTGTAGAGAGAGTTGGATGGCACTTCGAGGATCTTGTGGCTTAATTTATGATGGATGCTTAATGTGATGAGTTAAGTTAGTTCATCTTGAAACGATAGATATTATGGTTGCATGTTTTCTAACATCTCGAATTTCTTGCAAGTAATATGTTTCGAGCCTTTCCCCCATCATCCAAATCTAACTATATATTAATTATTAGAACATTACTCTGCTCACTGCTCGCTGCCTCTTTGCATTGGAGTGATCCACCATACTGCTTGTTCCATTTTTGCCTGCCTCCCTTTCCACGACGGTTTCTTAGCTCTATCACTGCTGCTGCTACCTAACTAGGTTCATCGTCGCCTTGTAGGTTCTCATCGTATTTCGAACTTGCTAATATAGCCAGCCGAGATTATCAAACGCCAGAAATACCAAAAACAAATTATTTTATCATTTATAAATGAATTACTTTGTTATTGGCAAAACAAGATTTAAAGTGAGTGGTTAATTATCCACCTTTCTTTTTAATACTTCGGCTTATGACATTTGAATTATCGGTTTTCCGAAAACATAATCGACTGAGAATATATCTTCGATGCAATGATGGCTCCTTGGAATTAATTACGTTACACCATCATATCATAGTCGGCTAGACTATTCCTTTTTTTAAACTATATAAATGATTATTATGTTGTAATGTTTATAAATGCAATTGGGGATGGATGGATGGATGCATCTTGCCATACATGATAACATTATAATTTTTCTTTTTGTGGTATTCTAACGGTATCATTCATTGGCGGCGTTAGCGTGCTTATCCACTTCTCTTCTTACTGGGATTGTTTAATATTATACGCTGTTTACTTTTCTTACATGTTTCCTATGAAATTGTCAAGCTGCGTTATCAAGTTGGGGAAGTAATTATGTAGGCTATGCCTGTTACGCAAAGAAGCTGTCGTGTAATTAAAAAAGAAAACCAAAAAAAATAAAATTGCTGAGTCATTTTCCCTTGGAATTTTTCTTACAAGTTAGCTCAGCTGAACTAAAGCAGGTTCCTCAGAATGCAGCTGTCATATTTTAAGGTTCCTGCCAAAAGGATTTGTCAATATTGAAACTTTCTCGTGGTTTGAAAGTCAGCTACCAATTTCAACCTCAAAATCTGTTTGCTTCAGTATTTCAACACAAGTGCATAAAATATTCAGCCAAAAACATAGCCAGAATCGCTATCGAGGAAGGAAAGAATGAATTGCTGATATTACTACTGTTATTTCTGACTCAGCTAAACCAAATCTGGGTTTGCTGATATTAGTCCCATTGGAATGCAAAACATCAAAATGAATTTTTTAACAACTACAGCCTAGCAGTAATCTCATTTACACAAAAAAAAATAAAAAATGGAAAATTGAATAATGACTAGTATGCTTCCAGATTCTTAAAGGTAAAATGTCAAGGCAATGAAAAAATCCACGACTATTTTCACCTATGTGTAGTTTCTAATATCATATCACCTGTTCTGGAAGCTTTCTGGTTCATTAGAGTATCATTTCCCCCTTTTTTCTTTCTTTCTGCTATTCTCTGGCTTAAGCTGAAGATTTCTGTTCAGAGGAGGATCCAAGCATTCCTGCTGTAGCTACTGCTCGTGTGACTTGTCCTGCTTGAATTCAATGCATAATCAACTTAGAAACTTACTTAAAGATGTTAGAAAATTCAGTCCCAAAAAGAAAAAAAAATGGCATTGATTAGAGAGTGAACCAGTGCTGGATATTGAAGGGGACGATGAAACGTGTTCTTCTGGTAAGCCAACGACTGTGAAGAGTGGAGGAGTTGACATATCAGAGAATTGTTCCTTTTTCATATATGGTGGAGCAAACTGTCTCAGGCCATAAAAGGGATGGACATATTGTGGAGGCCAACGAATCGGAAGGTGTTGCCCGCCATATACATTATAGTAGTTCTACAGAAAACAACAGAAATTCAGATAACAAACAATCGCTCTTGTGATTACAAGTTGTTAACTATTGATCTTTGTGTATAAATTTGACTATTAATAAGATTCAAAGGCATGTTATTGTGTGCTCATCAAAAGGTATGAAAGCTGAAAGTGAGCAGCTACTTCTGATCAAACTAACCATTGCATAAGTTTCTTGTGGGGGAGGATAACCAGGATACCTGATTGTTGAAGTAAAGTTTCATTTAGAAGATTGTAATAACAGATCTGAAATCATTGTTTAAATGACTATGTTTTGGATATCTTACCTGTAGGATGGATAAGGTAATGTATACTGTGGTATCTGCTGATTATAATAAGTGGGAGGACCTTGAATAGGAATTGGTACCATAGTCCATGAATTTGCACTCAACTTCCTCTTTCCTTCGAGAAAATAAGCATGAAGAAAAAGGTTAAATTTTGTTAGAAACTAACAAGAAAATTTTTGAAGTAAAACAAGAAAGTAACAAAGCAGTTGCAAATGGATTAAATTTCTGTGTACCAAGAGCAGCAATATTACAATTAGCCCTTCTTCCATCAATCACTGGGTAGGGATTCTGACATGCTTTTATTGCAGAATTTGGGTCCTTGAAGGTCACCTGAAGAGTGATAAAAGCATAGAAATTAGAGTAAATACAAAGAGGATCATAAATTTAGAAGAGGAGTAAGCTTACAAAGCCATAGCCTTTTGATTTTCCGGTGTTTCTGTCAGTGATAACAACAGCTTCTAAGATCTCCCCAAACTGCTCAAAATAGTGTTTCAATGTTTCTCTCTTGGTCTCCCAAGCCAATCCTCCGACAAAGATCTTTGTATAGGTTGTATCACCAACTTGTCTGGCAATGTTTGGAGTACTCATCATCTTACTCTGTAACATATGTGTTCAATCACAAGGCCCGGAACCTGAACTGCTATAAAAACTAATCCAAGAGACAAAGAGGATCCAAGAAACAGGAAGAAAAAGTCAGAGAGCCGTTTGGTTGGTTGCAAAGCAAGAAGAGAAAAAAGAAATAATCAAATCAGAACCCAGAGAAAATCTTGCGCCAACATGTGCTCTTTGTGCTTCTCCTACTTGATTTTCATGTTGACGTTTCCTCCTCAGATTCTACAACAAATATTCCCTCAACGAGAAACTCGATGAACAGTGGTAAAAGGATTGAAAAAACACAGCAAAACAAAGGCAGAGAAGTATAAAAGACCAATAATTTATGAAGGATTTATGCACAGCATGATGATGAAGAGGAGCAACTTTGCAAGTAAGCAAAAGGACAAACAAAAAAAAGAAAAAAATATCGTGTAATATTATATTTATTAATATTATTTGATCCTAATCATATTTCCTTTTATGTATTTACTCGTATCAAAGCTTTCCAAAGTTTTAATGGGTCCAAAGATACGTGCCTGTTCCGGCTGTATGCAACTTTCTATCTTCTTTTGTCTATTCCATCAATCATATGAAATCAATTTCGCTTCCCATATTATTATTATTACTAAGAAATTATTAGTCCTACCCCGTGGAATCCTGCTTTGAGGCCATTCGGTGTGTATAGTAAGTATATCAGAAATCAGATTTGAGAAAACTCATTCACCATCACCTCCTGCAATTGCAACCAACAAATCAACTCATTTTCATAATTGAAAACAACAACGTGGACTCGTTCTAGCCTCTGCTTCACTAATTATTACACCACTACACTCTTTTTCTCTTGTTCAACTAGCTAGCTGTTGCTCACTTTCTGATCCATTAATTCCTGGGTTTCTGTTCATTTATTTTTCTGGGTATTGTAACCTAATTTAGTAAGAGGAGGAAAAATGTCAGCCAATTGGATTAGATTTTAGTGAGTTGGGGCATCTTGGAGTTTTAAAAAGTTATGTTTTGTAAAGTTAAATGCACATGATGAGGCATCTATCTAATTATATTAATGGGGAATAGAGCAAATGTTGAAAATGATTTGATGGGTTCTAAGTTCTAACCCCAACCACATTCCTTCACTTGAAACAAAATCCACGTGTCAGCCGTCGCGGCCATCCTATGTGGGTCATCTGCTTCGCTGCAGATTTCTCAAATTGTGGTAATTTTGTCCATTCTCATGTTTGTTTGTATTATTACACACGGAGGAATCCTATATTAAAAGGAAAGCGATAGTTTTACATTTATTTTTTTACACTCGTGTATATTTTTTATTTTTTTTGTTTTAATTATATTATAAGAGTAAAATTATAAATAAAATAAAAAATATGTAAAAAAAAAAAGGTGTAAAAACAATGGTAATTATATCAGAACTCATTAAAATTGGGAATCCTATAAATATCTTGTCTTAGCGCTTTGCACGTACAATATGATTGATGAGCGACAACAATACTTTTTATTTTCTTGGTTGAGAAGAGACAAATGGAGTCATGGCCCATATTTATTATAGTACTCCAACAATGAACTTGTTCATAATCTGATTTCTCGGTGGGGACTTAAGTTTTATTATCATTCTACAAAAGTAGAATGACAATTTTGGTACTTTAAAAAATTCTTAAATTTGCAAAATAATTTAATTAAATACTTTGGTGCCTTGGATAAATTAATTAAAAGTTTAAGATTATAAAAAAGAAAAAGCAATCCTAATTGGGAAGGTTGAAAATTCATCATCTTAAAAGATTTTCATAAATTGGTGTGGGGTACAAGATCAATTATTATATATTATTTGGGGGAAGTCCTAAATTCGATATAGATTAATTGCATAATGTACTAAACCGATCGAAAGGAGACACGACAATTAAGATTCGATCAAAATTATTAAATATGAAGCTTGTTTGGATGTGAGACTTTGTTTAATGGGCGCACTCAGTCCACACAGAAAATCATTGAACCTGCTTTTTAGGCCCAAAACAAAATCGGAGTCTTTGGGCTCTGATGGAGTCACACACAATTGGGCTCATCCATTCTTTCATCTATATATATTACATTTATTTTATTTTATCAAATGCAAAAATACATATACGTATATATATATATATATACACATATTACATTAATGGCAAACAATTTTTTTTTTCAAAGGCTTGTGCATGAAAAAAAAAGACAATTTTTTTTTAAATGATTTATTGAGTAATTTTTTTTAGATCTTGAATAAACTATTATTAAAAAAATAATATTTCAATCTTGTTCTATTCTCTATCTTACTTTATTATGACTTAGTTAGTAATTTAATAATACTCATAAGATTATTTTATATATTTTTTTGACTAGTTGTTTCTAAACTTTGAAGATGGGATCATTGCCCTTCTGCAAAACTTATGTTCAAAAAGAAAAAAAATAAACAACTAAATTTATATAGGACAAGGCTGTAAACGTAAGCAAATACTAATTTAAGGAAGTTTCAAGAATAAAGCAAAAAGAAGGTGTAACTGCTTTCATGTCGTCTCGTCGTTTTGGTTTTGGGTCCTAAAACCATCAAAGTTGACAATGAAAATGATTATTATTGTGTACTTTCAGTTAAAGGCTTATAATAGAAGCATTCGAATATGTACCTCAAAAGTTGCAAGTCCAACAACCCATTAGGAAAGAAAGAGCCCTTTAGAGCATCTTAAGAGAAGGGAACGTGTTGAATTGTTGCTCTTTAAAAGGGCACGAAACTTACAAGTAAATAATTCCCTGGGAAATCATAGTCCTTTGAACCCTTTGTCTCTGACTAACACAAGATTCGTTGAACAATCTTGCATAGATTTTGAAAGATGGAAGTGATACCAAGAGCAAAGAAGACAACATCAGTAGACATATGGGACCCTTAATTTTTTTTTTATCTGAGATGAAGACAAGGAAGCCGTTGAGTGTTGAATTAGACAGGCCTCCTTTAATAACAATTTTGATAGGTATAGCTATATTATCTCATTTCATTTCTGAAAAATTAATTAAATAAAGTTTGCACTTGACAGAAGCAATTCATTATTAGAGTGGAAATGAAAATCAAATTTTACTACCTATTTTGTTAACTAGTATATTTAATTTTTCAAGCAAATAAGCATTCTAATCTAATGTTATATGCTTTAGATAACATGTCATGTTATATTATATTATTCTTGCCTTATATTTAATACGTTCTTATATCACTTAAGTACAAGATTAACCCATATAAAAACTAAGAGCTATTTCAATAGGATTGATTCTGAAATTTTAAATTTTAAATCTTTAACATGTAATATTATTAGAATCAACTTATTTCCATTAAGATAATACCTTATTTGTTATGGTATGTTATTCTGTTCCAATGCAAATTATATTTGAAGTTAACACTAACTCAGGGTTAAGTCCTTGGGATGGTGCCATTAAAGTAAGACTAATCAGCTGGGAGGTCAACAAACTTGAATAAAATTATGGCCAAAAGGGATCTTTGTGGATTTAGAAGATCTCTGTCTGATCTTATTTTCCAAGTGTGATCATGACATTTTTGGGACCCATTCTTACCTACGAGCACTTTAAAGCTACTGGATTTGCTTGAAATTTATTATTACAAGTGGATACTTAGCAAGTGAGCAACAGTGAAAGGCTTTCCCATATTCCTTAATATCAACTGTTAAGTGGAGTGCGTAATAAAATAAATCCATTCGTGTAAAAAATACTAAACCTAAAGGACTCTAAAGGATAAAATCCTCAAATGGATCTCCAACTTAATGGCACTATCCAGTATAATATTGTGTACAATCTTTAAGTGTGGCATTTTTCACCAACACGATTTTGCTAGAAAAATCTTTTCTTTTTTCTGATTCGTTTCCTCTTTATATTAAGTACTTGCCGAAGCAACAAAGTAGCAGTTAACAGTTTGCTTGGCTGAGTTTAACTAATTGCAAAAACAAAGCTACCTGAACTCTTAGGCCTTGTATTACTTAAACTACTCAATTATCAACTTGCCCCTGCACTCATTTCATATCAGACAATTCGAAACCTCAGATTAAGTGAAAAGAAAAGCAACAAATTTAGGTTCCAGTTTTAACCTCTCGTTGATATCATATCACACTGATGCAATACAAAACATTATCATTTTATTGTTTCATGGACAAGATATTTCATTAAAAATATCCCCTTTCCTTTTTTTTTTTCTGGTTTCTGCTTTTATTTTTCTGAGACATGGCTGCTTAGTCCAAAAGCAATGCCTAGCAGGCCATCCAAAAATGACATGCCACTTGTATGCCTATGGAGTTTATAGACGGCAATGAATGTCAGAATGGGCATGGCAGCATGTATGGGACAACCATAAGAATAGGACCAGTTGCAAAAATTGGGCTAAAATGTCCAATGCAACCGCGCCAGTTTCCCCTAACCGACCTATGTTGCATGCGTGTTGATAAATCTTTCCCTTTCCATTTCCACAAAAAAAAAAAATCTCTTTCACCCTTTCTCGCTCAAATTCAATAAAGTTTTCTCCTTAACGGAAAGACAGCTTTCTACTCCACTCCACACCAAACAAACCCTTCATTGTTTTTGGACCCCATCTCACTATATAACTCGCTTGCTTTCCCTTCAAACTCGCAAAACCCAATTAGCACACTTCCTCTGTTTTCCTCTACTTTATCTTTCTCACTCACACATTTAGTCTCTTCTCATTTAGCTATCTAACAACTTAGCCTTCTTCTTCACCATCTTCCGTTGCGTATATAGAATTACTCACTTTCTGATTGCCAAATGGGTAATTGCCTTGCTCTTTGTAAACCCAGTTCAGAATCTGTCGTAGCAAGTGGTATGGGCAAGCAGGCTAAGGTCGTGAGGGTAGCCAAGCATGATGGTAAAATACTAGAGTTTAGTTCACCAATTGCTGTGAAGGATGTGTTGGCAAATTTCCCTACTTTGGGTATTTGCGAATCCAAGGAAGCCTCGGAGCATCTCTCCCCAGATTATGAATTGAAAGTTGGGAGATTGTATTACGTGCTTCCCCCTCTTTTTTCTCCATTTGAAAACAGAGAAGAAGTTAGCGGAGTTAAAAGGGTCAAGCTTGTCATCACAAAGCAACAACTGGAACTGTTAGTGGCAAAGCAGATCTCTATACAAGATATTCTTTCTGAGGCCCAAAATAGGACCGCTGCTGATTTGCCACCAAGCAATTGGAAGCCAAAACTGGACTCAATACCTGAAGAAAATGAATGACATCCAGTAGTTATCTTTCTTTCTTTCTTTTTTTTTTCTAGTTTTTCATGCTGTTTAACTTTTGCTTTCCCTTTTGTTCTTTTCCTTCTTTCTGTTGTACATATGGTTTTTGATGTAACGATTTGGTGGATTTTGGTGGTCATTATTATCATCAACTTTAAATTAGCAATTTTCTTATTAACTTAGAGATTATTTATGAAGCTATATGTTTAGCAACTTTGAATTTAAGTTGTGCAAAGAGGAAGAAAATGACATTTTCTGAGCAATTACGTGTACACTTAGAATATCATTAACCGTGTATAGAGGTAAAAACAGGGCAAAGGGCAGAGTGATAGTTTGAAAATGACACGGCACAAACAAAACAAATGCTTGGTATGTCACTGAATATCCACTTCGATGACCTTGCGTTCACCTTTGATCTTGGGGATAGTGATGTAAAGCACACCATTTTGGAGCTGTGCCCGAACCTTTTCACTGTCGCAGTTATCAGGAAGACGGAGCAGAGTGTCATCGGAGCTATAGCTTGTGGTCGACCAAGATTCATCTCCACCTTCTCGTTGGTTATGAGCAGCTTTTACAATGAGCACTTCATCCTCAACAGAGACCTTGACATCCTCCTTGGTAAGACCAGGCATGTCGAATCGCATTTTGATTTGATGATCTTCATCTTTAATGTCCCAAGGAGCACGAACCTGGCCTGATCCTCTGTTTCTTCCAGGAAATGTCATGGCATCTTCGAGAATCCTATCCATTGTGTCCAGCATTTGACGCATGCTCCTCATGGGTGACCAAGGGTCCAAAATTCCTGCAATTCATCACATTATATGCACGTGTCTTAGTATTGATTGAGATGGAAAAGGTTATAAATGATTAGTTACCATATGGAGAAATATTCGTGATTAGTTTACGAGGCCTGTTCTCCACAGCAGTAGTGTCTTGGTTGCTATCATCAAGATGCTGCACTTCCAGAGATGAGTCTTCTTCCGGCGCCTTAGCTCTAACCAATCGCAAACGTGGTAACGAAATGGCCTTTCTTGATGATGGGAAGCTTGCCAAACGAGGCACAGCCACATTGTTTCTGGCCTTGCGGGATAGCAGAGGTGAACGTGTTGACAAAGATAGTGCTTGAGCCATAGCAAGTGCTGGCAAGAGTATGGAGTTTGAGGTCAGCTTCTTAATTAGAGTGAGAATTGAGAACTGCGAATTGTGTATGACTTGAGATTTAGAAACTTAAGAATGATGTTGAAAGTTATACAAGGGAGTGTGAAACTTCTGGACCCAACACGAATTTTTTTATATTCTTTCCCCCTCTCCCACTCCATTCCCGCGAAGTGCATGCCAAACGTGTCCTTACATGTGTCTTCCCGTTTACGCGTTTCTCGGGAAGGAATCTGCGTGGCTTATTGCAGTTAGGTCCTCAGAACTTTTTTATATTCTTTGCAGTTTGGTCAAACTCCAGGAGGGGAAGTTCTGGTGAGGGTAAATGGGCCACTTCGATTTGGTAGCCCAAATTAAACCTAGACATTGGATCTATTGGAGGGCCCATTCATTATCCTTTGCCAAAAAACATTAATAAATCGAAAGGGTTATTTATGCATGAAAATGAAGGAGTAGATGTTGCTCTGTGCCACCACAGTTGACAAAGTCAGCTTCCATTTTTAATAGCATCACAGTTGGCGATGGAGTGGGTTCCGTGAAGGCCCAAACACTGCGGAGATAATGTGATCCTTGTTATAATAGTTAATGTAAGTCCAACATGCCTGAGTTACTATGAAATGTCATGTCGAGGTAGAAAAGTAATCTGCCATCCCCCATTCGCGAGAAAAGTTAGCACTCATCGTCAGCAGCAGCATGAGAAAAGTTCAAACTAATTAGCGTGTCTGTTATGTTGCATTGCCAAGAGAGCTGAACAAGGATTTCAGTATAAATTAAATGGCTCAAGTCTCATTCATTAACCAAAATCATCTTGTGTTGGCCATTTTTCAATTGTTGCTCTTACATAAGCATAATGCATAATGCATATTCATCTTATATTGCTGCTGTTATCCTTCCAAAATCATCTCCGTGTGGAAGGCAGTGAAACTGAAACTCAGAGAGATGCCCTGCTTTCATTCAAATCTCAAGTGAGTGACCCCAAGAATAGTCTCTCTGGCTGGACAGCATCTGCAAATTCCTCTTATTGCACATGGTTTGGAGTTTCTTGCTCCAGAAGCAAAGGTAGAGTAGAATCTCTCAGTCTGCCAGGACTCAGCCTCTTCGGTAAATTACCCTATCAGCTGACCCACCTCATTTTCCTAAATTCACTTGATCTATCCAACAATAAATTTGAGGGTCAAGTTCCCTTGCACTTTTCCCTTCTTTCATGCCTTGAACTCATTAATCTAGCTACCAACAATCAATTTCATGGCTTCATTCCTCTATTTACCAACATGATTAACCTCACCAGTCTAATTCTTGGAAATAACTACCTCTCTTCCACCACAACTTTGAATTATCAGCTGTTTGATTCCTTTAGAAACTCTACGCAGCTCAAAATGCTTATGACTTACTCTAACCAGATGGCTGGACAACTTCCAATTTCTGTTGCAAATATATCAAGACATTTACAACACTTTTGTGTTGCAGATACCTTGTTGACTGACAGCATTCCTCAAGGAATGAGAAACTTTCGAAACCTTGAGTCCTTGTCTTTGGAAATGAATGAGTTCACTGGAGAGATGCCGTTAGAGATAGGTGACCTACGTCAACTGGTGCAACTGTCAATATACAACAATAGATTGTCTGAAGAAATTCCAGACATGTTTGGGAATTTTACTCAACTATCTTTTCTTAGAATGGGATATAACCAATTTCCAGGAACAATTCCGGCTAGTATTGGCCAATGTAAGCAATTAAATTTTCTGCACCTTGGAATTAACAAGCTTCAAGGTGAAACACCAAACGAGAACCTTTCTTTGTCCTGCAGGTAAGAAGAGAAGAACATTTTTACTCCTTACCATACTTGCAGTTGCAGGTGCTGCTGCTTTCCTCATCTTGATGCTCAGCATATTGTGGTTGATGAGGTCAAGAAAGAAGATAAAAAAGGAGGGGCAAACTAGTTTATCATCTGTTCCTCTTAAGGGGTTTCCTCAAAATATCTTATCTTGATATCCGGGTTGCTACAAACAATTTTGCAGCAGAAAACCCGGTAGCAAAAGGAGGCTCTGGCAATGTTTATAAGGGTATGTTTAACTTTAACATCAGCACAGGTGATATCATCACCCTTGCTGTTAAAGTTCTAGACTTGCAAAAAAGCAAAGCCTCCCAGAGTTTCAGTGCAGAATGTGAAGCTTTAAAAAATGTTGGGCATAGAAACCCTGTGAAGGTTATCTTCTCAGTTGCTGCTCTGGCATTGATAATGAGGAAAATGAATTCATAGCCCTGGTTATGCAATTCGTGTGCTGTGGCAATTTAGGCATGTGGCTGCACCCAGAAGATGAAGAATCAGGATCGTCCCTGACTTTGTTGGAAAGACTGAATATTGCTGTAGATGTTGCATCAGCCATGGACTATTTGCACCATGATTGTGACCCAAGACTGGTCCACTGCGATTTGAAACCTTCCAAAGTCCTATCAGATAAAACTATGGGTGCTTGGGGATTTTGGATTGGTAAGGATTCTTTCTCAAGATCCATCACAGAAAGAGAGTAGCATTCTGGGACTCAAAGGTTCAATTGGCTATATTGCCCCAGGTATAGATAACCTGTTTCCTTAACACTAGTTAATATTGTTAGGGTTTTTTTCATTATTTTTCTAATTTAAAAAACTTGAATTTTAGCATAACAATAACTGGTTCTACTATATGTTTTTCTAAAATTTGGGTTAATTTGTCTCAGAATATGGTCTGAGTGACAAAACTTCAACTAGTGAGGATGTTTACAGTTTCGGAATATTATTATTAGAGATGTTCACAACAAAAATGCCAACTGATAAGATGTTCAAAAAAGGTTTAAACCTAAACAAATTTGCTTCATGTATGAATGAGAATAATCAAGTACTGCATATTGCTAATCCAGGGCTTTTAAAGGATTGTGAATATTCATCAGAAAGCACTTAGATGGCAATAGTAGTGAGAACAGAAGTTGGCCACGGAAAGCTGAGGAGTGTATAGCTTCTGTAATAAGAGTTGGCTTATTCTGTGCAACTCCAGTGACCAAAGATCGTTTAACCATGAGAGTGGACTTATCAAAATTGCGAGGAATTAGACAGTCTACACAAAATTTATGAAATTGTCTCTTACCTAGTTACATTCATACTTGTTTAAGTGATATGAGGTTGTCCCTCTATGTATTGTTCAATTTTTATTTATTTTTTACTTGTCATGACCTCATTAGCCATGGAAACAAAATTAAGATACTTAAAGTCACTAGCAAATAAATAAATATCCAAGAATGATTACTAACCTCTCCTCTCCAATGTAAAGTTCATAAATGCAATGAAGTTTGTCCTAGATAATAAGATAAGCAAAAGATAACATAAAATAAAAATAAAAAAATAAAAAGAAAAGAAAAAGAAAACCTATCCGTAGAATCCAATGATGTTTGACTAGTTCTACTTTTTCACTTACAAATAAGTGTCCACTGCTGTAAAGTAACATGTTCCAATTCACTTCCTGACTTCCTATAATTGCACTGCTAAAGACCACCTTGAATACTTAAAATGTCCTAGATAATGCATGTACTCTTAAGGAGATTACTAAAATGTCCTTGAATACTTAAAATGTCCATCCACCATTGGAGAATGCAAAAAACAAAAAATTCTTTCCTCTTCCCCACAAAATCCAAATCCCCAAAACAACATCTTTGTTTACTACAAATCCTATAAAATTCCATGCATGGGAAATTCCTTCCCTCTGCTACCCTTAATAGCAACATAAAAGCTAAACCTCTCAAGCTCCTTCCGCTTCTTCTCTCTTCCTCACGGTCTGTCCCCTTCAACTTTCAGCATTCTCGAGGGCACTTTCCTTTGATGCTTGTTTCAAACTGCCTCCACGCCACAGAAAACACCAAAGTTTCGAGCATTATTAACTGTAAATAATTAACCTCATGTGCCAGAATATTAGAGGGCTGTTCCCTAATGCATGGACTATATACACCCACTTGCAGGCACTAACATGATTTCATCTAAAAAGAAAAGCTTATTCATAACTCCGTGCATTTTGCATTTAAAGAACCCATCTACCTAACTGGCTAGAGAGGTTCTGTTATATAGCAAAACAAATTTTCGCTGTTATTCAACAACTGGTTTGGTCCCATATATAGATACAGATTTTTACTGCAGTGCAGATTTATCATGGGGAAGACAAGAGGAAGCTCATGGTTAAATGCTGTGAAAAGGGCTTTCAGGTCACCAACTAAAGAGAATGACAAGAGAAGCAGCAGGAGAAGAGAAGAGCATGAACAAGAGGAGGAAGAAAAGGTACAATCTCAAACATTTTTCTGAACTTCCGGCATTACATCTATTTCTGTGAATTCCATTTCCTGGAAATTACATATGCTCCTTAGAGTGAGTCAAGGGTTTTACCAAATGGAGAAAAAGATGTTATTTTTAGTTAGCTAGGAGTTGATGGGAATTTCTTTTTGGGTATCTGCAGAAGAGGGGAAAACGCAGATGGATTTTCAGGAAGCCATATGGTCAAGAGACAGCAGATCAGAAATGTGAAGAAAGAACCATAACCACCATAGCCGATATCACAGCAACAAATAATGCTGTGACTACGTCAATGAAACCTGTTTGTGAGATGGTTGAAGCTGAGCAAAGAAGTGCCATTGCAGTAGCCATGGCAACCACAGCTGCGGCCCAGGCAGCAGTAGCAACTGCTCAAGCAGCTGTGGAGGTTGTTCGCCTTTCCAGGCATCCCTCCATCTTTGTTAGAGATCATTATGCTGCCGTTGTCATTCAAACAACCTTCAGAGGTTATCTGGTAATTAGGGAGTTAAGCTGCTCTGTTTTCATTTGAGGTATTTTTGTTAATTAATACTTGTGGTTGTGCAGGCAAGGAGAGCTCTTAGGGCACTTAAAGGGTTAGTGAAGCTGCAGGCACTAGTGAGAGGGCATAATATCCGTAAAA
Source organism: Bauhinia variegata (assembly GCA_022379115.2). Classification (NCBI taxonomy): domain Eukaryota; kingdom Viridiplantae; phylum Streptophyta; class Magnoliopsida; order Fabales; family Fabaceae; genus Bauhinia; species Bauhinia variegata. The sequence goes on from CM039437.1 coordinate 15,200,858, forward strand.
GAGCCAAGATAACTCTTAGATGCATGCAAGCTCTTGTTCGAGTTCAAACTCGGCTTTGTGAAGAGAGAGGTAAGAGGGTTTCGCATGAGGGAAGCGCAGATTCCAGATTAAGTGATCCTTTTAGCTTATGGGGGTCGCATTATCCTGATAACAAGTCTATGGTAAAGTTTGTTTCACACTTGTGTTAGTTTTTTTTTTTTTTTTTTTCTGATGCATGCTCCTCTCAAGGGCATTGATGATTTGGTTTCTATTTCATCGATTTAGCAGTCCCAGTCCAGAGATGAAAGTAGCACAGCGGATGATTACTGGATCCACTGGGATGAACACCCTCAGAAGCTGGAAAATTATCGAAGTCTTCTACACAAGACAAAGGAAGTTGCCTTGGCTGACGCTTTCTCTAACCAGGTTTTGATCTCTTTCTATCTTGTGAATTCTCAGTACTGCACTAGATATTCAGCTGGTTCCTATATATATACATGAATGGTTGCATGGTTGAATCAAGTAGATATGGAGAACTAGTGCAGAGCCCTGTGCCAGTGAGGGGGAGCTTGAGAACAATCCCAGAAATCCTGAGCGACGGAGAAGAAGGCACAGAGAGAGCAGCGGTAGAGCTTCATGTGACCAAAGAGAGCCCATAAAAATAGTTGAAATTGACACGTTTAGACCTTACTCCAATGCGCCTTCCACTGATACCGAGAGATCCTACAGTAATCAGATGAGAAGGAACACATTTTGTTTGTCCTCACCTGTGCATCAAGCCCACAACAATCTCTCCCTCCACTCACTTACTCCACCAGCTACAAGAAGGAAGCATTTTCAGGTGCATTCAGCTGGTCCTCGTTGTGAAAAGCCCAACTGTTCAACGATTCAAATGCCCAGTACCATTAACACAGTGCCAAACTATATGGCAGCCACTGCATCAGCCATTGCCCGGTACCGGTCACAAAGCGCACCAAGACAGAGGGTTTCAACCCCAGAAAAGGAAAAATCTGTGTCAGTCAGGAAACGCCTATCGTTCCCAGTCCATGATCCTTGTGATACCCTTGCCAATGCAGCAATTGATTCCAGCTGTAACTTTAATGATCCAAGTTTTGAAGAGGAGTACTTGAGATAAAGCAAGTGAGGATTCAAAAATCAACATGTTGAAGGGACTCTTTGTTTGCGAATGATGATTTGAAGAATTTCAAAGCAAACATCAATTAAGATTCACTCTTCAGGGCATTTGCAAGTTTTCAACTTTCCTTAAATATCTTTTCTCCTCCTAACATAAGTCATCATCTTACATGAGTTGAATTTAGTTGAGCATGCTAGCCAGGAGATGGGCAAATCCTAATGAGAACAAACTCATAGAACAGTAAAGCAAGGTTCCTCTTGTTCAACTTTTCAGAATGAATGTGCATACATGTTAGTTATCACTACCAGATCCATAAATAGGATTTTAACCCAACCTCTGTGGTGTAAATGTACCGCGGTATGGCTAGCTATTTTTCGCTTTAGTGGCCTCTTTAACCCACATTCTTCGATAAAGTTCTCAGAGATTCTCCATAAAAGATTAAAAAGTGAGAACAAGCATGCATGTGAAACTACTAAACGCCAGAACGCATCTTGATATCGTAAACTGCATTTTTCTTCTTGTGCGACGTCCGTCATGATATTTGAGTACTTAACAATACAAACTTTAATTCAGTAGTAATTCAACTTTCAAATTCATTAGCTACATTACAACTCACCGTTCCAGCCACTGATTTCTTCTTTCTGCAGATTATACCTTATTGTTCTCATATACAAGGTAGATCAAATTTTCTAGGCATGGAAGGCAGACATAACATTGATATCTTCTTGATTTCCCTTTAAAGATACTCATGATAATTGGTAAGCAAGCCTGCAGCATCATCTTCTGAATGTTTTAAGCAAAAACAAGAGAGAGTCAACCTCATCTGAGGTGAAAATGAAATTTTGAGAAACCTAAAACTAGGCTTCCAGTATTAACCAAAAAAAAAGGCCAACTGGCTAAACCGACCCAAATTCGAAATGGGTCACGGGCCAATTTGACTCTAGCTGCTGTATTTCTGAATTCAAACAGATCAAAGAAGACCACCATATCTTGACAACTCTAAATAGCCCCCTTCCTCAGTGAAGCACAACGCTTTCAGAAATGGATTGACAATGGCCGATGGCACATGACCTATTGTTTGAAAGTGATTTAAGAGGGTTCTATGGCTTTAAATTTTATCCAGTGTCTGTTTGTCTTTACTTGAAACAATTCTGTCCTTTTTTCTGCTTGGGTAGGTTCTTCTTTTGCCGTTTGCACTGCCTTCACGTTTCGGTCATGTTACCTCTCAGCATCTACGCAGTTATATTCCTGGTTTTCACGTAAAGACAGATAGATAGAGGCACAGTTCAAATAACAAGTTGGGTGATTGGAATTAATAGAGGAGATGGAGAGAAGCGGGCATGAAGAACAGTTGACATAGTCAAAGTTGGATCTATTCCGACAAGAAAGGTCCACACAAGAAAACAACCCCAGTACTTAGGTACAAGCTTGATGGGGTGGAGCTGAATGCAAAGCAGAACAAGAGTCTGTTACAAAAACAGAGGTTGTTGTTCAATTTTTTTTTTTTTTTAAGTATACAAAACACCCGAAAATCCTATAACCATCCAAATGCACAGCTAGCTAAAATATCCAACCCAAACTAACATTACAAAACACTATTTCACGAATAACATGAAGCAGAAGTTTGCTAATTTGCTGAGGATGACCAGAGCAAGCCAATCTCAGAACTGGTCTTTGAACTAGCAACCGTTGGGCTACTGTTGCTGCTACTATCAGATAACGAAGTAAAAGTTTTCTGCAGAACCCCAGATGGCGAAGAAACCATTGTAGCCAGAGGACTACCTGATTCAGCATTGGTTATCACCGGAGAAGATGGATTAGACGGTGCATCATTGGTAGTAGCCACCGTGCTCGGCCTTAGAACCTCAGCTAGTGGACCCCCAGGTGTACTTGAACCCACCCAAGGTGCAGGTGTGAGCCAACTTTCGACATGGCTTTTAGTACCATTATTACTTCCAGTGTTCCCATCAGCTTCCATTAGGCCTAAACCCATTTGAATATCACCCACTTCGCCATCAACAGAACCACCACCACTCATGGATAGATCAAGAAAGGATAGCGATAATTTACCATTTGATGTGACAGAGGTCTTGTTGACGTTGGCATTGTTTTCCTCTGTTTCTGCATTAGACCAAGCATCAATGAAACCCCTTGGCTTTACAGACAGTGGATTTTCCAAGGGAACAGCAAGAGGATTGAAGAAGGAAGGTGGACAGCGTCTGTTTTGTTGATCTAGTCCAGAACTAAAAATCCCATAAGAATTCATGTACAGAGGCTCTTGGTAATTTGGACTAGAAATAACAGCGTTGTTGTTACAGCAACTGTCAGTGGTCAATCCAACTTTGTCCGCCATCAGAGGCGTCCATACTCGATTAGAACCACCCATGGAAACAGGGTCTCCTTTCAGCATCCACTCCAAGCTCCTTCAACACACGTGTTTAAATCAACAATTAGAAACATTTGAGTGGTCGGATCTATAGCAACAGAACAACGTCAAATACACTTGAAATCCTAAATTCAAACAGGTTCTATGACAGAACAAACCCACATTTTAACCTCTGAGAAAAACCCAAAAGTAGGAAAAAATCGAACTAGATTAAAAATAAACCTCAGTTCATCACTCTCTTGTGTACGGTTATGTTAAGAACTTGATGGGAGGAAAAATGTGAACTTCATATACAAAATTTTTTTTTGGCCTAAGTTTCTTTCTTATCAACCAGACAGTGGCCCCAGAAGGCACAACACAGGAGAAGGAAGGAGAAAAAATAGAAACCCAATAAAAAAGAAAGGCATAGTTATTCCAAATTTCCAAGTTACCTGGGTTCTTTGTCTGATGAAGCAGAAACCATGGGATCACAATTAGCAGCTTTGACACCAAATTTATCAAGAGAAAGGGAAGATTCAAGGTATGGCTGACTGGTAGTAGAACCAAGAAACTGGGATGAAGGTACATCTTTCCTGATTGCGGGATTAGAAATAGCAACAGTAACAGCAGATGCAGGGAAGGGATAATAATCATGGCGAGCCCTCTTGATTTGCTGATTGTTATTGCTGCTGCTGCTGTTGTTGCTATTGGCATGAACTTCCACATGCTTTCTTGAACGCGGACGGCCTCTGTGCATGTGACGCTCACAATACTTGTGGTTAGGCGCCACATCTCTAGAGCATCTCCATTTTTTTCCATCTGTTCTCCTGCATCTACCTGGCTCTGGATCAGTACCGCTGGACAACCTTAGATTGAAACCACCATCCACTGTTCAAAACCAAAAAGCTTAAATTACAGAGTTCAAGAAAGGGTGAACAGACCAACCAGCATTAACATTTTAAAAAAAAAGTCACAGAGCTAGAATGTCAAAACTTAAAAGGTATAGGCTTGGAGACAGAGAAACAAACAGGGTGAGTGTGTGTGAGAGAGGGAAAGAGGCAGAGAGGCAAATTATAACAACTTTAATGAGAAATCGCATAGACTAAAGGTAGAAACCAGAAAAGGCAGTCGGGGAATTTTCCTGTGAAGTCTATCAAAGTTGAAAAGAAAATAAAGAAAGAGTGATACCCAGAAGAGATAATAAACTTAAATGGAAAAAGAAGGCATGGTCCATGATGAAAGAGGGAGACATGGATGAGTAAAAAGGAAACAAGTGTAAGGATCATACTGGGAGAGCGAGAAGCAGGAGGAAGTGAGGTAGGGATGAGGAGATCAGAAGGAACGGGAACAGAAGCCATCATGTACTTGTATATCATAGCTTGTCTTTCAAGCTCTCTCCATTGTGCACTTGTGAAAGGAAAACCCAATGAAGCCGCCATTCCCCCTGCTGCTGTAAACACAACCAAAGCACAAGCATTTTCAGTGTCTCAGACAGAACAGTCCCCCTAACTCTCTCTCTTCTGACCCTCTTTTTCTCCTGTATTTGTTATTAGAGATGCAATCTTTCAGCTAGAACAGTAAACAATCCCAAGTTGAGACTTTTAACCCAGCATAGACCTGAACAAAATAAACACAAACCTGGGGATTTGAAGGCGGTGCGAGTGGTGGTTGCAGAAACAGAGTTAGAAATGTCAAAAGGCTGCAAAGGTCTTACAGGTGCAGCACCATCACTATGAACAGCGGCAGCAGCACCAGGAGCAGAAGCACCACTAACAACAACATCGTTTATTACATGATTAGTCATAGACATGTAAGCCGTGGGACCATGTCCATCACCAGCAGCAGGAGAGGAATCATTATCAAACGGTGATGATAATGGACGGTGGTGATGATTTTGATGCACCATCATCATCATCGCCTTACTAGGGAATGCTTCAAGACTCTGCAGCTTCACACCCAACCCAAGAACACCACCAGTGCTGCTATTTTTTTTAGGTTCCTTGTCTGAAACGCCAAATTCACTCATAACTCAAAACAAGTAAATTAGAACCGTTTGTTTCCTCAAATGGAAAACCCTCTTTCCCATCCAAAAGAATCAACCACAACCAACTTTTCAAGCCAGAAAAATATAACCTTGTGTTATGTTAAAGCCTTTGGATGTATATCCAATGAATCTAACATCTATCTATCTAACAGTAATAATAATAATACAAAAAAGGGAAACTCACACAGTAACTCTTCTCTCTCTATTGCCAGTTGTTGTAATGGAGAAAGCGTGAGGTTGATGTGGGATTTATGATTGAGTTATGGGTTGCCGCCATTCTCGGCCTTTGCTTTGCCTCCATGCTTCCAACATTCGCACCACACACTAGCAGACAAAGTAGGAAAAGTAGCTCTTTTTCTCTCTCTCTGGTCCATTGTCTCTCTCATAATTATTGTGGTATCTATCTATCATTTTCTGCATGTAAAGCTAAACCGGGCTGAAGATACTGTCCGCCTTCCTTGTATTATTATGGGGAAGAGAACACAGAAACACAGACACGATTTGGGCACTCCCTAGGCTGGCCTTGGCTTTGGCTACCATAACGGCCACCGTTACTTAGGAGTACAAAGGCAAAAAGGCTTTGAACTGTCATATCCCGAATAAATTACTAGTTACAACAAGGTCCCTTAATTCGCGTGTAATGTCAAGCCGCAGATGCAGAATTAAGGACCAGTAGATCCTTAAATCCACTTAGCATATGCAATTGAATTTTGGGATTCTTCGAATTAACCTCGAGATTTCATTTGAAGTGTGTGTTTGTTTCTTTTTGATTTCTCCAAAGTAGGGAGCCTTTTGTTAAACATCTAATCACTTGAATAGAAGAAAAATACGACAAAAGATAGTTCCAAGTTTGTATATACTTTTTTGTTTTTCTTAGGATATTCCAAATCCAAACTCGTAGAAGTGTTCACTCATCGCACCTGTGTTATGAGGTACTAAAATACTGTCTACACAAAACAGCATGAGCAATTGAGCATGTTCCGGGATTCAAGCTGCAATGCCACTTTAGTAAAAGCAAAGCTTTCCCCTCATTCACCAACACCTGAGTGTATACCTCCCCTTATTCATCACAACTCACTAATGGCCAAAGACAAAAAAAAAAAAGCCTGCATTTTGATCTTATCCTTTTCCATGCACATGACTAATAATTATTGCTTCATAAACAAATAACAAGCTTTAGGAGTGAAGGAAGAACTTGAATTTGTAGTCAATGATTATGAGCCCAAATGAGAGTGTGGCTGTGCTCATCCCCATAAATAGCCAGAATTTGACAAAGTCGTAGGAATATTTGAGTATTTGTAACTAAGGAATGAAAAAATAAATAATAGTAATCCATAACAAGTAAAATAAAAAGGCAAGGCAGAGAGAGTAATGGAATGTTAACTAAAATGATATCAAAACGGTGTCATATTTTGTCGTTGCTCCTCGGGAAGCGTCATTGGACCCCACGAGGCCGTGGGGGGGATGCATGCGCTCCTCGAGGTGAGGACTCCCATTCCTCACACGCTCTTATTAGCTCTGTGAAATTCATTCTCGATTGCCAACAAACGCAATCCATATGCTGTGCTGGACAAGCGCCGACATTGAGATTACGATAAAACTATAATGGGGATTTGGACCGCATAGATAGATAGATAGAGATGCAACTTTTTGGAACGGAAATATATTTTTTTATGTAAGATAAAATCTATTTTTAAATCAAATATATTTATATAAAAAAAATCTAAAATATAGAAAATTTCGATTGAATTGAACACTAATTTATTTGTGTATGTAATGGGTTTCCTGGTAAACTTATTTTAAGACAAGACACGGCATTCATTCATTCGTGTTTGAAGCGATGGGGATACTATTTTTGTCGATTGCAAGATAAATAAGAAAACACGTTAATAGAATAAAAAAAGTCAAAATTCAATACTGTACTATTATTATTATCCGTTTTTTGGTAGTACTACTTGTAGAGTTAAAAAACAAAAACAAAAATAGAAAAGAGTTAGTATTAGTTAAAAGAGTTTCTGAGAGAGGAAAGACTAAGCAAAAGCAAAAGGGAAGGGTAAGGGGCTGTCCGCATCAGTACTCGCAAGTCGCAGGCAACATAACATTACAACAACCTTACCTTACCCTACCCTTTGAATATGGAATTTTGCTTTATATTTTTCAATTTGCAATCCGTGACTTCACTTGTACTCTACCCTCTATCTCTCCCAATTTATAATCAATCCGTTAAGGAATGTTAAATTTCCTCGCTTTCCTTGTAGGACATTCAATTCAATATACACAACAAGTTTATTACTTAAGAGTTGAGCAACGACGACGTGAATGGTCAATTCATTCACACATTTCTATCAAACCTACCTCAGTGGATATAGTTTTTTTAATACTAAATCATTATTAGTAATCTCATTTGAAAAGAATAATGGATTCAAACTAGTCATATATACATATACTTATAGCACCTAATTGCTATGGTCTATGCAGGGAAATGTTACTCTGCATGGTCTTGCACCCTTGGTACCGTGTAGTATAGTCCTTTGGGAATCATTTGAATTGTGACATTGAATGCTTTAGGTACTATTATTTTGTTTCAGCCACGTTGCATGTTGGAATTAATGATTAGAGTTGATTAAGAAAGGTTGATGAAATAGATTAATGCGTGGGCCTGGCGAGTGACTTGTAATGCAGAAATCATGAGTGTGATTAGTTACATAATTAGGTGTTTGTCAGAGAAGTGACAGTGGAGTTAATGGTAGAAGAGAGACATGTCTGAGAGCGAGAAACAACAACAATAACCATAAACATAATCATAGGCATGGACCGCTCGCTGTGCCAAATCTAATTGTTGATTCCAAAGCTACCACCGCCAAGGAAACAAACACAAACACCCACCTTTCCAATGATTTTCCCTTTCCCTATTCCATTTTTAATTTTCCTTTTGCCCTTTGATAATTACATTACATGTTGGGGGGACCATTTTATCTTCTCAATAAGCAATATATATCTATATGATATATGATGGGCACTGTTATCTTCCATGGGACCACCACTTGCATGGTCCCATCCACTTCACTCACATGCTTTGTAATTAATTATATATGCAAAAATATATCTTGTTCATGCTTTTTGTTTTTCTTTCTGCTATATATATATATATGGAGGGGACATCTTGTTATCACGCTTCCATCTCAAATCCACAATAGCATTTGTAGTCAGAAGAATTATAATGTCAAGAAAAATGCAAGTTATTTGGAAAATGAGAGAGTAGCACTATAGGGACCAAAATAAGCTAGTTAGGAGAAACTTACAATCCATGTGAACAGGACCAAAATAAAGCCAGAGCTACTATTCAAAGAGATTCTTGCAATTACTTCGTTTTCCCCCACCACCCATTTGAATTGGGGTTGGAAAGGGTAATAACTGTGACATAATGCCTTAGGCCCCACCCACGGCTGTTACTTGTTATATCATGGCATCTTATCGAGGAGGTCCAAAAGGTCTATAAATTGCTTTGGTAGGCCTAAATTCAAACTTATTCCCTCTCCCAGCCCAGCAATGTATAACCCCTTTTCGCAAATAAATAAATAAATATTTTGTGTTCATATCTGATATGATAAAAGATGTCAACCGAGGAAAAGATAGCTTGTAAAGATAACACATCTTCCATATATCCATTAATCACCAGAAATAATAAGGAAGAAATCCATAGGCTCAAGAAGTTCCAAATTTCATGTCCGTGCAGAATTAATCATCTGCCTTCGAGTACAAGTGATCAACCAACTGATACACCATAAAAATGGGTTTAAATTATACTACTTTTATTCTTGAGAAAAACTCTAACTTTTCTTAATGGTTGCATCCAGTAAAGTCTCCACAACAACAAACTACAATGGCCTCAGTCAAGACACCTATGCTGTTGCCGCTTCTGAGGTTTCAGGTTGTTTGAATTTTTCCAGAGAAGAAATTCTTCTATCTAGTGACTCGTGGAGGCCATTCATCTGAAAAAAAGGAAGTAACAACTATTAATTGAAGCTGTAGAGCATTGAAAAAAATTGCAATTCTGTTAAACAAAAGTGTCCATTTCCCAGCAACAAGTGAAGAGAGAAGGGGATGGACCAATCTAATTGTGAATATATAAGAAAACTTGTAGGGAAAAATTTGAAAGACATACTCATACTTCAGGTTTTTGAACAGACTAATCCCAGCATATTTCACAGAAAAGGTTGATTTTTTTTAAAAAAAAAATTGTCAATCAGGCTATTTATTGAGTGATTACTATCGCAGCTCTTAAAAGCCAATTTTCAAACTGTGCTATGCTACAGAAGGTCTCCCATTGACTTTTTTTTTGTGCCATGGACATTCAAATTATCCATGCATGCATGCCTAAAAGAAGTTGCCATGAGTGTTAGACACGTTATTTGACAAGCACCTCATGCGAACTTTCCTCACAGTGGTAGCATGATTCAAAAACAAATGTATGTTACAAATCTAAATCAGAAACTGATTGTCAACCATGAGCCAAGTCAGAAGTGATGAGAGAAAATACGTAACGAAAGTAATATGAAGAGTGTATCTGAGGCAGCATAAAGTGCAAAGACAGTTCAACGTGGGGGCTTCCTAGTAGCTTTTGGTTGATGATTTCAATAGAGGATCCCAAATACTTGGGTCAATGCTAGTTCTTCGGTTAGATTAAAATTTAAAATTGGCAGCCAACTGCATCCTCGCTACTTGATGATGAACATATAGACAGTTTGAATCAAGTGGAAAACTATGTTCACAAGGAAACTGCATTAAGTTCTAATTCTGGTTTGCAGCTAGAACTGCATCACTCAGTTGGTAAAGACTTCCATCTTCCTTCAGAAGTTTATTAAGTGCCATTAACCAATGTATTTGTACCAACACCCACAAAGGAGTATAAATGAGGGGATGATTTTTTTTACATTAATCTTTATTTCAAGGCCGTAAGAAAAGCATGCTTGAAATATCTTTACTTCTTCTATTAGTCAAAAAACAATAAAACCAAATCACCAAAAGAATTCAACCACATATTAAAGTAAGATAGAAAACTAAATAAGCGAAGACATTCACCTTCATTGTTTAAAGATACAATATAAACCATAGCTCTAACTATTAAAGGTCCTTACTGTCAGGCCATCTGCATGAAAATTTCTACATTCAACTCTCAGCATTAATGATATTGCTTATCAGTCTCCAGCTAGCAACTAATTTCCAGACCTTCGATGTTTTCAACAAAATTAGCCAACTTACGAGATTTAAACAAATCCACACGAGAAAAGAAGGAAGTCTTAAAGAGAACAAAATAAGGAAAAGAAATTGTATGTGCTATATGGACACAGGACAAGAGAAGAAAATCTTAGGAAACAATTCAAAGATGCAAGGAATAAACAAACTTATGGCAATAAGAGAAAGAGATGTATCATGTAACAAACCCCGCGAAAAAAACAAAACCATGAAAAGGGCAGAGTCTTACATATAGCACAATCGAAAGAAAAAGCAAAAATTTCAAAAATCAGGATTAGGAATGAACCAAGAAGACATCAAAAGTAAAGTCTGCCTCTGCAACATCGTCACAATCAAAGAAGGCAAAAGTTCATTATATCATCCAAATTCTAAGAAAAAACAAGTTGTCTAAAAGTTCTCCTTCGATTTGCTAGCTCTGGACCATTAAGATAGATTCCAATGACAACACAGAATTTCTAGATGCATTGCACGTTACAACTAATAAGCGATGTCAACACAGTACATTTTTATCAGGTTAAAATAAGGCCCAGGATATTGCAAACTTCTGACATCGTTTCCAAGCCAGTGATAAACATAATTGCAGCTTTATTTTGCATACCACACATTTTCAATGAAAAGTTAAAAAGAAAAAAAAAATCTAATAATCCTGATTACTACAGCCCACGAATATTCGGTAAATGAAATAAAAAACATATTAATCTTCTCAAACGCTACAGAATCATCAAACCATTAATCCAAAATATGAAGTTCCCTTAGAATATTCGGTAAATGCCAAATGCCAACGGTTAAAAAGTGATACGATTTTTCTTTTTTTTCTGAAGATGGTAGGGAGAAAAGAAAGAGATGTACTTACCTGTTGAGTAAAGGATTCCTGGGAAATCTTGTAATCCCTCTGGAGGATGTAAAGACCAGCGAACGACGCCGTTGCCGCACCAGTGAAGAAGGACGCCAATCTTACTCTCAGAACATACCCCATCTTTTCTGAGTTTTCTCTTCCCCTCTCGCTCTCCCTTCTCTCTTCCTCAATTGTTAAAACCTGACCACAATCAAACGACGACGTTCAGACCTCCTATCCCCGTTGCTGTACGTCGTCGTATCTACCTAATCTGCTTTTTTAAACGCAAGAGAAAAAGAAGTGAAAGATACGACACCGTATTAACCTCATCGCCTCCCAGTACCGCCAATGTAGTAGACAGTATGTAAGTAATAGCAAACTAAACACAGAAAGGGCCACAGCAAAAATCCCATTGAAGTTGATTCGATCTTCACGGAAGAGCTAGGGTTAGGGTTTTAAGCATTTTTTCCTGCGAAGAAACAAGAGGGCCCCCGAAAATGTTCAACGGTGACTCATCCATGCCTCCAGTGACTAGCGTCCTAACCGAGCAAATTCAGAAGGTACTAATACATTGCTTAGTTTCATCCCATACTCCATTCTCGTATGAAATTTATTTTCTGTGTCCTTGTGCTTGTTTGCATGCATAAAGTGGGGACCTTTTCCCCTTCTACGAGTTTCCAGTACAATCTTTACTAGTGAATTGCTTGGAATGTATTTTAATACCATATACTCTTTTCTTGTATCTTAAGTTATCATTTCTTTTCATCACTTTCGTTGAGTCTGCCATGTTTTCGTCAAGAAAATGTGCGGAATATTTCTTTGGATTTGGTTGTGCTTCTACATTTGAAAGTAAATTTTACGCTGTTCATTTCTTGTGCAAGTAGATGTTATGTCGAAGAAACAGCATTCTGCTGATTAAAAGGGTTGTAAATAATAGCTTTCAAGAAGTAGAGTTCAAAATTATCTGCAAAATGTCTTCTTAGAATCATTCTTACTGAAAGAAATGGTGTGTTGGATGCTCTTTATTTTGGTGGGCGGTGTGATGCAAATGCTTCAGAAGGAGGCTTGATGAATAGTTGTGCTTCAATTGATTGTCAGTGACACTGTGTATTGTACATGTGTTTAGAAGTTTGGAATTTTTCATTTAATATAGAAAATGCCATTCGCAAGGTGACTTGTTATTTTTATGCAGTACCTTGAAGAGAATCAGCAGTTGATCCTGGCAATAATGGAATGTCGGAAGTTGGGGAAGTTTTCTGACATGTGCAAGTGAGTAGCAAAAGAACTGGAATCATAAATCTTTAATTGCTTTTGTTTGTTTCTGAGAGGAATGAAGTAGTATCAACTGCATTTGCTGCGATGGGCCTCTGAGGCAATTTATATCTTCACCAGAGATCATATCTCGCTTTATCAATGAAGTTATTAAAGGTCCTCAGCACATAGATTACTTAAAACTGTGTTTTAGACCTTCAATTGTAATTTAGGATGCGTGCTTCGTTAGAAAGAACAAGACCACCGAAGTTGCTTTTCTTAGATTAAAAATATCAGACATGGAATATGATGAAACGGAAGGCAGAGAGGATGTGTTGCTGCTAGGAGGGAATGATATAATAACACTAAAGATATAAAGTATGTTTATTGAAATTCTAATAGAGATACTATGTCCCAGAGGATCTCTTCCTCTTTCATGAATTCCAAGTCATTATTGTGCTTTTATTGGATCAAGATTTCTTCCTGTTGCCGGTATTTTAACTGAAGACATTGCTACTTGTATTATTTATTAATTATTGTTTAATGTTTCCTTATAACCTTAATATGAGCATGCGCTTTCTGGATTATGACTTGTGACCGGGTACAGATGTCAAAACAAACTTCAGTATAACTTGTCTTATCTCGCCAAAGTTGCTGATGCTCAGCCTCAAGCACAAACCGAGTCTCAGGTTTGCAGTTTAGCTTAGTAAGCTTTCCTATGAAAGCTATTTTTAATTGTCACTTTTTCTCAGCTAAATGAAAATTGTGCAGCTTCTATCCCAATTTGTATCACAAAGGGAGCAAGGAATACAGTATCCTCATAAAGCATTGTCTCGGCAACAACTGGATCTTTCTTCCTGGAACATGCCTTTCCAGATGAATGATCATTGCCAACAAAAACATTATGGAGCATTCTCGTTGCAATGTAATACATTTACCACAGATCAGCAGCATCAACAACATCATGCACCAATATCTTCACAACAACTAGATCAGTCTACCTCAAAGTCGCATTTCCAAATGAATTGTCCACAATTACAACGTCATGTAGCAATCTCTCCACAACAACTAGATTCATCTACCTCAAAGTTACCTTTCCAGATGTTTGATCAACAACATCAGCAATGCCATGCAGAAATTTTTGTGCAACAACCAGATGAATCTACCCCAAAGTTCCAAATGAATAATCAGCAAAAACACCATGTAGTTATGTATCCGCAACAACCGGATGCATCTATCTCAAAATTGCCTCTCATGATGAATGACCAACAACAGCAATTTTTGGTAGCATTCTCTCAGCAACGGTCTGATGTATCTGCCTCAAAGTTGCCTTTCCAGATGATTGATTCACAGCAAAAACATCATAAGCAGCCAGCCTTTTTCCAGCAACAGCGTCTCGTCCAAGGACCAATGAATAGCTTACCTGGTACCAACTGTGGCGTATATCAAGCCTCAGAAAGCAGACTTGGTATCAATCTGTCAGATACACAAGAAAACAACCAATTTAACACGGATAGTCAACTTTTGGAGGAGCAGTGAAAACACGAGACTATGAAGATCTGAAAGTAGTTCCTTTATACATGATTACATGCATGCCTTCTATAATCTCAAAGCAGTTTAGCATTTGTATCATTTTTCTTGTAGATAGGCATATTTTAGTCGTAAAATTCATTGCATATCTTTCTCTTAATTCCCTTATTTTACTTAAGCATTGGAAATGAATTGCTCAAGTGCTTTTTAGGCATTTACTATTCTGGTAAATTTCAAATTGGATTCGACGGAATTTCTTTCATACACAACATTTTTGCATTCACATTAACATATTAACAGTTCTGCGTCTATAGTTTGATGACTGCTAATTTATTCATCGCGTTCCTTATGTTATGCTAATACAATAACTGAGCTGAGACAGCAACACAGAATTATTCTCTTATAACAATGCGATTATTCAAAAGTATTTTTTTTAGGTGGGTTAGCTATTGCAATGGATGGACCTGCCTACCTTTTTCTGGATCCATGGATGTGTTTAACATTGGTGTAGCACCACACTCAACAGGACGGTAGTGCTTTTTCCTTCACTTTTTCTTTTTTATCATGAATGTGCTTATAAAGCACCTGAAGCTGGATGCACATTACAACAGAAAAAAGGCCCTGCATGCTTAATTCCTTACATGCGTTTTAGAGATTCTCCGTACAAATATGGCAAAACCTAAAAGACGCACCATACAAGCAGCATTACATATTTTGAACGAATCTTCAACACCGCAACAATTGATCCAGAATATAGATTGTTTGATAACCCCCAATGGTTAACACTCAACTGTAATTATTCAAGTAAATCAATCCTGAATGGTCAATTGTATCCATTGAACTCAACAAGGCCATCTCATTTGATATGGAAATATAATCTTTGGATATTTGCAAAACCATGACTTAGAAGCCAAGCCCTTTTACCCAGATGTATTTAACAATGAAACATTGAACGTAGAAAATACGAAGCTCGCAAACTTAAAATATTGACTAGTTCAGTTGGATAGATCTTTAAGCATTCACAAACCAAAGGGCTAAGAGCGATCAGACGCACTTGAGAACGAAATCACATGAGGGCGCACCGCACGCGATTAAACAACCATGTGGCCCACGCACCGATGTGATCAATAAAATTAGCTTTAAAAAATGGGGAAAGCACTGGCAATTTAAATAACAATTGTACAAGACGGCAAAAGATTGCTTGTCAATACTCCACACAAACATTCGCCCACAGGCCATATAACCATACGAACCCCGTTTACCGGTGATAAGAGAAAAATCTATGCCTCTCCATTTTCCTGTCAGCATATAAATAGTAATTGAAATTATCAATGCCGTACAATGGAAAACGAAACCATCTCATCCAATTTACAATCTTATTCAATGCATACAATGTGGTAACTAATGCCTATATAGTAAAGATAAAGCTTAAGCTTATTCAATTGTCGACATCAGAGAAATCCGTGTTTGAATGATATTAATCTTAGATTAAGAATCAGAAATAACCCTATGAGTAAGAATCTGAAATAACCCTATGAGTGTAATGTGAAATATACTCCAACATTTAATTAAATTATCATTTAGCACACTAAGGAGGCAAAATCTAATCTGAACCCAAACGTCAAATCTAAGTATTGCTACTACTACATGATTCAAGTAAAAAAGGACTCGTTTATGGCACTAGCTCCAAGGCTCCTCGTCCAACAGATCCACACAAGGGAAAAAAGACTATTAAATAGAAATCCAGAGTAAACATAAAACCTATTTTAAAGTTTCAGAAGACTCACTTACTTATCTTCGAGAAGGGTATGCAGCACCAGTTGCCCTGTCATTAAACACAGTTAGCATAATTCCTTTTTCTAAGTACATATTAGCTTCTTACGGAACAACCAAGCATACCAACAAAAATCTTCATACCAGAGACTGCAGAGGTATACCTGGTTTGATGTTTCCCAGCATAGCTTGAGGATAGCCTACCATTTGCTGACCCTGTATTATGGATACCGCTAATGTTTGATCTGTCAAGGCTTCCCCCATTGCCAACAGATAAATGTATGGAAGACTGGACAGCCCTACTTTCGGCACCATCCAATTCCTGAGAATCTTTAGATTTACTCAAAATTTTTACATTTGAGGGGCCTCCTTTAACATTAAAAGACACACCATTTGATTGCTGATGCTGCATCACTGAGAGTTTAAGGGGATCGTCAGTCGCATTTGAAGAAACGACTGTGTATTCCTTTATTAGAGCAGTCTTGTCAGCTTTGACATTTTTGGAATCAATAGAAGGAACTTTCTTCACGCGATTGGATTGAGCCATTGGGGTAACTGCCACAGTAGGCAAATATGAAGAATAAGGAGATGAGGCTGCAGCTGCTGCTGCAGCAACTTTAGCAACAGCAGCAGTTGCTGCTACCATCTTTTGTGCTCCATCCCGAAGCTGAATATAATCACCTTCAATCATAAATAACTGGGGAAAAAAGAGTACCACCGTGAGATTGTAACTCAAATATAATACAAGCAGCCTTGTAGCAAACAGATATTTTTATACATCAAAACAATAACTCAACTCACTTCAGGATGGCTGGCCACAAAATCATCAAGTTTTCCATACTTTTTCTTGTAATCATGCCAGTGTAGGGGTGCAAGCATCTTGCCCAGTCTATTTGGGAGCTGTGTTTGAAATACATGTACAATTAAACCAACTTGGAAATACAGAACAATCATGATCAAAGAGCCCAAGAGTTCAGAGTTGAAACACACTAACCGTTGAGCTTATGCGAATTCTGCCGCCGGCTGGAATAGTACGAACAATACAAGCTAATAATGACCTTTCATCAAGAACAGCAGTCTCTAAAGTTGTGGACATTGCTGTAGAATTTGTCTGCCCAGAGGAGGCATATCCTTCAGGGAAAACAGAATCAGTTGGATTGTTAATCACCATTTCGCTATGATTAACTGAATGAATTATGTGAGATGATGCATTTGCAACAGAGCCTGATTGTTCTGTCATCAAAACTTGGTCCTCCGGTCCATGATTTGATGAAGTGATAACATTTTGTTCCTGCATGAGGAAAAATGTTAGCTTTAACCTTCTAAGCTGTAATACTCGCCAGACCAAAGCAATTATGGGATTGGCTTTTGTAAGTAGCACCTAGGTATTATATGTAATTGCAATTCATATCTGTTAAAACAATAGTATGTGATAAATTCCTGAAAAGCTCCTTTTAAAAAATTGTTGGTTCTTTTTTAGGGATGCTTCCATAAGCATGTTAGGAGATGTTTTAGAAGCTACTTGAACAATTTGTTACTCAAAGACCAAAACTTCCTAAACATATGGGAGAAGTATAATGATATACCTTCGAATATTAGCCTAACCACAATTGAACAAGTAAGTAATATACACATAAAAAAAAAAACCTTGATTTCACTGTTCTGATCAAAAGAATTCAATCTTAAGGCTTCATGAAATTGGGAAGTAATTTGTTGTAGGCTCAGATCAGGTTGGGAAGCTACATGTTGACCTTATCAACTATCTGAAGAACCTTGCAGAAACCCAAACAATTATCATTAATATTGCACATGAAAATTGCAATAAATTATTCAAAGTGTATAACAGAATTGTCAACTATAGAACCTGTGTTTCCTCAGTAGATGATGAAACCACAGTTTGTGGTTCCTCCCCTTGACTGATGTGTGCATCCAAATAGTCTCTATGAAGAACTTGTCCATTCATAGACATTTCATAATTAAACTTGCCTTCTGTTCTAATCAGATTTTGATCAGTTTGGGTAGATGCTGGACCATCCTGCACAGATATCTGTGAACCCTCAGACACAGGCTGGACAAAACAAGTAGACCTCTCAGACACTGTATCAGTATAACTGAAGGTAATAAAAACAAGGAGGGTAGAAATATATTTTTCTCAATACCTGCTGATTCTGCCACAGCTGCAGAGGTGACATTGCTGGTACCGAGTGAAAATGTCCAACATGCGATTGAGGAACATGTGATGCAACTGAATGGGGCACTCCCTGTTGGTGCATAACAAATGGATGCAATGCGGTTACTTGGCCAGTTGGGAGATAAGAAGGCATCCCAAGCAGAGACGATGGAGCAATAGGAAGACCAGCAACATGATCAGTCTATAAATAGCACAAAGAGATGTAAAGAGTGTAAGATATTTGGTTGTTCAATTCAGTGTAAAAATATGTTCTCTATTACATAATACAACATATTAAAAGGCATACAGCTCAGTCATCAGGTATAACCACTCGATTGCCATGTATCACATAAAAATGCAGATGTGGTATAAAATCCAATTCTCATTAATATGGATGCATAACGCCAATATGAATATCCATATCCATGAATACACGCACACATGCACACACATGACCTGATTGATACAAAAAATAACTAAAACGTATATAATATCCTGCTATATGACACTAAAAGTTTTCTCGGAACTAGAAAGTAAACAGACATTTGATATATCAAATAATCACCTGGGTTGATGCATTGCCAGTAGATGCAAATTGTGGGGCATTATCTGATTTCTCATTTGGCAGGAGACCAGTATTTCCACCTGAAGTGCTGCCTCCATTGATATCGAATTGATTTCCATTTTCTTGTCCAAACTGAATAACATTCTTCTTTGAACTGGTTTGAGACAGCCGTGACTCATCACTGTAAGTTCCACTCTTCTCTCTTGCATCAGCCAGCTCAAGCTGAAGTTGCTGTATGGTATGCAAATGAAGCCTCTCCATCTCTGCAAACTAGCATCACCAACCAAAAAGGTTAAAACAGAATCAACATCTACTATTATATTGAAAGGGGAAAAAAAAACTAAAAAGGGTACCGAAAACACAACTCATATAGAGGAAGAAAAAAAGATTGGTTGTACTGTAATGCACGACTAAAATCTTGCTTAAGTATTTCTTGCAATGAATCTTCACAATAGAACAAAGAGTAAATTATTTGGATACATTAACATACAACTGAAAGGCATGCACAGATAGAAAACAATATACGTATACCTTTTATAACAAGACAAACTAAAAAGATAGCAAATGAACCTGTCTTTGACAACCCATCCAGAGTTGGTTATATTGCTCTGTGCGTTCTCGCAATTCAGCTTGTAAGCTTGTTGATTGGAAAACATCCACCTCACGGACGCGAGAAATCCAAGCTTGGGCCTCTCTCAACTGCTCATCTTTATACATAATGGTCTCCTGAGCAACCCTATGCTGCAAGACAGGAAATCAGCATTAGGCATGTACATCCTAAAATCCACAAATTTTATAAATAACTTCAAGAAAATTAGATGATTGTTAACCATGGTCGAAAGACTTACAATTATAGAAAGAACATGACAATTTAAAATTTAAAATAAAGACCAAATAAAAAGTATGTACATCATATTAGCACATGAACCATGCAAGAATAACAGCTTAATGGAACCCAAAATAATACCAACAATAAAACAAATGCATAACTCAAGCAAACATAGTGGCATACTTGTTCCTGCAACTCCATAAGTTGCCTCTCTTTTTCTTGAATATGTTCTTGAAGATCATGTATTTGTTGTATGTGTTGGGCTCTTTCAGCTTCAGAATGATCACGCTCCCTTCTGCAAAAGGATTTACCCATTGAATAATGTTCAAAAGGTCTGGACACAGATCCTAACAAGAATAACACATGTAATTTTGGAGAAAATAACATTTGGGCAAGCAGTTAAATATAGAGAAAACATTTCTCTCTTTGTCCAAGCAGAAGCAAACTCCCATGCATATGCCAACACATTGTTTATTATATGCACACATGCTTATATTGTATGTGTGTAAGGGCAAATAAAAACCTGAAAGATGCTAGTTCCTTGCTTTGCTCACGGAGAAGGTCCTGCTTAGCCCACGCCTGACAGAATAACAGAAGCTATTAGCAAAGAATATAAAGACAAATATTCGCTACATTTTTCATCTATAAAAACAAAAGTAAGCAGTCATTCAACAAACCGCTTCATTGTCCAATTTAATAGCATGCATCTCTCTGTCTTTCTCTTCCATTTTCCTCTCCAGTTCATGGATTGCAAGCTCCCTTTCATTAAGTTGCTCCTGCAAGGCAATCAAACAAAACAAGTTTAGAACTAATAATTACAGAAGCTAAGTTATCAATGCAAAACATTTAACTCCAAATGCATAGACGCTAAGTATAAAATGCCCCTGATCCCCATCACAAACAATACTATCCCCATCCTCTACAGTACATAGTACATTTTCATAGCCACGTATAAGAGAATCAAGGGAGTAGGCTTTCAAAAATCTATAGATCATCATGCAGGTGCATGTACTTTATCAAAATATAAACATCATTGACTTTTTAAGTTACTGGTGATTTTCATGCACTTTAGAAGATCTGAATTCTCAATGGAAAATGATATAAGCCGCCCATATAACCAAAAAGGGCAGAAAAAAAAAATTAAAAAAAAAAAAAGAATTTATTCTTGTAAAGTTCTGAGAAGCATTTTTCATAAAATTTTGTAGAGCAGAATTGCCAAAAAGAATTATTAAGAGTACATAATCATGTTTGAATTCACACCTGCAGCTTGCTCACAGTATCAGCATTTTCCTTCAGTTGAGCATCAAAGCTGTTTTGCATTTCCACTATCTCAGTTCTTGCAATCATTTGAGCTCTCAGCTCAATCTCCATATGCTGTAGCTGCTCTCTTTGGCTTGCAACATTATGAATTCGTTGCTGCAAAATATCATTGTCTAATGCTCCATCCACGGTGATTGAACAGAAATCAACATCAAGAGGTTCTCTTCCCTGCTGCACCTTGAAAAGACAGGAAATCATCTTCAGGCTGTTAATTCCTCAAAAATTAACAAAAGCCCTTAGTGCCGTCATCCTTACCTCATATATGGTTCTCTCATCTGATTGTCCAAGCTTTGCTTGTTCTAACTCCTGCACACCAGCAGATACCCAGTTAACAGTCAAAAAACAAAAAAACAAAAAGAGCATGGAACTTCCCATATCATATAACAAGGGCAAGCACACAGTCCTTTAAACTTTAAATCTCAACACAGTAAAAACAGCCAAAGTTAAAAGTTTAAACATTTAAGAAAATTAATCTGAAAACACTCTACTTATAAATGAACCTCAACCAAATTTTAATAATTAAAATGTATACAACTATCTGCACATAATTTTTTTTTTTTTGTTTTCAGTAGTCGGATTTTGAAAATGTCAACCAGTCTATCGAGGTCAATTCACTCAAATTCATCATTGAAACAGTATAATCTGTCTTCAGTTCAAAATAAATGAACATTCAAGTGCCCTGGTGCTACACTGACAACAAACAAGATATTCAGAATTCAGCTAGCCATAGAGAACCACGGTGGCAACTGAACCTTAATTACATTAGTTCAGCCCTAGCAAGGGGAAAGACAACTGAAACAGGTGAGGAATAAAGTCAGCCAAACTGATAGAGTGATAGCCTTACAATTATAAAAGCAAATACGGACACTAAACCTATAAATCCACGAAGTGTACTCAAGCAAATGAGCGCATTATCAACCAAAACACGCAACATGACAGCCGCTGTTCCCATGCTTGTATCCTTAAAAAAAAGAAAGGAAAGGCAGCATGGAAGCACGCACGAACGAATAAAATTAAACCCTAATCCGAATTTGGTTGGTAAGGAATTATATAAAACCTAAAGTGTAAAGCATTAACATTAAAATAAAATCAAATGTTCGCGTGTTCTCGATCCCAAACAAATTCATAATTTCTATCTTCATCGTTTGCCACATTTTACCAACCACCAGAGAAATCACC
Organism: Bauhinia variegata; assembly: GCA_022379115.2. Lineage (NCBI taxonomy): Eukaryota > Viridiplantae > Streptophyta > Magnoliopsida > Fabales > Fabaceae > Bauhinia > Bauhinia variegata. The sequence continues at coordinate 15,223,089 of CM039437.1, forward strand.
GTCAAACAAGTTGCCCATCAAATCAGTACCTCGTCTTCTGGGTTTCGTGATGAATGGTGCTCGACAACAGCGCGCCACTCTTTTCTGGACGAAGGTGGCATCTGCAGAGAACCGCCACGAGCGGTGGTGACAGCGGCAACTCCGGCCGTGGCCTCCATTGAATACGACACTGCAGCACGTTTAAAGCCGCACTTTGTCTCCCTACCTCTGGGAAGAAAAGAATCCCTAATGTTTAACAAGAAACATCGGAAAAACCCTAAAATTGAAAAATCTTTCGACAGTGAGGGTCTGACCACAATGATAGGGAAAGAAAAGAGCTAGGATTAGAAGGGTGAAGGGGGTTTTGGGGATACAAGGGTTTTGGAGAGATTCAAGCGTAATTTGTGAACACTCGGAGAAGGAGTGAGGGAGAAAGTGATTATTGATTGAGAGTAAGAAATTTTGTCAAGGCGGGTGCTCCCGCCATTTATAGTGCATCTTCACCAATTGGATGTGATGGCTTCACGCCTTCTCTCGGAGCGTGGATCATACGCTCACTTATCCCACCTAAATTATTATATTGTCGGTACCAGACGCCAAAAAATTAAATTAAATAAATTTCCATTGTAGTGATATTTCTTTTTTTATTTATCAGTTGAGTTTTTTTTTTTTTTTGACATTCTATTTTCTGTTGGATATTTATTTTGATTCTCGTAGCTTAGTAGTGAATTTTTTTCGTTGGCAACATCTTGGTTACAAATTCACACACACACACACACAAATATATGTTTTCTATTAAAAATTAAGAAAAAATAATTTGAAAAAAATATATATGGGCTTTCCATTGTAGCCACCCACCTCCTTCATTGACGTAGAACTGTAAAGCCCATTAGAGTTGCCCATTAATCTTTGGGGTATGATGTGATAAGCCCAAGACCTTTGTAGATCATATCTAGCCGAGGAGAAAAAAACAAAAGAATAAATTGCATTAATTACTTTTTATAAGTGACTACATTTTTTTTTTTATGTGTGTACGTGATTATATATTTTAAGTATTATGAAATTGTTGTATTAAACTCTCGGAATTCATAATTATCATTATTTTTGGTAAACTATTAATTCAATACAATATTTTGTGTTATGATAAACATATACGTCATTATTATATTTTTTTATCCAATCTATAAATCATGTATCAATGCATTATCCATAGTAAAATTTTATCAAATAAGTATTCATTTTTTTTTTTTTCACTTTTTTAACTCAATCACTCGTCAAATAATATATTTTTAATAACTTAATAATATTTATGACCATATTTTATATATTTTTGACTGAAAATAAGTAAAATAAAATATGTGAACTCAATTTAATAGTGAGAGCTTTGAATGGTACGCGATAAATTAAAATATTTAAACCTATTTGTTATCATGTAAACAAAGTAAATACTTTGGACAAAATCACAATGTAATTCTAACAGAGACCAATATTTTTCACATACAAAATAAGTTTAAATATACATATTCTGTATAAAAGCCAACGTAGTGCTCTGGCTTTTGAATCGATATTTAGCTAAAGCACAACTAAATAGAACAATACAACATTGGTAAAAACCGCAAAATACAACAAAATTAAAGAATAAGACAAGCCAACATAGTAACACATTTAACCCTAACATCCCATATAAATCACTTAAAGACACGAATATAATTAACAAAGAGATCGACCCTTAATTTGACTTGTCATTTTTTTTCTTGTGAAAGTTTAAAATGACTTCTTCTCAAATGAGGTTTAATTGAGTTGGCACTATTCTAACATTGTAGTTTTCATAAATTAAGTTCAAATTTATGAGATTTTGTTTATTTTTTAAAAAAAAAATAAAATATTATTTTATTTCAATGTATGTTAAGAAAAATCCTAAAAGGTATAGTGTATAAAATATTTATTTATGAAAAAAAATATTATATATGTGATGGTTGATGCCTCTAAATAATATCATGACACCACGAGGAACAATGTGTGTCCTGTCAAATAACGTTGTATGTGGTTGATTAGCTTACAACTTAATGCTCCTCGCAATATTCGACGGCAATTCTGTCTTGTGCGACTTCCCAAACTGTAATAATACTAAGTATATTGCACCATCTTTTACGCCATCTTCATTTATTATTTATTTTTTCTTGATCTTCGCTGCCTAATAGTCAAAACCGCGTTCTCTTCAGCACAGCACTTCGGACCAAAATAAACTGAGTTTAAGATCCTTATGATGACAAATTCTGAGCTGAAAACTTCATTTTACACCTATTTAAGATACTTATGTTAGAAACCATATACTTGTTCTAAATTTTGGCAAATTAATTTCATAAAACTTACTCAGAATAGACCTCAAAATTCTCAGGCTAGATATGTGACATTCAAACTCATATTTTTATAGGATATAGTTTTGATTCCTTACCAAATTAACAAGTCTTTTTAGATTTTGCATTCTCTATCTCTTCTGACCAAATAAGAAATTCACTTCAAACAGAAAAATTAGTTCCATAAGAAAAAGAAAAAAGAAACATGAAAACATAAAAAATTAACAAAATAAGTAAATCTATATAAATTGGCTTTATTGACTCAGTAATAAATCTACCTCGAGATAACAGAAACCTGAATAATCAGAGAATAAGACAACATAATTTCCTGAGAGATTTTCTGTAAAATATCCATTTCGAGAGTCAACTAAAAAAAAAAATGATCCAGATTGAAACATGTATTTATTTTTCATCTCCCAACAACCTTATAAAAAAACTTTAAAAATACTCTGCTATCCATAACTTCAACGCCTATAAAAACACAGATTTTTTTTAAAAGAAAAACCCCTTTGACATAACTATTGACGGGGTTTGAGTATTGAGTATCCACATAATTACACGTGACATATTATTATTTGATTTACCAAAAGAAAGAAGCACTTAGTATAATAATCATTTTGACCAAAACAAATTCTACAGACATTTTAGAACTACAAAACAATATATGTATGCAACAATAAAAAAACAAATATATATGTATGCACAATTAATATATACACACACACGTATACAAATCAACTATGTATACATAAAAATATATGTATATATATATATATATATATATATATATATGATGCATATGTATAAACTAAAGCAATGACTTGATATACTTCTTTGAATCATTTAATATGAATGGAGATGACCATGGAACTGGTCTGTTTTATATATATATATATATATATACACGCGCTTGAGTTTATTTTCCTTGGATTCAATAATTTGAACAGAAAAAGAAAAATCAAACTTATTAATCTAATTTGATTATTTTATTTATCTTCAAAAAATTAGAAGTATACAGAGATAAAATAATAATTATACGAAATTAAGAAAAATTTTGTTATTTTCTATCATGAGACAGCAGCTATTTATAAAAAATTATTTCTTTTTATTTCCTAACAAAAGAAAAGATGAACAAATAAAAGATTTAGATTAAGACGTGCTTACATTTCCAAGCTGCAAGCAACAGCAGAAGCAGCAGATGACTTTCACACATAAATGCATACAGATGGACTGTCCTATACTCGTATTAGCTTAATTCTCTGACTTTTAAATTTATAGCAAATTTCAACTCTCTTACCTTTTCCTTCTATACTTTAGTCCTTCCATTCTCCACCTCCTCTCTCTCTACGGTGTCTTCTCAATTTTCCCGGCGACGATTTCTACCCCTTGTCGGAGCCTTCCTCTCTCCCCGATCACCGTTGATACACTACCATGGGGCATTGCTGCAGCAAAAATGTTTCTGCCGTCAATAACGAAACGGTCACCGCCGATCACAGCATTAAGCCTCCACATCCGGGAGCATCACCGCTTCCTTCTGGCAACGGAACCAGTACCCACGGTGATGCGACCCCTTGCAGGTATACTCCCGCCAACTCCTTCTCCACTAGTCCCTTTCCGAGTCCTCTGCCTCCTGGAGTGGCGCCGTCACCGGCGAGAACTCCCGGTCGGAAATTTCGATGGCCTCTTCCGCCTCCATCGCCGGCGAAGCCGATCATGGCGGCAATACTAAAGCGACAGGGGAAGTCGAAGCCGAAGGAGGGGCCGATTCCAGAGGAGCAAGGTCAAGGTGGAGAGGGAGAGAGGCCGCTGGATAAGAGCTTCGGATATGGAAAGAATTTTGGGGCGAAGTATGAGCTGGGGAATGAAGTGGGTCGAGGACATTTTGGTCATACTTGCCGTGCCAAAGCAAAGAAGGGAGAGCTTAAGGGACAAGAGGTAGCTGTGAAAATCATATCGAAAGCTAAGGTGAGAGGCTTAGTATATGTACGTATTAATAACATATATATGAATTTGCATCTGATAGTAAAATTAGAATTTGAAATGTGCAATCTGAAGATCAATTGAAAGGGCTTTACTTAAAAGCAGCTCGGAGTTGACTCTTGATCATTCGGGTTTCAATCACGATTTTTGGGCGTCGAGATTACTTGTTTAGTTGGTCATTGACTGTGGTAAAATATCAAATAATTACTTACTATTAAACTTGGAAATTCTAAGTTTATTCAACGGTCGAGTCGCACTTTTTGGAAACACTATACTGCCATTTTCTGTCATCGGATCATCTTTAGGCGATAAATTCTGTGGATAGATACTGACGTGGAATTGCTAAGGTTGTGGATATGCTCCAAAGTCCGAAGTTATTTTTTTGGTGATCCGAGTTTCTTTCTTGTCTACAGTATGAAATTCACAACTGCATGACATAGACACGTTATTGTCATTTGGAGCATTAATAATGTCAGATAAGACTACTTTTAAGGGGAAATTTAGATGAAAAGTGATGATGATTGAGAAAAAAATTGGCAGAACCTATACATACATCTAGTTGGTTTCTCTAGAGGCTGGAACCTTACAGAAAGGCTTTGAGGATGTGCTGATATGTTGATACAGCATAATGAATTAAGAGGTGAAGCTTGTATCTTTTGTGTTTGTGGTGAAGAGGACGATGTTTTGGAAAAGTTAGCTCTTACTGAAGTTATGCCAGCATAAGGGAACTGAAAATGGATGTATTAGAGAAAATATATGTAGGGCACTGTGATTTTTACGAGAATAAGACTTAAATCTGTACAATTGAGGCCAATCGACTGTGTCTTGTATGGTGGACACTCCTGACTTCGGGATGTGAAGCTAATAAGCAGTTGTATCTTTTATGGCCAAAACAGACGGAGGGGAAGTAAGTAGTGTGCAAGAAACAGAATCAAATTAGTTGCTTGGATAAAGCTTTACTATGCTTCTCTTTCAGATCATTAGTTAGCATATCATTGCTTAGCTAATACTATTACATACTGGAACAGATGCCAGATAATTTAAAGGAGCAGTTCGAGTCGTTACAAAACATGGTTCATGGATAAAGGGGACTAACGGCAGCTTTATTATTAATGATTGATGGATTTTTTTTATTATTCCTTTGCTGCGGCCTCCATGGGTTTGAAATAATGTAAAACTTCCATACAAGTTCCTTGATCTCTGATGGTTGATATATGTTATAAAAAGAGAATGTGCTAAAGCTACTTCTAGAATTCTGCACTGTCCATCAAGTTCATTAGGAGATCAATTGGAGTATGAGAGTTAAATATAATTTGAGGGAGCGAATGCTATATGTTTTGGTGTTGTGTTCACAGCTTCACAGTTGCTTCCGTTCTTTGAAAATTTTTTTGGAAGTTGACATACATGATACAAGCCAAACTCTTCTTTTTTCTGTGTTCACTTTCAGTCAGCTTATTATTTTAGCTTGATAGAGGCATCAGTAGTTAACTAAGTCTTATATTGCAGATGACAACAGCAATAGCTATTGAAGATGTACGGAGGGAGGTGAAAATATTGAAAGCCTTATCTGGACATACGAATTTAGTCAAGTTTCATGATGCATTCGAGGATGCCAATAATGTCTACATAGTGATGGAGTGAGTGTAAAAATTGTTATTTCTCAAAGATGATCTCAATCCTGCTAGGATTTTATTCATGTGCATATTTTTTCCTTGGTTTGCATGCGTGTTTCTTATGTTTTTGAAGTAGCCAGGGGTAATACAAGACCCAGTTACTGGACTGAAATTCCATGAATATTTATTGTTTCAGCAGATTTATTGGTGAATTATGCTTTGCCTCACATATTTACAGTTGTTGAACTAGACATTTATTTATTTTTCCCCAGATTGTGTGAGGGTGGAGAACTGCTCGACAGAATTCTGGCAAGGTAAAAATGAAAAGGCTCTGTTTCATTTTTACTATCTATACCTTCTCTCCTGATATTCATTTGTGCCTGACAGAATCCTCTTAGTTTTTCTTTTGAATGTTATTATTCTTATTGGATTCTTCTGTTTTTAATTGTTTGCTAAAGAGGTGGAAGATACTCAGAGGAAGACGCTAAATCTATTGTTGCACAAATTCTAGATGTAGTTGCCTTTTGTCATCTTCAAGGAGTTGTTCATCGTGATTTAAAACCAGAGGTATGGCATTTTAAACGTATTGGAATAAATTGGCCATACCTTTAGATAACCGTGCATCTTTCTTATCTCTAGTAACGTCTTTAATCTATAACCTGCACCCTGTATATTTTGCCTGCCATGCAGAATTTTCTTTTCGTCTCAAAAGATGGGGATGCTCCAATGAAGGTTATTGATTTTGGTCTATCTGATTTTGTTAGGCCAGGTAACAATGATTAATAGCATTAATCAGTATATGGCGTAACTAAATTGTTAACTTTCTTCAATTAGGAGCCATTTACTTTTGTTTTTTTGCGTACAATGCACTGGGATAGTTGCATTGTTACATTCTAACTGCTAGAAAATAATATACTTTTAAATTCCTAAGAGTTCGAGTGAAATACAGTTCTCTCCATTCCTTATATTTTTGTGAAACAAATCAAAACTAAATTAGCACAATAGATGGGGGAAATAACAAGAAATACATGTGGCTATATCTAATTTCTGTCCCTCTGATAGTTAACCACTGAATTCTCTGCTTCTGTCAAAACATAGAGTTATTTTGTCAGATATTTTTTCTTCTCAGTTAGCACACTTGATTATAATTTGCTCATAGACTGCCATTCACTATTTTACTGGCGGAGATGCTTTTCATGGTATGGTACTCCTTGATTCTTTGTTTAGAATTGCATCTGGTTTCTGAAGGATACAAACCAGTGGAGAAAAAATCGAAAATGTCTACATATTTCTTGCAACTGCAGAATATTTTTAATTTATGTGGTCCTAAGATCATCAACATCCTAAGATTGTTTTGGACTGATAGCATTGACAGTTTCCTTCTTGTTAACATGCAGATCAACGCTTGAATGATATTGTTGGCAGTGCGTACTATGTTGCACCTGAGGTGCTCCATAGATCTTACAGTGTTGAAGCAGACTTGTGGAGTATCGGAGTTATAACTTACATATTGTTGTGTGGAAGTAGACCATTCTGGGCACGTACTGAATCTGGAATCTTTCGTTCTGTTCTAAGAGCTAACCCAAACCTTGATGATTCACCTTGGCCATCAGTGTCACCTGAAGCTAAGGACTTTGTAAAACGACTTCTGAACAAAGACCACAGGAAAAGGATGACTGCTGCCCAAGCTCTTAGTATGTTTCATTATAATGTTCTCAAACCTTGGTTTACTCAATAGCTGATTACTTGAAATTGAAATGCTCTCCTCTCTCATATGCAATCACATCCAAATTTTCTGACTTTTGCTAGAGTAATAATTACTTTGTATTTGCAGCTCACCCATGGTTGAGAAATGAAAAACTTGCTATCCCCTTGGACATTTTCATCTATAAGTTAGTCAAGTCATATGTGCGTGCTACACCTTTGAGACGTGCAGCACTGAAGGTAAACACTTGCTATGCTTTTTTTCTCAAACTCCCCTCCCCCAAAAACACACCCACAACGTATACCCAAAAAAAAAAAAGTAAATAAATAAATAAAGAAAAAAGAGATGGTAATGTTCTCCTCTCTTTTCTGTACATTGATGCAGGCTCTCTCAAAAGCTTTGACAGAAGATGAGCTTATTTACCTCAGAGCTCAGTTTAGCCTCCTGGAACCTAAAAATGGCTATCTTTCCCTTGAACATTTTAAAACGGTTAGTGTTTGGCTATAGTGAATTTTCTTCTTCTTTTTTATTTTTTTTTTTGTTGACATTTACGCAGTGTTATTCAACATACAGTATTATTATCTGTTAACCGCAAAACATAAAATATCTTTATTGAGACCTTCTAATTTCAGATTATTCATCTGCTTTTGATATATTGTTTAATGCATTTGAGCCAAAAAAAAGAATTGTTCAATGTAACGTTTAAAATTCATAGTTGATTTTGTTATTTGCTATTTCTTCCGAAAACCACCAAATGAAATTGAAGGAAAATGCAGGCTCTCATGAAATATGCAACTGATACAATGAAGCAATCAAGGGTCCCTGAAATTTTAAATTTGGTGAGATAATTTTTCTCTCTATTAATTTTGTTGCATTACTTGCTGCTCTCTCCATTTGGTTATTTCCATTGCCTTTCCTGTATTCTGCCCGCCTAGCATGTAGCATGTCTTTCTTATCAAGATTCAATAGTCCTACGATTAATTGAAAACAAGTTCTAGCAAACTTGATGATTTTACTTCAAAACTTAATGCGGAATTGCATATTTCTTGACTTTAGATGGAGGCGCTCTATCATAAAAAAATGGACTTTGAAGAGTTCTGTGCTGCTGCAATCAGTGTATACCAGCTCGAGGTTCATGAAGAATGGGAGAGAATTGCAACCACAGCTTTTGAGTGTTTTGAAGAGGAAGGAAACCGAGTGGTTTCAGTTGAGGAGCTGGCGCAGGTTTGCACATCATTTGCAAGAAAACACCCATAGTGAACTTCTCTTATAACCCATTAACCTTTTGAATATCATTTCAGGAGATGAATGTTGGTCCTTCAGCTTACTCTTTACTAGGCGATTGGATAAGAAAATCTGATGGAAAACTCAGCTTCCTCGGTTATACAAAGTACTTGCATGGGGTAACAGTTCGTAGTTCTAATACAAGACACCGACAGTTAGTATGACAGACTAAAGGCATACAATTTTTAATATTATATTTGTTAAAATTAGTTTGTGCCTTTTTTTTTTTCTTTCATTTGATTTGAAAAGGAAATGATACGAAAGGGATAAAACATTTTTTTTTGGGGTTGGTGGTGGGTTGGATTGAGTACCAATAGAGCTAACATATTGTTTGATTCCTCGGTATGTTTTTTACCGTGCAAAGTAAATTTCTCCTCCAAGTTTACATGAGTGTACATGGATCCCACATATTTTCTTGTAAGTGATTCCGTGTGAAGATTACAGACATAACTTTGGGGTTAAGAAATGGCAACAGTGTTTTGAAACTGAACTGTTCAATTGCATAGTGTGCGTATTTGGTTTAGTCCTTTCTAGCAAGATGTCAATTTTGTTTAGTAGTTCTTAAAATGAGGACAACGAGAAAGACACTATTGTTGTTGTTTTTGTTGCATCTTAGAGAGTAATTAACTAAACTGAAAAGATTGGTTCAATTGATAAGTAAGTTAAGTCTAACTGAATAATTAAAGAATTTTTATAATATTTGGAATTTGAAGTTGTAAGAAAGTGCATATTAATAAAGGGAAGATGATTGTAATTACTTTCAATTTTTAAATGATATTAATTTTATTTTTAATATGAAATAAATATTTTTTAAGTAAATTAAAAAATAATAATTAACTTTAGTTGTCTCCCCAATCCCTTAAATATTGATAAGTTTCTTTTTTTAACAAAGAGCAACTCCAATGGGAATAAGATAGAGCATACAATATAAAAATTTTATATAAGCTAGGTGTAGAAGGATCGTGAAGCTAGAGAATGGCATATTAACATATTTGTGATGCAAGTGTGAATGGATTTGGGTTCTTATGATAAAAACTATATTTCCATCATGATTAGAAGAATTATTTAAAAAGAAAACATATAAATCCGGGGAACATGTCATGTTGGTGGGCACTGGGAAGGTTTCTGGATTCAACGTTGTAATATACAAAAGTCTATGATGTCAGTTGGCTTAAACCCAAATTGAACGCGTACTGCGACTGATTCAATTCAACCAAATGAGAAGAAAATGTAATGGGGTAGTAGGTTCATATAGGGACAATCATAAATGGTGCCATACCAATGCCACGCCTAGGTTTTCTTCGTTTCTTCTTACATATTTTTTAATAGAGTTTACGCAATAATTTGTTTGCTAGTGAGAATCGAGAAACGATAACAACTAGATAAGGGAGAGAATTAGTGCCACAAAGATAAGGGAGAGAGAAGACTTTCTTAGACGTAGCAAACAAAATGTCATGACATCTTAAACTAAACAGTTGGTAATCGTCAACAACCTCAGAATTTTTATACTTCAAAATCAATTATAAAAATAGATTAAAGGTTTAAGTTAAACCCTAAACTCGAAACCTAATTCTAAAACTAGAGCATGCCGTAAAATGCATAATAAGAATTATGATTAGTTTATAAATTAATTAACAAATAATAAGTCATTCTTTTAGCCAACGTTTCAATACAACGTGTTCATTTTAATAATTTTTGTGCATTTTCTTGCTAGATTTCCACGGTGAACTTAATATAAAAATCTCAATTTGATGTTCACAAAGCATCGAAGAAGACAAATGAGAAGGACTAGATGGGAGAAGGTCTTTGGTCCAAAACTACCCACCACAACTTCGTATGAATTTCCTAATTCTCAACTATGAAACCCCACCATACCAAGACAAATGGCAAGGACCATGCTTAATTTGCAAACAGGAAAGAAACAGCACAACAGCTGCAAAACAAAACAAAACAAAACCTTTGTCTATAGGAATGGGCCTCACATTCTCTTCCATATGTCGTCACACAAAATAATAATCAGATTCCAATTTTTGTAAAGTTAATCCTTAAATTTGCTGTGGCTGAAAGTGCAATATAGAGAAAAGGTCTATCTATCCCTCACTTCGTTCCAATATTATCCTAATCGTATCCTTCACGCTTCAAACTCTCCATACTTTATTTTTTCACATCAAGGGTAAGAATTAATAAAGGAAAACAAGGAACAGTACGTGTAGAACATTATTCTCATTTGCTGTCACTGATGCAAACAAATATACCAAAATATATGATACAAATTTTGATCCAACTTTCTCGTCATTATCATCAATCTACACCACATTCTGGGTGTTAACTTTGTGGATAATTAACCCAAAAACAAAAAATTAAAAAAAAAAAGAAACATATACATGATCATTGTGATTAATTTGCTGCATAGTTGAACTCAATCATACTTTGAAGCACCAAACATGATGATGGTTGTGGTGGTGATGATGGTGAGAGTGCTGCTCTTGATCAATCATGCCTTGGACGGTGCGAAACTCTTCCACGTGGCAGGGAATGGTGATGGGACCCTTCTGATCAAAGCCATATTCTTCTTCAGCTTCCTTCAACAATTGCATGAAGAGTGGATGGTTGATGTAGATGACAGGGATCACAAACCTTTGCTGTTCCTCTCCTTGACCCACCAAGATTGCCAAACACCCTTTTGGGATGCCCTTCAGACCCTTCTTCTGGTGATCTTGTTGGTGAAAATGGAAGTGAGGGATATGAAGATGAAAATTCAAATGATGTTTGTTGTGATCTCCAGCAATCCCCATCTTCAAAGATAAAAAAAACCCTAATTTGAGTTGAAGAAAAAGGTGCCGAAGCTAGCTAGCTATAGCTAGGTACGTAGCTGTTTGATAATTACAAATTCAGTTTGGGTTACAAGAAAACTAGAGAGAAAGGCCAGGGATCAGAAGCAGAGATAGCAAGCAAGAAGAGGGTTAGAGAAGAGTCCGTGAGAGATCTTGGGATATTGCTCATGATAAATTGAATTCAGAGCCTACCCACATAAGAACATACGTTCAGAAAAAATGATGAAGAGGATTTGGAGAAGGTGAGATAACGGGTATTTATATTGGTAAGAGAGAAGGCTGAATTAGAATATATGGGAATATGAGTGTGTTTTACGGCGGGGTGATGATGGATCGGGTGCTTCTAGGGTTTACTTAGTTTATACACAAAGTAAGATTTGTCCTAGCTAGAGAGACAGAGTCATTTCTCGGGTGGCTTTTTCTTATAATTATATAAAAATTTTATTTATTGACTAGCTGCAAATTTTGAATTTGCTATGTGAAGGGGATAATCTTGCTGTCTCCAAGAGAGTGCTAGAAATCATCGTTACTAAATATATATACGTATACACATAATCCTTGTATTATCTCACCCTATGCATCAAAACTGAAATCTCAGTAACAAATATCTTCAGTACTTTATAATAAAAATATTTGCACTCCAATTGGAACGATTCATATCTACATATACACATAATGATTTTATGTTAATCAAAACCATGATCTTAATTAATTAATTGATCTGTATACAACTGTGCATTAATTATTTTTTGCCTTGTGCGTGAAGTAATATATATATATATATATATATATATATATATATATATATATATATATATATATATATATATTTATAACTTTATTAGTGAGATTTGGTAAAACACAATCCCCAAATTAGTGGCATTCAAACTAAAAGTAAGCTAAGAATATGGAATATACTCCAATGAAATTATATGTTAACCTTCAATTTATTTTTTTTAATTACCAGAAAAGAAAGGAGGAAATGTAGAAATCTTGCAAAAAGGATAAAGATTGGGATGAAACGATAAATATTTAGTTATTGTCAACAAATGGAGGTGACATTGTCCAACAATTTCGGTGGCCACATATAAAAAGGAAGGCCAACCAAAGTGAAAGTGAGTATAGATGCTGACCTAGAATGGGAAAGAGAAAGATTCTCGGTTTAATTTCTCCACAAGCTCTGGTTCTATATATTATGATATTAATTATTTTTCTGAATATTTTGATACATATCTTAATATTTACACATAATTATTATTAAAAGATATGCAATAATATTCGATAAATGCCAAACATCATAGTCGAAAAAGTTGTGATTTTGGTACTTGGCAAAATTGTTTTCTTTTTAGTAATTTTTTGTTTTAATTTGATTCTCCGATCATCAATAATTTCTTCCTTCAATATCTTGATATTTTACTTCTTCTTTTTTTTAAGAACAAAAAGAAGATAATTAGATAAATTTTCTTTTTCCTTCCCTGGCCATAGCAAGAATTCTAGCAAAGAGGACAGGCACCGAGGTGAAGTGGGGCAGATGTCTGTCCATGTCAGCACTTTGTGGGGTCGTTTTACGTCGACAGTGAGGTAATACCCACACATCGTGCACAAGAAACGGCTAATAAAGTGGGGTTCCGATAATTCCAAGTAGACATCAAGCTCACGTCATTAATTTATCAATCAAATTTATTAATTTAAGAAAAAATTGTGGAGGGCGACAGAACGCAGACTTTGATAAAATTAAATAAATAAATAAATTTGCCGTAATTGGTGGTTGTACTTGTGCTTTTGCCCTTAAGAACACGTTTTGAGTGGAGCCCACAAGTAGCAAACCATTGAATGATGGATGGGACCCCTAGTCCAATCCCGGTCTTGCTCCTGCCAGATTTCCTCGCATAATTATTGTCGAGAAACTGAAACATAATTAATTAATGGCAACAAATTCTCTATATTCTTATGTCATTGAAATCAAATTTTTTAGCCCAAGAGATGTTAGTCGAATGAAGACTCCCAAACAAGAGGATAATAGATAATAGATTGTGCTGCCAACCCCACGACTAGCCTTTCCTTTGCTTTCAACTTTAAAGTGCTTTTCTTTTCCATTCCCACTCCAATTTGTCAAAAGCAAAAATGATTATATCGAAAGCATCGACACTGTAGGTGACCCAAGTTTGGCTTTTAAGCATCTTTTCATGTCACCTGAGCGCATTTTTTTCCACATTTTGTTTGAGTTTAGGATCTTATCGTAAATATAAATATGTAATTCTAATTCCTCACACAAGAGAATTCATCTGTTAATTTAATTAAGGAGATCAGGATAAAGAAGCAGACAGCGAGTCATGAACAAAGATAATAAAGCAATTGGCATAATTAAAGGAAACACCTATGGCCATTCCAAAAAGTGTGGATATTGGTGAATCGCTCACATATATTATATTTGATGAACTCTTGCTTCCGGACAAAGCTGTACTTTAATTACTACTCTTGCTCAATACTCACCCATCAATTTTCTTATCTTTTCATCCATAAAGCAAAAGCCAAACCCATCCAAATCCTTTTCCTTTGCTAAGATATATTCTTTTAATTGATAATGAATGATATCATCTCGATTATCTAAGATGATATTTTGATCATTGGAAACAACATTATAAGTTTTGACCATGCATAGAGTAACTCTAAATAAATTCTTCTTCGTGTTTCTTCCCAACGTTACTTTTCAGGTATTAATTGGTCCATTGATAAGGAAAAAATAAATGACAAATTGCATTTGCTATAATAACTTCAACTTGCATCTTTTCCTATCATCACCTTTAGAAGTTAAAGACTAAAAAGGTCCTCGCGTCTATCTTATGATACTAGTCATCATCGTGGGCCTAAATAGTTCAGCCCGTGTAATTGGCTTAGCCGTATCCATTTAACCAAGGCCCAAAAATCGTATTTGAGCAACTCACGTCCATTTTCCGATTCGGATTTAACAATGTAAACAGGAGGTACGATGTATCGTATTTAACCCGTGCCGGCTCGATATCAATTCAACCGGTCTTAACGGGCATTTGTACTTATCTTCCCACGTGGGGAATATTCTATTACATTAGATTTTCAATTTTTTTTTGGAATATTATATTTCAACATTGTGTGCGTAACGAAAAATATATATAGATAAGAGAATTATTATTAAATGATTGAGTAGCCATCCTAAGAACTAATTGTATAAAAGCATCTTATTTTCACTACTAAGCTTAATTAAATACTTTGTTATCTCTATTTTTTTTTTCTTGTACTGCAAAACCCAGAACTTGTTCTTGTGAATGATAACATGGATGGTGAGTGACGCAAAATATTTAGAAGGGCAACAAAGTAAAGTTACCCTAAACTGCACTATAAAGTATTAATTGAACAAGGAACAATTAAAAGAATGCTAACTGGGCCGTAAGATTTTTGTTTTTTGTTTTTTTTTTAAAAAAAAAACAAATAAAAGATTCTGAAAGTGTTATTCGTACATAGTTATAAATAAATGATTTCATAGTGAAAAAATCCTTGGAGTAGACGTAGTTTGCCCTGAGCTGACTCCACGATCATTGACAAGTGCTTAAAACACTCTCCCATGTGTTTTTCAAACACAGTTAAGTACTCCCCCTACAAAACATAACATGCAATTTCAAATAATGGTGCGCTTAGCTATTGTTCTTATTCAAAAGTATGTATTTCAGTAAATAGTTTAAAGAATATACCTTTTTTCCATAAAAATTCATTTTTTTCTGTCAATAAACCTTGGCTCGTCTCCTTCTGAAAATTTACGTCAGCCTTGGTTCCTGAGTTTCAAAGAAAAAAACATAAATGAATGACAAGATCGAAAAAATATATATATATGTATGAAATGATCACCACCTTAAATTACACCCCGTACGCTGTACGGATGAATAAACGAATCATCCTGCATCTGATTTGAACCCCAAAAATAAATACCCTTCTTCTAGTGAAGCGAAATTACCATCCTCTCCCTAAACATTCATCGTCCCCTTTGGCTCTTCCTCCGTCGTCTCAGTATTACTCCGGCTCCACCTACAGCAGGACCCTCCGGCATCCAATGCATCTGATATCGGCTTAATTACCATGATGCCCTGCCCCGCTGCGGCACAGGCAAACGCACCCAAAAATGCAACCAATGATGCGACGCCGTACGCCACCTCGTCGGGGTCCCAAAAATTCGTCAACATCAGGGACACAATCTGCAGGAGCAGCGCTATCAGAATGGTGAGAGACAACTCGTGAATCCGCCTTCGAAGACCCTTATTGATCACCAGCGACAACACCTTCCAGGAAGAGACCACGAACCATATCGCGTAGGCAATCCCAAAAGCCCCAAATGCGATGCTATTCAGCAAGGGGAAAGCACAGAGCACCGTCTCGTTCCCAGCTCCGTTCCTCAGAACGATCGAAGTCGAAGTCAGCCGGAAAAACCCCGGCAACCGATTCTCCAATGGCTCGAGGAGAATTAAGATAGCTTGCACAGTTGTAACGGGCAGGCACGTGATAGCCACGAACGTAATTGCCCAGATGTCGTTTGGGGTTTTTTTCCTGATAGAAGCGCTGAGGAGGTAAAGCAGGATCACCAAGAAAGCGGGTTCGAAGAACCCCAAAGAGAGAATGATGTGGGCTTTGCAGAACTTGTCTTGTTGATTTATGTCCACCGATGGTAGAAATGAGTAAAGATATCTGCGACGGAAAAATGGCGACCGAAAGAGCTCGACGATGGCCCAGAGGAAGATGAACGCGACGAGGAGTAATCGAACGGTCCAAAGGGAATTGAAATCCTGTAGATGGGTTAGGATTTTGGATTTGAGACGAAGGTGGAAAACGAAGCAGCAGGAGAGAACAGAGAGGACGAGGAGGGCGGCGATGAAGACAAAGGTGGTGATGTCGAAAGCGCAATCAAGGAGTGGTAATGCAGAAACGAATATCATGGATCAATTTTTGTGCTCTGTTTCTCTCGCTCTCTCCCTCCTAATTTTTTCCTCACAAATTTGCTATCCAACGAAATTGACTAATTCTTGTTTTCCTAAAACAAAAATTGATCGGAGACGAAGATGCGGTGCCGGCGATAACGGTGGAGAGGGAGTGAGGGTAAAATTAAGCATGGAGATTGGGATTTGAATGGATCAAAAAGGTTTTTTTTTTTCCAGGTAATTATTATTGGTCGGTCGGAAGGGATAGTGGGGTTAAGGTATTTTCCCTTGCTTTTGGTCTCTGTCTCCCCACTGTCCCCGACCGGCGGGAAAACAGGTTGGGCGATCAGCTATAAGATAGGGCTTGAATTTCACATAGAGAGAGAGAGAAAGAGAAGGCAACGAGGATGAGAATAATGAATGGAACGAAGGGGCGAGATGACGATGGTGATGGTGGAATTGTGGTGTGATGGGAGGGATCCTTCAATTTCGGCACTGTGCGGTTATATACACATAATAATATTAACGCTCTCAAATTCTCAATTCATCTTCTATTTTAAGTCTTAACAATTAATCAAATTAAATCCCAAATATGTTGTGGTCTTATTGGCAACCGCCATGCATGCGTACGCGGAGACACAACATAGAATTAAGATATCGGTTTGCTGAGGTGGCAATTTTATTAAATCTGTTCTGTTGACCGTGGTATTCATGTTGTCACATTTAGGAATGATTAATTAGGGAAACGCTAGTCAAGTCAATATTTTTATTCTTTAATCATTATTATTATTCCATTAATTGTATTGTATATATACTAGGCACATGTTAAATTTAAATGAAATATACATAGGCGATAGCTACTATATGTAAATTAATGAATTAATTGAAGATGAGTATCTTCTAACGATAGACCAAGTTTCTGCCCTATTATGTAATTATATATAATCCAATGAATATGATTTCCTGATCATTTTACCCAAACAATAATTGTACCAAGGAGCTTGCTTGGTTTAGCTTATTTATATTCATATGTTAACATAATAGTTAAATATAATTGGTGGAAGAAAAAGTAGGAAAGTGAAATAGAGGCATGGCATGATTTTGCAAGCCAACAACTGAACAGGCAAATCCATATAAAACCCATGTTTCCAGCGATCCTTTATGTTTCCACCCACAATTAACATAAACATATGTATATCCCTTGCTTTCTTGTCTCCCTGTTCCTCACCTGCATCCCACTACTCGTAATTAAAAAGAAAAATATCCACAATTTAATTTGCTTATTCTTATTAATACATGCATGTCCATCACTGTGGTCCAAGAGAAAATAACATTATTAGATTTGAAATTAATTGAGATATATGCAGAGGGATCGTGAGAAGTTACTATTCTTTTCAGTCAATTGATTGACCCAGAAAATCCAAAAAAAAAATAAGAAGAAAAATATGAGCATTCTTCGCACGTATAGAGTGATATCTCGAAATAGATATATTAGATATTACTTACGGGCTAAAGATTAATTAAGATGCATGCATATGGTGCTGGTATAATATCAGTATGAAACAGCAGTGTAGAGAAGCAATATATATATATGGATATATGTTTCGTTCATCAAGCATTTAATTTCTAACAGCATTATTATAAAAAACTTAAAAAGAAGACAACTTGTTACCGACAGCGAGCCATGAAACAACAAGTCTTTAATTCCGATGATTAAGCTACATGCGCAGAAGATATATATGAATGGTTCACTTTTGTCTTAATAGCCACTCATTTTTTGCAACATTAAAGTTAATTTCTTATATATTTTTGTGAGATGACATGCATGTCGACCTCTGTATATATTGTGACTTGCGTAAAACTGACTCAAATGATATTTATCGAAGATATATAAAACTTGTTTATAAAGAAAAAGGGAATCAAGAAAGATTTTCAAAAGACAGCAGAAAGACACTTCCTTTTTATAAAGAGAAAAAAAGATGATAGCATTAAAATAGAATCTCTCTATTCTACCGAATATTTTGTCACACTCCATGCTTCAGCTTCCCTGTCCTCCTTCGTCTGTATGTCTACCACTCAAAAAGAATAATTTAATTACTGGAAAAAGAAAAAAGAAGAACAAAGGAACATTGGTAAAGCTGAAACGGTGCAGATCAGATAGAATACATGCATGCATGCCTGGAAATCTGAACTCCAAAAGAAACATTCAATAAAATTAATTATCAGAATTAATAACAACTCGTAATTAATGTTGGAGATTTAAAACCTATTTTCCTTTTAATTTAGTATCATTTTGGTCTATATATCTAAGACTGAGAAAGAGAATAGAGAAATGATTATTATTATTTCTATACCTCAAAGCCTAAGACGGTGGAAAAGAAACCCTAAGAAACTAGAAAATGATAACAGTAGACTGGGATCCCAGACAGATGAGAAGAAAAGGTAGAAGCCATCGTGGGAAACTCTGATCCGATGATAGGCGATAAAAGGATGAGATAGATCGATGGACTAAAACTCAAACAAGCATATATAAGAACAATAACTGAGAATTCAAAACCAAATGATGGATGCCTTTTACTCTTCTGTTCGGGACAAGACTATGGACAGTCAAATAGCTTCATCATTACACCGATCTTCCACGAAAAGAAGAAACTCCATATATATAAATCATGAGCTGAAAATGTTAAATCAAACTAATTCATCCATCATAACGTACCTGAAAATTAAAGACTGATATTACGGCAAGAGAGAAGAAAACCGAAAATAATGACAAATATGGAAGCAGTAATTGAGGGGAATGAAGCCTGGTCCGAGGAGACACTAACGCAGAAGATATGTAAAAGTGGGGAAATCAAAGACGGTGGCATGCCTTGGACCAGACAACATTCCCCCCAAAAGATGAAAGCTTCCCAGTTCTTGTCTCCAAGTCGAGGGTTCTGGTTTGGTTGGTGTTTTTTTCATTCTGATCTAACTAGCTAGGTTTGAGGGATTTGGTTGATGAATAGCAAACATTGAATGGAAATGCAATGATGAAGATAATGATTTGGTTTTACTAGAGAGTAAAAGTTATCTTGCACGGAGAATGAGAGAAAAAAGAGAGGATGGATTGGCATGTCTAGGTGTGGCGGTCATGGTCATTTATGGAATTGAACACGGCTGAAGTGGTTGGGCTATAAAGCTGCCCCTTATTACGTGTCTCTTTCCTTCATTAATAATGGAAACACGGTAATCAATATAGTCAACCTATCTGCCGTTGGATTTGGATGGTGATGAGTTAATGATCACTGTCTCAGTCTGCTACCTTCATCATACACTCATGATAAATGTGGAACGGTGCACGAGTAATCTTTCAAGTTTTCATTGCCCAAACTCATTTAATGCTTCACGATTTTTTACGCGACATTCAATGAATCCCATTTATCTTTAATGTTTATTAACAAAACAATTAATGACTATAACATTATTCGGACGAGGAGAAAAAAACATTGGGCTATTGGCAAAGCCCGAGGGTGAAAGTTCTAACATGTGGTTTCAGTCCAGTAACTGTAGAGAACCATCAAAACCTGGAGCCCATTCTTTGCCGGTTCTAGAGGACTCCTCGAGCCCACAATACCCAAAAAGAAAATACCACCCTAGCCCAAAAACTTTTTTGAAAAAATTGTAACCAAAAGTTAAATTATTTTTTTAAATCGGTAAAAGAACTAGAACTTATATCTATATAAAATACATTTATAATTTTTATCATCTCAACCAATCTTTTGGAAAAAAACCTTCGATTAATGGGGAGAGAAAAGAGAATGAAGAACTGTCTAATAGTTAGTTAACAAGAGAATCAGGGCTATGGGCGTGGTGCATGAAAATCAGCCATGGATGATATAATAGTAAAAGATGATTTATGTGGGTGAGAAAATCTTAGTATCTGAATTCTCAAGTTGGCTTGCTGAATGGCGACAGGAGTTTTCAAAGCCGACGAGGCTTGATTACTTTGACAATGATTAAACGAATCTTAACTCAAAGACCCATCGAGTGACGTAGGACTTGAAGGCACCCGATACCTAACTTTGGCCACCAAATTGGTGCGGTGGGGCAACCCAACCCATTTGGCACTAATAACAGTTCCATTGCACCTATCATCTCAAAAGCAAAAGGACCCCATCACCTTTAGCAGACATAAATGTTATAGAGCTTGACTCAAGTATAAAAATAAAAATGGATACCAATTACCCAAGCGGAAAGTATCAGTAATCATGGCCGTTTAAAGACAAAAAACAATTGGGTGATTTTTACAAAAGGAGAACTTGGCACGGACCATGACGCTTCTCTTATGGTAACGGGGACAAAATTCATCGTCTCCTAATTTATCTTATATTTTTTTTTAAAATTAATTAACAGATTGAATTTGTAACTAATTACAGAATTTAAAAATAACTTAAAGATAGAAAATTTTGTCTAAAAACCTACCCAGTTTCTAGGACTTGAGACCTAGATATTATTCATTTGTCTAATCATACCGAACGTCTCAAATGTGAAAACACACACCCTTACCCGCACTAGCTTTGTTTTGGCATTAGGTATTCTTGGACTATGAAGAAAATGACCGCATAACATAACCCTACCACAAAAAGTCCAATCTTTTATGTCACAAATCACTAACCCTTCTCACCCTAAATATCCTTTCTGAGACGAAACCCTCTTCCCCTTAGCACACAACAAATGGGAAATTAAGAAACAAAGTCTTCCCTTGGCTTGCAATTTTTGGCCTAAAGCACACGGCATCTTATCTTGGCCTGTGACCCAAGCCAAGCGTTCCTTGTTTGCATGAGACACTTCACCAACCACCAACCACCAACCACGGCACCAACCTAAAGAAGCAAAATGGCACTATACTTTAAAGCATGAAGAAAGCTTGATAGTAAAAGGATAGCTATATGGCTATCTTTATTCTGATGAGAACAAGATGGAGAATTTAGTGGGCATGTCCAATTGCCAACTGGTATGATTGGTAATAAATGTAAATAATTCACTTTCTCTGATTTAACCCCACAATCGACAATCCTTTTGTCTCTATTAGGCGACTTAAATTGACCCTTATCTTGTGCATCATGAAATTGAAAGCTCTATTGCATTATTAAATGGTAAGTCCCTTCCCATCATCTTATCTTCTTATCCTCTTGACAGAGAAATGAGAAAATTGACTACACTGGAGCTCATCACTGTTGCATTGCTCATCTTGCTCCTACCATTCCTGGAATCACATCTATAATTACAAACACTCTAGCTTTCTAATAAATCTTGTCTGGAATCTATTTCTTTTGAGTAAGTCGAATGGTATCATAGACTAGAGACCTGAATACATGATAGAATCTGTTATAGTAAAAACTATTAGACTAGTTGAAAATGAAAAAGACACTTTTCCTGTTTACGTGGGTTTCCATATGATATAAGCAAATTGAAGTGTAATATCTAATCGTCGTTCACTTTTTATTTTCTTATACTCATCAACTACTAAAAGTGTGGTATAAGCAATAAGCCTCTTGTCTTGATTTGTGCAGAAGTGCCCTTTCTCCCTAATCGCCTTAGCTACCGACTCTGTCAACAAGCAAACGAAATGGTCATAGCTCGTAGAAATTTGGTGATCTTCATTTAATTAGTCCTTTAAGTTGGGATAAGTTTGACTGCTGAGAGAACCATTAGCAACCTAACTTGATAAAGCAACCCATGAATGACGACAAAGAACAAGAACTTCTCCTCTCAACAGATAAGAACAAGAAAAGAGACACGTTCATTATTGAGATCAACTTTAGTTCTTGAATAACAAAGGAACCCCCAATTTAGCTGGAACTTACAAATCAAACAAAGTAACATAATATACAGTTTTGGCAGCTAGTGAGCAAGAGCAATAGAGCTGCATAGTATACTAAATCAGACAAACAAAAAAAATATATATATATAAAAAGATCTGCATACAAACTGATGACTTCTTACGTTGTATTCCTAGAATATGTAATTAATGATGATGAGTTTCTTGTTATCTAGAAACTTGAGATTTTTCTCCCACTGCTTTGCTTATAAAAATGAAACAGATATCTGTGCTTATGTGGGTGACAAGTGTGTAGTTCCTTCTCCAAACAAAATAGCAGCGGCCCTATAGGCTATAAGTAGTCTACAAGTAGAGAAAGCAAAGACCATTTTTGCTACAGAGCAGCGAAAGATAGCAAGCAGCACACGGTATCTAATCTCATAGGTCAGCATGATCCTTCATTTACAAGTTCTAATAACGTGATAGAAATGTTCTTGAGAGAGTTTTTTTATGGCTAGCTATATATTTTGCACTAGATTCCCTTCAGCAGACTTTTAAAGCACAATCTGTTGGGAAACAACAGCTACATATAGTCTAGCCAACAGGGAATAATTCAGCCTTGGACTTCAAATTATGGAGGAAAACGTTGAAAGCTTGGTGAATTCAGAGCCACCTCAGAATCCAAGGAAGAAAAAGAGCAAGATAGAGAACAAGAGGAGGTTTAGTGATGAACAAATCAGATCACTTGAATGCATATTTGAGTCAGAATCAAAATTAGAGCCGAGTAAGAAGTTGCAACTAGCAAGAGATCTTGGGTTGCAACCACGCCAAGTTGCGATATGGTTTCAAAACAGAAGAGCCAGATGGAAATCAAAACGGATTGAGCAAGAATACAGGAAACTCAAAGATGAATACGACAATTTAGCATCTCGGTTTGATTACTTAAAGAAAGAGAAGGAGTCTTTGCAAATAGAGGTAAATTAATTTTCTAGTTCTTCTAATTGGAGCTAGCACTTAAATGCAACAAAAGGTTTAATTTATGTTGTTTGTTTCTCAACAGTTGCAGAAGCTAAGTGATATAATGGAGAACTCTGTTGATGGGAAAAGAGAATGCAGAATCAGGGTTGCTGAGGATAATAGCACAGATGATGTTGACTCAGGCAGTGGACACAGCAATTGGAGAGGTGATGAAGCAAAGCCCAGTTATTCAAACGAGTGTTTTGAGGACAGAGAAGCCATGCATTCGCATGATGAAAATGAAAAGAGAGAAAACACTGGGTATTCTAAGGACAGAGAACACCAAATTCAGAAGAAAATGGAGGAGCATGAACCCTCGGCATCACTTGAAAAATGGAACAGTGTGGATCCCAGTGGTCTCTTTGATCAGTCTTGTAGCAGTTCACAATGGTTGGATTTCTGGACTTGAAAGTTTACATTTTTAATTGAAGAAGGAACAAGGACTGGAACTGGGTGGCACCAGCATTGCAAGAAATCCAAGCCCAAGCAGGAAGTGAAGTGGAAATTTAGTGTTGGGTTTGCTCAAGAAAACCAGAGTTGGAATTTTGAAGGCTGTGAGATCATATGCAGAGAATGAAGATAGTCTCACTCAAATGTTTGTGGATTTGGAAGAAGGAAGAATATGCCATGTTTCTGCTTGCATGACTTTTCAATCTTTGTGTGATTTTTTTTTTTTTATTACTGGGCTTAACGAGGGGATCAACCCCAAAACATATGCTCTTAAAACTTGAGGTGTTGATTAACTTGAAAGTAATAGAATTTTTAGAGAAAAAAAGAAAAAAATTCTTGTGTTTCACATTATTCCTGGATTGTTTGATACGTCCTTCAAATCAAACATTATCAAACCAGAATCAAGTGCAAATTGCTTCCTTGTAACAAATTAAAGCCAGCAACCGATGATAAACCAGACACATTATTGTACGGATATTTTTGGGTTATATACATTACACACAAAGCAAATGTCGATTCAGACTCAAGGTTATAGATTAGGGTGGACAGTGGGAAAACTAGCTTAGTATAAAATAATATTTAAAAAAAATATAGCTTAGTATAAAATAATTTTTAACAAAAAAGTTATTGTCAAGACAGTTTGGCCGAGTGGTCTAAGGCGCCAGATTTAGGCTCTGGTCCGAAAGGGCGTGGGTTCAAATCCCACAGCTGTCACTTAATTTTTTTTTTCCTTTTTTTTTTCGCACGCACCAAACTATCAGCTATTTTTTCTTTTTTTACACCTATCCGCTGAGAATTAGAAGAGGGAAGATTGAATTGGAACCACATAAAGAGAAAGAGAAGAACTTAATCCAAGCTCGGCTCTTGAATCACTGGTGACTCTGTTCAAAATTGGTGTATGGCATTCGCAGCTTTCAAACCCATGGCGTGCTTTAGCTCTCTGTCTTCTTCAAATGCTAATCCCTTGCCTTCCTCACTATTTAGGCCTCTCAAATTCCCTTCCTTCTGGCCAAGGCAAAAGGTATATTTATTATATGCGCTTTACCTTTGAATTTCTCTTATTTTTTATATATGAATACTGAACAATGAACTTCAACTGTAATGACAGGTGAAGATGGGTCCACTGAGCGTGTCTCCAATGGGGTTTGGAACTTGGGCATGGGGCAATCAATTTCTTTGGGGTTACCAGGAATCCATGGATAACGAGCTTCAACAAATCTTCAATATGGCTTTGGAGAATGGAATCAATCTCTTTGACACTGCTGATTCTTATGGCACTGGAAGGTTAAATGGCCAGAGCGAGAAGCTCCTAGGCAAGTTCATTCGACAATTTAAAGGTTTATCACTCATCATTCCTTTCTCAATTTTAGTTAATTTCTCATAAATCCTTCGCCTACATGTCGTGAGTTATACTGGGCATGAAACTATGCAAGCGTCAACCTGTGCTCACCATAGTGTTCATCTTCACTTCTACAGGGCAAAACGGAGGCCAGGGTGATATAGTAATTGCAACTAAGTTTGCAGCATATCCATGGCGCCTTACACCTAAGCAGTTTGTGAATGCTTGCAGGTGATTTTCTACGTTGTTCCTTATACATATCTATTTACCCCTTAGTTGTTGATTAATTTGCCAAGTAATGTTACATAGCAAATGCGTGCTTACCTTTTTCTTTACTTATTATATTGAAATTTTAACGAAATGCATTTTCAGGGCATCCTTAGAGCGGATGCAGATTGAGCAAATTGGGATAGGACAACTACATTGGTCAACTGCAAATTATGCTCCTTTACAGGAGTTAGCTCTTTGGGATGGTTTAGTGGCAATGTATGAGCAGGTTACCATAATTCATGTGTAATGGTTGGATTATCTTGTGAATATATATCAGACAATGAGTTAGCCGTTACTAATATAATCTGCCGTGGGAGGAGATTTAAAATCATGCTTGGAACTTACAAGTACTGAATGTTGATTAAGCAACTCAGGGTGCTTTCTTCATTTCTCATTCGCATGGCTTTTCTTCTCAACTTCTAATTCTGATTCAAGTATATACATGTAATTCAGCTGTTATTTCTTCATGGGCCAAATTTACTATACTCATAATAATGTTGCCCTTACAGGGTTTAGTACGAGCTGTTGGAGTGAGTAATTATGGACCAAAACAGCTCTTGAAGATATATGATTACCTCAAAGAACGTGGAGTTCCCCTGTGCTCTGCCCAGGTATATATTTATGGTTACAAAACTTTTGATGTTACAAGTATTGCTGAACAAATTAGCAAGTTCATTGTTGTCCTAATAGTGACAAATAAACATATTCTACCAGTCAAACCAGTGACTCACAAATGCCCTTAAGATATTCTCAAAAAAAAAAATACTCTACCTGTACTTCTATTATGTTTCTTTATTGTTTGAAGACACAATGATTTCAGGTGCAATTTTCTTTGCTAAGCATGGGGGAAGATCAATTAGAGATCAAGAACGTATGTGATTCTCTTGGTATTCGCTTGATTGCTTATAGTCCCTTAGGACTTGGAATGCTTACTGGAAAATATTCACCATCCAAACTTCCAACTGGGCCTAGGTGTGTTGACTTTTAAGCTTATATCTCTATACGGTAGAGTAGTAACTAACAATAACCTTATAGGCGATTCATATTAGTTTCTGTCATCTTGCAGGGGCTTGCTATTTAGACAAATTCTTCCAGGATTGGAGCCTTTATTAAGTTCCCTGAGAGACATTGCAACTAAACGGCGCAAAACCATGGCACAAGTAATACCTTTTTCCTTTTCATTGTTCTTTATATGCAAATGATTTCTTTATCAAATTGTCTTTCTGAATGTTAAAACTTACTACGTTGAGCACAGTAAATCATTCAGTGAATGCACAAGTGATAGAACTACCTTTGCTTTGTTTATGAGGATCAATATGTAGGCACGTATTGATATTGTTGATTCAGATGTATCTTTTGACTTGTATTATCATCTTCAGTAGATCATACAATCACATACCATTCTTTTCCTTGTTTGCTGTTACACTTACCATTTATCCTGTGATCCTTCCAATTTTGCACCTACTTTCGTAATATGGACTTTATGATGTCAGGTTGCTATAAATTGGTGCATATGCAAAGGTACTATTCCAATACCTGGAGTCAAGTCGATCAAGCAAGCAGAGGAAAATTTGGGTGCTGTTGGATGGCGCCTCTCTTCAAACGAGCTGCTTCAGCTTGAATACGCAGCACAAGAATCCCCCCAGAGGATGATCCAAAACATTTTTCAAACCAAGTATACATACTATGCCATTTCATAGTCAATCTAAAAGAGGAAGGGGGACGAAGTTTAAATAACAATGATTCAATTATCTAATGTGGCTTCGTCTTCATAACAGGTAACCTTTGTAGCAATATCTCATTGAGGGCGCGGAGCTAGTAAAGATACGGCATTTTCAAAATGAGACTGAAGACATGTCCCTACTGCCTACACAAGCTAATATGATTCGGCAATTGGCCGTTACATATCTGAGTGGAACGGTTCAAGAGACAAGTGTCTTTTTTCTTTTATGGTCCTCAACAACATTAAAAGGGAGCCATGTGATTGGAACGAATTGAGTTACGGTAACACTAGTATCCAATAACTGAAAGAAACCCGTCAACCTTTTCAACAGTACTGTCTGTTATATATGGAAGGACACCCATTTGCATAAATTGTTACAAACTCTGAACGAATGCACGATTAAAGTAGATAATGCTCCTATGCATGATGCGGAAAGTAACTGCATTAGCGAGCTTGAAGAATATCAATAGATCGGAAAATAACATATGTGACTTCTCAAATCGAAAACATTTGTAACACAGCTTAAAATCATCAAATCAAAAGCAATATCTAACTCGATCTAACCCGATCAAAGGGGTGATCCAATCATAGCAAAGAGACTCTTCAAACATAATTCAAAAGGATTTCTAGTTTAACTAGGGAGTCTACAAAAGTCTAGTAAGCTATGAACTTGTCAAGAATCGCGAGACATCCAGCGACTAGAGACAACCCATTTCTTCTTGTAATAAGAGTTTACTTGATCTTCTTCTTTGGCCTCAGCTGCGTGAGACATAAACGTATATTAACTTAAGCATAAAATCTAAGGTCACATAAGCGCAAGATACCAAAAAAATACATTCATTATCAAATAAAATGTACCTGGTTGCTGTGTCCACACTTCTTCTTCCTGCAGTTGACAGCGCGTGGGTGTAAGCGTGCGTAACACCTGGAAGACAGAATGTTAATTACAGCAGTTGATAAGCATCCTTGTAAATATCAACTTAGCATCCAGCAAGCAACGTCTAACAAAAGGTTAGAATTATCAAGACATTCAAAAATTGCTACAAATTATCATCTCAGTTCCAATTTGGCACAATGGATTATTTTCACCAAGTCATCGAGAGATCAAGTAGAAAACAAAATACGATAAAAGTATAGAAGGGTCATGAACACAAAAGTTAGGCCTAAAGATGCTGGTAATGTTGAAATAATTAAACTACACGAATTCTTATGCCATTGAAACGATCCCCACTTGGTGGATAAAAAAGCACACCAGCAGCATAATCTAAATTCAAGCAAAGCAAGATAAATCATGCAGTTTATCTACCACACAAATATTTATGTGCTTTGTTACTGTATACCTCGGAAGAAAACATCCATATTTATTAACATAATCAGCATAAGATTGAAACTTATACAACCAATTATTGTACTTTTGCAGTTACAATCATTACAAGACCTCAACAAAATCGTAATAAATAAATCGCATGGACTTACTTGCGGCAAATCATCTTGTCCTGGTTATATTTCCTGGCCAAAGCCATCAATGATGGCTCAATAATGCCACCACGAAGCCTCAAAACCAGATGCAATGTTGATTCTACCAAATTAGAACCAGACAACCATCAATTCCAAAGTCCAAACATTAAAAAGAATGTTAAACTTCATAAAATTGTTGCAACAGGGTTCATAAAAAAAAAAAAGAAAAGAAAAGAAAGAAAAACAAGTACTTCTTCTCCAAACAAAGTCATGGGTCTAATTAGGTTCATAGAGATCAAAGTACAGAGTTGGGAAGCACATTTTAGACAAATTCTGTAGAGGTAGTATACAGGATCTCCAATCTCCACCTATACCTAGAATAATTAAATAACTACTCCTATTCTAGCCCATAACTAGAGTAGTTTAGCTTCAATGAGCTTATTTTGTAAGAAATTATTTATAAAATGTCAAAAATTAACAACCAAAGTTATTTCGCTGTCCCCGATTACCCCAGAGAATAACGTACCAAAATGATACTTACTTAGCTAACAAACATTTCATTTAGCCCTTTGTTTTCATTATTGCCCAATTTTGTGGCCAACCAAACAGGTTTTCAAAATTGGTAAACCAACCTTTCTGAATGTTATAATCGGCGAGGGTACGACCATCCTCCAGCTGCTTTCCGGCGAAGATCAATCTTTGCTGGTCCGGCGGAATACCTTGAAGAGAAAATTCAACCGTGAAAAAAAAAAATACTCATCAATAAGCATAGAAAATTAGCACCAATATCATCGATCGCTGGCATGATTATAGATAATTTACCTTCTTTGTCCTGGATCTTAGCCTTCACATTATCAATGGTGTCGCTGGACTCGACCTCAAGGGTGATGGTCTTCCCGGTTAGGGTTTTCACGAAGATCTGCATTTTCTCGGCTCTTACAATCTCTTCCACTCGTTTTTAGGGTTTCTGTTATCTGAGAGTTCCTTATATACGTGGAATTTTAATAGAATTTTCAGATTAGGGTTTTCATTTTTGTTTGTTTTGTTTTTTGTTTTTCCCTTCATAGCATGGGATAATGTGTTTGGTGATTAGAACTATCCTGTTCTTATCACACGTAAAAGTTTTCCATGTTTGTTTTGAAAATGTTGTGCCAGCAAACGTTGTCTAATTGGGCCGGGTTGAAACCTCATTCGTAAACGGCCGGCACAATTGGTAGAGGTTGAGTCTAATGAACAACATGAAGGAAAGAAAGAAGATCAAATTTGGGTATGATCCGAATACTAATTGATTCGACCCGATTTGTGAATGTTATTGAAAAAGAAAAAGTTAGCGTGCTAAAGTTAAAAGTAATAATTTGTTTTTATATAGCTATGCCCAAACCTAATGAAAACTATCAAATTACTAATTCCTAAATAATTTAAATTCAAATGAGGAAGTAATACCCTTTACCCATGTTAAATCAGATTTCTCTTCCTATGTTTTAGTTAATATTAAAAAAAATTGTGTTTTTATTTTATTTATGAAAAAAATAAATTTAAATATTTAATTGTTGAATAAGTGTATGGTTTAAAGATATTTACAAATCAACTTAAACCAAATTAAATTGCATCCAAATTAACTCAAATTGACAAAGGTCATAAATTTGAAAAATTTTAAAAAAATCATTGACACACCATATGCAATAATAAAAAGTAGTAATGATTGATATTTTTAGGATACTTAACAGTACCCATTATACATTCAAAGACGAACAAGAACACACTAATCACTCTTTGCTTCTTATTTAGGTGCCAAAAGTGAAAACAACTCAAAACACTAAATCAGTGAACATAGTACACTTGAATATTCAAAAAGATCATAAATTTATAAATAAACTAACATGACACAATGACTCTACTGCTTATAAAGCTTTGAAGCTGCTCCTTTGTCCAAAAACCACTTGAGCTCCCCTTCAGGTGAAACCAACTGAATGGGAAGCTTATCATATCTCTCATCTTCCTCCAGTGCAGTGTAAACAGCATCTGCTTTGCCAGCCCCAGTGACCACAATTGCTACATTTCTTGTAGAGTTAATCACTGGAAGGGTAAAAGTGATTCTCTGTGGTGGTGGTTTTGGTGAATCCTTGATGAAGGTAACCCATTTTTGGTTCTCCTTCAAAAGAGGATGCCCTGGGAATAGAGAAGCAACATGCCCATCTGGGCCCATTCCCAACAGTGTAAGATCAAATTTGGGAAACCCACTTGCAGATGATAGAGTTATCACATTGCTCTTAACCAATCGTCTCAGTGCTGTCTCATAAACATCAGCTGCTCCCTCTGCTGGCAGGGCATCATCAATGGTGTAAATATTGCCACGTGGAATTGGCACCTGCCAACACAACAATCATAAAGAAAGGAAATTTCAGCTACGTTACAGAGGTAAATTAAGATGTTTTACTGCAATAATAAGTAACATCTTCAAGTTAAAATTGAGTTAATCAACCAGATAGATACCTTGGAGAGGAATCCATCGTGAGCAAGCTTGTAGTTACTGTCTAGGTGATCCTTTGGCACCACTCTCTCATCCACCCAAAAGACATGCCACTTAGACCACTCTATTGAACCAACATACGGAGGTTCTACCAATTTCCTGAAATGGAAACAAAAAAAAGAAAAGAAAAGAAGTAAGCTTTATCGTTTGGGACAAGAGCTATGATCTCTCACCCAAAACTTGGCATTTTAAAGTTAGACTCTTCATCCCTTTATTTGAATTCAATAATGTAAACTATAAAGTTTGCAGTCACTCACCTGAGGTATTTGATCAATGAGCCACCAGACAAAACGACAGTGAAAGACCCTTTCTCTTTGGTGATTTTATTGGAGCGATCAGCCACATATTTGGCTAAAGACACAGCAAGATGCTCCTTACTTAGCACCTCTACGTTCTTATTGTCCATTGATGCTTTAACTTGGCCAGCAAATCGCTTGGGGTTCTTGCCAATTGGAGAAAACCCTTCATGCCTCAAAGGGCTGCAGAGGAATTTTTGCCTAACTTGGGTTGAGACAAACGACGTGGTTGGAGCTAGTGGTTGTGACTTTTGTATGGATAACATTCTGCTTTGGGGAGTGCAAGAGAGGGAGAATGCTGCTGAAAAGGCCATGCTGGTTTCGCTTGTTTTCAGATCGGGCAGAAACTAATATAGAATTGAAGACTGCATTTCATTTGGTCTTTTCTCCCACATTTATATTAATTAATCAGATCCTTTTGTAAGTGCTAGAAGCAAGGGATGGATCCTTATGTTATTACCATAAGCAAGAATAAAGAAAGCTCACATTCGGTTGTACCATTAAATCTGAGTAACAGATCTGTTGTACATCTTTGCTGTATAAAGCATGTACCTGCTTTACCAAGTTACTCCCTCACTTTAAGCTTCATGTTGGAGGCAAAAAAGTTGGCAAATGGATTGAAATTAAGTTGTATGATTCACTCACTAATTGATTTAAGCGCTCACAAATTGTCACATTAACAACTATAGTGCATTTGATCCTAAACAATCAGTTAACTTAAATCTTAATGTACGAACTACAATAGGAAAAATTAAGATAAAAAAAATAAAAATAAAAAATGATGCACTCTCCAAGGTAACTTGGAATTCTTCTCTGGCCTTTCCTTTTTCCAAATATCGTTCTGGCTAACAGACAAAAAGAAAACCACTAGAACTAAAGCATTGTTACCTTTTTAATTCTATCCAAGTTGATAGGTATTTAACTCAATTTCCTGCTTCTAGCACTAGGGATTGATAGTACTTAGATGCTTGCTTCAAACTCTGGCAAAGCATAGGCGCTTGCTTCCATTACTAGTAAAAGAATCCAAAACATTGCACATAAATAAGAACAGCATTCACTAAATCTATTTAGTTTTGAATTCTTATCTAAACACAACATCGACAAGTGTGTGTTTACTTAAAAATCGAGTATGGCCTTGTCTGCAACATTGTCCCTCTCCTGCACTCCACAAAACAGATTATTGTCTGTACAAAAGCCACCTCTACTGTCCGCAACGACGTTGCTGGTGTCACCCCAGGATGCAAGAAAGTTGCTGCACCATGCTCTTAGATACAAAGGTGTTTCTCCAGTTGGCAAGAATCCCAAGAGATCTGTTGGGAAAGTGAAGGCATCAGTAGAGTGGGAGAAGGGCTATAAGAAGGTAGAGGTGTTCAGTAAAGAGCATCTTGCTGTGTCTCTGGCTTATGATGTGGCTGAGCTCTCCAATAAATTCACCAAAGAAAGAGGGGCTTTCAGTGTTGCATTGTCCGGTGGCTCTGTGATCAAGTACCTCAGGTGAAACTCTTATTACATCAATGAAATAGATAGATGCATGAAGAATATGAGCTTAAAATCTCACACAAAAGCTACTTTTCTTAGTTGCAAATAGAGATTAGATCACACGGAAAGGCGGCCTTCTGATTTGTTATTTGGAAAAATTGTAACTTTTCTGATGTTGGAATTTCAGGAAACTGGTGGAGCCTCCCTATCTTGATTCCATTGACTGGTCTAAGTGGCATGTCTTTTGGGTGGACGAGAGAGTCGTGCCAAAGGATCACTTAGATAGTAACTACAAGCTTGCCAATGATGGGTTTCTTTCCAAGGTATTTTTTAATTATAAATTTTCACTTGACATATATTATTCAATTGCTCATTATTTATTTATTTATTTTTTCTGTGTATTCTCTTGGCAGGTGCCAATTCCTGCTAATAATATTTATGCCATTGATGATGCCCTGCCCGCTGATGGAGCTGCTGATGTTTATGAGACGAACCTCAGGCGCTTGGTGAAGAGCAATGTGATAGCTTCATCAGCCGTTCAATTCCCCAAATTTGATCTCGTGCTGCTCGGTGTAGGCCCAGATGGGCGTGTTGGTTCTCTATTCCCAAGACACTATGTTTTGAAGGAAAACCAAAAATGGGTCACTTTCATGAAGGACTCACCAAAGCCACCACTAGAGAGAATTACTTTTACCCTTCCGGTGATAAATTCTTCTGCAAACGTAGCAATGGTGGTCACAGGAGCTGGTAAAGCAGATGCTGTTTACACTGCACTGGAGAAGACGGTTGATCAGAGTTCTGATAAACTTCCTGTTCAAATGATTTCACCTGAAGGCGAATTGAAATGGTACTTAGACAAAGGGGCAGCCTCAAAGTTGTTCAAGTATTAAGCTAGTACATACAATACAATACAATTCCTTTATAAATTGTCAAACTCCTTGAAAGAAATGTATCTAAAGCAGTGTCTTGTTTCTTGGGAATAGAATGTTTCTATGAACTCGCTTACTCCTCTAAAGAATACTTATAATTATTATGTAAATTTGCTCTCACAATTGTTCCTATGGGTTTCAATTTATATAAAGTTGCATGGCTTACTTAGCCAGATTCAGCCTTTTTCATTCAGTTTATATACGTAAATTCGGTTATTAGTGTCAATCTTAACACACGATGGAAGGTGGCGGAAAAACCAATGTATTTGGGTAGTTTGAGGCTTCCACGTGTCCGTATAATGTCAAATAAAACGACTTTTCTCAAATCCTAACCCAGGAAAGTGCCGGGTGTCGGAAATGGTTGGTTTCCTTTGCTTTTGGTTTTGATCGCACCCTGTCGATTTGACTAAACACTAGTGACCCCTTTATAAGAAGCGGTGGCTGCTGTGCGCATGGCCTTCTCCGTTGCGTCTACTTTCCTCTCCCTGCGAAATCCACACCGTCCATCCAGTGCTACGTCGTCGTTCGCACCCCAACTTGCACGGAAATTCCAAGTCCTCCATCTCCCTCTGAGAGATAAAGGGGTTTCTCTCCTTGGCCTCAATCGTAAGAGATCTGTTCAAGTGAAGGCATCAATGGCGGAGACGGCAAAGTCCGACAAGAATATTGTCGGGGTATTTGAGAAGGAAGAGTTGCCAGTGGCTTTGGCCAAATACGTCGCAGATCTGTCCGATAAGTTCACCAAAGAAAGAGGGTCGTTCACTGTCGTTTTGTCTGGTGGCTCTTTAATCAAGTGTCTCGGGTGAGTCTTTTTGGTTCGCGAGTGCTGCAATTTTTCTTCAAAAAAGGAACTTTTTAGGAATTGAATGAAATAGTGGTTGGATTTTGTATTGATTACACTGAATTAGATAGTGTGACTGGTTGAACTAAGGGGTGTGAAGAGTACGAGTTAAAAATGGCTTGCAAGAACTTCGATTAGATTGTGATAAGGGGAAGTTTGGTGATGCTCGCTGTTGGAATTTCAGGAAATTGCTGGAACCTCCTTATGCTGATTCTATTGAATGGTCTAAGTGGCATGTTTTCTGGGTCGATGAGAGAGTTGTGCCGAAGGATCATGAAGATAGTAATTACAAGCTTGCTTATGATGGATTTCTCTCCAAGGTATGTTTTTGTGTTTGACGAATTCTGGTGTCATAAATAATTTAGCTTGATCATGCTTTGCTATTATTCAGATGTTCAGTAATTTCTTTTAGTCATTGTGCTGTGGTATGAAACAAAGTGGGTGAATTCGATTATGTAAAATATGGCAATGGAACTAATATATGTGGTACATTGAAGTATGTAAATGTTCCAGTTCAAAGCAAGTAGAAAGAGATCATGTGTCAGGAATGCTATTATAGAATTGGATTCAGCACTATAGACATGTTTTCCTTTGAAAAGTTACTTGATAGTATTTATGAAGGAAAGAGTTAGTAGGCAGATTCAAGTATTTCATGGAGAGATTATTTTATGTGATTATAAAAACGTATGACAGCGCCTCTCTTGTCATGTTGGATGGTTCGAAGGTAGCAAGGTAGAGAAGAGTTCTGGCAGTGTCATGATGTTTAATATAGTTATATCTAGCATGCTTTAAAATTTAAAATCCGAGAATATACTGTTTTCCCGCTGTTGTGTTTGCATGCTTTTTGATCATTCTAACTTGTTGATACTCTATTCACGGTTCTCTTGGCAGGTACCAATTCTTCCTGGGAATGTCTATGCCATCAATGATGCGCTATCAGCTGAAGGAGCAGCTGATGATTATGAAACATGTCTCAGACACTTGGTCAAGAACGGTGTGTTAGCTGTGTCATCAGTCAGTGGCTTTCCAAAGTTTGATCTCATGCTGCTGGGTATGGGCCCTGATGGGCATGTAGCTTCTCTGTTCCCAGGGCATGCTCTTGTGAAGGAGAATCAAAAATGGGTTACCTTCATCAAAGACTCACCAAAACCACCACCAGAGAGAATAACTTTTACCTTTCCGGTGATTAATTCGTCTGCTTACATAGCAATGGTGATAACTGGAGCTGGTAAAGCAGATGCCGTTCACACTGCACTAGGGGACAGTAAGAATTCTGAGAAGTTGCCTGTTGAATTGGTTTCACCTGAAGGGGAGTTGAAATGGTTCTTAGACAAGGGTGCAGCTTCTAAGCTGTAGATCAACGTCTGTTATGTTGCTGTACTTATATCTATTAGGTTTGGTTTGAGAAGGCATAGATTTGCAGCTAAGTCTCCTTTTGTCTCAGTGGTCTATTAACGCTAAAAGACTAGTTTTGATTTTCTGTCACGGCAATAAAAGATCAAAGAACTGAGAGTTATAATTATGTGAAAACTTACAAACCCATTTTCAGTATGTCCCCGTGGTGTAGCCATGTTCTTAATATTGTACTTCAAGTTCTTTTCATTTCCCCTTATATGGTTTATTCTAGTATGAGGTGTCTAGCTTCCAATGGATTGAGATGGAGATTTTTTTTATTTTTCTCATAGGGAGGGTGAATACGCAAGTTTTTTAATACTAAGAGTGGGTTTGAACTTGAGTCAATCTTTAGTTTCTTAAATGAGATGGAGATTTCACCTATTGTTATTCAATCACCATTGAGTTTTGGCCTATTGTGATAATTCAATGTGATTGGGATGTGACCTTGATTTAAGACGCTGATTATTCCATCTTTTATTTGAAGTAATCATTCCATTTTGTTTCTCGTCTCTTCTTGTACTCCCCGCAATCAGTGCCTCGTATTATGAAGGTGATCGGTCCTTCACTGGGATAAATCTGCTGTTTGTGGCTATAATTAGGATTTTAAGACTAAATTTAAATGAAATAAGCTTATGTATCCTATTCACCCTATATCAAAAATACACTGAGAAACATAGAACTGATATGGGAATCAGTGGGGCACTTGTTAATATACCAGCATATATCCTTTTTCAAGTGATCTGGGTTTTTTCTTTGACCCTACCTCCAAAATTAAGAAATAAGAGATTCTTTTTCTTTTGAAGAGTCACCATGTTTTTTTGTCTTCTGAGTCAGCTTCAATTTGCAATTTTTTGACAAGTCGTTGTCCGTATGAATAATGGGCAAGAGCATACTTGGCCCTTAGTCCTAACCCTGTTTTTTTGTCATAATTAAGAGGGAAAGACATATGTAGAATTTTAACCTGTGATTCTGATAAGATTCGAATATGGTGCCAAACAGTCTCGTTAATGACCAACTCAACCATCCTAACCTGATTTCTACATCATAGGAAAGTTGAATTTGATATCTAGTTTTACACTACAAGTTAAAATTCTTGTAATAATCATAAATGGTGATCCATTAATGTTTATGGTTGTAGGGTCTCTCCACTTTATAGATTGAGCTGATAATAGACTTTGATAAGTCATAGAATCAAATGTTGTTCTAGAACGTGGAAAGAAGAGATATTCAATAGAAGAATGACTGAACTAGTCCTAGAATTTGAACAAGTTCTCGGGCCACTATCTCATATTGGTTTGCACACATTGTTATCTTTTTCTCTTTGTTTGAACTGAATACAAGTTGGAATTTTCTTTATATATTTTTGAATTGGATGGAAGTGGTGGTCCATGTGGGTAAATTCCCAAATGGGTTCCTTCGAATTTCCTGCAAGTGGTGCTCCATGTGGGTAAATAAATTCTTCAAATAATAGTACAAGGTTCAGAATAGATTCATTTGGACTTATTTGGCATATAGGTAGGTGGGATCTCCACGCAACCATCTAAGCTTTTCTTTGAGATGGCTTAACCATGGACTCGTTTGATTTGAGGTTTCCCAGTCGCCACGGTGAACAGCTTAGGAAAATCTTAGGCACTAGCCTAGCCACATGGTGTCTTTAAGTCTTCATATACTCCAAAAACTTGGCCACTTCAAGAATATCCTCACCAATTTGCTACTTGTTAATTGCTTTACCATAGGCAAGAGCACATGGGCAGTGGAAGTTTGGACTCCTTACCCCAAATTTTTGCACTTTAATTTCTACACTTCCTTTTATGTGTCTTTTGTGGCTTTAAATGTCATGGGTTTTAGGACCATTTGCCATTTCCTTTCAATGTATGCTTTGATTTCTAAACCTGCATTAAAATCTTCCAAGAACTTGTCTTTATCCATTGCAAGCAAAATGGGATTCCCGGTACAAGAAGATAATGCTTTCTTAATTAGATCCCATTTCTGTGAAGTGTCAAGCACTCAAGCTTTCTGTAAATTGCTTGAACACATCTATGAACGAAAAAGGAAAGGAAAGGAAAGGAAAATGTATTTAACAGCTGGTGATATTAAATCCAAAGATGTTTTAGGTAAGTTCAATGATTAGGAATTTCTTTTTTTAATCTCGATAGTGAAGTTGTGAGATATTAATTACTGTCAAAGACCAAGTGAGAGTTGCTTCCAACCCAAAACAACCATTTCATGATGAGCAGATTTGACTGCAATTCCTGAACATAATTAATGCCATATCTGAGGGTAACAGTGAGGGCAATGAAGTTAGGGGGAGTAATACTTACAGCACACACTTAGCATGGCGGTGTTGTCCTTGTCCCATAGAAGACAGAGCTCACTTTGGACACACTGTTTATTCTCTGGAATATCTTTCATCATTACGGTAGACGATGAAAAGGACCTATAAAGCATGAAATGTTCAAAAGGTACTGCAAATGGGCCTCTAAAAAATCATGTCTTCACATATTTTTTTTCATCTTTATTCTTGATTTTTATAGCAGAGTGGTCTCCCCTGTATGTCAAATGATGCATGTACTATTCTCTGTTCAAAATGCCATGGCCACAGTTGCTGCTTCTTCAGAAAACAAAAGGTTATTAGTTATCAGCATTACCCTAAAGATTTGTGTGTAGAAAAGGTAGTCCACCATGCTATTGCTATGCCATAACTGAAACTGCCTCATCATGATTATGTTGAAAGCTTTCGGGCCAACAATGAAGGGCCTGAATAGCAGCAACGTAATTGCAGATTATCTGTTCGATAAAATGTTCAAAGTCAATATTATAATTAGGGGATACTTCGTACATACCCCATCGTCGGATCTCAAAGTGGCAATTGATGGGAAAGCTGCTATAGTGCTCGACACTTTAAGGGTGCTCATTGATTTTTCTTCAAGTTAAAATTGGACACAACAATAGGAAAATATCACCTCCTCCATTAGTGAAGATAAATGATAAAACTTGCTCTTTCCTTTTCTCTTCTGTTGCTTTCCCAATTTTTCTTAGTTGCTTTTGTTGCCAAAAGCCAGTGCGCCTGTTTTTGTTGACTCCATGTTTTAGATTTATCTTTTTTGGCACACACAAGCCGAGGTTAGTTGGTAGTTAACAATTGCCAATAGCGCAAAATTGCCCTTTTTCTTTTGCCAATGAACGAGCTCAGTCACTTGGCAAGGTTACTTCACAGAACCCCACCTACTAAATCTTGGCCAGACAACGCAAATTCCCATATAAATTGGCTTTGGTTAATTGCATAACCTTCAAAGTATTTAAATCTTCAACTTATTATTATTATTTCCAAACCTTTGTGTAATGCTACTGCTATCTGTTATATTTTATTCAAAAGCAGAAAAGAAAAGCATGAGACCCTCCCGATTAGACGAGTTGGTACTTTTCTTTATCCAAATTAAAGGACCATTTGACTAAACATAGTATAGCATACAATGTTAGGCTAGGTTTACTGTTATTGTCTTGTCGTAATCAAATAATATCTAAATAGTGTTTACGTTTTGGGACAAGACCAATTGTGCATGCAAATAGGATTTGCGTCTAAACCTAAAAGTAATTTAGGTACTAAATTATTGGCTTCTTAAGCCAATGTGTAAATTTATGGCTTTCCTTCTTCTCAATCTAAATCCCTGGGAAACAAAGTTCTGTGTTGTGTTTCATCGCAAAACCTAAAACAATATGTTTTGTTAACTTAAATTATTATTCTAGTCTTTTAAGCACTTTGTTGTTGATGTTGACGTAATTTAAAAACCAGACAACATGTGGCTTGAGATACAAACCTGGATTGCTGCGGCTAATTTGGATTTGATTATTGCCACGAGATTCTGTTTACGCCATTAAATTATTGGAATTTTGTTTGTACATCCAATTAACATATGCAAAATATATACCCAGGATGTTTCCTGGAATTGACAAAATTAAGTTTACAGGAAAAAAATATTTTTTTAAAATGAGATTATTATACAAACAAATAACCCATATTAGAATTATTTAGCTCGTGAGATCTATTACTTGAAGGTGTGACAATTTGACTGAGGGAAAGGGTATTTATCCTTCAGTTTAACCTCTTTACCTGTAAAATTTTAGACCCAAGATATTTTTTTACACTTGGAATATTTGAGTAGTAACTTGTAAATTTTTTTCAATAAAAATAACTTGTAGAATCCCAACTCAAACCTTTTCACCCAAGATTTTACCAACCATTAAATAATTATATAAATAAAGGAAAATGCAATCAATGATGGGTCGGGATAAGCTTGTGAATTAATTGATACAGTTCAGGTTGAGAGAAAAAGCGCAGATATTTGATGTTCATCATCCAAACGACGTCGTTTTATTTTGCCATGTTCTCCTACTTCCCCGTATACTTAGCCAAGTAAAGCATAAAGCTTACATATGTTTAGATTCTTCGCTAGTCTTCCATAGCTATTTCAGTCCTTTCCCTCTCTCCCTCTCTTTTTGCCTTTCATTTTTTTAGCTTCCTCTCCTTCTCTCTCCAGAGAGAGACAAGAATAAAGACTCGTGCTTCTCACAATCAAAGTGAAAAAGCAAAAGAAACAAAGCAGTTAACTTTCGTGTTTAGTTATCAGGAAAAGCTGAAACATATTTTAGTGGTTGAAGAAGGAAGAGGAGGAAGAGGGAGGAGGAGGAGAAGAAGGAGAAGGGTATTTCTGTAAAATTTCAACTATCCCTCCCTTCTTCCTCCATGTTCACATCCAGTCACTTGAACAGCAACAGTCACAGCAATAGCAACAACGACAGTCCCATCCTCACCGTCAGCGGCGGCAGCGGGTTCTGGTTAATTGCTACAGCGATGTCGCCGTCTGATTCGGCGGTGGTGTTCACGGCCTTCGCTGGAGTGGCTCTTGTAGCTGTAATTTTCTATGGTGCTAGTAGGTAAAAACGACGATACAACATATTCTCACAAGAGAGAATTAGAGCTTCGAAAAAACCCTAGACGCAGTCAGGCACAGATGATATTATTTTCGATTCCGAATTTGTTCCACTAAAGTGTACATATAAGGAATATAGATGAATCCCCTTAGACGAAGTCACAATTCATCTTCGTCGTCTTCGAATTCCTCTCCTTCTTCATCGTCGTCATCATCTTCTTCGTCGTGGATCCATTTGCGTTCGGTTCTATTCGTTGTTACTTCTTCCTCACCAGCTTCATCTTGTTCACCCTCTGATCGGTGAGTTCCTTTCTCCTTCAGCTCTCACTTTTTTCATAATTTTTTGCCTTGCATTTGCTTGAACTCAGATTTCTCTTAATTTCTATTTATTTCGTGTCAGATCTCCATCTCTGAGCATCTCGATTCATACTATTAGTGTCAGCTCAGCTTAATCAACTTTGTGTAATTAGCGTTTCTGTGCTTCGAACTTCCATATTTCTATTATGGGTCTCTTTGATCAGCAGCATCTCCGTCTTAGTTTTACACTTTCTGCCACTTAACTTTGAGTTCACTGGTTTAATTCAAGCGAAATGGTTGATTTGTTGGATTTAGAATGGTTTTTCATTGTTTCCGCACTTTTTTAAACTATCCATGGAGAGAAGAGAAAGAAGAAAAGGAGAGGGGGCAGATCTCTCTTTTGGTTTTGGTATATCCTTGCTATGTGTGTGTGTGTGTGTGTTTTTTTTTTTTTGGCATTTCCTTTTTATTTGTGAATCCCTGAATTTGGACCTGTTTTCCTCTTGTTGGAACTTTATCGCGCTCTGCCCCATTTGCCATGTCAAATTCAATTGTGCGTAAACAAAGCACCTGTTAGAATTGCATTGCTGAATGGGTTTTGTAAGTATTTGGTCCGATATGGAAATAAGTTCAGCGGATATGTCTATTTAGACACTAAAAAAATTATATTTACGGGACCTAGTTAAAATTTTTACAAGAAAATTTAAGAAATTATTGTAATTGTACTCTGCATGAAGGACATTAGTTTATGGGACAATTTTCTATATTTCTTCTGTATAAATGTGTGAATTTTGTTATTTGTGGTTTGAGGGCAATATGTCAATGTGTTGTCTTCCTCTTTTTATCTCTTTTACTTTTCATGAAATTTTAACAAAATAGAATAGATTGAGTGGCACCCCTTTCATAAAAAATAGCTGTTCGATTAATGAAATAAATGAGCAATGGTAATATTGAGATCAGTCTGGAGGTACTGAGAACTATGATGAGTGATTAAGTTGACTTGACCTGCACTTTCTAAACTTGTTGTGTGTTGTTTTTACAAGTTGGTAGCAGTAAGTAGCAATATTAGGGCATTAACTTTCTAAACTGAGTTCTAGTACTGAATTCATAAAGTGTTCTAGAATTAATGAACTAGTAAGATTTTTCTCAGTAGAACATTTAAGTGAAAAATCAATGAACATGTGAATGTAATTTATGAAAAATCAAATTTTTCCAAATGGAATTAAGAATGCCTAAATGGCTTTAAAAATTCCTTAATATTGCTAGAAACTGGAATGTGCTTTAATTGCACTAAAGAATAGCCTTTTGTGTGTGCTTTCTCCACTCCTGTTAGTTCTTATATGTGTGTGTGCTGCTTGTGCTATATTCTGAAGTCCATTATGCTGCAATTAGTGATTATTTTTTGGAAAATTTTCAGGGGTCGGCTTAAATCACCATGGTCACGCAGGAAAAGGAAACATGCCCTTTCACCTCAGCTGTGGAGAAGCTTGTTTACTCAAGATGGGAGACTCAGAGATGGTGGAACTAAATTCTTGAAAAGAGTTCGTAGTGGAGTGAGTGTACCATTCTACCTAAGTGGATTCTAAATTAGAGTTTCTCATACCTTTTTCCCCCTTAACTGTTGGAATTAATCACAATATAAATGTTTGATGCAGGGTGTTGATCCTAGCGTGAGGGCTGAAGTTTGGCCATTCCTACTTGGAGTGTAAGCAGGCTACCTTTCATTTCTAAATAATTGTGTACTTGGGATAAACCTATTATTTTAGTTATATGATAGCTCAAATTGATGCTTCACTCCATACCATATTCATCTGATAGGATGTGGATGACCTTCTCCTTCAAAATAATTGATTCTTCTTTCTTCTTTCAATCTTTTCTACATACATCCGTTTCTTCAAACAACTGATATTTGGTTGCTGAATTTACTTATTTATATAAACAGTTATGACTTGGACAGCTCTAAGGAGGAAAGAGATGTTATAAGAAACAAGAATAGGTAAGGTTACCAGTTTGATCTCTAGATGTATGA
The DNA here is from genome assembly GCA_022379115.2 of Bauhinia variegata. Classification (NCBI taxonomy): domain Eukaryota; kingdom Viridiplantae; phylum Streptophyta; class Magnoliopsida; order Fabales; family Fabaceae; genus Bauhinia; species Bauhinia variegata. The sequence goes on from CM039437.1 coordinate 15,266,565, forward strand.
TCAGTTACTTCCTTCCACAGCATGTAATAGATGAACTAGTTTGGAGTTTAATATGTTTGATCTATTATGATTCTTTACCCTTTCAACTCTCCTTCTTTGCTCTTTACCCATTTTTTTTCTTTTAAGAAATAAACTAACATAACGGTACTGTGACTATCTTTAAATACAGAAAGCAATATGAGAAACTCCGTAGACAAAGCCGCCAACTCCTAAAGCACTGCAATGGGAGCTTTAAGTTAAATGAAATTGGTGGAATCAGCTATGAAGGAGAGAGTGGAAGTCTTATTCAAGACTCAGGTTCCCCTAGTTCTGAAGATATAGCCAGTGCTAGGGAATCCCTTTCTAGTGAGGACGGGAGCCCAGGTGTTGAATACTCAGATGATCCATCCAGTGCATTGTTGGAAGAAGACGAAGTTTTGAATGCCAACAATGCTGACGCCTCTGCATTAGATACTGATTCCTCTGATTCAGACTCCTCAGAAGGTCCTGAGGTGATTCAGACTTTCCCCTCTGCTGATGGTCAGGAAGAGCTTGATCCCAAGGCAGCTTCGAATTCTCCTGCTCTACCATCAAAACTAAGAACTAATGAAGATTTTGCCACATGGCAGCGAATTATCCGACTTGATGCAGTACGTGCCAATGCAGAATGGATGCCTTACTCTCCCTCTCAAGCTACCGTATCAGAGACTAGGGCACACCGTTCTGCTGAGGCTGTTGGTTTGAAGGATTATAGTCATCTAGAGCCTGGCCGGATCTTCCACGCTGCCCGCCTAGTTGCCATTCTTGAAGCATATGCACTATATGACCCTGAAATTGGCTACTGTCAGGGTATGAGTGATTTACTTTCTCCTATAGTTTCTGTTATATCAGAAGATCATGAGGCTTTCTGGTGTTTTGTTGGATTCATGAAGAAGGCACGGCAGAATTTTAGGCTTGACGAGGTGGGTATTAGGAGACAACTGAACATCGTTGCAAAAGTTATCAAATTTAAGGACTCCCACCTTTATAGGCATCTAGAGAAGCTCCAGGCTGAGGATTGCTTTTTTGTTTATAGGATGGTGGTGGTACTGTTTAGAAGGGAATTGACGTTTGAACAAACTCTTTGCCTTTGGGAAGTAATGTGGGCAGATCAGGCAGCAATTAGGGCAGGTATTGGAAAATCTGCATGGAGCAGAATAAGGCAGCGAGCTCCACCAACAGATGAGTTATTGCTATATGCAATAGCAGCTTCAGTATTGCAGAGGAGGAAATTGATTATTGAGAAGTACAGCAGCATGGATGAAATTATTAGGGAATGCAATGGCATGGCTGGGCACCTTGATGTATGGAAGCTGTTAGATGATGCGCATAACTTGGTGGTCACCCTTCATGACAAAATAGAGACATCATTCCGATGACTGCAGCTAATTCTCAAACTAGTTTACAGCTTGTCAAATATCTTGGTTCTTTCCGGCTGCCAGGTTTCTTCTCTGCATGGAAAAAAAAAAAGCACTGCGGAGGTTTTCTGAGTCATGCTGCTTCAACTGGCAATTGCTTATTCTAAAGCTGAGTTTCTGTAATGGTGGTCGACGTGCGGACGGAAGTTAGCTCGATTTATATATGCCATTGTTTTTGGTCCTTTTTTTCTTTAACTTCATTCAGACACAAATCCCAGAACTCTCTAGAGCACACCAGTGCGAAAAGCAGGTGATTAGGGGCATGTAACCAGTTACAAGTTGAGATATGAATCTACGATGCTTGTTGTCTCTTTTTACCCAAATCTCTAGTCTTTACTGACCAGGTTGCAGTTTAATTGAATCTCTTGGAAACCATGTCCTAAGAGGTGAGAACTGGGATGCGAGTTCGAGGCCGTCAAATGGGTTATAAAAGAATGGAGTGCATAAAACTAATGTCTCCAACTAAAGGTACTTCATAACTAGTAACTACGTTTCCCTCAACCCAAGAAAAAAAAAATGGAAAATTGAAAGATACAATCAGAAAACAGAGGAAGTCACTTCGTGCAATAAATTTAGCCTTTTCCTCTTTCCTCTGTTTGTGGTTCTGTTTGGTTGTGCCGAGGGTACCATAGGAAGGAAGTGTTTCTGAAATAGGAATCTAGTTTACTGAGAAAAATGATATTATATATAATCGTTCAAAATAACAGATAATCTGCTTCGGTGCTTCGTTTGACTTAATTCAAATGCCGTACAATGGGATAACTCTCAAATGATAAATCTAGTGTAGAACATGAGGCTCCCACCCCGTCATTATCAGCCAACAAAATTATTTGAAAGATTGTTAACGTGCAACGTTCACAACGAGGAGTGAAAATGCAAGCTCATACTCGTTACTTCCTCACACCTTCGTATTGTTAGTGCAGCTATTGAACCACATTGGCTATAGAATTAGAATGACCTAGGAACAAATTACCGTTAAAAGAGGTCTTTAACCAAACTGCTTTTTTCATCTTTACTGTAACACGTGAACATTTAACATCTTGTATGGTTAATAGAATACTCTGTCATAAGAAACGAGCTTTTTTTAGCTTAGCCATAGTCAAATATGAAAACCAGAAATCAGAATGAGAAAATTAACGAAAGAAAAGTAACATGTTCTTCCCTATCATCCATGAAAAATTATGCAGCCATAATGACATTAGTACCATGCAAATTCTAAAATTAACAATTATCCAGTTTTCATTCACGCTCAAACCCCAGAAAGAAACTAACTGTCCTCTCAACTATATGTAGACAGTGCACATACCCTTTACAAGGGTCAATGAAAACAATTGGGCCCTAGTCTCAGTCTTTCTTGGTGTAGCTTCGGACAACGAAGGCTAAGGCCAATATCAGGAGAGGAACCAAGAACTGCAAAATCTTGACCACAAATTCTGGAGTCTTGTCGGGATTGTAAGGAGCTTGCTGGGGTGGAATGTAAGTCCGTTTCTGTGGGACAGTTGATGGATCAATCTCACCAATGAAGTATTTTTCCATCATTTCTCTAGCAGAATCACTGTGCCCTACATCTTCAAAATCATTGGTCGCATCTTTCCCTGTGATATGTAAAATGAATTATAAGGATATTATACAAATATGGAATCCCTTAAGATCACATTTACTAATTATTTTAAGATATACTATGAACACACCGGTCGCAGATAACAAAACTTCATCGCCTCCAGGATGATCATCCATAAAAGGGGTGACATCATACACCTAATAAGATTTGAAGCACAGAAATTCTTTCATAACTTAAGTTCGAAATAGTATTAGGAGAGTCTCCTCCAAATCAGATTAGTAATTTAGGAAAATGGATAGCTGCCTTAAAATGAATACAATAAAGAAGTTACCATGAGAGTACTAGAGATTCTCTCTATTGCATGAAAGTATCGAGACTATGTGATTTGCTGATCCTTGTTATAGTTTGGAAATCCATAAGTAAGCAGGAAATAAATTTAAATCTGTAGAACCCATGAAGCGCCTAATGTTTGAGTTCTGTTCTTTATCCAACTACAATTGGACATAGACATGCAAAGTACGTTTTCTAAGGTGCAGTTGAGTTTAAGCCTGCAGTATGTCATATAACATTGAATTATTGTTATATGAAGTTAATGTATGCCTAAAGTTTAAGCCACTTCATTACCAAATTACATAGATACTAATGCACAAGGTTGGGGAAAAATCTATCTTGACGAATATTTTCTTCATATCTTCGCCCAGCTGGGAAAAAGGACAGAAGCAGCCTTGAAGAAGCATGGTAAACAAGACATGCATGGAGTCCGACAGATCATTATCTAATTTATCCTTGTCAGCTGGAGTATTAAAATCACAAAGTTTCAAATAATTAACAAACATCCTCAACAATTTGGCTGTCAGCAGATAAGATGTGTTACAAGAGATAGGCATAGCATAGGCTCATAATCATGTGACATATATATGACTTGAGAAGGAAATGATTGGCCGTGAGCAGACAAGATGTGTTTTACCAGAGAAAGACATATCTTAGGCTCGTAATCGTGTCATATATATCACAGAAGACCCTTTTTTTTTTTTTTTTTGTTAATCAAATTTGTCCTAGTTTCCCTCAATATCAACCCTGAATGAAAATCATGCATGGAAAACATCAAAGAGAAAAGATCTGACCTTTCCAGAAATGATAAGCCAGCAATCCTTGGTCTGATTGTGCTTTGCCACATCTTCGAAAATGTGAACTTTTGGATCTGAAGCCATTTCTTCACTGCCACCTACCAGAAAAACATATTAATATAAAACCCAGAAAAATTCAAGTCAAACCCACAAATTCTCATCTGGTGACTTTGAGGATTTAGAGAGCACTATCATCGATAATCCAAAAAATAAAAAAGACTATGACAGCAGAAAGGCAAAACACTATCCTGTGAAAGCCTCGAAATTCAGATATGAAAGGGATATGAAATAGGTTGAGAAAGAGATTTTTGACGAAGATTCTGTCAAGGGGAGGACTTACAGGAGAGAAATCCCAGATATGGTCTCTGTATATCCCCTCTTAATTACGGCCTCGGCTCCACTGTTTGTGAAGTAAGCGCAGCCATGTCTGTATAGGCTGGATTCTCGTGGACAGTGGAAAAGCCCTGCCCTCACTGTTTCTATAAATTACAGCGTTGACTGTAGATTGAGGTGATTTGGGCAAAGGGCAGTCTCGTCTCAGCGACTGTTTTGAACGCCTCATTGATAAAACCGTTTTGTCAACGACAATTTCCAAAAATTAAGGGTTTTTTAATTATTACTATTAATTAGCATTATTTATTCCATTCGCCTTTGAACGGCAAAACAATGGGTGAACAATCTACCCACTTAAAAAAGAAAATTAAAAGGGAAGTTTGTTAGTTCTATGAATTTTATTATTTTGTATATAACAAATTACTCAATTTATTATTTATATTGCATATCGTATTGAAGATTATTTTCAAATAAAGAATTAAAAATCATTTTGTTTATTATTTTGTAATATAAACTCCAAAGCCAACTATGCCAAAAATTATGTATTTAAAACCTTATAATGATATTTGTCTAATTATTGTTCATGTTCTAAATATATTAAGTCTTACATTTAAAAGGCAATGGGTACCACAATATATATTTAGGCCTAAAATAATTTTTTTGTGATAATTATCTATTATTTAACACACATTGAGTAATGGAATGTGAGTTCAAAGTGAGACTTTTTAAAACTAATTAAAATTAAAATAATTAAAATGAAACTTTTTTCTTGTGAGAAAAGAATATTACCGCATTTACATTTTTTTGCCAGAAATAAGGATTTTATCCGCCACATCCATTCATATTACCAACAAAAAAAAAAAAATGCATAATTGTTTTTTTGTGAAATGGTTTCATCAAATTCTTTAAAATCATTATTTTCCTTACAATTTTTTTTCCCTTTCTTATTCATAAAAGAACCAAGTGAGCGTTAGGATGCCTATAACATCCAATATTACTATAATAGTTAATCATCACTTTTGTTGGAATTATGACATATGCTCAATATTTTGTTTACATTGCAATACTTTTTAGACCATTTGAAATGGTCTAACTTTTAAGAATTATATTTATTTGTATTTTTTATATGAATCTTATCATGCTACATATTTTTCTTTATTTAATGTAATTTAAGCAATTTTTTTTTTAGTTTAATGTTTAATGGCTATACAACTTTACTATTTATGCAATTATAGGGTCCAACAAAAATTATCCAATAATACATATTTTCTTTCTCACTTCATTTATTTAATTATTATGGGGCCTAAAGTTCTTGATGTATCTTTTTGCTTAAATAGTTAAGCAACTGGAAAGTATGCTTGAACCACCCAAGTCAGAGATTCCCTCATTCTGGTGTAAAATCCTTGTAATAAGATATTGGGGAACAAAGTCAAGCATAGCCATCGGTCTTCTTATTGATGATTGCTTAAGGCAGCGGCAGCAAGAAAATTTCCAAAAATCATTTTCTTCTATTTTATTTTATTGGACTTATTTTTCCCAATTTATATCTAGCAAAAATAAACTTAAACTAGCGAGGAGTAAATTCAACAACGGGCCAACTATGCAATCAATGAGTTGAATAGGATGAGTCATGACTCATGAATGTCTTAAACTCCAAATTCAAAACTGCACCCTGAAACTGCAAATTATTTATGAACCATCCATTTTTCAATGCAGACACTAAATGAGGTCCACCCGTTGCAGGGCATGGTACAATGATCCAGACCTGATTCAGTGCAATAATAATAATTTTTTTTTTAAAAAAAAAAACCAAGTTAATGCAGCTAGTTCTTAAAATGATACAAGTTTTATTCTATTCAAATTTACTATAATTCCTATGTATAATAACAATTTCTTTGCCATTCAATAAAAATTGTCGTATAATTACATTTTATTTAATAATTAAAAAGTTACTATTATACTATAAAAATTATATCATATCTAAATCTAGTTTTATCAATCCAGTTTAACAGCACCAATTTATTATTTTCATAATGATCTATTGGATGGAGTGACGTGCTCAAATTGGTTATTGTAATCAAAGAAGTCAATCTCATAAAAACTTTTCTGTATATATTATGATTATGATACCCATATCTCTTCCCTTCCAGATTCCCATTTGCCTAATTTCTACATCTCTATGAGCTAACTGCAAGTAAGTAAGCAGCTCTCTAGTATCCTAATCTGAGGCTCTATATCAATACAATGCCATTATTAGCTTAGATATATATATATAATCTAGCTACATCTATTTCTTCTTTACTATTTCTCTATCTGTCTCTATAAGAACTACTTGGTTGACAAGAAGCTCATGCACATTGGGGGTTTAACCTTTGCTAATGCAAGAATAGATGAAGGGAGAATCCACAAACCATCTCCACAAATCAAACCAGAAGCAACTGCAGGAACCATCAAACCAGCCTTTCTGCTGTTTAGCTTGTGCCAAACATACACGACCAAACTACCCACGCACATGTCAATTGCAAAGTAAGCTCCTACTAGGAAAGGTACAGCCATGGCCATTGGAAGTGGAACCCATTTCCCAATATTTTTAGGATTGATATCTCTCACCAAGTTGGCTGCTATGGCAAATGCAAAAAAACCATAACAGAGCTGCAAGCAATGGTGGGGGAGAGCAGAAAAGCCTTGAACACCCAGAATTGCCATGTTTCTGTATATTATGGCATATGGAGCTTTGTATTCACCATTGGGATCACCCACATCAAAAGCCTTGTAGAAGAGGAAGAATGTGAGAGGAGCTGTAAAACAACCTATTGCAGTCCCAATTGCTTGGCTTAGAAGCATGGAACGAGGGGAAGTGAAGGTGAGATGGCCAGTCTTGAAATCGTGCATCAAATCAGATGAGATGGAAACAATAGATTTAATCAGTCCACACCCCACAAGTCCAGCAACTACACCATTGTTTCTTCCAGCCAAAGCCGCAAGCACAAATAGAGCCACTTTCCCATAGTTATAGGCCATGTTCATGTCAGTTAAGCCTGCACCGTAAGCATTGCAGAAGCCAAGAGAGGGTGCAAGCAGATAGGCAACGACTACATAATACCACTTCAACTGGGGAAACATGAGAGGAATTACAATGATAGAAATGATGGAGAACAATGTGTACCCTGCACATGCCAACCATAAAGGAATGCTTTCTCTAACAAACACTTCATTCCGTCTAAGATCATCATGGGGCTGATTCTGGTTCTCTGAAACTGCGGTGACAAATTAAAGAAACATCATAAGTCAAAATAATGTTATAGTCACTTATAACGTGGAACCAGTCTCCAGATAAGTTCATCTTAGTTTATTCTTCTTTTTTCTCCCTTGTTTAGTTTCTCCAGACAATATCAGTTTTATCAAAGGCCATTTACTTACTAGTTTTAAGGTTCCTCCTTTTCAAGGTGGCATGGATATTTCTGGCAGTGAAATAGAGAATTTTGAGAAAATTGTAAAGCCCATCACCAAGAATCAAGGCAATGGATACAAAAACCTGCAGCAAGCAAATAAACACAAATAAGACTCGAAATCAAAACAACTTCAATCCAATGATGGATCCAATCCTTAAATTCTAGCTCATTTTAGACCTTGTAACCATTAAGACTCTTCATGCTGCTTTCTGATAAATTTGCTGGGAACCACTCTCCTTTAAGTCCCCTGATCAATGGCCACATAATGCCCCAAGACAGCACAGCACCAAGAAGCAACGATAAGTTGACAAGATGGGAACAGATCATTCCTGCTCCAACATAAGTCATACTGAAGTCGAAGTAAAATCTGCAAAATTTGAGCATTTTAATTTAATCAATGACCATTAAAAACTTTTCATAGATTAGACTAACAGTGTCAGAAAAGAGACAAGCACGAACGTGTTTTTCCAGGCTTTCAATCCAAAAGTAGGAAACTGCACAAATCCACATTGATCTCCGCCGGTATAGAACCATTGAAAGAAAGCCCAAACGAAACTAAATGAAAAGAATTTCATGAAACCGTGAACCTGCTTCCTGCAACAGAAGTTGAAATAATATTAGTCCAAATTCAGATTTACCTTAGCCAACTTGAGAAGATAAAACTAGAGTTTTACTTGGCCATCTTGTCTCCTTTAGGAGTATGGAATCCATTAATAAGAACAGCAGTAGCAGTTCCACTTGGATAGGTCAATTTGTAGTCTATTATCATGATCTGTTGAGAAACAAAAATCATCATCATCGTCAGCCCATAAGAGATACCTTCTGAGAATAAAAATTGTTTAAAACTTAGACCATCATACCAAAATTTGATTAACTCATAGGAGATACCTTTCTGAGAGGAACCAATGCCAACAGCCCAACAAAGCTTGTGACGAAGAGAAAACCTGTCATCCAACCAATTCCAGGTTCCTTCGTGCTCCCAGGAGTATTCCCCTGTGTATCAACCCCAGCTTGCTGATAGGTCCTGTTATTCAAACCCAAGAGGTAGGACCCAAAACCACCTACAATCACACAAGTTCACAAAATTAACAATACAAACACTAATCTTATCATAAATATCCAGGAAGAATTCAATTCGGACAGCAACAATCACCTCCTACTGCTATGCTGTAGCAAGCAACTGCACAAGTCTGGATTATAGTATTCTCCTGCCGAGTGAATGGTGTAGAAACAATTTTAGCCTTCTCAAGCAGCTTAGTCCAAGTTCTGATGAACACAAAGCCAAGGAGAGCAGCTGAGACATTGAGATTGGGGACTAGCCCAGTTGTGAGGTTCAGCTTCATTACTATCACACTGTAAATGGTTCCAATCAGTAAGCTAGCTATTAGTCCTCGAATTGTGATCTGTTTTGTCCATGGTGCTATTCTACTCAAGTCCTCTGGCTCAACTCGAATCTCTTCCTTGTCCTCTCTCTCAAAATTCTCAATCTCTTTCAGCTCTTCATTGGTTATATGCCCCATTGTAATCACTGAATCGTCTAACCTGAGAAATTCGATCATCACAGAACAGAGAAGATGAGACAACAAATCAGTAAAAATTAGTATCAGATGCTTAGGGGAGAAAGTACAAAAAGTTTTCTCACCTCAACTTCCTTTCCGTTTGAAGCTTTCTAACGACCACTTTGAGCTCAAAACTATTATATACTTGATTCTTCTAAACTGTTGTGAGAACTCTCCACCATGCAAGAGGAGACATAGAGATATTTATTGCCCACATTTAAAGCATATAAAACCTCCAAATGCAGTGAAAACCCAGCCACAACCGAGTGGGCCTCCTTACAGAGCTGACTGACACAAACACCCAGGAGGTACGAAAGAGAAGTGCAGAAAGCCAAAATTGGGTCTTGGAATTGGATTAAAGTATGTATTAACGAGGGAACTGAAGATGGGAAGAGAATCCCGTGATCAACAAAATGGGTCTCCGAATTCTAATCAGAGATCACCTCAGAACAAAGATTAAGCTGTCCGGAATCGCAGCAGATTCGGGCATTCATATATATATATATGCCCACCATGGCTTCAAACTTGAAAATCTTATAAAACCAAACGAAAACATAGGATCTACCCGCGTGTACTACAAACTACAAAGTAGTGGTACTACAAAGGGCAATGGTTTGTACTACACTTAACCAATTTCCAACTACACGCATTTGAACACATGTTCGGCTATAAATTGAATTAATCAAAATCCTACAAGAGAAGTGAGAAAGATGAGGTGGGTGCGGCTCAAACTTTAATGGTTGAGAAATGGGGATTTTTCATTTTTTTTTTAAAAAAAAGTTTGGTTCTTTCCTTCAAATTATGCTCATTCTTCTAAGGGTGTGGCCTCAACGTGACATCGATAGCCTATTGAAGAGACAACGAGCATAAATCACAAAGGATGAAGGATAAGGAGGAAATGTTGAGAGTGGACAGTTTCATGCTTGGAATTTGGACAGGGGACCACAGAAGATAAACACAAAAAAAAAAAAAAAAAAGGTTCCTCGTCCCACCCCACAGGACAACTTTGTTTCTTACGAAACGTTGGCGTGTGCAAGCCACAGGACCATTCTTGCATTTATTCTCATGTTATTGGCGCCATTTATTACTAATTACACTCTTTACCCTCCCTAGAGTAGAGACAGCACAATGGCTTTGCTCTTTTAATATGAATATGAATTTTCTGTGTCTTATTGGACTTAATATCATGGACAACAGTTGACTCGATGATATTTAAAATCAAGAAAAAAAAAATACTCTCCCTTTTAAAATAATTTTTTTAAAAAATTATTTCTTTATAATTATTGATATACTATATTAATATAATTTTAATTATTTCTTTTCACCTTTGCTCTTACCATTTAATTAATATTTCATATATTTATTTTTCATTCTCACTCAATATTAATTAAATAAAAGGACAATTCTATTAAATTGTATTATTTATTAATTTATTTATTACATTTTTTAATTCTGATAAAAAAATCTTAAAATTACAATTATTTTAAAACTGATGGGGATGGAGTAAAAAATAATAATAAATATGTTAAAATAAATGATAAAATATATGTTGGCTGATGCAAGCACATGCTCACCAACTGCTTTTTGAGTAAAAGCAAATTTATTGTGAAAGCTGACTGAAGATAATTTTAGTAATTTGCTTTTATGATTCCCATCCGAATACATATATAAAAAAAATATATGATGCTATACCATTTCGAGTATGACGTACGATTAATTGTATGTTTTAATAATTTTGAATTATATTATATTGACATAATTAATATAATTTATTTTATTGAATTATTATTCGATTATATAAAATTAGTATAATTTAAATTATACTGACTGTACTAGCAGAATGCAATTTAGTTATTATTACAATATAATAACCACTTAGATGTGTTCTTTCGAATTTTTTTAATTGTTTTTAAAGGGACTTTTTTTTTCTTTTTTCTTTTTTTTTTTTGTGAAAAGGAGACGAATGAAGGATTTATTAGATTTAAAGTCCAGAAATCATGATTACATTTTTTTTTCTTTGATGCATAATCATCATTATTTGCTTTTTCATTATTATCTGCAATCTAAACTTATATTATAAAAAAAAAAAAGAAGCGATGCTAGAATATAATGTAATATAACCATAACCATGTTGCTGTCTTGCTGCTATCTGTAGCAGTGAATATGAATATTCGCATTATCTTGCTTTTCCGAAGTGACCACAAATTATTACTACTTGCATTCTCTTCAATTTAGTCCCATGCTTTGTTTGGATTCTTTGCATCTATAATACATGGCATCTGTCTGCCTTTTACATTCAACGATTCTGATTTGAACGGTTTTAGAATATTAGATATAAATATTCAACACGCAACTGTTTTTTTTTTTTTTTTCCAAAAAATATAAATGATCCAGGATTATCACTTAGGACTAGCTAGCTATAGAAAAATAAAAAATACATGTTAAATAAAACAATGGTTTATTCTGTCAAAGAAAAGAAAATAACCAAAGGTTCATATTCCCTCCCAACCGCCCACTCTTATAAAATGACTTTCCACCATTAAAATGCACTGAAGTGGACAAAAAAAGTGGTTGAAAATGACCGTTTATTCTATTTAAATAAAACAAAGTCATCACACGTTCTTGCATAAAATTAATTTCCATTGTCAACATGTAATTTGAATGCTATATTTTTTTAATGTCACATTGATATTAGCAAACTAGAGTGTAGAACTCAACTTTAATGCAAAAATAATAAATATTACTTTTTGTTAACAAATGGTTAAAAATGATTTGCTTAAAACTTGGTTAAATGCAGAATGAATTGATTATCATTACTCCCCTTAACTTAGTTGCTAACCTCACTCAAAATTTTGCTTCGCTGAAAAAATTCTTGATCTGATTCACGTCATTATTCTTCGTCGTCCAATTTCTTCTTGGTGTTAGGCCCAGAATAATTTGGGCCATGATGCCTAGTCCAATATAGCATTTGGGCCTAGGCCATAGAGTGCTACATAAAATAATTCTTGCCCATAAATGATTTGCTTAACCAATTTACTGAAAAGCCCCTCTAACTCTTGACGCCACGTTGAGAAACGCGGCACTTTTGTACTTTCAGTTGAACCGTCAGAACTAGATCCTCTCCGTTTGCCTTTGCCTTCCCGGCTATTCCAACCCTCCCGTCATCCTCAACTTCAAGCATAATATATTGCTTCCATCTTCTATTTCCAAAGCTCCAAACGTTAAATTGCAAAGGGGAACAGAGGATTTCATTTTCCCAACACTTTTATAGGAAAACTACAACAAATTCACTGCAATATATCGAATACATCAATTATTTTGCCGAAAATAATATAATTATATATATATGGCGGGTTCATCAGAGACGAAATTACTGCAAGATTTGTTATTGTACGCAGCGAGCGCCGCTCTGAGCTGCCTGGTTTTATTTGCGGGGCTCCGACACCTCGACCCGAACCGTGAGGCATCAAAGAAGGCTCTGGAGCACAAGAAAGAGATAGCCAAGCGTTTAGGGCGTCCTCTCATACAAACAAACCCTTACGAGGTATTTGTCCTTTTCAACTTCTTTTTTTAAAGGCAAGCTATTGCCACGCATGTTTTGGCTGGAAAGCAAACTATTACATTGTAATTTGTAAAGCGGATTTGTAAGGAATAAGTTTGTTTTGTTTTGGAGTTTGCGGTTTTTGATGCCCTTTTGTTTTTAAGTGGATAGCGTTTTGATATTTTATGATGAAATATAAAGCCTTCTTATTCTATGAGGATGGGAAGTTCTGTCTTTCTATGAGGAAAGCAAGTGCTGTTTAATTACTTGCTCTTACAAGAACGGAATGAACATTTAGTTTGTTGACTTAGTGTTAAAATTGCTTACCTTGCATCTTCAACTGCTTCAGAGCTATTGTAATTTGGTTGTCATACGACGCCTCTGATTATGTCTCTAGGAAATTTTCATGTGCCAGTGGAGATGTTTTTAAAGACGAACGGTATCATCTACAAATAGTCCATGTCTCCATGGGATACTGCAAAATCATTTAACAGAGTATTATGATGAAATTCTTCGTTGAACTGTAAAAATGTTGGAATCATATTTCAAATTGTATTTTTATTTTCCTTTCAAAATTTGCAGTTGGTTTATATATTACAGGGTACTTTATTCATGTAGTTTTCTTTTTCTATTTCACTTCTGTCCCTCACCTATGGTTGGTTTCTTGAACAACTTTCATGGGGTGTCTAGTTGTGCCCTTTTAAGTGAATGACAAGTGTATGGGTAGGAAAGAAGTTCATGTTGGATGCGAATGTGATAACTGATGAGATCATGTATTTTAGCTAATTGGCTGGGTGGTCTAAGAGTATAGAAGTTATTCTTTGTCCTTCACATAGCAGTCACAGATGGGATAATGTGCTTGAATGCCGTGAACCTACTATCTTGATTATATACATTGATATTCACATTCCAATGGTATCTTGCGCTGGTGGATGGACAGATAAGTAGCACTGTTGTGGAAAGTGATCTTCTTAATTAAATTAGTCTTTTACCAATATTGACTGACTCTATGATCAATGGGAGACCGAGAAATTAATTTAAACACACAGAAGAAGAGGTTATAGTCCCTAATACATATGAATGTGGCGCCTTACATTATGTTGGGAGATGTATTTTCAGACGTAAGAAGGGTCCCGAATGAACTGTATTCTAATTCGTGGCCTTTATGGTACTCAGGATGTCATAGCATGTGATGTTATAAACCCTGACCACATTGACGTGGAGTTTGAGTCTATTGGAGGACTGGAAACAATCAAACAAGCTTTGTATGAACTTGTTATACTACCTCTAAAAAGACCTGAACTATTTTCACATGGCAAGCTTCTTGGGCCACAAAAAGGAGTCTTGTTGTACGGACCACCTGGTACTGGGAAAACCATGCTTGCAAAAGCTATTGCCAAGGAGTCTGGAGCAGTTTTTATTAACGTAAGAATATCCAACTTGATGAGCAAATGGTTTGGTGATGCTCAAAAACTTGGTAAGTGCACATTTTTTTCCTCATTCTTTGGATAACTGATGAATATTTTGCATCTGTATGAATTGTAGACATGCGGTCAATAATTGTTAACCTCTTGATTTCCGTTGCACTAATCTATCATTATCTATCATCTTGGTAAATGATCATTCTTCTTTCACCAATTGGTCACTACCAGATGGTGTGACGTGGCTAGTACTAGTAGATTATGGGCATATAGTAAATTAGTATCATTCAGATTAGAAGGGACCCCCTCAACCATTTAAGGTTGGTTTAAGGAACTTATAGACCTCTTCAATACTTATAAAAAGAATATACCAGCTTCAGAAAGTGGTTAAAATATAAATGATCCTGTAGAATATTAAGTTTAAGTTTTTAGACGTATAAATAGCTCCTATTCAAAAATTGAGTGATGTAACTCCTCTATACTTTGTTTGCGGTTTCCTATTTAAAATTGCTCTTTTACTTGGTTAATTGTTAATCTTCTAGACTGCTTGTGCAGTGGCTGCTGTATTTAGCCTTGCTTATAAGCTCCAGCCTGCCATTATATTCATTGACGAAGTTGACAGCTTTTTGGGTCAGCGTCGCACATCAGATCATGAAGCATTGTTGAATATGAAAACTGAGTTCATGGCTTTATGGGATGGATTTACCACAGATCGTAAGTCCCTTC
This sequence comes from Bauhinia variegata, assembly GCA_022379115.2. Lineage (NCBI taxonomy): Eukaryota > Viridiplantae > Streptophyta > Magnoliopsida > Fabales > Fabaceae > Bauhinia > Bauhinia variegata. The sequence continues at coordinate 15,281,721 of CM039437.1, forward strand.
GTCATGTTTTCATGTAATTTTCTTGAGTTCATGTCTTAAAACGGATTGCAAATAGGATAAATTTAATTTTGATGAAGGTATACTTAGTTTTATCAAGTTCGCAATGCTCAAGCAGGATTTCCAATTTTGATGACTCAAAAATATTTCTTGTAGAGAATGCTCAAGTTATGGTCCTTGCTGCAACTAATCGCCCTTCAGAACTAGATGAAGCAATACTTCGGCGTCTTCCTCAAGCCTTTGAAATTGGGTTGCCAGACCCAAGGGAGAGGGTTGAAATACTAAAGGTTATCTTAAAGGGTGAGAGGGTTGAAGATAACATTGACTTTGATCGTGTAGCAGGCTTGTGTGAGGGTTATACTGGTTCAGATCTATTTGAACTCTGCAAGAAGGCTGCCTATTTTCCTATTAGAGAACTGTTGGATGAAGAGAAGAAAGGGAATCGGTCTCCTGTGAGTATATTCATCATTCTTTTCCTCTTTCTCCAATCCCTTAATGTCTGCCATGTTTCCAATAGTTTATACCATGTAACCATGCTATTTAGGGCTGACCCTCACCGGAAAGCACGTTCATACATGTTTCAAATTCAAGTTCTCTTAACTACATGACAAATCCATATTGATTATCTATCTGCAAGTTATTTTATGAGTGCAGAGCTGTATTTTTAATATTGTAGAAGCTAGCTTTAATATCTGAAGTCAATTTCTGGTCTCTTGAGCTTTAATCTTGTATATGTCAGTTTTAATATATGAAGTCAATTACATAAAAATCTATTTAGTCAAGTGTTTAGAATTTTTGAATTGTTGTTTCTACTTGTCATTCACTCATTTGGGTATGGGTTTATCTATGTTGGATTTGAAGAATTTTTCAGTTGAGATGGTACTCAAGTATAATATATGTTTTCTGTTTGTCTTCTACTGTTGATTAATTAATATGGTTTTATATTTTTAAGCTACTGATCGTTTGTAATGGAAAAAGAAAAGAGGGAGTACAGATGTAGAGACCATGAGTGTGTAATCCTGATACAGAAACAGATTAGTCACCTTTGTAACTGTCAATAAAATGTTGATTTTTAACATTACTTAACTGCTTCGTCTATGTTTCATCATATTTTAGGCACCAAGGCCGTTGTCACAGTCAGATTTAGAAAAAGCCCTTGCCACTTCTCAGAAAACAAAGGTTGCTGCGAGTGAATGCATTGGATTAAACATACAGTCACCAAGATGGACGGGGCACGGGGAGTCAGGTGATTCTCAGTTTCAAGCTGCAATCAATGAACTTTCTAAACTTGTGATTTCTCAAATTATTAACCTCCAGTCAGATGCCCAGGATCCTTAGAAATCCTGATTTTCTTTAGAGCATTCTGTTGCTTAAACTTAGTGAAAATATATCAGGTGCCAGATGTATCCAGATTTTATGACCTACTGTGTAGTATTTTCTAAACAAACAAAAACAGAAAGAATGGAATAAAGAAGCTTCACTCAGGCCTGAGCCGTTAAGTTGCCTCAAAATTAGAGTGTTATTACTGATTCATTCTGTTATATTTAGCTAATACCGAAAGGTCATTGAAGCATGCTGTTGATTGAATCATTTTGAATTGTTACTTCTAATTCCAGTAATATAAATACCAACATAAGCAGAAATTCATGCCTGTTAATCTCTGATATGATGAAATCCATGCTTAGTGAAGTTGGATCTAACACTGACTTACCTAACAACTTTAACAGAGTAAGCTTTTAAGACTGAAGGCGACGCAGTAAGCAAGCAAAGTTGGCAACAGCCATCAATGATTGACACTTATGGGAAAATAACTGGCAGTGGACTGGGTTCGGCATGGTTATACTTTTAAGCAGCGAGGGTCAGTAACCATTCTTTTCAAGTTATGCTGGTCCACCTGCAGACAACGACGATTAACATTAACCCTTGAAAGTTACAAGCTTTTTAATTGTCTAAATCAAATTATCAAACTCACATTCTTTTATTATAGATACAGGACCACAAAATTTGTACTTTTCTTTTCCCCTCATACATGTTTCTGTGGTGACGGCAGGACCACAAACGAGGTAGCTCTTGCCGTGGATTCTCCTGCTTTATGGTTTTCGTTATGCTTGTCTCGTGGTTCCATCATTGCTAACCACTTTTAAGGAGGAAAAATAGTAAAAAGAATAAAGAACAAACAAGTTAAGTGATAATGAAAAGTTGATTAAGAAATTAAAAGCGAGTCAGAATGATTTGAGCAACATTGGGATACATGATGACAATGGAACAAGGTACAGGATCTCTTTTCTTTTTCCTTTGCAGATTTGGGATTTGGAATGTGGCTACCTGCTAGCTTAAAAATATCCCCATTTTTATCTAATACCTAGAAGTGTTGTGGACGTGACATCGTTTCAAGCAAATTGGACCCAACTGAAACATAATGCGGTACTGATATTGGCAAAACAGCTTTCTATTTTTTTCATGGATCTGGCAATCTGATTTATAGGAATCTCCGATTATCAATCCAGAGATCCCTTCATTGTTGAAGTCTGAGTGGCCACAATCTTTTGTCATCTGATTTTTAATGTTAAAACTTATGATGCTGACACATAAACCAGGCTGTTAATATTTTCCAGTGCCCGACAGAGATTTTTTCTTCCACAATAATAGTAAAGAGGAGTTCTCAATGGTTCCCATCAAGTAGGAGTATTGGCATTTGTCGATTCAAGCCTATTTTGAAGTTGTCTATCGATAAAATAATTATTATAAACAAGTGGCACCATGAATGGTCATTTTGACATTGTGTTTACCAGTTCTAAACTAACAAGCTTCAAAGAAGACAATCAACGTGGTTTTGAATGCAATACTAAAACTTCAAAGTTCTTGCTCCTACTACTTTATTTTCTTTTGCCCCCACTCCATTTCTCTGACTCTAATCCAGATAAAATAAAATAATTTCTTTTAAAATATCTGTGTTCCTTTTCTCTGTTTTCTTCGGACACCGTGTTTGATTACAGCATCTTTATTTAAGCCAGATTAAAGTATCTTTATTGTTGGATAGTTTAAAGAGTATGTTCACCTACCTGGTTTTACTCCCATAATAATTATAATTAAAAAATATTACCTTGTTAACCATCATGAACGGACAGTTTTCTGTCATGTTTGATTTTAATACATTAGTTTGGTTACATGTATTTTGTTTGATGTAATATTCGTACTGGCCAATTAAAGGGAAAATTATAACTTTGACGTCTTTATTTATAGAAAATTAAAAAAATAAAAGTCAAATTATATTTTCGTTTAAGGGGAAAAATATAACTACGAAGGAACAATTTATAAAAAAAAAAAGATTTATAGTTATTTTATAAACTTATTTATTCAATGACATAGTCAAAGTCAACATTAATGGCATTCATTCAATATGAACAAACATAGTATTAATGAAACAGATTTTGTTGTGTTAGCATTAATAAGTAAAAACTCGTAAGTTGATAATATGAATACAAAAAGTTGGAAACTAATTTTTATTTGAAGAGAAAGAAAAAATAGACTGAATTTTCACTTAACTGTCTTAGGCTAATCTCAGCCTAATTCCACGACTAACACGGATGTTATTTAGTATTCACAATAACGTATAATTGATTAAGACAGCTTACCAATCGTGTGTCATTTTCTATAAAGTTCAACTTTATGATTTCACATGAGTACCAATTTCTTACAAGCACACCAAAAAAATGATAAACAAAATTAAAAAAAAAAATGAATGAAAAATTAGATGGATTAATTAATGATTCTACAGAGAATATTAAGAAGAAAGGAAGTCAAAAACCTTGAAAAACAAACACCCATTATAATTGAATGCCAACCGTATAGAAGAACACTTCGTAGCCAGCCGTCACTGGTCATGCATTCACCGCTGAAGCTGAAAGAACAAATAACTAGTACTTCTATTTGACTTGTTAAATTTGCTGGCACCCTTCGACGCATTCAAACCCAACCAATCATCCTCCATTAAAGTCCCAACTTCCATCCTTGAACAATCTTCATTTTCTCTCACTCACCCAATTCAATGTTTCACATGCATGGATAATAATAAGCATTCCAATCAGTCACAGATTTTCAATTCCATGGTTTAGTTCGTTACAATCAGATATGATTTGGGCTAACTCCATCTCCTCCGTTTTCTTCTCCCTTCTTGTTTTTCTTCTGATCATACGTTTCTTCCGCAAAACTTCTGTACTTGATATCCTTAAAAAATGGTGGGTTTCCTTTGAAAACCGCTTTCACGTGTACCAGTCCTTCAAAATCCCAATTCATAACGAGCATTTTCAAGAAAACCAACTTTACCAGAAAATTCTACTCTATCTCAATTCACTGCCCTCTGTGGAGGATTCTGATTTTACAAACCTCTTCTCTGGTTCTAAACCCAGTGAAATTTTCCTTCATCTGGATGCCAACCAGACAGTGCATGACACTTTCCTCAGCGCCAAGGTTTCCTGGACGAACGAAAAATCCGAAGATGGAAAATCTGCTCTGATACTGAGAATCAAGAAGAAAGACAAACGCAGAGTTTTCCGTCAGTACTTTCAGCACATTCTATCAGTGGCAGAGGAGGTCGAACAAGGGAAAAGGGAGATTAAGCTGTACATGAATTCAGGAAACGACGAAAATTCACGGTGGCGATCGGTGCCGTTCGCGCACCCGGCGAGCTTCGACACGGTGGCGATGGACTCCGAGCTGAAGAACAAGGTCAAATCCGATCTCGAGCAGTTTTTGAAGTCTAAGCAGTACTATCACCGATTAGGCCGTGTTTGGAAACGTAGCTATCTTCTATACGGTGCGTCCGGTACGGGGAAGTCCAGTTTCATCGCGGCGATGGCGAGGTTCTTGTGTTACGACGTCTATGACATTGATATCTCCAAGGTTTCAGACGACTCTGATTTGAAGATGCTGTTGCTGCAAACGACAAGCAGATCTGTCGTCGTGATCGAGGACCTTGATCGGTTTCTCGCTGGGAAATCGACGGCTGTGAGCTTGTCAGGTGTCTTGAACTTCATGGACGGGATTATATCATGTTGTGGGGAAGAGCGTGTGATGGTGTTCACCATGAACTGTAAAGACCAGATTGATCAAACGGTGATGAGGCCCGGGAGGATTGACCTTCAGATACAGTTTCCGTTATGTGATTTCTCCACCTTCAAGATTTTGGCCAATAGTTATTTGGGTGTCAAGGATCATAAGCTTTTCCCTCAGGTGGAGGAGGTTTTTCAGACGGGGGCCAGGCTCAGCCCGGCCGAGATCGGCGAGATCATGATCTCGAACCGGAATTCACCGAGCCGGGCCTTCAAAACCGTTATCACGGCTCTGCAAACCAACGGCAGCGATGAGAGAAGGGGACAAAGATTGGGAGACAGCGGGTCGGGCCGGAATGGTGAGGATATGGGCGAACCCGGTGGAGTGATTTGTAGAGAGAGCGTTCACACGGTGAGGGAGTTTAGAAAGTTGTATGGGCTTTTGCGGTTAGGAAGTAGGAGGAAAGAGGAGTCAATGAATTCGGAGCCCATAGAAAAAAAAGGCCCACGTATTGAAAGTATAAGCACTTGATAGTTGGACCCAAAAGAGTCCGAATATTTTATTTTTAATTTTTTTTTTGTCTTTTCCTTCTCTTTGGTTTCAAGTGTGAAGTTGTTTGGCAGCAAGGATTAATTTTAGTTTCTATAATCAAAAAATCATATTGTAGTTGGTTAGATAAAAAAAAAAAATCATATGGACATGCGAGTTGGAAGTTGGTAAAGTATACATGGTTTTTCACTCTTGTTCATCAGTTAAAATAATATATTTTAATAATTTATTGATTATGGTATTATTTTACTTTTTAATCCATCAAGCGGAGTGGAGAGAGTATATATAGGGCATAATAATGTGGGACAACAGATGCTGTTGAGAAGGGCATTAGATATTGTAGGTGTTGAAGGAAATTGATTAGCAAAGCATAGTAGAAATTAATACAGAAACAAGTTCAGCGTCAATTAAGTGGTAGTCATCCTCTGTCTCTCATCATCATTTGACTAATAACAATTCCTATATATTTAATAATGCCAAGCCCAGACTTAATAAAGCAAAAGCAGACAAGTGATAAATGTTTTTCTTTTTTAATCGGAAAATGGCGTTTTTTACTTACTGTAATACCAAATCAATTTGGAAATACTCCTTAACTGCGATATTAACTTGGTGAGGACACCCTATCTAGAATCTGGCTTGACATATAGAGTGAATTAATCGCTTTGCATATGCACAAGTTCAAAATGAAATGGTCGTTTAATTTGCGGTCACTGGTCAATGCTGGGCTAAGAGTGAATAGAATTGTTAGACTTTGGTTTAAAGTTTATACAAATATGTAACTCTGACGGGAAGTGAGCTCTTTCTGAGTCTCGCCCATGAAAAGCAAAAACCAATTTGCTTTAATCTGGGGGATTTGAAGTTTTAGTTTTGGATTTGCAAAACTACTTATAAATATCTTTGAAAAAAAGATAAATGGTTGTTGTACGAGGACAGAAGAAACTTCCAAAAGGGATACATAATACCACGGTGTCATCTCACCAATTTAAAGAAATGACTGGACGTGATGTCATTGCATATGGAAGGGCATCAGAGGGGAGAGAGAATTTGGATACACGGTGTCCTAGAACAAAGCCATTAGGGGAAAGACAGTGATTCAACATAACACCCAGAGAAAATGGGTAACCAAAATTCGCTTTGGTTTGCTGGTTTCATATTCATCTAATCTAATCAAATGTCACTCAAGTATTCATTGTCATCCATTGAATAGAACCCTTCTTTTTTCTTTCCACTCTCCCCAAACCATCCACGAATGCATGTATTTTCTTCTGCACCAGTTAGCCTTGCATACGTGTTCCCTCTGCCAGGATAGCGAAATGTACCTCAAGGGCTAATTCTGAATTTCAGAAAAAGTACTACCACTTCTCTGCCTGCTCTCATCCAAGGACGGAATTGCTCTCCACTGTCCTTCTCTCCTCCAAATAACGTCCTTTTTCTTCTTATTCCTATTCTGCCCTTCTCTGTCTTCTTCTCTCTTTGCCCTAACCTTTACTAACACAGTCAGTACCCTATACTGTGCTGTTAGTTATTGGCGTGTCAAAAGAAACACCTTTTCTGCATGGCACCCAATTCCACGCATACACGTGTCTTGTCATACAACCTCCTCCCCCCTTGAAGCAAACACTGACTTGTCCAGTACCCAATTACCAAATGCTATACTTAACCCCTTGATGATGCTAAAGCTGAGATTTTTATTAGAAAAATCCCCCAAAAAATTGAGAAAAAAAACAATCATATAAAATCAAGTAACTTGTTTCCTGTGTCTCAGTTTTAGCCATCACTTGTCAAAATCTCATCTCTTTCTGCATTATTAATAAAACCAGATTCTCTCTGTAATAATTGATTACTCTCGCTATTTCATACAACAAAACCATTAAGCCAACGTATCTTCAGAGACAATAAGATCAAAAAATTAGACATGGGAATTCACTCAATCTGCATGTTAGCCATATATGATTATAGTTGTAGCTTGGCATGCTCTGAAAATAGTCATTTAATTAGCTGCATTCCATTCCATTTTGTTTTATATTTTTATGCTGAAATTGTCCAAACAATTTATCATTTTAACCATCGAGGGGCAAATGGGGTCATTTTAATTGGAAACAATCATATTTCTGCAGAAACAGACGAATCCTAAAACCCCATACAAACCCACCCTTCCCTTTCTGTTGCGTTGCTCAAGTCCATTTCTCTCTCTCTCTCTCTCAAGTTCTCTCTGTTCTGTTTTGCTCTCCTCTGCAGCTATAATGGCGAACCCAAGCTTTTTTACTTACGAGTTCCCGAACCATCCCTCCCAATCAAAACGAACAATCACAAAGAACAAGCCACGCCATCCTTCCACTGCTTCTCCTCGCACGTTCACATGTCAATACTGCAACCGCAGGTTCTATAGCTCCCAAGCTCTGGGCGGGCACCAAAATGCCCACAAACGAGAGAGAGCCGCAGCTAGGCAAAGCGTTTCTGCCCAGCAAGCTTGGTTTAGGGCTCCTACGCGCACCGGTGACCCCACGACCGAACCAATTTCAGGTCGTTTCTTCCACCCCCATTTGCTGCAATCTTTGGAGACTGACCAAGACACGGGTGCAAGTTCACTTCCTTTTGGGTTTCATGGCATCGGCGTCTCCAGCTCTGAGGTTCTCCCTCTTAAGCCCGAGCAGCACACAAACGTTGACCTCACCCTTCGCTTGTGAAGGAGGAAAGTCTTTCCCGTTTAGTTTAGAATTTTATTTATGCTACCCAACTAGAAGGTTTTTCTCTGTTTCTGTTACATATATATATATATATATATCCATTTGTAAATGAAGACTGAGCTTGCTTGGAAGTAAGAGGGATCTATTTCCATTAACAATTAATTATATATCTGCGTGCGAGTCTGTTTTCTTGTGTTATTCTCTTAATTACATCTATTGGTGTTGTGATTGATGGACGCTTGAAAGAAATATGCTCACTCGATATTCTCGTTTGTCCTTTCTCTTTCCCATTTCGATGAAATTAAAAATAAAACTGACGTCAATTTCTTTGCTTTGGCCGAGAAAGTAGACATGATGAGATGAAAGGCAAAGGTTTCAATTCAAACAGAATGTGATTTGAAGTGGCCTCGTATTGTTTATCACTCACTAGCAGCAGGCTAGCAAGCTAGATGTAAACTACGTACGTACTCCTCAGACTCACAACTTGCTATTCCTATTTCAACCTCCAGTCCTCCAATTTTCTTATGACCCGGGGTAATTTAGTCATCGTGACAGATGGGCTTGGCATAGCTCGGGTCATCACACGATCAGTGGATCGGCTTTTGGGTCAGATCGGATAGTCTTCATAATGGGTCACGGTAACAATCGCAATTGCTTTAAACACCCCTTAATTTTTATTTTCACAAGCCCCGTGCATTAGTAATATTTTCCACTAGAGGCACACTACAGTCGTTCGATTGAAATGATGAGAAAGTAGTTCCAACCCCCACATGATGGCCAAATAAATAATCTACATAAATAAAGAACGAGACGATCCAGAGTTGCGCAAAATCAATTTAAATTAACGAAGCAAGTTGGCATTGGCATTGACATTGACATTGACATGGATATATATTTAACTTAATAAAATGGGGTTTGGTTGGTCAGTGTCAAACGTGCTTAAACGTGACTTTCACACTTAGGCTATTGTCTGCCATGACTATGACTTGTTCGGACACAAACCATATATAGTAGCAGTAGGACATTATCGATGCTCACTCTGCTATCTCTTTGAATTCTCATTTATTTGCTATGCTATTCTACCTACCCGAGATAGATACATATATAATCATTCTATGGGTAGGCTTGCAATTGCAATTGCATGACAATTTGCAAATTTTAAGTACAATTATTCACTCTTCAATCAACAAAATCTCGATCCAGTTGACTTTAATGAAGTCGGCAGTTATTGAACACAACACAAGCTCTAATACCATAAACCAAATTGCCATTTTAACAACTCCGTCAACTCTTTGACCCTATATATTAAAACTGTCAAAAAAGATTCCGTCAAGGGCCAGTTTACTTAAACAATGGGAATCGGTTAAACGTCTCTATATTTAATGTAAGCATTGTTACTTTCGCGACACCCATATCAGACCATTTATCATTTTTCTTCTTTTAATAAAAAATAAAAAGGTGGATCAATCTTATGCGGCTCTCCCTATTCTGAATGGCCAAATTAAAAATTAAGTCCTTCAACTTTTAATTTCACTGGTAAACTTTTTTAGTTACATCGTATTATACATTTTTTGTTAGTTCACGTAGTTGATTTTACGTTATCACAATTGATATAATTTAAATTTTACTACATTGATATCTAAGTTATATTGAAAAAATTAAAAAGATATATTTATATAATATGATGTTAAATGAAGAATTCATTTTCGTTTTGCTCGTGAGAGTAAAAATTTGAAACTACCTAGGATTGGTGCCTAAGACAAAATGAAAGAAATAAAGAAGCCCCTTTTTTTAATCATATAAATAAATAAGGTTTAAATCTACTAAGGTTTCAACAAATGTAAACGTGGGTCCACTATCCATCTTTATGTTTTAGATCCGAGACTTTGCCGTCTTCCTACTATTTGCCATATGAGGCAGTGGTCAATAAAACCACCGACAGCAAAGGGCCACCTACCGCTGGATGCAACTTAAATCGGACGACTCAAAAATCTCCACGTGTAATCCAATCTCAGAACATAAACGACGATAAATGGATTATCAACTGCAAACCGCGTTGTTCCAGCTCATGATCCTGTGCAACGTCACCCTTCCCCATTCACACATCTTATGCTTTGCTTTGTTGTACCTTCGTAAATAGTAGGTCTCATACACGGTGCTACCGCCCATGTTAGATCTGATTTTTTTTCAGATCTATAGTGCTATCACTCTTTTAAATTTTTTCAATTAATAAAAATTAAATAAATTTTAACCATATATAATATTTAAAAAATAAGTATCAATAGAAACGCACTATAAAAAATTCATAAATAATCTGATAAATATTTTTAGTCGGCTGATTTACATCTAATATAAATTAAATTGTTTTTTCTTTTCTATGTTTTGGCAAGCATATTACACGGAGTCAAAGCAAAAAAAAAAAAAAGTCAGACGTACAAGCATGTGATGCAATTTTAGGATTATAGAATTGTTACACACACTTACACGTAATGATAGCTACTTCGTGAGCCACTATATATGTCTGTCTGCCTCTCTCTCTATCTGCAAATTCTTACTCTACTTACTTCTGGGGACACCCGCATTCCCTGTTTCTTTTCTCGGAATTTCTTTACCTCCGAGAAATCGAAACTCCATCACCAAGAAATGGAGTTATTCTACTACCTCGTGTTCGGAGGCTTGGGCGCTGTGGTGGCAGCTGTCGAGTTCAGCAAGACCAACAAGGATCGCATCAACACCTCTTCAGCTTTCAATTCCTTCAAGAACAATTACCTTGTCGTTTATTCGCTCATGATGGGTATATCCACCATTTCTCATCTTAGATCTGTGTCTATGTTATTTCTCCCTTAGATCCCGCTCGAATGCGCGCATTGTCTGATTGTCCTTGTGTTTGTGTGGTGGTTCTGCATGATTGCTGACTTTGGATCTAGGTTTTTTCGGAATTGAAAGTTGTTATTCCCTTAAGATCCGAGTTCATCCATGTGCTCGCTGTTTTTCTGATTGATCAGGAAGTGATTTCATTGACATTTTAGGGGTGTGTTTTCTTTGTTTGTTTTAATTGACCAGTAGTAGCACGCGTCAGTTGTGAATTCGAAAATGTTATCGGGGGAGACTGTTTATTCGAAGTCTTGCCGTCAAAGTGTTTAAGTTTTCCACTCCCACTTTCCCTCTCAGTTTGTGAAATTGAAACCAGCGGGAAATCAAACTCTTAAATATGGATCCTCAGAAATCTCAGCGCCTGAATGAGAGGCCTTGTTATGCCATATTCTGTATTAGCTATGGTTGCTTATCACAGCAGTTATGTGTCTTCTGGTCAGGAAATTGTGATTCTCACTTCCTTTTTGATGGCGGGAAATGGTTGTGTAAAGCTTACGAGGTTCATCAACTTCCTTTTAGCTCTTTAAATGAGCTGATTGAATTCATGTCTTTTGATGAATTATCCAATTCAATTATATTTCTCAATGATTAGATGACAAATGACAATGTCATTGGTGAATTATATTAATCATTGGTTATTGCACGCTAGGAATTGTCAAAGGAGCAGTCACTTGGACAGTTGCATTTGCATTCTTTTACTTATTGAGCAGAAATGTTTAGAGTGAAATTACGTTTGTTACTTTTTCTTTTGGGTATTCTAATTGGTTTCTGTTTCTATGGCAATAGCTGGAGATTGGTTGCAAGGTCCATACGTCTATTACCTTTACACTACTTATGGTTACAGTAAAGGGGAGATAGGACAGCTTTTCATTGCTGGTTTTGGGTCATCCATGTTGTTTGGAACAATCGTGGGATCACTAGCTGACAAACAGTGAGAGGCTTTTCTGATTTCTGACATCATCTCACCACATGAATGTTGTAGCAATTTTAATGGCATAATTCTTATGTTGAAATCAGGGGGCGGAAGAGAGCCTGTGTGACTTACTGCATAACCTACATTCTGAGCTGCATTACCAAACACTCTCCACAGTACAAAATCTTGATGTTGGGCCGTGTTCTGGGAGGCATAGCTACTTCGCTCCTGTTTTCAGCATTTGAGTCGTGGCTTGTTGCTGAACACAACAAGGTGAGGAGTAATTATTTGTTTCAAAGCATGTCTCTCTTGTTTATTAATAATTTGACCTTTTTACATGTTATTGGTTTTTGGACACAAAACCCATCTTAATGCATATGTCGTAAATATGGTTATATAATTGTCTATTTGTAAGGAAACTATTTGCTTGGAGTAATAACTTGTATAATTAAAATTTCTATGGACACCAAAATTGGTACGCACTCTTCAAGATGTTACCTCGACATGATTGTTCTAGAGAGGCATTCCTAAATTTTGGCTAGCTTTATGTTGTAGATCTTCAAAATCATATAAACTTCGTAAGATATCACTGAGGAAAGAGAAGTAATTAGATTTTGCTGCTCAAAATTCTTAAAAAGAAAATGAGTTACTGTCTATTTAGTGTGACATGCAAATCCGCTTATCAAAAATAATTTGTAAGAAGCATGATTCCTTGAGAGCGTCTGAAATTTACGACCATTAGGTTTTGAATCTATAAGCTTTCACTGTCATGACTCATAGACTGTTACTATGGTTTATTTGTCTCGCTTCTCCCCTGCACGATCTATATTCTTCTGGAGAATTAGTCCTGCAATGGTGTATTACCTTATTGTATTATCTGACTCTAACTTAAGCTGCAAATAAATTCATTTCAAAATATGTTGATTCCAGGTATCATAAAATGACTTTTTATGTTTCTTAACGAGATAAAGATGCCTTAATGCCTAATAAAGCGATTTCTAGTCAGAATATCTGTGTCCATAATTTTTGCCAAATGTTTCTTGCAATGTGTGCAACTACTGATATTCTTCCTGTTATATCTTCTAATCATGATTCAAAATTGTCCTTTTTTACCATTCTTCTGTCAGAGGGGCTTTGAACAACAATGGTTATCGATAACATTCTCAAAGGCAATATTTCTTGGCAATGGTCTTGTTGCTATTTTGTCTGGGTTGTTTGGAAATGTCCTTGTGGATACTTTGTCTCTTGGACCTGTTGCTCCCTTTGATGCTGCTGCATGTTTCCTTGCAATTGGTATGGCCATCATATTGTCATCATGGTCAGAAAATTATGGGGATCCTTCTGAGAGCAAGGACTTACTTACCCAATTTAGGGGTGCTGCTGTGGCCATTGCATCTGGTAAAGTTATCACTTCAAGTTGTACATTTCTCATATATTTTTATTATCTATATATACTGTAAGTTAGAATATATTGCCTGTATGAGTGCTGGACTTGTCGTCTGTCATTCCTCCTGTGATCATAGGTTATTGCAAAGCCAACCTTCTATCCTGGAACACAGTTTTTGTGAAAGAGATATTGCCTTATGTCATCATCATCATGTTTTATTCATATATTGGTAATATTTTTTTTTAACTGACTTCATGTTTCTTTATTATTATTTCTTTCTTTGTATTTCAGATGAAAAAATTGCCTTGCTAGGAGCCATACAGTCTCTCTTTGAAGGTTCAATGTATACCTTCGTGTTCCTATGGACTCCTGCTTTGAGCCCAAATGATGAAGAGATTCCCCATGGTTTTATTTTTGCAACATTCATGTTAGCTTCAATGTTGGGAAGCTCACTTGCATCTAGGTTAATGGCCCGCACCACATCCAGAGTAGAGAGCTACATGCAGATTGTTTTTGCAGTCTCTTCTGCCTCTCTGCTTCTTCCCATTCTGACCAGTGTATGCTATTGTTTAATATTCTTATTGTATTTTACTGTTGTTTTTGTCATAATATTTTGTTTTTTCTGATCTATATCTTTTGCTATTCTGTGTTTTGACTTGATTAATGTGGAACAGATATTGGTAGCTCCTTCTAAAGAAAAAGGTGGAAGCATCTCTTTCTCCGGTTGCATTCAGCTTCTTGGCTTCTGTACTTTTGAGGCATGTGTAGGCATATTCTGGCCATCCATTATGAAGATGAGATCTCAATACGTTCCTGAGGAGGCTAGAAGTACCATCATGAACTTTTTCCGCATCCCTCTGAACATTTTCGTCTGTGTTGTGCTGTACAATGTATGCTACTCTCTCTGCTTAGACACTATGTTTGAGTTTAAGATTGTAGTATGCCTGTGGTTTGGGAATGTATGCATTGTCTGGCTCAATATAGTTATCCTACTTATATATTGTACTATATTCGACCTAGAATTGGGTTATGACAACCATGTTAATACCATGTCTAGTTGGATCAAGTATTATATGTATTCATCGTTCAAAAGCAAAAACAGTCTCTTTCTCTGCCAGCGTATTCATGTCTTTCTGACAAAATTATTTCCTCCCATGCAGGTTAATGCATTCCCTATCACTGTTATGTTTGGCATGTGCTCAATTTTCCTTTTCGTGGCATGTATCTTGCAAAGGCGGTTAATGGTGATTGCAGATAAACCAAGTAAAATCCTCACCCCATGATCTTACTTATGTTGAGTTTTAAAACTTAGATAACAAATGAACTCGACTTAGTCTAATGTGCTGTGCCATGAGTTATTTCGTGTAAAAGATTAATTTGCCTTAGTCTCCTTTCCCACGTGTTATATGGTCCCACAACATCACCCATCCGATAGGCCCAATGTACTTCCTTTAGATCCTTGACGGCTACGTTAGGGCGACTAAATCTTCTGTTGTGTGCATAGGATGATTGCTAGTTTCAGTTAATTCGATGAGTCTTTTCAACCTTGCGAAAGGCCAGTTCACATAATGCTTTCCTTCCTCATCATTTAGGGCCCCAGGACCTGTCGCATTTATCCTATCTTTGATAACTCATGACAATTGTGTTAACAGCCACCTGCATTGAGACTAAAAATAAGATACATGAAGCAAAATGCCGCAAAGAAAAATGTTATTATTATATAGTCATCTAGAATTCCCCCGTGTACATGCTACATAGTGTCTTCGTGCTTGGAGTTGAATGTGTTTGTGTTTGAAACAGAACTAGAAGATTGGGCAATGAAGGAAAGAGACAACGAGTCAGAACCACTGAACATTTAAGTGATGTTACACGGAAGTTCTGGGGAGGCTCTGTATCGCCAACCACTTCATTCTGTGCATTGTGGTTTCCATCTCATATGTTTCAGATACAATGAAAGGTACACCTCAAAAGAATGGTGTTCTGCCCAACAAAGAAAGAGAGACAAATGAAAATGCTAGTCTTCATGATTTCGTTAGTGCTTTCGGTATTAATAGTGTAGTGCGTTAGATATCTCTTGGTTATTATCTTAAGGAGAAATCTCCATTTTGGTAATATTTCTGTTAATTCTTTTCCCGGCGGGATCTATAGTTTGTCCCGTTGGGAATATTTATGTGCCATACTATTTCTGTAATCGTTTTTTTTTTGGTCTTTGGTTGTAACGGAATTGCACTTACGAATTAAGGCATCCTATTGATCTTTCATTTATTTTTCCTCAAAATATATGTAGTGCATCTGTTGACACGAGACTCCTATTATGTTAGAATTTATTTACTTACAATTGATTGAAGGAAATTCATACGGACTTCTAATGACAATTGAAATAAGGATATATAAGTTCTTCGGAATCACGTGAGGTTGGGCGCCGTTGCTTACTTCATAAAACTTTATTTTACTCCAGCCATCAGAAAAATTTATACGAATGAAAACATTTCAGAAGTTTATTGGAAGAATGAGTGGACTTGATTAACATAAATTCTTAAATAAAAATTAAACCAATTAATTTAGAAGTAGTTTGGTTTGCTTTATGAGGTATAGCCTTTTTGGCTCAGCCAATAATAATATATCTAATTTTATTCTTCTTCATTAATGATAAATTTCAATAATGCAAGAACACTGTCTTTTAATGATTTTAGCTTGATCTCAATATTTAAGAGAAATTATGCATATCTTCATTACATTCACCCCCACAGGCAGAGGCAGGTCAGGGAATCTGTCCCTGTTCAGGCGAAGGGCCAATAAAGCTGGTATCACCTATTATTGCAGCATAGAGGAGAGTTAATTGTGGTTCAAAATAATTGATTTCATTATTTACATGTTATAATTAAATACGTAAATAAATTAATGCTTAAATACAAAGATTTTATTTTTACAGTGAGATCATATCACTCGGCTACGTTTAGCATCTGAAGAAGCAACTTCCAAATCCCCAATGAAAAACAGAATTTTGTCCAAAATTCCACGGCAACACCTCTCTTCATCCAGAGAACCTTCTCCAGCGAAGCCCCTTTCTGAACTAGAACCATGGCAGCTATGGCTACTTACTTGTTTCTTATTCTTTCGTGAACCTAAATATCGTTGTATCTCACCTTGGCGAACAAGATAGTAATCAGAACCTTCTCTGATTATCTTCAAACCCCTGTTTTGTGAAGAATGGGAAAAACATCATCTATCATGTCACTACAGATTGAATTCTAGATTACATATTAAATCCAACACATATTTTGGGGGAAAAAAATGTGATGTCATAGGATCATCAATTCTTGTCGGATCTCAGCAAGATCCAGCCAAAAATTGTTCCTTTCCGAAATAGTAGCAAAAGCTCCATATAAGTAAGCCCTAAGCTTAAAACTTCCATCCTTAAACTTAGTCCCTAAAAATCCCTATGCTCACTACAAGAAAAAATGCAGGGGATGATTAAGCGGGAGAGAGCAAAAGCTCCTCCAAGTTTCCAATCATCATGGCACCTGAGCAGTGACAGTGTTTACGTGCACGTGGATGCTATGAGAGTTAGTTAACTGACTTACACTCCCACTCGATCACAACGATCTTGCACCTCATAAACATCTCTCCATGTTTTTGATCCCACAGGGGCATGGAAAGTAGCGTGATCTTCTCCCCATCTCTCCTTAAAAAGGTTAGACCATAGATCATTGTCGGAGGTTAAGAGCTTCCATTTCCTGCATACTGCACCACAATTTGCCAAATTTACCACTTATTAAAAGAAATAGAACTCTGAATCCAAAAGAGTAAACGATAACTAGTCACATGAGATTAAGAACAACTTCTTTGACTATCTTCTTTCACCGTTATCAGTTACTAAATCCCTTTTTGTCTAACCCATGCTTAACTTGCACCCAAGCTCACTCTTCTTAGATGCAGCATAAGAAAGAAAACAACAAAAGACAAATGCATTGTTGGGAATTCCAACATACTACCATGAGCAAAATAGCACTGATGTATAGTATTGATCATAGGGGTACATATAATCTTTTCCTATCTAAGATGTTTAACTAATTATTGTTTCTATATGATGTCATGCGTGATTATAAATGTCATCATAGCTTCAAATTTTGCACATACAGCATCTTCAGTTGGGAATTTGAACTTGGAACCTTTCAAGTATTTGATTTTCATATCTTCTAGAAATTTAAAAAATGTTGAGAAGCCTCACATATTAACCCCCAACAAAAGTTCCTCCTCGGGTCCTAAACTTATGGTGTGATGGCTGAATTCAATTGTGATTCTATAAGAAGTGGCGGACATCAAAAAACTAATAGATAGATAAGATAATATTAATCAAGGTCCTGTGGTTAAATTGGCAAAGCTCCAAAATATTAACTGGAAATGATTTGATTTTGGTCAGAAGTTAATGATAAAGGAAACAGTCAGGTAATTAAACTGCTGCCTAAATACAGTCATTATAAACAAATCTGGTCACGCAGTAGACCAAATTGTGTCTCTATTACCAGTTCCATTCCATCAACAGTTAAAGTGAGACACAAATACAACTGATTAACTTGAATTGAGATCCTAATTGGGGATCCATAGTAGAATTTGAAATTCCTTCCACCAATTGGTTTCTGATCTAAGTGTATCAATTAGCAGATTTTAGAAAGTAATGAGAAAATTTCGATTTCCTTCAAGAATACATATAGTTGATCGTAAGTTAGACGACCGTCAGAAAGAAAAGAGTTGAATCCAATACAGGAAACCCAATTCAGATCTCGTATCAGCAATTGAACAGAACTGATAGAACATACAATCTCGATCTCAAGGGTGCATAGAAATTGGAAATGACAATGAGACAAATACCAAAAACCACTAAATTGCATGAAATGTATTCTGTCTTAAAAAAGAAATCAATGTAAGAATCGAAAGGGTATCTCTTTGTTGTGGGAATCGAAGAACCCGCTAACCTTGTTGAGCCAACGCAAGATGTTGGTAGTCCAATAAACAAAATATCTTCTGACAGATATCCATTGGTAATCTTTCCATTTTAACGAGAACACAACCTCAATTTCTGCGATTCATTGACCAACATCAGTTTATGTGTTTTTCCGCAGAGAGATCGAGAGAGAAGGGGGTTTGGTACTCTTTTCCGTCAGCTGAAACTTGTAGCTCCTTTAAAGTGAAAAAGAAAAGAAAAATAAAAAAGAAATTACAACCGCTGTATCGGACCGTTCAAGATATCTTAGTTACACGTGTCTAATCAGGGAGCCCGTAGATGCAATCACACGCTGTGGTGTTATTCAGTTGACCGTTTGTTGTCTTGCAAGAGTGTGACGTGTCAGGAGTTTACCGCGAAATATTTTTGGACCATTTTTATTACCGCGAAACTAGAAAATGTCAAGGATCACGTAATCCAGTACCCACAAGTTTATTTCCACAAATTGATGTCAGAATTTATCTCCTTCGATTCGAGAACTCAAGGAAAAAAAAGAAAGAGAAAAAGAACTCAATAAAGTTTTCCATTCATCTGTACTTGCTAATCCAGGGTGTGCTTATAGGACAGAAAATAACGAAGAACAAGTCCAAAAAGTACAAGGTCGATCGACTTAATGTTGTACACATTCTGTCACATAAACATGTATAGCTTCAAGTTTAAAACCCTATTTTGCTATTTCTTTGACCATACAGCTACTCCCTCTAGGGTGACAGTAAGAAAAAAAAAAAAAATCTTTATACGCTACCTTGATACAACTGCCACTCAATCAATTGCAGAAAAATGTAAAAAGAGAAAAAGGAGAGAGAAAGGGGAAGGGGGATCAATTAAAACTTCTGTCAACTAGAACTAGTAGCTATTAACGGCAATGTCAATCGAATCAAATTGTTCAGCTTGCTCCTTAAGCTGCTAACGGTGTTCTTTAGTGTTTTACATGTCTTCTCAACAGGGAGCTCGTCTGCCTGCAGCACATGGAGCTGCCTCTCCAGATATCTACCAAGACTGGCCTCGGCAATGTTAATGAGACTGAGTGATGAATTAGTATGCATAAATCTTGTGACAAGAAATCCAGCTAAAACTTGCTGATCAGCCTTCACAAGCTCTGATATAAAATTAGGGAAGAGAATCCTTCTGAAAAGAGTCAACTCATTCTCACGATCTTCACTGTTGTTGATCCCTTTCTGCTCATGACCTGATAACAGGGCTTGTTGACACTGATGAGACAAGTTTCCAATCAAATAGCATAAATAAGAGAGAGTTGTTCCATAGTTAGTGTCGGTGATGATAGAAGCAATGACCCCAGAAGATGAAGCAATAATTAAGAACTCAAGGTCTTTGCTCCGTGTTTCTGAGATGCCTTGTTTTAAGTTATCCTCTACTGCACCAAGGCACTGCATCTGTAATGGTTTGTACGGAAGCAACAGTGCTGTTTTCAACGCCAGAAAGCAATCCATGTCAAGTGCTATCTGAATCAAGCTCCTGGCATCATCTTCATCAAGCAGCATTCCATTAGATTTTAATAAATATTGATCAATCAGTCTCAGCACATCGCTGAACCTTGATCGCGTTATTAATTTTTTAAAAATCTCTGTCCAACACACATGTAAAGGGTGAACAGAAACAGTGTCATCTTTCTTTTGTTTCTCGACGCTTTCCACTTCTTCGAGGCTTTCCCATCCCTCGTCCCAATCATCATTGCCCCAGTCGTTTCCTCCATGAGATGCTTCTGCAGTGGTTTCCCCATCTTTCTCCGTACCAAAAAGCCCATCCCACTCTTCCAAAATGGCTAGCAAAGCATCAAAATGGGGATCTTCACTGGCTTCTCCACACAACCTCAAGAAGCAAGTAACAGCTGTGTCAACATTCAAGAGATCATCGGGGGTAATCTCTATGCTGGGTGAGATAGATGCCGCAAGCTGAGAAGATTTGAGTGCAACCAAAGTATTTGTAAACCTACTAGAAGAGTCTTTATGATCTGAAAACCCCTGGTTAACGTCAGTCTCACTCTCCCTCTTTCTACTTGCATAAAGCGATTCATCCCATTCTTCCCAGGGTAAGACATTGGCCTCTATTTCAGCAGAGAAACCCTTGATATTTCTGCCTGAAATGAATTGCATAAGCTCTAGTACATAAACCCTGATGGAACTTGGTAGCTGTAGATTATCAGAGAACTGGACCAGTCTTTCCCAAACTACATGTCTGACACATTTCATGATTTTTAAATCGCCTTCTAGCTTGCTTAGAGATGACAATACATGATACAAGTTCTGGTGCTCATGGGATCCACCAACTAAATCCTGCAAAACAGGTTCCAGAACATCTAAATAGAAACGGGGAAGAGCCTGGGCACCCGTTCCAAAATCAGAAGTTGAAGCAGTCGGGTACTCTGATGATGCAGCAGAAAAAACTTCAGCAACAGCTCCAAATCCACAATCAGAAAATACCATAGCTCTGCAGAAGAGATATAATTCCATAGCAGAATCACCTGTTAAACCAAAACTAACATAGCCGCAAATGGTGCCCCAGCCCTGACTAGGGGAGATGATATCCTCCATCACCAATCTCATGAAAACCTTCAGATAACTCATTAAGCATTCTGGATTGAAGCTGATAGTTTCTCCTGTATTTCCCTCCGATGCAATTTCCTTCATTTCATCAGTCAATCTCATCCAAAAGTTTAGAAGAATGATGAGGCAGTCTTGCCATGTTGAGTTATCAGGTAAGGTTCCATACGAACTGCAAAGAGGAATTATTACTTTGAAGTACTGCTTCATGATCTCCAAAGCATCAAACTGTCTCAAAAGTCTAATGTACATCCGGCACGATTCATAGCTCTGCTCAAGCCTGCTTATAAAGCCTTGAAGGTATTCAGAAGTTCTAGTACTAAAATCAGTAGTAGCTGTTGTCTCCAAAGCTCTAATTGAACTCAAGATGTAATATTTGTAAACATCCTGTGATGACATGAAACCCTCTGGCAATGAATCACTATACATATTTACAAGAGCCTGTACCATTTTGGCCAGAGCTAGCAAACTACTTTCATCAATATGTGCATAAACTTCATTGCTGAAGCATTCAAAGTTCAAACCATCTAACCCAGCAATATTTTTGAAGTTCAGGCTGTTAATAAAGGCAACATTTTTGCATTCTTCCTCAATGACCTTGTAATAATGAGCTCGCCTTAGATTGCCATTTGCTTGATCAGGCGTCTTTATTGGCAATGATTCTTTGGTTTTTTCCAACTGTAAGTAGCAGTCTGACAGCAGACTGTATACATACGCAAGGCGAAGTTTGTTGCATCCATCAATTGCAGGGTATACTATCAGTGAGATGGTTTTAATGGTTTCAGCACTATTACCAATTATTTCTCCTCTATATTCTGATATTTCAGTTATAATATCATCATTCTTCCAAACATCAGAAACAAGCACAGCACTTAGGAATCGCAATAGCACCTGCAAAGATGCAAAGAAATAATGAGATCTGATCAATTCTTTACAAATAAATAGTTAACATACAGGCTTAAGCTGTAAATCACGAGCCAACAAGCAATTATAATAACTCTAACACCCCCTTCATTTGATAGCATGATAAGCTTGGAAGTTGAAACCAAGATAAAATACAGGTTTATAGTGTCTTATACTAAACGCTTGATACAGAATATTGCGGGGAAATAATAAAATTGTAGGCCACTTGGTCTTCATAGTATATTTACTTTTTACATATACAGAATATCAACATATGTACCTGTAAATTTTCATACCTCAGAATAATTCAAGCCATAGGTACCAGCTAATTTAAAAATGTCCTTCAAAATGTGCTTTTTCTCAAATTTTACTGACTCAATGAGAGAGAGAACAACATTCTCAATATAAATGGAGTCCCTGGACAAAAAGCGTTCTGTTTCAACCCCAGGAATTATTTTTTCCAGTGCCCTAGAATGCTCAGTCAGACGCTTTTGCTCTTCTAACTTCAGTTTCCACTCTCTCCAAAATGAGGACTGCACTTTGCCAATTCTATCTATTTCATCTGGAACAAATAAAAAAGTAAATGTATTAATTAGTTGTCAATGCCATAAGAGAAAGATAAAGATTTAAGAAAAAAAGTCCCTAGCCAATATCAACCTGATTAACAAATGACATTCTAAAACTGTCAGAAATAATGCAATCAAGGAATCAAGTATGTAATAAACAAATAGGAAAAAGAAAATGAAAGAAGAAGCAAATTACCAAAACTATGAGGTGCATGTTTTTCTTTAAACCCCTTCTGCAGCAGCTCCCTCCTCTGAGCAGGGTCAGTCCCAATTCTAGAGTTGTGCAGTAAGCTGTATGTCATCCCCACATTCATGATGCTACAAACTTCTTGGTAGTCTTTTCTTATTTTCAGCTGCTCTTCTATAATCTCTACCCCATTAAAGGCATCCACAAGATTCAAAAGATAAGAGCATCCAATTATATCTTCCTCTTCAGTAACAGGTGGATCCATAATTGATTTCGCCAGAGAAGCTAACAGACTGTCTCTTGGAGCAAAACCATTTCTTGCCAACCAGGACAAAATGGTCACCACAGCTTGGGGCCTGACATTTACGTGCTGCTTTCCAGTGCTACATTTCTTACCAAGTTCTTCCCCCCTACTCAATTCAAGCAACCAAGGGAGTTGTGAGGCAGCAAAAGACAGGACTTTCCCATTTTCTGTCAGAACCGATGCCCAATCTGTCCCATCCCCAGCAGGCAAGGTTTTAGCAACAAGAGAAAGCATGTCCCTAATTTTGTTGAGCTGAATTTCCTGATTGTCTGTGCTAATACTTTCAAACTCTTCCAAGCAACTTTTAAGGTCTAGTATATTTTTACCTCTTTGCTCTGAAAAATTTGTCCCCGATGACGTCATTATAGCCTCACATTTGCCTTGCATATCCAGGTCTTTCCACACCAGGAGGAGCTCACCAATAGACTCCTCATCACAGTGGCTCAAAGCAAAACCTAACAGTTGCTTTCGAGATTTTACATCCATATTTTCAAGTGCAGGTCCCCTTGCAATGGCAGCACATAAATCCCAAATCAGCCCGTGCCCTTTTCTGACCAAAACTAGACAAAGATCAAATGCCAATTGTAAATCACCGGCAACAGCAGCTTCTCTAGCAATTGCTTCCTCAACAGCAGATATGTCATATGGAGACCTCAAGCCAAGAAGTTTTGCAACCTCCATAAGTTCATCAACATGTAAATATGCTCCAGTTTGACTTGTGATAGCCATTTTTACAATTTCCATAGGATCTTTTATTTGCCGGAACTGCATGGGCAGAAGAGTCACTCCAAGGTTTGGAAGCTTAACTGTAAGAGCATCAATCATATCTGCCTCTGCCTTCACATTTAAACTATTTGGATACAGATTAAGACATTCTTTAGCCTTCCAGATCTGGAGTAAGTTGCAGCATGTAAGTAATTGATGCATGTAGTTGAGAGTAGCTTAACATACAACAAAGCAGCTTAAAGACTATCCAGAACTCCAATTTAATGAGGAAACAGCTTTGCAGTGTGATCAATATCATAAAGATTAATTGTCAATTAGACTCTGTATGATTTCAGTTAATAGCTTAATGTATGAGAGTAGATCTTTGGATCTTTTCTTAAGGGGAAAAAAGCTGCAATAGGATAATAAAGATTGTAAATATGTGCACATTACAGTCAGTAAGCTGTTTATGCTAAGAGCCAACTTACTTCAGAACAGGCAAGACTAGAAGCTGAGAAGAAATACTCTCTAGCTGCTTGAATCACAAGGTTTTCTGCCTTATCTGATGCTAAAGAAACCGAACTTGTACCCTTCAAGTAATTCCTTGCAAGAGAAAACTTTCCAGCTTTCAGCAGTCCTCTGCAGAATTCAATCAACAAATACTCCAGGTCCAGAAAAGGAAATGCTTTTTCCCTTAATGACAGCATATCGCGCCACATGTTGGCCCATTCACTATCTGATCGACCAGGTTGACGGCGAATAAATTTTGAAAGAATCAGGCGAATAATCTGTTTTACACCCTTTCCATCTGAATGAGCCTCTAGGAAGAAGTTTAATGGTTTTGGAACCTATATAGATCCACAAATTATTTTGGTAATTTACACAGGCTAAAGAATATCATATAGAAATTAGAAGTTCGATCTATTATACCACTTATGATGGAGGGAGAAAGCCAAACTGAACAGAAATCATGTAATGCAAAATACTATGAAATACATGGAGGCAGGCAGAGAACCAAGTTTCAATCATTTAGGCATTACCTCCATGAAATACTCTGAAGAATACAAGTTTCATTGATCATACAATAGAAAATACAAACCTGGTAAAATGCCAAAAGCCTTCCTGCTTCAACATGAGCTTCTGCAACTCTAAATCTTTTGTCAAGGTCTGTAAATTAACATCGTCAATGACAATTCCATAGAAAATAAGATTGAACCATATAAGAAAAAATTTAGCCAACAAATGCATGTAAATGCACAAATAAATACACTACATCATGCTATAGGGATTGGAATTCAATATGCACACCCAGCTCAAGAACACAGGTACATCAAAATCAAATGTTCTAAGAAAGGGCTGAAAAACAATTTTGAATAGCATGGCTACTAATGGAATGCCCATCCAGACTTAATGACAAAAACAAAGAGACATAATCATGACATGAGCCACAAGTGCAATGAGGTTTTTCTAAGAGAAGGTGGGAGAAAGGAGGTGAGAACAAAAATATAATAAATAACTAGTCTGAAATGCTTCCACATGTCACTGTTGATATAAGTATATACTCCACTGAAGTAAAATATTGACATGACTTGAATCCGTAAAAGACATACAATAAAATACGTCATATTCCTAACTTCGTAATTTCAAATAAACAGTTTCACAATATTCAAGTTTTTCCTCCTCCAATTACTGATTTAAATCATATAAATATCAGATATAGGGTCTAATTGTATCAAGATTTGAACACTACATGTTAGCCAGAAGAACAATAATGAAAAATTAAACTCCTCTGCATTTCTTGTAAATGGAGCAAGGTGCAAATTATGAAAGAGTATGACATCTTGTCACCATTATAAGATTGGAAAATATGAAGTAGAACTCACCTTGCACTTGAGGAAGCTTTGATAATATTGCTACCATTATATTCCACCTATCTGTAACTGTGGACAAATATATGCATTGCAAAGCACAATCAACAGCTTCAATCTCATTTTTGAAATACACATTGCTCTGGAAGTCTCTGCACCCTTCCTCAATTATCAACAAGCATATCTCCAATTTATTCTCCAAAGCAATTTCCTTTAACCATCTGACTAGAAATGACTCCTCTTTGTTTTGTTCAGAATAAGAAAGATGGGCATCTTCAGCCACGGATACCCTGCCAAACTTCTCACGCATAAATGGAAGAGCTTTATTTTGTAATCTTTCAACTACATTTTCCTCTTTTATTCCCTTAAGCATAAATTTGAATTTATCATAATCCGACAATTGTTCCCACGTGGCAAGACTTATATTGATGCATATTTCACCATCATTGTCATCAGAATAAATAATTTGATGCAAGTACAAGACATCATGATGGAACTGCTGCAACTCATATATACCTTTGCAACAAGCCAACTCAAGCAAGCAAAGGCAATTATCCAACTGCCCGCTAAAACTATCCATAGCTCTAGCTCTACCCTTATACCATTTTGAGAGCTCATCTGTGGATGGCCAAAAAACTCCAAGAGACTGCTTAACAATAGATTCAGTTTTGACTTGTCTGCTAATGTCATGGTTAACCGACTCATTAATAAAGTGAACCATTTTCTCACATTCAACCCAATCATCTTCCCTCACAGCAACACCAGAAGGAGGAGACCTCCCAGGAAGAAGCTGCCCATATGTTTGAACAGGAACTGTTTCTGGGATGGCAGCTAAAATCTCCAACATATAAGGAGACAATGAATACGGATGTCGCTTGAATAGCAAGTATAGGGCACCAATCTTGCCGCTTTCCGCAAGTGCTACAGCAGCTTCATTGATAGCCATAACACGAAATTTTCCATATTCCTGCATAGAAAACCTTCATAAAACTATGTCAGTGAACTTTGAGTCATTAGAAACCTTCATAACAATTGAACAACAACCACAAATGGTGAACAATTTATCATTTGTAGTCATTCAACAACATAGATGTATGGATGTTTTCATGCATGTAAGCAAGGAGGTTATCTTTATGGGCTGGGAAGAGAGGAAGGGAGGGCTGCTAAAAGTAAGTAAATATGTATTAATTGAGATTTCTGTAATTGAAACTGCATGGCAATATTTGTATAATCTATTAGTCATTAAAGAAAGTCATTCCCAGGCATAACCAATGAAAAAGAAGAAAAATGAAGTTTTCTAAAGCTGATATCAGGAAGACCCACAAGTATAATGGGGGTTTCCATTTCTTATCAGGAAGACCCGCCCTTTCTCCCCAAAAATAAGACATCCATTTTCTTTTTTGGTTAAATGTGAAGTAAGAAAGACATGTTAGTTTGTCTCTGGTCAAGAATCTCTCATCGCTAAGACTACATGATAATACACCAATATTTCATGATATTTTACAGATGAGATAGACAGTGATGAAGAGGAAGGAAATATAACTATTTCAATAATCTATCTAAAGTACATGTTATGAAGCCATACTCACCAAAGTACACGATAAGAATGAAAAGGGCTTAAGAAGTTATGGTGAAGCTAAAACAAGAGGCAATTGAAAGGGGACTAAACCCAAAGAAAATAATTAAAATAGTGATGCTATTCTTTTGCAACAAACATAGAAAGCATATACTGCATTCTATCAAAAATTAATATCATAATTTCCTAGCATACCTGCCCATATTTATTCCAAGATATGTTTCCAGCTTGTCTCTAAATTGCAATAATTGAAGTCTAGCCAAGCGAACATCCCATACTTGACTAGAGTTATGATCATCTATTTCTGAAAATCGAAGCTGGTCTGTGATGCGGAGACCATAAGCAAGTAAAGCCTTCACAGCATCTTCTGTTGGTCCAATTCTATGAACACATTCTGAAAGCACGAAATCTCGGTCCCTAATATTTGATAAAAACATATTTATTTCATTTAATCCTTGGCTAGAATTCAACCACTGTGACTTTAGAACTTCATCTTTATCCAATCCGTGACTATCAGCAAAATTCAGAGCAGCCTGATACCTTTTCTTCCTAATGAATACACTATACATTTCAGGAATAGATTTCTCAGAAAATGAAATGAGGCACCATTGCAAACTAGAAAAGGGAAATTGATTAAACCTATCTTCAGTTATCCACTCTATCTGATGCAACTCATCTGTTGATCCAAAATCAGAAGGATTATATCCTTCTTGGGATGATGAGTTTGCTAAAAGAAACACATGACCTTTAGATTTCCATGGTCTTTCTAGAACAGGCATAAGATATGCAGGATCCTCATCCTGAAGCTTTGATCCAGTAAGAATGTCAACCAACATGACTGTGCCACTCCTATTTACAATTGTAAGGATATGATCATACCACCAAGTAAAATCCATTATACCCATAAAAGATTCCCTCCCTCCGTTAAATAAATCATCTGACACTGGTGAATTGTCCCTCTCTCCCCAGACAAACTTTGAGAGTGTACACCTTTCTCTGTCCAGCTTAAAAATCATCAGGCGTGTTGTCACATCCAGAGTGGCAATAAATGTGCCTTGTGGTGAGATAAGCACCTTTGGATATGTTAGCTGACCCGTGTAACCTTTTGGTTTTAAATAAAAACCCTCAAACTGCAGAGAGAACAACTGCTCCAACTCTGTTCTTGCATTTCTACGCCAAAGAGAAAGATGGCAGGACCCTAAAGAAATATGCATGAGATGCTTATGATGAAATTAGATACAAATATACTTAATAGAGAAATGACTAATAAAAACTATATTCTCCATGTTCTGACAAGAAATTAAAATCTTTCAGTAAACTTCAGTAATCAACAAGTCCTAGGGACAAAAAAAAAAAGAATGTATATTTCCATTTTTACTCTAACACTTGAAATCCGTGAATATTACCAATCAAAATATACAAAGGCCGGAAAGGGTGCCCACACAAACTACTCTAATCGATAGAAAACAAGAATAGAATATACAAAAATAAATCACCTTCATCTTTAGAGTGCATTATGATATAATTTTATCAAAGAAAAAAAAAATGAAGAAAACTTGACAGAAAGGATAATTTTTCTAGTAGTTTGACCAACATCTATCTGTACTTGCTATAGTTTTTTCATAATTATTCAGACTCTCAATTGGCTTTTGAAAAAATAAAAAAAAAAAATTCAATATTCTTTATTAAAATCACAACCATCATTTTCTAGTCAAAAGTGGGAAACAAGGGATATCAGATATATATAGACCAGACAAACATTATTTAGAATTTGGCACAAAGAAGTTCTTGAAACTGCATGGTGAGTGAAGCTCGGTCTTATCATGCAGATTGTGAGAAATAAAAGCCACTTTTTACATGTCCAGGAGAAGCTTCTTCGTGGTAGAAAACCTGTATTCTTTCTAAAATATTTATTTATCAATCTATCATCTTTCTGTCTTTCTTTTTTAAAAAAAAAAAAAAAATATTTTTAATGTTCCTTCCATCATTAAACTGATTGTTTAAATCTGAGCAGTTAAAAGGTCAACTTACGGTTATGAAAGAAGAAAAGCAGTTGCAAAATCTAACCATCCTAACCTTTTACCAAGAACACGGGAAAACAGTTTTTCTTACAGTGTCAACCAGATACGCAGAAGTATCAGAGAGCTGGCACTTATTATATAAAGTACCACATAACTTTTACAGCCAACACTTATATACCATATAAGATAAATGAGAAAATAAAATAACAACATACCAGAGCTTTTGCCAACAATTGCAAAAAGCTTAAGTTCAGCATGATGATCAGAGCAGAAAATACTGTTACAGAAATGACCCTTGTGATTAGAGATGTTCAAAATTGAAGAGCCACTTGGCTTATAGCTGATCTCAATTTGTTGAAGTGAACCATCTGAAGTAACAGCACTGAAGTTATACCTGGAAATAATACTAACATTTCAAACTGAAATTCCTTTCCCTTTAATAGCCGGCAAAATTGTAACGATTTAAGGATTTGTCCAAATTGGAACAGCATAAAAAATTTTCAAAGACCAGAAATAACTGATCTTATTATATACAACAAGCAAGGGATGCAGTCAAATGAAGGATACTTACAAGCAAGACATATGTACATCTAAATCATTATTATTGGAAAATAGGCCGACTATTTGTGAAGAGATTTCCAAATGCTTATTCATAATTGTTACTATCACTTCACCATTGGCTTTGACAAAATACAGCGTATCAGTGTCATCAGCAACGCCAAGAATGTCATCATCTTCGGACCAAGTTCCAACGCTACATGTACCAAGGCTGGAACCTAATGCAGCAATTACACATCAGACGCAAATTCAGAAGAAAAGCAATCAGGCAGAGATTACCTAACAGTTCAAATACGCAAATTACAAAGGGAAGGGGCAAGGGCAGACAGAAAAAAAGAATCAAATTCTTCCATTATCTATGAAGATTTAGGTGAATTCAAACAACGCTTTTAGAGCAAATTTTCCAACCTGGAATGTTAGGCTATAATTTAATATTAATATCCACCACTCCAAAGAATACAATTTTTTAGATATGAAGAAGTAAATCTTACTGGCAAAAACGCCACATGGCTCCTGGTAGTCATCCTCTTGGCTCAGAATTGTTATCTGGTTTCCAGTCGCAACGGCAACATGTTTCCCTCTCGGTGAAACAAACAGCGATATCAATTTTCTGAGTCTTTTTGGTTGATTATATCCAGTCCATTTCTCTTTAAGTTGACTTACACCTTTCAATATGAGAAAAGTGTTATGTAGTTAAACTAGATATCATATAGTTACTACAGAAAATATAGTTCAACGTGAGCTTCGAGATGAAGTTACCATCCTTGTCAAGCAATTGATGCAGGGAACAACAAACATTTCGATACAGATATAAAGACCAAAATAAGGAAAAAGAAAAAAGAAACAAAACATTTTCCGTCATTACTGATCAGCTACATGAAGTTCTTCGGGAATACCTCGAGTTGAAAGCAAGGACAGAAAGCCGCCCTTAACACCTTCATTTGCCTGGATTGGAATGATAGCATAATTAATTGAGAAATTCAATCAACGGCAATGGAAAATCAATCATGCAAACCAGAATCAATCAAACTAGCATGTGGAAGATGAAGTGGAAAAAGATCTGCGGGACCTGCTGTTGGGAAGAGTAATTGGATGAAGTGAAGGGCCTCGAAGCGTGTCGACTCGTCTCATAAAACACTTTCCGTGCTGTCTGCTCCTCCATATCCAAACGCTACTGTTTCTCTCTTCAAACCCCAGACCTCAAAATTTGCACCACATTCGAGTGCGCGAGTATCGATCATGAGAGAGACAGACACAGAGGAGAGGAGAGAAGAGATGGCTTCAGTTCAGACTTAAGATCACAGTGATTCTTGTCTCTTTTTTCTTTTAAACTATTTTTAGGAAATTTATTTTGTAACCCCAAAATTTTTATTATAACCCCATACTTTATTTTTGCATATGAAATTACACTTATAGCCTTCGTTTTGAGCAACACCCTTCTGGATTATGTAGAAACAAAAACTAGTGAGGTTTTCACGATCTAATTGTTCAATAATTTTATTCGGATATTCCTCAGAATTAAAAACTCACATTGCCTGAATGTGCTTGAGGATTTTATGTTAGACTCACAATTTAATTTTTTATTATGGATTTTTCAAAATTTATATAATATTTTTATTCAAAATCTATAATACAATATTTTTTATGAATTATTTAAAATCTACAACATAATATATTTATTCTTTATTACAAATTTTATAAAATCTATAAAAAAATTTAAAAGTTCATCTACAAATTTTTTCTCAATAAGTATTTTTTTAAAGTTAATAACAATTATAAGTGTGCGCTGAATAATTGGGGCAAAGGGGGGTTTTTGTCAAAAAGAAAAGGAGTAACTGTAATTTCACATAAAAAAAAAAAATGAACTGGGGTTGTAATAGAAAATATGGGGTTAGAAAAGAAATCCCCTCTTTTCAATACCTGGTTTCCATTAGGCTTGGAGGAAGTCAGACCCAAAATCAAAATCAGCCCAACACGAGAACAAAGTGATTCAGTTAATATTAGCCCAATAATCTTGTTACTATGATTTAAGCAAAGATAAAATGTTGAAGAAAAAGAAACTACGTACAATAATTAAAAAATTCATCAAAAAAAAGTTATCGTAAGGTATTCAATTGTTCACCAGCTCAAGCTGTAGACACTGGCCTTTGAAGATGCATGGTGCATTGACCAATGTAAATGGGTCGTGTATTACATAATTTTACTTATTCTCTCTATTTTAATTATTGCTTCTGCCCATCTTTATCCTCTCATTGAATCTTTACATTGGTGTAAGATGAGAGGAATCAATATATAACGATGACATGCTCCAACTCCATTAATAGCCGGCTTGTTCATGATAAATATTTTATTTGAAGAATGATTATGTTGATCTCCAATTCTTACTTTAATGGACCTTAATTAATTGCAAGAAGGTGCTTCTATTTATCTTTTTTTCAAATTGATGAAGTCATTTGTGCCGAGGTACACATAAGACAAAATGGTTTCGTTTTGACGTGAATTAATGTCGTTTGTGTACGTTTCTGCTGAAGTAGACCTTGCGAAGAAAAGCCTTCATTTTGATCATTCATATACATTTCGTATCATTCATTGTTCTTCTTTTCAATCAAATTATCTTTTTTTTAATACCTTAAACTGAAAATAGGTTTGTTCTTATTTCTTGAAATCTTAGCAAAAAAAAAAACAAATATTATCTATGTATGTACGTACGTATATATTTGCAGCAAATTAAACTAAA
Source organism: Bauhinia variegata (assembly GCA_022379115.2). Classification (NCBI taxonomy): domain Eukaryota; kingdom Viridiplantae; phylum Streptophyta; class Magnoliopsida; order Fabales; family Fabaceae; genus Bauhinia; species Bauhinia variegata. Next base: position 15,314,171 of record CM039437.1, read on the forward strand.
TATATTAACGTGTGAGAGTAGTGGAAGATGTATATTAGGAAATGTCTTCATTAATTCTTGGGTTTTTTTTTTTTTTGGAATTCAATAGCCACTTAAGTTAAGATTTAATTAAAGTATTTTAGGATTTAGAGTTTAATGTAAAAGATTTTAATATAGAGAGCCTCGACTTTAATGTAACAAACAATAGTATACTGATGTGGTGAAAGAGATGCTTCATGATTTTAAGAAAAAAAGTACAAGTTTCAAATGGGGATCCTACGTACTGGCCTTCAAAGTTAAAATAATGAATTTCTTGTTTCTCATCACAACCCCTTACTCCATGTTACTTCTTGTGATACGCTACGTTTTATGAGGTTAATGATTTGCAAAGTAATTGTCAATCGATAGTGAGACTCCAATATGCATAACTTAATAGTCCAATTCCTACTAACCACTACTGAATAATATAAATTATTGTACAGTAATTTAGCAGATAATTAATTATTGCCCAGGAAAGTTCTGTAAAATTTCATGGAAAAGAAGGGGAAACAGGAGCTATGACTTGGAAGATAACCGTTGGAATTTTTTTAATCATCACAGTCACCAATTGCTGGCACTTTGATTTTTTGGAAATGCTGAAAGATGATTCAACATATTATTATTATTTGTTTGTGTTTACTGTGGATTTGGACTTGAGAAACTTTAGTTGGACTGATGTGGAAAACGCCATTAGTATAGGCTTAATCCTACAATAGCCAATGATTGGAGAGCTTGTTAAGATCAGCAATGCATTATATTATATGCTGCCTAAATCTCAGGGAAACAAGAAAAAGTTTAGGCTATCAATGATAAGATTTATGTTAAGAATCCCTCAGTCGATGCATCTAGACTCAAGAGAGTATGCCAGAAACAGAAAGGGTTCCATTAATAAACAAAGTATTATACATCTGTGTTCTTAGAATTTCTCTTTCTGCTGTACAATATATAGTATATCCCATTGGTAGCAATTCCTAACTTGCCTTTGTGTGGTTAAAAGAGTGAAAAATAGCATGGGAAATGGTTAGGGATGACTGCTCCCATCAGCCACCTAATGCTGTGCTGAGTATGCAATACAATACAACTACTTAATTAAAAACTGGGCAACCTCGAGCAACAATGCCTTTGGCAATAGGGCAAGAAGCCAAGGGGCAACCTTCACTTTCGTTTCCCCACCACTGAATGGTAATGTCATTAGATCCCAAAGCAATGAACAACAAGATTGTCATGAAGGCAGTTCCAGCATCAAGTCCAGCAGATACAACATAATTGTATTTAGACCACCATTCTTGCTTGTATGTATAGACAACATAACCAAAGAGATATGCAAGAATTAACCAACTGATGAAGTTGACTGAAGTTGCAGGAGGCATCATGGCCGTAGCTCCCAACATCACGGGCATGTGAATGTAACGTATCCACATTTGAGTTGGGAATGCCTTGTGAGCAAACCAAACCAAAACTGGAGCAACGGCTCCAGCAAGGAAGAACCAATTCACTCTGGCATATTTGCCAAGATCTCCAAAGATTCTGCGAGGACCAACAAGGCCCCAAATAACAGAAGCATCAAAGAATACACGGTCCATTGGGCATTGCCAAGGGCTATCCTCTGGTAGTACGGATATATCACAAAGGTTGGGGATTGTTGACATCAGCCACCATGCAGTTAAGGTGTATACTAATACAGATACCACTGTTCCCAGAACCTGCACGCATTTCATTAATTAAAGTTAATTTTTGTTTTTAAAAATCGAACACACAGACAACATGGAATTCATTTAAGGTACTGACCTGTGCCATGAACATTGCTCTTGGTGGAATCTTCATATAGTGACCCAGTTTAAAGTCTGCCAAGAAGGTTAGTCCTTGAGTCATGCTAATGTATCCGTACACCTTAAAGCACATGTTTGCTACAGGGCGTTCTGGATACACATAACCAATGATATATTCTGTCAAAATATTCAAACCTGGTGCCTGTGAAGCAGCAGAAAGAGATGAGCTTTTAGGAAATTCTACTACCCAAATGACAATATGATATCAGAAAGCATGTGCTGTGATATAAACCTGATTTGTAGTGGCTGCAATTATGCCAATTGGAAGAGTGAACAAAACAGAAATTGCACAAGCTAATAATACACCCCACCAACGCAACTGAAGTGAATCGTTGTAGTATTCACAAGCAAAAATAATAAGAGTAATGTTCCCCACGAGGATGACAAGAAACCACCAACCGGGTACTGATTTGTACTTCTGCATAAGTTTTGTGTGTCTGTCCAATCTTCTACTGGATCCAAAAGCCCTTTTGCTTTGCATCACTATTTCCCTGCGTGTAGCCAGTGTAAAAGAAATTTAACTTCTGCAAACAGCTTTTCTAATATAATATTGATGGCTTTCGTTTGCCAAAGAGATCACCAAGCAAGATGTATCTGAAATCTGGTAAAATAAGCATGGAGATTCTTCAAGTGGTGATTACCTTCCATTGAAGAGTATAACATGCACAATAGTAGCAGAAAGTGTAGCGAATCCAAGACCATATGTCATTGCAAAGAAGGTGCTGAGATGCACAGGTCCAATCTTTGAGTAAGCATCATGGTCAAGATGGAAATCGGAATCAACTATTCTTGCAATGTTGTATGGTGAACCTTTTTCCGTGAAAAGCTTACTTGAAAATATCGGAAAGGTCTGGGCATCATAGACATTATTCCAGTAACAAATGGGTGTTATCACATACATAACAAGGAAGAACCCAGCAGCAATGTTAACAGTAGCAAACCATGGGCTAGCTAATGGACTGCCAAGGTAAGAAGACATTGTAGACCAATCAAGCCCAAATGAACCAATTCCAAGACCTTTCCTGCCAGAACCTAGTTGGTTGATCAGGACTGAATTGGGTGCAAGCCAACACACCCAAGAGAAAGATGTCAATAATGTGAAAGCATAGCCTGGGAGGAGATAGTACGCAAAGCTACTGGTCATGACAAGGAGGAAAAATTGCATCCGGCTTGTGCTGCCTTTTGATCTCTTTGACTTCTCATTTAGAGCCCTGCATTGTTTTAATTACTAGAATCAGTATACAAGTGCAATATCCATGCATTTCACCGGCATTGTTAGAAATCATGCTTTTTTTTTTATTGAAAAGTTCGAACTTGTGAGCAGAAGTAAACGTTTGGAGAGCAAATTATAATAAAAAACTTACGTGAAAAGTGAGACCTGAACCAGATTAGAAGGCCACCACATTTCGCTTGGCTCAACCAGAAATTTTCGGAACAGTCCTGCCCAACCAAATCCCAGTACCTTGAATTGGATAAACAAAAGATACGTTACTTACTTCTTGTAAGAGCTTCCAAAGGAACTGACACACAGAAATATAACAAAATAATATTTGAATTGATTCATGTCACCTAAGAATTTTGAATATGTTTTCATCCCATTAGCTAGTTTACATGATGAAACAATTGAAAAATAAGGATATATAGAAGAGAACCTGAGAGGTGAGCATAACAATGAATGCTGGAAGGAAAGGGAGACTTCTTCTGTACATGAGCTTAACTGCACTCAAAATATGAGTAGCATAGACAGAGCCGGCACCCGAATTGGCAAAGATAGTTATCAGAACATGTTCCTTAATGTTGAAAGGCCCTGGGTTCAATGAGAATTCCATAAATGTACCCTTAAAGAGGACATGATCTGGTAATGTCCTTGCCATAAAATGACCAATTGGAACCACGACAATCTGAGCAGAAATCGAAGAGATGGACAGAGGGTTTGTTCTGTACCAGAAGAATTGGTTCACAAAGGCTAGCAGGATACAAGAAAAAAGTCCAAGTACCCACATTCTGAATGTGAGATAAGGCATGGTGGGGTCATCTGTTTTGGGCACAACGAGGTCCACTTCTTTAATTTGACACTCTTCAATAACCTCCTCCTCATAGCCAACTCCATGGTTTTCCTTACTCTCCATGGCTACAATGCACAGAATGTGCTATCTTCTTCCAGATTTTCTAATCTATCAAAGTTAGACGATGAGAACTCCGAGGAGGTTCGGCTTGTGCACGCCACAAGCCAAACGAGGAAGAAGAAAGCACAAGACCCAATAGCTTGACAAGGTGAGGTATGACAATGGGGTATCAAAAGGAGAATGCCCATGCAGAAAATTTACCCAAAATAGAAAACTATTTGCACTCTGGAAGTTGACTTGTTTGATTTCGAAAGTCAGAGGTGGGAAATCATTTGTTTGTTTTGTCCATTGATTTTCTTTTTTCTTTGTGAAAATAATGAGATACGGAAAATTTATTTAGGAATGCTAAAAATTCATGAAAATTCCTATTCCTTTTTTATAATAATAATAATAATAATAATAATTGATTTTATTTTTCATAGTTGTCATTTTTAATTATAGTAATCATTTGCCCGATTTGAACTTGCATGAAACACCTCCAAGAAAGCACTTGCAATAAAACTATATTAGTAATTAACACTCGTACACAATTTTTGGGGAAAAAAATATAAAGTTTAGTGAATTATTTTTCCTAATTTTCTTTTTCCTTTCTTCTCTTGGCAGCGCATGTTCTCCGGGGAAGGAACGGATATATAGGGGCGTCAATGACCTGAAAATTTAACAACAGTACTTTCTTTCGTCATATAGCTAGCTACCGTTGGTAATTCAGTATTTGTTTTCTAAATTTAATCATGAAACAAAGGAAGTCGAGCTATATTTTCTCCAACGGGAAACTTTTGGTAAAATTTGGTCTCTCCCGGAATATTTATAATTATAAGCTGATAACAGCTATGTTCCCGTCAAATCCGAAGAAACATTATCAGTTCTTTAGCTGAGATATCCCAACTCAAAGGAAACACCTAGGAAAAAAAGTAATTCGGAGATTGCATGATAAGATTATATAAGGAGGAATTCTTGTTCTCCACTTACAGAATTCTTTTTCTATCAAGTATCCTGCATATTTATCATCATCATCTAACCACCAATGTAAACGGGATCATAAGACCACAGGTCCACAGAAAGTAAGGGCCAATGGGGCTGGTGGGTCAGTAGGGGTGCCATATAAAATTTGAATACTGCTTGTCAATGTGCAATCTTAAAACAGTGAGGTGGCTCAACTTGAACATGAGTTGCTTCTGCCAATTTTCAGGTTAGCCACCAGCATCTTGCTCACCCAGTGACTGAATGCACCGCCATCCAGAGCAACTCCATCACCATGTGCTATACTTTGCAACAGAACTGGTCAGAACCTTGCAGAGCAGAGTAGCACCCAAACAAATATAATAAACTTTGAACTGGGCAAACTAACCGTTTACACATGCTGCATGCCCAATAATATATCGTGGCACAATCGGCCACAAAAGTTCATGGCAAATCTGTTCAGTAAGCAATATACCAGATAAATATGAAGTATCCTGATAGGAAACCATAATAAATAAGATATACAAGAAACTCTTAGAGTCTTAATCACCATATGGCTCTGGGTTATTAGCCACAATTTAATTGTTATTACAACTACGTTAACAATCAATCGACAATTTTCCAGTCTACTAAAGGCTCACATGAGACATCCATTAAAAAATAAAGAAGTTTCTACCTCCCAGATGTGAACAAGTGGGGTCAAATTCCACTTTCAACTAGAGATAAAATTTTATGACAAGCAAGCTCATGATCTGAAGCAATATATAAACCATATATATTAGACATTTTTTCACAAATAAAAGTATCATCTACATCTCTAGCAAGCGCCCTCAGAAACGAAAATGATAATGTTTGACTTGATACTAAGAAAAGCAATTCGATTGTAATTCTGAACTGCAAGGCTTGGTCTCTCGCCTCTCATAACCATAACCTCCCCAAAATGAGCGAATCCTACAGAGAATTGTCGTTTCATGATTCAGCACGATATACCGTTCATAATGAAGCTTTCAGTCAGCACCCAACGACCATTAAAAACAGAGGGTCAACGGATAAAAAAAATTAGCATTGATCACCTGTAAATCGCATAATTCATCGCTTGCCACGATGCCCGCCTCCTGACCTTGCACCAGGATGGCGAGCAAATTGGAACCTTAAATTAACCGAGTTGCGGTCAAGCTCGTCAAATTTGTAACCTGCAAAATCAAGGTTCATTTTTCACGATGAACAACTATCCACGTTCTGAACATCCAATCAGCGTGTCAGCACACAGATGATATAAGACGTGCCCTACCAGGCCTTGACTTAAGACATATTAAACCTGAAATACATCTTAAAATTGTTCGAACTCAATGTCCAACATATGTGTAAACATGAGTCTCTCCTAAGGGACAAAAGTGAAACGAAGAGAAGGATGAGGAAGAAGGGTGAGCAACCCCAGTATACAGGTCTACCTACATCTTAGGCCTTCAGCGAAAGATAGAATATTTGGAGAAGAATATCCCAGTTCAGTTAAGCTCAGGTATCTATATAGATGGAAAAATTGAAAATACAACATTCTGACATGAAACATTTAATGAAATCATTCTTACACCTATAAATAATTGGTAAGACAGATAACTATCTCAGCCTCCTGAACTGGGATAAGCATATTTCACTAAACAGGCTTAGAGTCAACAATATTTGGTATAACCAAAGAACTTAAGCAGGAAGGTGAGCTATACCTAGATGAAACACCTACACCAGGAAGGTGACTGCTTCCATAATTTGAAAATATCAATATTGTCGGCACGCATAGTTAAACCCAAAATCTTCTAACCAAAGCAATGAAACATATAGCTATCTACTTTATTGCTGAGCATGATAAAGCACGCAAGAAGTGGATTTTTTAATTTTATTTTAACATAAAGCAAACTGTAAGCTTTCCAAAATTGAGCTCACTTTCATCAGAGTCAAACCAGGCCCAGTTCCCACTCAAAAAATCCAAGAGAGAATCTGGAGTAAATTGCTTTGACCTCCCTTAAGACTTAACAGAAATCGGTGCAACTTCTTTCTATTTTCTTAACGTATACAAAAAACCCCTAACCTTTAAGATGATCTCACAATCTACAAGAAAACCCAATTAATAAAATATTGATTTTCTCCCAGCTCAGCCCTGCTGAGATGATTCGTAATTGCAACAAACCAAATCTCCACAAGTTATATAGCATAAACGAAGTTTTATACAAAGAACATTTTTCACTCTTTGTTGGTAACTTTCCAGGGAAAATTCTATATTAAGTGACTTTTCACTATATGCAGCAATTAGGCATTAAGGAATATAAAGCCTTGGATTGGCCAAGACATGCATGACACTGTCGTCTTTATAATCTAAGTAAAAGAGAGCTTACCCTGCAGAGCTTCCATAGCAGTTGCTGCATGGGCTGGACTCACAAAATCAACAAAACAAAGTACCAGCGGATCACCACCAGGCTGCACATACTACCAGTCAAAAATCCATCCAGGCATATAATTTTTATTTTCTACTATCTGATTAAACTTACTTGTCTTGATTCCTTACTAACAAGTCTGACTTCTTTGTAGCCAACAAAAGGACGAAATATATCTGTATTTCACTTAAGAAAGAGAAATATGCAATTAAATGCAATGAAACTGGAAAACTAGATAAAAGGATACGAGCTACTTCCCTTCTTGTACAGTTAGAAGGCAAGCCCTCCACAAACAGTGTACTAGTAGCATCAGGTGGAAGGGGACGCTCAGAGCTCCCACTACTTAATCCAAGTGTCTTTTCTTTTATTGCTGTTCCCGGGTCCAGTCCTCCAAGACTCACAGCACGTGAATCATCAATGGAATGGCTTGGAATTCCCCCACCAATGGTTCTACTTGACTGTCCCGCACCATAAGATGGAACTTGCTGAAACATTTAGCTATGTTAGCCTTAAACACATTGGCCCTTTTGGCAGACCAGATTTCTCATGATAAAACAAGATTGAACAGAATCTCAAATCCATTCCTGTTCACATGATCAGAATGTGGATAGTATAGAATTTCAGAATAAAGTTTAGAATTCTAATCTTGTGTTTTTCACATAATAGAGTGGTTTAAGGATTAAAAATTCAGCTGACTATTATTTATCCTATCTACATACATAACAAGCAGAATATAGAATTAAAAGATCCTATTTCCCAGAAATTCAAGATGCCCATCAGGGCCATAATAGGTCAAGATTGGTTGCCATGTAAGAATGGTAAATACAACTAAATACCGCACTACGAAGATAACGCTCATAGGATGCTTCAAGGGATTCAGTATCTCTAATTACTCGGAGCCCTCCTCTATCATCATCGCGGGGATAGTAATTGGCCAAGTCATGACCACCAGAGACATCTTCAAAATTAAGCAATATTTTCAATTAATAAGTTGGCAAAGACTAGAAAAAGAAGGGGAGAAAAGAGTAATTTTCGTGATGATGAAGGCTAAAGATCACATTACTTGCTGAGGGTAAATTTATAAGCTAAGATATAAACCTTCAAATTTGAGAATGTTGAATTTGAATTTAAAAACATTATCATTTAGTTATTAAAAAATACATATCTATGAAAATTTGATCGTACAACAGATTTAGCATATGATAAGACCTAAACTGAAATACCATGCACTCTGGCTGCAAGGTCACAAAGAAGTGAGATCATAGAACCCATATAAGGGCTCAGGTCACTACATAGTTAGCCTCGTCATATTTTTTTAGTCTGAGTACAGCAACTTGGGAGAAGCAAACTAAAATTGCTTGAATCAGGCATCCTTTACCTTTGTACGTCGGCAACGAGGAGTGCAAGATCCAGCACTTATCGTGTTTTACACTGATCGAAAGAATGGCATAATGCGAAGGAGTATAACTTGTAGGGCTTATTTGGGAGCTGAAGTTCTTTCGCAGGAAAAAAAAAAACAAAGAATTCCCACGGTTCAATCAGGCAAAACTTGAAAACTCCTTTACACTAATACCACTGAATCTCCCACCCCACCAAATGAATCCTCATGCACGAAACAACATAAGATAAATGAATTCCATATGCTTAAACAGGTTAGGCAATTGACCACTCATTGAGAGACTAACATTCTTATGGCAACTAACTCGGCTATCCAATTTCACAATTACAATTTTCCTCCTATTAATTCAGATAACAACAGGGTGCAAGTGTGTGAAAACCCTAAATTTACTATACCGAAGCAGTTATGTACAAGTAAAGTAGAAAGCGAACAATTGGCATACCATAGTCGGAACGCGAGCGCTTTCCGGCGACCAGAGGCATCTCCGACGACCGTGAGTCGCCGTATCTCCAATACGCGTCCGACATGAGAATGGAGACACTAGACAGCAACTGAGGAATAAAGAGATACAAACGAGAAGTCGAATAATACAAGGTTGGGCTGAGGTCTTCGAGGAGAAGCCAAGCAGATTCTGGTTTTTGTCTGTAGCGCCTTTTTTTTTTTGACTTTAACAAATTGAAAAAAAAAAATACAGTAATAATACTCATAATTTGAATTTTATTAAATTTTATGTTCTTATAAAAAAATAGATTTAATTTTTATGTATTTTATGTACTGTTTTTTCCTATAATAAATAGAATTAATTTCCATTAAAATAAAAAAGCGATAATTTTTATGAAATAAAAGATAGTATTGAATAAGTTGAGAGAATTAAAAAAAAAAAGAAATATAAAACTTTCAAAAGGATACCAACTTTAACTCTAAAAAGATAATACTTATTTAATAAATTTATAAATAAATAAATATTAATGTTAAATTAGTTAAGAGAATATTTTAATAAATAAACATTCAAAATTCAAAAATATTTATAACAATAATAACTTTATTTATGGTTTCTCTTAATCCAATACATGGAAAAAATCTAGCGAGAACTAACAAAGTAAAAAAAAAAAAAAGTTATAAACTTAAATAAAGTTAGACACCATGGATTTTGAGGCGACATGAATCAATTCACATCAAACTTACTCAAGCAACGTTGAAATCCGATTGAATAGCAAGTGATCATAACCTTGTATGAGGAGAAAGAAACGCCTGCACTGCAAGTGCTATGCCATGACTTAATCATGCACGAACTGTAGAGATGATACTCAAAGTCTTCGAACAGGGCCGATTAGTTGTCGTTTTCAATATTACGCATGATTGATTTTTGTCTGCTGTTGGTTGAGTAGTGAAGAAGTTAACCATCATTTTCGTGGCAGCCTGCATTGTCGCTGTCAACCTCATCCTTTTCCTTTTTTGAATTTTCCACAATTCATATCTCTGCCAGGGATGAACCTAATCCTTATAGTCAACAATCGCAAAATCCCACTACTTATATCCCAAGAAAGAAAAGGAAAAAAGATATCTCAGGGAAAACGCTCTCAATCTTATTCCTGAGTTCTTGGCTTTTAGAGAATTCCTTGTTCCTTGCAAAAGCAATTCAATGGTAGATATGGGCGATCGTTCCCCTTCTTATAGATGCGGAAACTGCCAGACCCCTATTGCCTTTCGCAGTGACCTTCTCTCAAAAAACTATGTGGTATTGCTTTGCTTTATAGCTCGAATGTCTTTTACTATTTATCTTTAGCACTTCAATAAAACCTACTGCAGAGAAAGCAAACCTTGAACATATTCAGATAGGGAAAGAAGAAATGATTAATGGATTTTGATTTCAGAGTTATTTTCCCCATGATACACTGGTTTGCCATATTTCCCAGAATCACCTCACCTTTCAGTTTGATGACAGCACTTGCTGTTACAAGGCTAGAAATAGCTTAAGTCAGTCCTCTTACACTGCCTTCAGCTATGCTTATTAACTTTGGGTGTGTAAATCTTCCACTTTTACACTTTCAATTCTACCAAGCTCCTTTAACCTTCAGTCTGTGGGCAGATCTGGATATTTATTGTGTTCTACTGGTTTGATGCAGATTCCACAGAAAGAACTAAATTCTT